>CM060411.1:59121611-59831192 GCA_030545235.1 Helianthus tuberosus | reverse complement strand
AACGGTTCCCAGATACAAACGGTTCATAGATACAACGGTTCAAAATGTAGTATAATGTGTTCACATGCTGGATGAGCATATGCAACAAAATGCAATGTAAAACAATGTACTAAGTAATGCACACAATGGGCACACCTAGCAGGAAATGTCATGTAAAACAATGTACTAAGTAATGCACACAATGGGCACACCTAGCAGGAAATGTCATGTAAAACAATGTACTAAGTAATGCACACAATGGGCACACCTAGCAGGAAATGTCATGTAAAACAATGTACTAAGTAATGCACACAATGGGCACACCTAGCAGGAAATGTAATGAAATCATGTACTATAATGTACTAATGAACATAGCAAGTATATGATGTCAAAACAGGAAAGCATGAAAGTAACAAGTAGGCACATGTGTTCCACCCCAAAACAGTTTGGAAAACAGTAAAAGAGGGGTCTATGTACTCACCTGAGATTGCTTAGTAGTCCTTGAGTAACAACTAAACAATGCTAGAGATCGCGGATATCAAACGGCACCTAGTATAGGTAACTATGTTAATAAACCGGACCTAGATCGGAAGATTGAGTAGCATTAGGGTTTGTAAACCAAACGAGTGTAGAGACTCGTGTCATTTGGTTTAACAAAGCCTACATACTAAATGAAACTTAACCTAAGTGTCTACGACCCATTACGACCCGTTTAGGTAGCTTATGCTACTTTAACGCGTCGTTCGCGTGAAACGCGTTCGGACCGCCTAACTAGCCCTATGACAAGTGTTATATGCCTAAACATATTACATAATCAGTTATGTGACAAAGGTTTAGGTTACATATGCTTAATTACCAATTATACATGAAAAGGGTATTCTGGTAATTTACCTAAGGCATATAAACTACCTATCATACAACTACTTAAACGATGTGACCATAGGGTATAACCTCGGAAGATTATTCCCTACCTACTATGGTCACCTAATGTGTTTGGTCGGATCCTAATGATCGACCAAACTGGGTCGGGTTCGAAGGTATAGGCGATTTATTAGATCGCCTACCCTACGACCCTAGACAACGTGGTAGTCAGTGGGCATAGTCCCGAGGGACTATGACCAACGTGATTACACTCACGTTGCGAAGTTCAAACGAACTTCGCATTGACCATTACTGGTCAACGCTGAAAGTCAAACAAAGTTTGACTTTCTGACTCGAAAAGCAGTAAAATAAGGAAAAGAACGAAAGAATACTTACCCAGGGTCCCCGAATGCTAACCCAGATCAAAATAGCTCAGGTATGAAACGAAGGTTCCAACTTAGAGTCTTTTCAATCAGATTTGTGGGTTTTTAAGCCAAAGGGGGGTGGGTATTTATAGATAAAGTAGAGCCGCTAGGATCGTTTCTTGAATATCGTGCCACGATCCGAGCCGTACACTTGTCACAAAGGTTATGGAGCCACATATGCTCCTAATCTTAGTGATTAAGCAAGTTGCAAACATGTGGTTGTGGTTAAATCTGCTGAAAACAGGCTGTTAAGTACTCTGCATCTGGTCTGAACTTGCTTTACGGACCTCAAAGCTGCCAATGTTGAGGTCTGTAAGGTAACAACTTTGGCAGATTTACAGTTTTGGTCCCTGCAATGCGATCAGCCCATTTTTGACACGTTTAAGGCCCGTTAACCCCATTTCAAAGCTCTAAAATGAAGTTAAAGTATAGGGAACTTAAAACATGCTCAAAAATATCTCGGATGTCGGTTCGTTTAGCCGTACGAACGCGATGTTCGCTTAATTACGACGGAATGCGCATAAGTGCGAAAAACGATCCAAATGACGCGACGAATGGATTTTTCTTAAGGCGAACACTAAAATATAATGTAGTCATGCTTACATAAATTTTTGGATGTCCAGATGTATTCAGAACGTAAGTTATGCGCGAAAATGCAAACTTGTGCACTTTTTGACACTTTTAGTCCCTGAATGACACAAAAGTTTATTTTAGCACACCGAACCCCTCAAAGCCTATTTCTAAGCTATGTAAAGGATATTTATGGTATGTTTAACTTATGGTCATGTTCCGGAAAGTCTGTTACAGTTCATATTGGCATACTTTCGCAGTTTGTCAACTTTAGTCCCTGTAAGCGATTTAACATGTTTTTGCCATACCAAAGCCTTCAAAACTTATTTCTAAGTTATGTAAAGGTTATTTAAGGCATGTTAAGCCTATTTCACTATTCCGGAGTGTTCGTTGGATTAAACTGGTTATATTTACGCATCAGTGCGCGTATAACCTTCCAGAAAGCGATATAGTGTTTGAAATCGAACAAGAATTGATATGTGTAAACGATACACATATTTTTACAAATCCCAAGTATGAAATACAACATTTCACTGGTTGGGCATTTGTTTGATGGTTGAAATGACACAGGTGTTACAATTTACCTTTAATTGAATTCTCCTATAATAATAGTTATCATGCAAGCATCGAAGTTGCCCCATTCGAAGCACTGTATGGACGAAAATGCAGAACTCCAGTTTGTTGGGCAGAAATAGGAGAAATTCGATTTTCAGGTCCTGAAATCATACAAGAAACCACCGACAAGATCACTCAAATCAAGGAAAGACTAAAAACGGCTCGAGATCGCCAGAAAAGTTATGCAGATAATCGACGCAAGCCATTAGAATTTCAGGTTGGAGATAAAGTACTCTTGAAAGTTTCTCCTTGGAAAGGAGTAGTTCGGTTCAGTAAGAAAGGAAAAATGAGTCCAAGATACATAGGACCATTCCCAGTAATCCAACGCATAGGACCGGTCGCTTATCGCTTACAACTACCAGAAGAACTAGCCGGGGTACATGACGTATTTCATGTATCTAACCTCAAGAAATGTCTATCGGACGAATCGTTGGTTGTTCCTCTACAAGACATACAGGTGAATGAAAAGTTGAAGTTCATTGAGAAACCGCTTCAAATAGAAGACAGAAAGGTCAAATTTCTCAAGCACAAAAGATTGGTACTTGTCAAAGTCAAGTGGGATTCAAAAAGAGGACCCGAATACACCTGGGAGCTGGAATCGGAGATGAAGTGAAAATATCCTCATTTATTTCAATAAATCTCGAGGATGAGATTTTAAATAAGGTGGGGAGAATGTAAGGACTTGCAAAAATGCTCCAAAACGACACGTAAGTGAAAACCCGGACCCCAAAAACCCTAATGTGCATGAAAAACCAAGAAAACAAGGTTTTTGGTTCTCAGGCGGGTCGCGTAAAAAATAAGATGACCCTTACGCGGGCCACGTTAACTTAATGTTGACCAGATAAGCTTTCCGGGCCACGTGTTGCATGCGTGTCAACCCTACTCGTGACACATCAGGCCTACACGTAGGATAGGGGCCCTCGCGGGTCACGTAAGAATCAAGAGGAGGTTTACGCGGGACGCGTAAAACTCAAAATCTGGCTATAAGTAGCCTGTTCATGGGGCTTTCATAATGTGTCGAAAATTTTGATCAAGAACGAAGTATACTGTATAAAATCGAAGTTTTAAGGTATCAAGGCGCTGCTACGATACAGGGTATTAACTCGATCACTGCTACGATTCAATGTCCGATCGATTGAAACCAATCCGATGGATGTTTAATTGCTGTTCGAACTCGGGCTATACTTTGTCATTCGTCGTAAATTCGATGGATGTTTAAATATTGCACTTTGTCATTCGTCGTGAGGGTTTTGATCTCGTGAGTTATCGTAAATGTTGTATTAAGTTACTGACCTAGTTCGTATGCATTGTCATTTAATTTAGGTTCCAAGGCTTATCAGTAGGCTAAACTCTGCCCGTTTAAACTTGCAATGTGAGTCATTCTCTTTTTATCAATTGTTTTACAATACTCCAATTATTTTCAAAAGTTATAATTACAGGGATTAAGTCGTGGTTATCTTGAATCAATGGCTAGTGGGGTATTGTGCATATTACTAATTTCTCACGGTTAGGTTCATCAACCTAACAGTGATAATCATCACTACTTGGGTGAAATGAACCAATGGTGGTATGACCATCGTCACTAGGAGGTGACACGGCGCCAGATAAAAATAAGATAGTAGCCATTGTAATCGCTCTTATGCTGTAATTTATAACTAATGTGTCGTTTTATTTAACCTGAATGACTCGCCAGTATTTCCCCGCTGATAAAATATTTTTAAAACATGTTTCAGGTGACCTACTGTGAATCAAGGAAAAAGTGCTACGGAGCACTAACAAGCTTGAAGTAGTGGCTCAGATAAATAAATAAACATGTTTTGTAAAACAGGGAATTTCCTAGTAAAATTCCTTTATTGTAAATTACGGGGTTTATCCCAAATTATGAAATAAAATAATTGGGCATTTTCAAGTTTTCAAGGATCCTGTTAAACTTCCGTTGTCAACTCAAATAATAAATACCACGGGTTTCTGCCCTGCGGCTCCTAGACCTGGTAAAACCGGGGCGGGGGCCGTGACATGGTCAAGTGAAGTTATATGTAAGTTGTGTTCGTGTCGTTAATCATGATCCGAATGACGAAGCCGATGAAATTATATTAGGAAATGGTGGATACGCTGGTGGTACTTCCTATATATAAGTGTTCTTGACGAAGTATCAAAAACCTCGTTAAATTGGTCATGAGAAATTGTGTGTTGTCAATCATGATTTGAATAACGATGTGGATGAAAGTTTGATAGAGACATGGTGGATACGTCGCTGGTACATCCTATATATAAATGCCTTTATTAAATTTTCGAAAGCAACGCTGAACTTATCATGAGAGTTTTAGTTAGTGTATTTTGGTTTTATGATTGGAGATTCAAAATTCTATGACTTTACACATTTAACTCTATCATTGTGGTGTTGTATGAGAGAATTCCTTTTGAGACACCAAAACGTGACATGAATTGCAGTTGGGCATCACGAGTATACGTTATGACTCGGTTGCAAACTCTCTGGTCTTACAAGTCATCTTTTGGAAACGATTTTCTTTTTAGCCGCAATCAATGCTCGATACGCCATTTAGGGGCTTCGTGATGTAATGATCGTATCGCTTATGACCGGCTATCTTGTACGTAATCATTAACACTCTTTATTTCTACATCTCTAGCATCAAAAGCGATTCCTCTATTTTGGGTATGCAACCCTTATCAGGAACGCTATCGCCTCAATAATTATGAACCTTGCGATATATCTAAGTTCGAGCGTATTCTTACAACGTTAGGACTTGTGCTTAACATTTGTTAGCTGACATTCCTAGGAACAATCCGATCCTAAGATTCAAGTTCAAGATGCTATCACTTGTTAGGATCTGAGTTTTTTTTATTGTGTTTGTTTAACAGGTGATTAATGAAAGAAAGTAAATCAGAGATGAATTGCAGCTGAAATGAAAGTAAACTTTATAAGACAATCGAAGAGAGATAGTTTTCATCATACACGACTTCATTAGTCAAAAGATTGTATGAATTACAAAGATTCAACTATGCATGCATGTATTACTAAACTCCCCCTCAGCCTGAGCTCACAGTTAGTTCATACAAGATGATTGATGCAAAAGATGTAATAGAACAGTACAGGTACTGTTATATTTATAGTACAATCCTAACCACTGAGCATCTAATGCTGACGTCACCTAGACAGTGACATCTAACAGACTAACAACCTCTAAACACTAATCTAGACAAGCACTGTTTGTCACACCCCGAAATTATCAGAGCTGGCGTGACTGGACTGGTATCTTCATTGCACAGCGGAAGCAAAAAGCTAAGACTTTCTAGAAATTGAACGCCCACTAAGTACTCGTATCTCCAATAGTTCTCCTATTCCAACCGTGCCTTGTCTTAGAACTGTAACCTGAGAAAGAAACATGCGAAAAAGTCAACATAAAGTTGAGCGAGTTCATAGTTTGTTTGTAAAAGATTTTAAATAAATCTTTTGAGTTGTGAAAGGTTTGAAATAAATCTTTGGAAAAACCGGTTTTTGAAATAGTATTGAGAAAATGAGTTTAAAAATCATTTTCTTGCCAAGTTATATGGAAACGTTGTGTTTGTAACACGTTATGTTCATAAAACCATGTATTTGTAAAGCCTTGTATTTGTAATGTTCATATAACCGTCAATGCCCACCCTGACTTTGACTCCTTACCCGCATAATCATGTGCTTTGAATTTTGTATAAAACATGGAATTTTAATTTGTATGAACAAGTAGTTTCGTAAATATATATGTCCCTGGTATGTAGCAAATAAGGAAAAAGAGATCACCAATGGTTTGCAAGGCCATTGATATGTGTGAAGTGCAAGTAGGAAGACTCAAACCTAGCAAATTTATGCGTTGGGTACAAAGTCACCCCGAGGTCCGTTCTGGTTGGGCCTGGGGCTGGGCTCGCTACACCCAGATAGATCTACCGCTCCTGTCCCTCGGTCCTACAATGAGGATTAATGATCCCAAGTTGCGCCTACCCACTCACATGATCTGTACGTTCTAACCCTCCTTACGCTAACCATACCATGTGTAAAAATGTCCGTAAAAAATTGTAACATGTATTTTACCCCAGCCTCTAAGGCTGAATCTCCCCAGCCACTAAGGCTGATCCTCCCCAGCCACTAAGGCTGGCCTCCCCAGCCACTAAGGCTGGCTCCTCATTCTCTATATATCATTACCAAACGATCCATCCCTAGTCATGAAAATCATTCATTTCGATAATACACCTTTGTTTTGTAAAAACCGGTATGTTTAGTATAAACCTTTCGTAAATCATTTGAGTTCCTTGAAATCCCTTCGTAATATGATTTAGAAATAATAGTGTTGCGTTTCTTAAAAACTTTGTTTGTTTTTGCAAAACGTGCATGTCTTTCCACCCCGAAAACATTTACAAAACTGTAAAACAGTAAAAAGTGGGGTTATGAACTCACCTGAATATTCCTGTGCAAAGCTAGCTAATTTAGGACTTCGTGATGTCGTTTCCAAGACTTGACTTGCTAGCGTGCATTCTATGCATTCTACAATATTCCTAACACGGAATTTCTCATAAGTTTCTAAATCATGCGGTAACTAATCTACGTGTTACCGAGCTCTACCGAATCGTTAGTCGAACGATTTGACGGTAAATAGTTAACTTAATGAAAATGGCTAAGTTAAATTGCCGCGAGAAGTCGTTTCAGTATGTAGGAATATTCGTATGAAAGTATTATATAATAAGCTTGTATTATATATATATTGGGTCTTGTATATTTTTGCCAAAATATATGTATATGCCGTTTCGGCGTTCGTAATAAATATAAAATATTATATTTATTCTATAAGAACTTCATCGAGTCGTTGAATACATAGACTGTATCTATTCTATAAGAACTTCATCGAGTCGTTGAATAGAACTTCATCGAGTCGTTGAATAGATAGACTGGAAACGGGGGAGGAGAGTGACCGAGACCCGTTAACACACTCGCGCTCTGTAAAATTTAATGACGTATATTTATTTAGTCGAAATCCCGTAAAATGTATGCCAGTAGCCGGTTGTCGTGTCCGTTCGTCAACTACAGTGAAAATCGCGAAAAATTATATCGCTGTCGTCTTTAATCCGTTTTTCGATCCGGTTTTGACGGTAGTTTCTAAAATTTTATTACAGAGCTACATATAGCGTGAAATGTAAGTTTCGAAGGTGACAGGCGTCTCCGTCGCTTCCGTTTTGTTGCAGATGCGTTTCCTGCTATCGCGTTTTTAGCTCACGTTGTATTTGTGTCGCACGGAAGCCCAATAAATTTACAAAAATTTATTTCATAGACATAAAATATTCGTGTAACATTACTTGTCGGCGTTGTCAGTATTTTGTACGGTATCAGTTCGTTGTCGCGCAATATTCAGCAGATTTCCCATAAATCACCACACGCGCACTGTATAATCAAATAAACGTTCCTGGGCTCTCCAAGGGCCTAATTAAATTAATTTGCGTCTCAAACACTATTCACCATCGCGTTAATTACCTGTTAATCACGTAATTAGGAGGTGTAAATCACCGGTTGTCACACTGTTATATTGAATACACTGATATACTCAATACTTATACTCCTTTCCACTGTTGTTGCCTATGCACTGATGTTGCAGATCAGTGCTTTCTTCAATAGTTGATCAGGCCTTGAATCAGCAGTGCTTTTAGTCTTCATTAGGGCTTTGACAATCAGCAGTTGTTAGGTCTTCTCAGTCTTTGTAACCAGTAGTACTTAGATGAACAGATGTTGAGAAGATCAGACCTTAGGATGAATCAGCTGATAGAAGCACTGCCATTGGAGGGAACTTAGAATATGCATTACTTATTGTGGATCAACTGTTGGAGAACCAGTTTTGGCTTTTAGTATCATATGTTCTTCTAGGTTTGATCACATGGGCCAACAATCTCCCCCTAGAACAGATGATGCCAAAACACTTCTTTATTCATGATCTTTATTCCCTCATCAACTTTTCCCTAACTTGCCCTTTGAATTTGAGCTCAAAGTTCAGGGAATCTTCATCATCTTTATCCCTATGAAGTTGAAGTTCCAATAGATCTAGGAGGTCAGCTACATCCAGACCTAACGCATCCTCCCCTGAAATTTGTTCAACTCTACCATTGGACTTGAGCAGAGTCAATACGTGGATCTTTTTATCAGACTTCCACTTTAGTATTTTTGAGTCTAATGGGTTTCTTGGGAGAGATTTTATTTGATGAGAGTTTGGAGATGGAGGTCTGCTTGCTAACCTTCTGATAGTTTTTTGAAGTCTCAAAGAAGCATCATCCAATCCATATAAAATATGATTCCTTATAGCCTGTTTTCGGATTTCTTCTTCTCTCTTTTCATCTTCCTCATCTAACTGTTGTTGTCTTTTTCTTTGATTTAAGACATTGATGGATACCTTAGAAGATGTTAAAACCTTTGTAAGAGAGAGGGTCTACTCCTTAGGCTTATCAGTGGTTTGGTCTTTGTAAGTTGGCTTCTTTGGAGCTGTAGGATCTGTTTCCCTTAGTTTTTCCAACTTATCACATATTTGATCAACATACTGCCTGGACCATCGTGAAATGGACCTTGCATTCCCATACTTTGCAGCAACCAGCTCAGCTCTCTTCCTCTTGTATTCTAAGGCAAGATCTGCACTGGACTTTTTAAACTTGTTCCAGTCTGGTGCAGTCTTCCTCATCTGAGGATCATTCTTCGTTTTTTCAATTTTGTTTGCTTCTTCTTTGAGAGCTATGAGAGGCTAGTCTTTGAACTGATGCTCTTTGGCTGGGTATGGTTTGTCTCTCATGATAAGCTCTAAGAGATCTTTCCTTAGCTTCTTTTGAAGATCAGCATTGGGTGGCAGATTTGACATCTCCTTGCTCAGGTCTCTTGCAAAGTCTTCCAGTTTCCTGACTTTACTTAACCTATGCTGCATTCGACTTGACAAGTTGGTGTTACCTTTCCCTTTACTCTCTTGCTTAGCAATGTATTCAGCTTGTTTGGCTTTTAGTTTCAGATATCCATCCATGTTTCTTGGATTTCTAAATCCATGAAGAGATGGGAAGGTTCTCTTGGATGGATCATTCTCTGTATAGAATTGTCGCATTTCATCTTTAACTGCATGCAATTCCAGAGGATAGGTTACTACCAATGGGATGTCTCGTGAAGGGTTTTGACCAGTGAGTGGCTGTGGTTGAATAAGTGGATTTGATGTAGGTGATGGAGCAGGGATGAATGGTTCAGGGTTGGTTTGGATAAATGGTGATGAGGATAAAGGAGTAGGTGCAACTATATCATCATCATGCACTGTAAACTTCATTTTTGTTGTGTATACTGATATTGGAGAATGAGTTTTTGTAGGAGACTTGGAGATAGGAATGAAAATTGATTGAGAAGGAAATTGGAAAGTTGTGGAAGTGGTTGGTTGACTAACAACTGTTGAAACAACTGGTGTCTCAACCGCTGTTGTCTTAACATCTTTTGAAGTGTCAACATCTGTTGCAGTGGAGGATGGTAATGGTGATGATGGTTTTGTTTTCTGCTTTTTGGCAGGTTATTTTTGTGGTGGTGGTGTTGTTTTAGGTGTAGCAGTTGATGGGTTTTTGAAACCAGCAGTGGTTTGCTTTTCAGGTTTGTCAGAGGTTTGTTTTGGTGGTGAAGGTGATCTTGGGTATGTGACAAGAGGTGGTTTATTGTGTTTGTGTGATTTTTTTCTGTCAGAAGTACCAAGATCCTTTGTTTTTATCTCCCAATTTTTCAAGTCTTGCTACAGGGGCAAAAGTTTCATCATAGTCAATGCCCTCTTCCTGTCTAAAACCTTGAACCACAAGTCTGGCTTTGTTCTTGACAACAATGCCCCTTTCATCAGTTTCGCTTTTGATAACCCACTTTGTGCCAATTGGACTTACATCCTCTGGCAGTGGTACAAGTTCCCATACTTGTTGCCTCTTAAACTGTTGGAGCTCTTCTTGCATAGCTTCTACCCAACTGCTGTCTTTAGTGCCTCTTGGTACTTGACTGGTTAATGGAGTGATAGAAAGCCAGCAAAAAGACAAATGTTTTGGGATTGACTTCTAGTGAGAACCCCTTCATTGATGTTGCCAATCACTTTATCTGGTGGATGAGATTTAATAAAAGATCAGATCTCCCTTGTATGGAACAATGGCATTTAAAGGTGAAGGTTGCAGATGTGAATCATCTAAGCTAACATATGTTGGTGACTTTGATGATCCAATATTTGTTTGAAATGGAGGTGATGGAATAGGAGGAATGGGTGTGGCACAATGTTGATTTTTATCCACTGTTGATGGATTTTTATCAACAGTGGTTGGGGATGATATGGTGGCAGTGTTTGGGCTACTTTGGTCAACAACTGTTGATGCAGCAGTGGATGAGCTTTGACAGCTGTTTTGAACATCTGCTGCTCTGGTGGTGGATGTGATTTTGTATTGTGGGATCACAACATCATATCCATAATCTTGTGAAGGAGGTTGTTGAGTACCTGCAGGGTTAGTCTTGACAGACAAATCTTCAAATGTAAATTTATCAAGATCAAATAATTCAGCAGGGTTTGTAGGGATTTTTAGTGAAAAAAGTTCATTGAACTTTACATTCAAAGTCTCTTCCACACACCTAGTCCTTGTGTTAAACACTTTATAGGCCTTGGCAGTGGTTGAGTATCCCAAATGGTAACTGTGACAACCCTCACTAAACCAGGTATCCGTACGACTTAATTAATAATTAATTACTGCTTAATTACTGTGCTTGCTTGAACTTGTGAATAAACTGCTACTTGCATACTGATACATGCACTTACTTGCATCATACTTTATTTGCTGTCACTCCATATTTTGCTTACAGCACCTTAGTGACAAACATGATGCACAAAAAGCACAGTAGCACTATATGGCCTGTATGAGCCAGAAATAGTTTGCTACACTAGTGGTGAGTGTAGGGATACAAGGGTTGTAGAACTGCGTCTCTAGGAATAAGTTACAATGACTGGATATGCCTAAAACGTGCTCTAAGCACAAAAATTCAGCACTTTACATAATAATTCAGCTTTTAGCTAACTAATAAAGTGCCAAAACATGAGAAAAATATTACTAGACACTTTCCAAAGTGTCAGAAATAAGTTGTGTCACTAAAAATGGTAATAACGACACTTTAAAGCTTTATTAAGCGCTTTAACTGATTACTATCCAACCGAACAACCGGGCGTTACCCGAAACATGAAAATATTGTTATTTTCATTATTTATCTTTTTCTGAGCCAGTTAGGGTCCCCGTATACCCTAACACCCGCTTTAAAGCACTAAACATAACTAACCAAGTTAAGTACTTAACTAACTTGTTCAACCTAACTATTACCTAACTATCTAGTTGGTTTCGGACTAGGACCCCCCCTCCTAACCGTCCCCAACTAAGAGGGGACACACCATGTACTAAACTTGATTATTTTAATCTAATATGTCTAGTATCTTGCATACATATGATCTAGTGGATAATAAACCTAGGTAATGTCTATAAGTAACATCATTAACACAACATAACATTCCACCACTTAATCAACAAACACACCACTCTCTCTCTCCCTTCAAGCTTTCGGCCGAACATCCCCTATCCATCCATCAATTTTTCGGTTCTTGTTCAAGCCATTCCAACATCATACAAGTGTTAAGGGTCGCATATTAGGAAGCTTGGAGCAAACGGAACGCAAAGGACCTCTTTATCTTGCTTTTATCCACGCCATTTTCGTCAAGATTCTTCCCTAGCCTCGAGCTAGTGGTTTGTTGCTTAGAACACCTTCTCAATCTATTCTAAAATGGTTAAAAGGATTTGTATCGGTTAAAACTCGTCAACATGCAAGATGATGCTCTAAAGTTTACTAAAAACACTAAAAATAGTGGTTAAAAACTCATGTGTTGTGTAAATGATGTAGTATTCGAAATGTATGATTATTTAGGCCCGATCTATGATGTGGTAGCTCGGATCATCGTTTAACCCGGTATGGTAAGGTCATGGATCTTAACATAAGCTTGTTTTGAATGATACAAGGGTTAAAGGGTGAAACTCTACCACACACAAATCATGAACTTGTGTAAAAATGTTTTACTTGTGGAATAGTGTTTAAAACTAGCAGATCTGCGTATCTGCAAGCGGTATTTTCAAAGGACCAAGCGTTAAAGAAATCATGCTTTCTAAAAATGGATCTTACACTAACAAGAATGATTTTTATAAACCACAAGTGTGTAAACACTTGTGAAATGAAAAGATCCGACAAAATAACAGTTTTTGTAAAAGATGACTGGAAGCTGTAAAGATAGATTTTCTCTAAAAACGAGGTTTTTACAAGATCAAATTACCTTATATGAAGATCTACTAAATTTAAGGGGATTTACACCACAGTTTTGGGAAAACTGCAAGTTCATGTAATTTTTGGCAATTTGCACTTATGTTGATTAGTTGTTGTGATGAAAGTTGTTTTGATCAAATAAAGAAAATTGTTGAGTTGATTTGTTAAAGAAAATGATACGCTTGAAAGCGTGGCCACCTCCAGTTACAGAGGAAACTCTGGCGAAATTTTTCTAAAAACCTAACACTTAGAACTATTTACACTACAAGTGTTAGAATTATTTTTGACATGTTTTCGAAATATGAATTTCGCCATGACTTTATTTACTAAATATTCGGAGGTGGGATTTTCACAAAATTTAACGTGATAAATATATATTTTTCACACACTGTTTATGATTATTTTGTGAAAATACATAAATATTATTTTTAGAGTAAAAATAATATTTACGAACGTTAACGAATCCAAAATAATACGAACGCTTTCACCATGAATATATAAGTTACACCGGTAATTATATTACCACTCGATGGTTAAAACTTAACTTACGCACTTACGGAAATATTTATGAACGCGTATTTTAACAACGTATTATTGGAGAAAAATTATGTGAAATGAAAATATAATATTTTTGAGAAAAATACTTATATTTTGGAATTGGAAATATATATATATATTAAGTGAGACTTAATGGTATAATTTGAACGCACATGTATTGAATCCCCCATCCTTGGGAAGGAGAATAACTACCAAGTATATACAGAATGTAAACACGAAATAGTTGTCTAACTATTTCCTAAAGACTTAAACTATAAAGCTAAGGCACGGCCGTCCGTCTAATAGAAATTAGCACCTGTAGGTCGTCGCACAGCTGCCTGATTTGGAGTACTTGGTAGAGACGCACCGACTGTGAGTTCATGTCCCCCTTTTCTCTAACTGTTTTCAGTTTTCTTAACTACGGGGGTGAAATACATGTTACTTTGATTTCAAGTACTTTATACATGGTATGGTTAGCGTAAGGAGGTTTACTACTTAGATCATGTGAGTGGGTAGGAGCAATATGAGGCCATTAGTCCTCATAACGGGACCGAGGGACAGGAGCGGTAGATCTATCTGGGTGTAGCGAGCCCAGCCCCAGGCCAAACTAGAAACGGACCTTGGGGTGACTTTGTCCACAGACTAATGCCGTGGCGAAATCTGCTAGGTTTGAGTCTCCCTATTTGCACTTCACATATATCAGTGGCCTTGCAAACCATTGGTGATCTCAATTCCCTTATTTGCTACATACCAAGACTATTTTTATACTCACAAAGGTTTACTTACTCACTTACACATGAACTCGCTCAACATTATTGTTGATTTTTCAACTTACATGTATTTCAGGAAATTAAAGATCTGGCGCGGTATGTTATGTTTTCCCGCTGCATATGGGTTCCAAGGTCATCCGGGTTTAGGAAATGTGACTTTTTCCTGGACGAGTCACAAATCTTAAACTGCGTTTATTTCATGTTGATGTTTATGTTTTTTTTTTCAAGACAATGTTTTATGTTATGAGGTTGTAAGTCCCTAAGACAATGTTATGTTACTCTGGTTTTAAAACTTAATCGAATGGATGATCTTGCATGGTTTTATTTCATATAGCCTTGTTATGGTTAAGCTATGGTATTAAGAAGTCACACCAAAATTAACCACGCTTCCGCAAAGCCAGGGTGTGACAGCTTGGTATCAGAGCTCTGATCATAGCGAACTAGGATTCTTTCTCGAGTCTAGACTATGATCACTAGGGCTCTCACGAAAACATTTTTCTGCATACCACTTAAGTCCAGATCCAAAACTTTTTACAAACGAATGTTGAGCACATTTTATTATTTATAGGCTCAGTCTAGAAGGGCTGAGGCTCGGTCTGAGAGGCCGAGGCTCGGTCTGAGAGATCGAGGTAGATGGCTAGTGAGACTAGGAAGAGTAGGCTCAGTCATGAAGGCTGAGGCTCGGTCATGGAGACCGAGGCTCGATCTAGGAGGTCGAGGTGGAGGATATAGCAGTCTTAGAGACTGGGAGGAATTTGGCTAGTGGGACTAGGAATGTCAGTCTAGGAGACTGGGAGGCTAGTGGGACTAGGAGAATTATGTGATACCTTACTTGGTGACTTATGTGATTATCTGATTGTATGACTGATTATTTGAGCATATTTGTGTTTATGTTACAGACTCATGGACTCAGCCGGTACTGGCGTTTCGGACACCACTGGACCCATACCTATCGTATCTGATGACCTCACATCCTCCGAGCACGAGGTGCACACATCTGACTATACCAGTACTGACGAGGATGATTTCCAGCCTTTCGCACTACCCGATGATGCTGATGAGCCTGCAGATGACCCTCCCGCTGAGTACCTACCTCTAGTAGAGATTCCGGCCCCTATACCCTTAGCCGTTTATCCAGCATATGATTTTCTTCTTGACGCCGAGGCTGATGGCGATATTGACCTGTTTGAGGATGAGCCCTTTGAGGATGAGATCCAGGGCGAGGCCCTTCTTCCTGCGGACGATCTTCTGATGATCGCTGACGTTCCCGCTGAGGATTCGCCTGCACATTCTCCTGTCCCAGACTCCTTCGAGTCTGTGGCATCCGCACCGTCTCACACATTGAGCGCACAGCACTTTGCGCATGATTCTGATCCCGACCAGGCATCCTCTGTTGCACCTATTCCCAGCTTTACGTTTGACCATGATGACATAGAGGATTCTGATCCTATCTTTCCCCCGGGATTCGACTCGGATCATGATATCGAGTTTATACCTATGGATCAGCCCATGGAGGATCCAGCTGACCCAGTAGATCCTATCGACCCCGAGTTTGACTTCGAGATGGCTTTTGATGATCCCGAGCCTGCCGTCGCCCCTGAGCAGGCAGCCGCTCTAGACCCCATACTTGAGCATGACCCCGTACATGCTGGCATCCCCATTGAGCCTGTTATAGCAGACCCACCTGTTGATGATCTCCCCGTGGATGTTCCTTTGTTAGAGGGCGATCATGTCATTGTTGATCCTGTTGTTCCTCTACCTGCTGTTGATATACCTGTTGACCATCTTGTTGAGCACATTGCACCTATTCACCCTTTTGTCGCTCCCCCACCTGATCCCATCCCACTAGAGCCCGAGCATGCACTGTTCGCGGCACACATGGATACACCAGATGAGCATGCACAGCACGGTTGGATACCTGCTGATGAGGATGTTCCACCTTTTCCCCCTCAGATCCCTGATACACGACATGTTGATTTTTCTTTTCAGGTTCCTCAGTTTATACCTCCAGCGAGGCCTGGAGAGGGTTCTTCAGCCCATCCTTTTGGGCATGTACCGATGTCTATCCCCTTCATGCCCCAGATGTCATCTGTTCCACCCTCTGTTGCTCCATTTCACGTGGCACCTTTTGATCCCACCAGTGAGCCGTTCCTTTGGGCACCAGACTCTGCTATGCCACCTACTGACCCCTACCATTCTTTCCACATGGGGTATACTATCGAGGACGTTTTGATGTCTTTTGTCGCCCAGCACGAGTCACACACGCAGCGCATCCAGGAGCTTGAGAGAGCTCAGCTGCCACCATGCCAGTGCCATGGTCAGACACACTCTCCTCTGCAGCCATTTCGACCCTTACCTCCAGATTATGCTGCCCGTCTCTTTACACTAGAGCAGCAGGTTGCTTCTATCATTCGTACCCAGCGAGCCATGGAGGAGGACTGGCTCCAGTTACGTCGTTTGTTTTACACCCACTTTCCCCCTCCTCCACCACCATCTGTATAGAGCTCATCAGTGCTGTTTGGGTAGACGAGGGTGAGAAGATGGCGATTGTTGGACTGCACAGCATTTTTTGGAGACTACTTTGTGATCCTGACTTTTGTTGACATGTGTTTGATGATGTATTTGACACTGACACGATATAGTTTTTGGACAGGGGTGATGTAGCCCCTAGTTGATTGATGATTGTATGACACAGGGATGTACTGATACACTTACTATGTGGTCTCGATATATGGCAATCGCGGTATTCTCACCATATTTGATTCGCTTGATTGCTTATTTATACTTTTATGACATGGGATGTTGTGTGATTGGTATTTGTGATGTGTTGATAACATGAGATGTTATGTGCTATTACTATTACTATATACGTACGTTTTACTATGGCCTGACCAACGTAAACCATCTTTTAGAAGATGCCGCCGAGACGTGAGACACACATGCCTACCAATGAAGCAGAACTCCAGCAAATTATAGTTGCTGCCATCGCACAATACACCGCCTCTCAAGGAGGGACTAGTGGAAGCAACTCTGGCAACACTGGCAACAACAATAATCCACCTCATGGTAATACTAAGTCATTTAGACATACCATGACCTAATTGGATATCTTTAGCAATGATGCTAATGCCAATCGTATGTTATAACATATGTGCAGGATGCACCTACAAGCAGTTTCTAGACTGCAAACCGGTCAACTTTGATGGCACAGGAGGTGCTGTCGCCTTTGTTCGTTGGGCCGAGAAAACTGAATCTGTTCTGCGCATGAGCAAATGCGCGCTAGATCAGCAAGTCACCTATATCTCAGGGCTATTCTTGGATGGAGCCCTCTCTTGGTGGAATCTGCAAGTACAGACACTTGGTGAAGCTGCTGCCTACGCGCTAACCTGGACCGAACTGAAGGAACTTATGCGCAAAAAGTACTGCTCTCGCGCTGAAATCCAAAGATTGGAAACCGAGTTCTGGCATCTGAAAATGGACGGTCCAAAGATCGCAGAATACGTTCAAAGGTTCCATGACTTATCGCATGTGGTACCCTACATGGTCACTCTGGAGTTCAAGAGGATTGAACGTTTCATTTGGGGATTAGCTCCTCAAATCATAAGCATGGTAACCTCATCCAAGCCTGCGACCATTACTGAAGCGATCGATTTGAGCGTGGCTCTCACAGAGGAGGCCATTCGCCTGAACAAGTTTGATGATGCTGAGCCTAAGAAGAAAGAGACTCACGTCGAGTCATCAGGAGGTAACAAACGGAAGTTCTCAAACTTCAAGCAGGGCGCCAGTGTGGCGGTTAAGAAAGGAGGATCAGACACGCCAGCTCAGGTTACAGCTGGTAGAGGGAAGAAAGGAAAGGGATACATGGGCACCCAACCTAAGTGCAACGACTGCCAACGCCACCATACTGTCCATTGTAATGTGAAAATATGTGAAGCATGTGGAAAGCCGGGCCACTCGAAAGATTCTTGTTGGGCTAGTGCTGGCCGGGGAGGCCAGGGAGGATTTAGGAATAGAAATAATAACCGTGGTGGTATTGGAAATCGCCCACAGGAGAACAATGGAGGAAACGGGAATCGGGTCAACAATGTGAACCAAGCTGGCAATGCAAACCAAAACAACAACCAAGCTGGAAATGGAGGTGGAAATGGGCAAAGACTTGGATGCTTTAACTGTGGTGATATCGGGCATTTTAAGAAGAACTGCCCAGAGTTAAACCAAGCCCGTGGAAGAGTGTTCCAAATCGAAGCTAGGGAAGCGCGCCAGGACCCCAATGTTGTTACTGGTACGTTCCCTGTAAATCAACGCTATGCATCCGTTTTATTTGATATTGGCGCCGATTATAGCTTCGTGTCGTTAGAATTTAAGAATATGCTTGGTTTAGCCGCTAATAAGTTAGATATTCCGTACTCAATCGAATTGGCCAATGGAAAGTTAGTAGAAGCTAATGAAGTTATCAGAGGCTGTGTGATCTAATTAGGAGAGCGTGAGTTTGCTCTGGATCTACTACCAGTCCGGTTGGGAAGCTTCGACATGGTGGTAGGAATGGATTGGTTATCAGGCAACAAGGCAGAGATAGTTTGTCATGAAAAGATCGTTCGTATCCCAACCGAAGATGGCGAAACAATTGTGGTTCACGGAGAGAAGCGTGATACGCCGTTAAGGATTATCAGCTGCCTGAAAGCGCGAAAGTGTTTGCAGAAGGGATGTGTTGCCTTCCTGGCACACATTGTGGATAAAAAGGCTGCTGAGCCAAGAATCGAAGACATCCCTGTCGTGAGGGAATACCCAGAAGTCTTCCCAGAAAACTTACCTGGACTGCCACCTCAGAGACAAGTAGAGTTCCGCATTGACTTAGTTCCAGGCGCCGCGCCTGTGGCTAAGGCACCTTATAGACTTGCTCCGTCTGAGATGCAGGAACTGTCGACACAGCTTCAAGAGTTGTTAGACAAGGGTTTTATCCGACCAAGCTTCTCGCCTTGGGGAGCTCCGGTCCTGTTTGTCAAAAAGAAGGACGGTAGTTTCCGTATGTGCATCGACTACCGGGAGCTGAACAAGCTGACGATCAAGAATAGGTATCCTCTGCCAAGAATTGATGATCTGTTCAATCAACTTCAAGGTTCAAGCTTTTATTCAAAGATCGATCTTCGATCTGGATACCATCAGTTAAGGATACAAGAGGAAAGCATCCCGAAGACAGCCTTCAGAACTCGTTATGGGCACTACGAGTTCCTCGTTATGCCATTTGGTTTGACAAACGCACCTGCGGTATTCATGGATCTAATGAATAGAGTTTGCAAGCCGTACTTGGATAAGTTCGTGATTGTATTCATCGATGACATTTTAATTTATTCAAAGACGAAGGCTGAACACGAGCAGCATCTTAGAGCCATTCTAGAGCTGCTGAAGGAAGAACAGCTGTATGCCAAATTCTCTAAGTGCGAGTTTTGGCTACGAGAGGTGCAATTCCTTGGGCACGTGGTAAATGGAGATGGAATCCACGTGGATCCAACCAAGATCGAGGCGATCAAGGATTGGGAAACGCCAAAGACGCCAACCAAGATTCGGCAATTCTTGGGTTTGGCTGGCTATTACCGAAGATTCATTGAGAATTTTTCAAAGATCGCTCAACCATTGACGCTCCTCACGCAGAAGGATAAGAAGTTTGATTGGGGAATCAAACAGGATGAAGCATTCCAGGTACTGAAGGATAAGCTTTGTAACGCGCCAATCTTAGCTCTACCAGAGGGTACTGATGATTTTGTGGTATACTGCGACGCATCGCGTCAAGGACTGGGTTGTGTGTTGATGCAACGCCAAAAGGTTATTGCTTACGCATCGCGTCAGTTGAAAGTGCATGAAAAGAACTATACCACACACGATTTGGAGCTCGGCGCAGTGGTTTTTGCTTTAAAGATCTAGAGACACTACCTTTATGGTACGAAGTGTACAATCTTTACAGATCACAAGAGCCTACAGCATATATTCAACCAGAAGGAGTTGAATATGAGGCAAAGACGATGGGTTGAGTTACTGAACGATTACGACTGCGAGATAAAGTACCATCCAGGGAAGGCGAACGTGGTCGCCGATGCCCTAAGTCGTAAAGAGAGAATCAAGCCCATAAGGGTTAGGGCTTTAGAAATGATTATCCGAACCGATCTTTCCTTGCGCATTCGTGCCACGCAGAAAGAAGCTCTCAAGGAAGGAAACCTTGAAGAAGAATATCTCCATGGGATGGAGAAGCTACTGGTACCAAACGAGGAAGGAACGTTATATTTTGAGAAAAGGATTTGGGTTCCTTTGTTTGGAGGTTTAAGGAAGGTCATTTTTTATGAAGCTCACAGGTCGCGGTACTCCATCCACCCTGGAGCGGATAAGATGTACCAGGATCTCAAAGATTATTATTGGTGGCCTAGAATGAAAGGCGATGTTGCTGTTTATGTGAGCAAATGTTCAACATGCGCTAAGGTTAAAGCGGAATACCAGAAGCCTTCAGGACTTCTGCAACAACCAGAGATTCCCAAATGGAAATGGGAACAAATCTCAATGGATTTTGTTACAAAGTTGCCAAGAACGCCAAGAGGTCATGACACTATCTGGGTGATAGTTGACCGCCTAACGAAGTCAGCACACTTCTTACCTATCAAAGAGAAGGATAATACGAGCAAATTGGCCGAAATATACATGAGAGAGATCGTCGCACGTCATGGAGTGCCTCTCTCGATCATCTCGGATAGAGACGGAAGGTTTGTGTCAAGGATATGGCAATCCTTCCAAGAGGCTTTTGGCTCACAATTAAATCTGAGCACTGCGTTTCATCCGCAAACTGACGGTCAAAGCGAGCGAACGATACAGACTTTGGAAGACATGCTGAGAGCGTGTGTTATGGATTTGGGCGGTAGCTGGGATAAGCATTTGCCTTTGGTCGAATTTTCATACAACAACAGCTACCACACCAGTATTGGTGTCGCGCCCTTTGAAGCCCTTTACGGACGCAAGTGCCGATCACCCTTATGTTGGGCTGACGCAGGTGATAGGCAGCTCGCTGGTCCCGAAATCGTCCAAGAGAAGACAGACAAGATTGCGCAGATTCTTAAACGCATCGAAGCAGCTCGCCACAGACAGAAGGCCTATGCGGATCCAAACCGGAAACATGTGGAATTCCAAGTTGGAGAAATGGTGTTATTGAAGGTTTCACCCTGGAAGGGTGTGGCACGCTTCGGAAAGCGTGGGAAGTTAAATCCGCGCTACATTGGTCCCTTCAGAATTCTGGAAAGAATAGGACTAGTAGCATACAAGTTGGACCTACCTGCTGAACTGAATGGTGTTCACGACACCTTTCATGTATCCAATCTAAAGAAAAGTCCAACTCAAGTCACCGTTGCCATTCCCATCGACGAGATTCATGTTGACGACACGCTCCACTTCGTTGAAGAACCTGTTGAGGTCACGGATTGGAAAATTAACAAGACCCGCCGGAGCAGTGTCAAGCTCGTCAAGGTTCGTTGGAATGCCAGACACGGTCCTGAGTACACCTGGGAGCGTGAGGACCGGATGAAAGAGAAATACCCCCACCTTTTTCCTAAGAACCCTGCATCTACAAGCAGAACTTAAATTTCGGGACGAAATTTATTTAACAGGGGGAGAATGTGACAACCCTCACTAAACCAGGTATCCGTACGACTTAATTAATAATTAATTACTGCTTAATTACTGTGCTTGCTTGAACTTGTGAATAAACTGCTACTTGCATACTGATACATGCACTTACTTGCATCATACTTTATTTGCTGTCACTCCATATTTTGCTTACAGCACCTTAGTGACAAATATGATGCACAAAAAGCACAGTAGCACTATAATGGATAACCTATTGAACATGCTGATAAAGCCAGCATCAGGCAGACACTGCCTCTAAGGCCTGTATGAGCCAGAAATATTTTGCTACACTAGTGGTGAGTGTAGGGATACAAGGGTTGTAGAACTGCGTCTCTAGGAATAAGTTACAATGACTGGATGTGCCTAAAACGTGGTCTAAGCACAAAAATTCAGCACTTTACATAATAATTCAGCTTTTAGCTAACTAATAAAGTGCCAAAACATGAGAAAAATATTACTAGACACTTTCCAAAGTGTCAGAAATAAGTTGTGTCACTAAAAATGGTAATAACGACACTTTAAAGCTTTATTAAGCACTTTAACGGATTACTATCCAACCGAACAACCGGGCGTTACCCGAAACATGAAAATATTGTTATTTTCATTATTTATCTTTTTCTGAGCCAGTTAGGGTCCCCGTATACCCTAACACCCGCTTTAAAGCACTAAACAAAACTAACCAAGTTAAGTACTTAACTAACTTGTTTAACCTAACTATTACCTAACTATCTAGTTGGTTTCGGACTAGGACCCCCCCCCCCTCCTAACCGTCCCCAACTAAGAGGGGACACACCATGTACTAAACTTGATTATTTTAATCTAATATGTCTAGTATCTTGCATACATATGATCTAGTGGATAATAAACCTAGGTAATGTCTATAAGTAACATCATTAACACAACATAACATTCCACCACTTAATCAACAAACACACCACTCTCTCTCTCCCTTCAAGCTTTCGGCCGAACATCCCCTATCCATCCATCAATTTTTCGGTTCTTGTTCAAGCCATTCCAACATCATACAAGTGTTAAGGGTCGCATATTAGGAAGCTTGGAGCAAACGGAACGCGAAGGACCTCTTTATCTTGCTTTTATCCACGCCATTTTCGTCAAGATTCTTCCCTAGCCTCGAGCTAGTGGTATGTTGCTTATAACACCTTCTCAATCTATTCTAAAGTGGTTAAAAGGATTTGTATCGGTTAAAACTCGTTAACATGCAAGATGATGCTCTAAAGTTTACTAAAAACACTAAAAATAGTGGTTAAAAACTCATGTGTTGTGTAAATGATGTAGTATTCGAAATGTATGATTATTTAGGCCCGATCTATGATGTGGTAGCTCGGATCATCGTTTAACCCGGTATGGTAAGGTCATGGATCTTAACATAAGCTTGTTTTGAATGATACAAGGGTTAAAGGGTGAAACTCTACCACACACAAATCATGAACTTGTGTAAAAATGTTTTACTTGTGGAATAGTGTTTAAAACTAGTAGATCTGCGTATCTGCAAGTGGTATTTTCAAAGGACCAAGCGTTAAAGAAATCATGCTTTCTAAAAATGGATCTTACACTAACAAGAATGATTTTTATAAACCACAAGTGTGTAAACACTTGTGAAATGAAAAGATCCGACAAAATAACAGTTTTTGTAAAAGATGACTGGAAGCTGTAAAGATAGATTTTCTCTAAAAACGAGGTTTTTACAAGATCAAATTACCTTATATGAAGATCTACTAAATTTAAGGGGATTTACACCACAGTTTTGGGAAAACTGCAAGTTCATGTAATTTTTGGCAATTTGCACTTATGTTGATTAGTTGTTGTGATGAAAGTTGTTTTGATCAAATAAAGAAAATTGTTGAGTTGATTTGTTAAAGAAAATGATACGCTTGAAAGCGTGGCCACCTCCAGTTACAGAGGAAACTCTGGCGAAATTTTTCTAAAAACCTAACACTTAGAACTATTTACACTACAAGTGTTAGAATTATTTTTGACATGTTTTCGAAATATGAATTTCGCCATGACTTTATTTACTAAATATTCGGAGGTGGGATTTTCACAAAATTTAACGTGATAAATATATATTTTTCACACACTGTTTATGATTATTTTGTGAAAATACATAAATATTATTTTTAGAGTAAAAATAATATTTACGAACGTTAACGAATCCAAAATAATACGAACGCTTTCACCATGAATATATAAGTTACACCGGTAATTATATTACCACTCGATGGTTAAAACTTAACTTACGCACTTACGGAAATATTTATGAACGCGTATTTTAACAACGTATTATTGGAGAAAAATTATGTGAAATGAAAATATAATATTTTTGAGAAAAATACTTATATTTTGGAATTGGAAATATATATATATATATATTAAGTGAGACTTAATGGTATAATTTGAACGCACATGTATTGAATCCCCCATCCTTGGGAAGGAGAATAACTACCAAGTATATACAGAATGTAAACACGAAATAGTTGTCTAACTATTTCCTAAAGACTTAAACTATAAAGCTAAGGCACGGCCGTCCGTCTAATAGAAATTAGCACCTGTAGGTCGTCGCACAGCTGCCTGATTTGGAGTACTTGGTAGAGACGCACCGACTGTGAGTTCATGTCCCCCTTTTCTCTAACTGTTTTCAGTTTTCTTAACTACGGGGGTGAAATACATGGTACTTTGATTTCAAGTACTTTATACATGGTATGGTTAGCGTAAGGAGGTTTACTACTTAGATCATGTGAGTGGGTAGGAGCAATATGAGGCCATTAGTCCTCATAACGGGACCGAGGGACAGGAGCGGTAGATCTATCTGGGTATAGCGAGCCCAGCCCCAGGCCAAACTAGAAACGGACCTTGGGGTGACTTTGTCCACAGACTAATGCCGTGGCGAAATCTGCTAGGTTTGAGTCTCCCTATTTGCACTTCACATATATCAGTGGCCTTGCAAACCATTGGTGATCTCAATTCCCTTATTTGCTACATACCAAGACTATTTTTATACTCACAAAGGTTTACTTACTCACTTACACATGAACTCGCTCAACATTATTGTTGATTTTTCAACTTACATGTATTTCAGGAAATTAAAGATCTGGCGCGGTATGTTATGTTTTCCCGCTGCATATGGGTTCCAAGGTCATCCGGGTTTAGGAAATGTGACTTTTTCCTGGACGAGTCACAAATCTTAAACTGCGTTTATTTCACGTTGATGTTTATGTTTTTTTTTCAAGACAATGTTTTATGTTATGAGGTTGTAAGTCCCTAAGACAATGTTATTTTACTCTGGTTTTAAAACTTAATCGAATGGATGATCTTGCATGGTTTTATTTCATATAGCCTTGTTATGGTTAAGCTATGGTATTAAGAAGTCACACCAAAATTAACCACGCTTCCGCAAAGCCAGGGTGTGACAGTAACTGTTATGGGTCATTTTCTGAATGTACATATCCTGACTAATATCCTGCTTTTAAATTGTTTATTTGTGACCAGGATACTGGACTGGGATATTGCTAACATCCTGGGCGATATCCTGAGGTTAATTGAATTAACCACGTGCAGGTTAGAGGCTGTGGGTTACTAACGGTCAGATGGACTTCTTCTCCTCAAGACTCGGGCGTATCTATTATGTGATAGACATTGAACCCGAAAGACTAGGTCTACAACGTTCGAGTGGGGAATATTCGCCGGATCCCGGTTTATTAGGATAGTTTGTTATACTTCTTTTACTATAAATAGATGGGGGCGGATCAGATTAAGGCACGCAACTTATACACACATTCTCGAACACTTTTGCTCTCTAGCTCACTGCAAACACTACACACAAACACTTGTATTCAAATCACATTGTAACACCTAGTTGATCCGCTCTACATCCTGCACTGTATCCTGATATTTAAAGCAATAGAAGAACAAGGCTGCTGCGATTGTCAGCTCCCGAGGTTTTGTGCCGGCGATCTAGATTGATCAAGGGCTTTCCTCGTACATCACGTGTCAACCTTTACTTTTTTGCTCATTGTTTGATCATAGATACAGCTCTATATCCTGAGCCGTATCCTGAAAGTGTTTTTACAACTAACTTGGTTAACATATTTTTCACACATAATTTTAGCACACTACCTCACTTAACTAATTTGATCACTAAATTGCTTCGGTGATTTTTGACCAAAACAATTTGGCGCCCACCGTGGGGCAAGTGGTGCTATTTTTGCTAAAAACTTTAATAAAATCATTACTTGATTTTATTTTGTCAAAACTCTTTTCTAAATTGTTTTCAATGGCCTCGAGATCAAACATGAGCTCTTCCACCATGTCTGCTACAACCTCTGCAAGAATTGGTTCGGTGCTTCCACCTCCTCCTCCAAGAATGCAAGCTTCATCACACGGAGCTGAAAGCCATGTAGCTCGGGATGTTATTCCCGCTCCTAGTACCCAGGGATCCGGTCCTGTTTTGGCATCTAATGATGAAATTCTGAATTTGTTTGGTAGTGTACAGGAACAGATGAGGCAGCAGCAGGAAACTAATAGGACACTGATGAGAGAAATACAACTCTTGAAATCCGGCCCAAGTAGACCTGCTGAAGAAACTGTCACTCCTATACAGCCTAGGGCTTTGAACTTCAGTTCTGTAGTTTACACTGAGGATAACCGGGGGAATATCGTCCCAAGCCATTCTCAGAATCAGACCCCTGAGATACCCTCCTCGGTCAGGATGTCAACTATGAGGAGCTCAGGATACGCTTCAGGATATGGCCAGAATCCTCAGACCGGTAACGTGTCAAATAATAATATTCTTGCTACTAACAATAATGGGTCTTTGCAGGATGCAGGTATGACGTCAACATTTACTAGGGAGCTTCAGAAATTGAAGGACATGATATCCAGTGTACCTGGAGTGCTCCAGCCAATTCCGGAAGTATCTCAAGACAGCCACAGGATATCCCGCTTTGCATATCCTATCTGTGATGCTGAAATCCCAAAAAGATTTCAGACCCCCAACATGAAACTGTATGATGGAACTACGGATCCTGAAGAGCATATTACCCAGTATAGGGAAAGGATGGAAATCAATCCTATCCCTCCAGATCTCAAGGAAGCATGCTTATGCAAGGGTTTCGGTTCTACCTTGACAGGATCAGCCCTAAAATGGCTGTTAAATGTTCCTCCTCACTCAATTACTTCGTTTGCTCATTTGGTTAATTTATTTAATAGTCAGTTTTCTTGTAGTCGGAGTTTTGAGAAACTAACCAGTGATCTTTACAGGATAACTCAAGGACCTCAGGAATCCTTGAGGGATTATGTGAACAAGTTTAGTCGAGAATCCTTGGATATCCCACATCTTGATGTTGCAACAGCTGTGCAGGCTTTTAAGATGGAGTTACAAAAGGATTCTCAGTTTTATCAGGATCTTGTGATGAATCCCTGCAGGAATCTCGACGAAGCTCGTAACAGGGCTTTGAGATATATCCGCTTGGAAGATGACAAAAAGATGCAAGAGAGGATGAATTCTACCTCAACCTACGAATCAACCAACAGGAAATCAGAATCCTCGTATAAACCATATCGCCCCAAGCCATATGGCAGAAATGACAACAAGAAAGTGAATGCTGTGGAAGACGAGGATCCTGAAGAATATCCTGAATTATCTGAATATTGCTTTTCTGTTAATATACCTGAGTTAATGTATGCTATGCAGGGTTTAGGAGACAAAGCTAGGTGGCCTCGAAAGAATCAGCAGAAAGCTGATTGGAAGGATAAATCCAAATGGTGTGCCTTCCATGAAGACTTCGGACATGTGAACGAGGATTGCTTTGCTCTAAGGAAAGAAATAAGCTACCTGTTAAGTAAGGGGTATCTGAAGGATTTGCTGGGAAGAAAGAAGAATAAAGGGCAGGATCCTGAGAAGGATCCTGAACGAGCAGCATCACCCCCAGCAGATGCCAAAATAATTAACTTTATTTTAGGAGGATCCGACATTTGTGGGACTTCGTATTCTGCGGCCAAGATACATGCAAAGGAAGCAAAGACTGAAAGGGGAGACAAACCGGCCAGGATGACTACCCTTACAACCGATAAAGTGATCACTTTCGAGAGTGATGACAGGGATACTGTTCAGGATCCTCACCGTGATGCTCTCGTAATAACATTATATGTTGCTAACCATTTTGTACGCAGGATATTAGTGGACAATGGTAGCTCCGTCAACATAATTCAGCTGGAAACATTGAAGAGGATGAATGTATCTCTGATGGACATTACTTCGAAGTCCATTGTGCTCGTTGGTTTCAGTGGAGAAGCTAGGAATACCGTAGGGGAGATAAAGTTACCAGTATATGTTGAGGGGGTCAACTCGATACAACGTTTCTGTGTGATGGACTCCCTGTCCTGCTATAACATCATACTAGGAAGGCCATGGATCCATGATATGAAGGCTGTACCATCGACTTATCACCAGTGCATCAAGATCCCTACCCCTTGGGGGGTCGTCAAAGTTGATAGTGACCAGCTGGAGGCAAAGGAATGCTACTCATCCTCAATGAAATCATCAACCAAGCCTAATCCAGCATAGCAATTAACGATGCGGGCCCAGGATATCGTGGAGGCTTCTGAGCAGGATATGAAGAAAGTTATCCTAGATCAGGATAATCCTGATATCTCGGTGCTCGTAGGAACCAATATCCCTCAGGATATTGAAGAATAATTAACTAATTTTTTGAAGTGCGGGATGTCAACATTTGCATGGAAGCATGAGGATATGACAGGTATATCCAAAGACATTATTACTCACAAGCTTGGAATTGACAGGTCGTTCAAGCCTATACAGCAAAAGAGAAGGAAGTTTGCTCCTGAACGAAATGCAATTATCCAGGAGGAAGTTGAAAGATTGTTGAAGTCCAAAATGATCAGGGAGGTCAAGTTTCCAAGATGGCTAGCGAATGTAGTCGTAGTACAGAAGAAAAATAGGAAATGGAGAGTCTGTGTAGATTACACAGACTTGAATAAGGCTTGTCCTAAAGACCCATTTCCTCTTCCTCATATTGATGCAATGGTGGATGCTACTGCCGGGCATGAGATGTTAACATTCATGGACGCATCCTCAGGATTTCAGCAGATTCAAATGGAACCTTCGGATCAGGAGGATACGGCCTTCATGACACCGACAAGTATTTATTGCTATACTGCTATGCCTTTCGGTTTGAAAAATGCAGGTGCAACATATCAGAGATTGGTGAACATGATGTTCAAAGATAAGCTGGGGGACACCATGGAGGTATATATTGACGATATGGTGGTGAAATCTAAAAAGGCTGAGGATCACCTCCATGATATCAAGGGATCATTTGATATCCTGGATCAGTATAACATGAAACTAAATCCTGCTAAGTGCCATTTCGGAGTGGGGGCAGGAAAGTTTCTAGGATATATGGTGACGAAAAGGGGCATAGAGGCGAGCCCGGAGCAGATTAGAGCTATCCTGGATATAAAATCACCTTCGAATATGAAGGATGTTCAACAGTTAATAGGCCGAGTAGCAGCATTGAACAGATTTATTTCAAGATCCTCGGAAAAATGCAAGGAATTCTATGATATCCTCAAGAAAAATAAGAAGTTTGAATGGGAAGCAAAGCATGAAGCAGCCTTGCAGGATTTGAAGCGATATCTCTCAACTGCACCTCTATTGATGAAGCCTGAAAATGGTGAACCACTATCCCTATACCTCGTTGTATCAGGGAATGCTGTAAGTGCCGTTCTTATAAAGGACCATGAAGGTCAGCAATATCCTGTTTATTATGTTAGTAAAAGCTTGTTAGATGCTGAAACTAGGTACTCCCATATAGAGAAACTGATATTAGCCTTAGTTATGGTATCAACAAAACTTAGACATTATTTTGACACACATAGGATTCATGTTAAGACCAATTATCCTGTTAAAAACGTGCTTAGGAAACCCGAGATGTCGGGCAGGATGGCTAAGTGGTCAAACTGAGTGCTTATGACTTAGTATATGAGCCTAGAAATGCCATAAAGTCTCAGGCTTTAGCTGACTTTGTGGCTGATTTCAGTAGTGACATTCAAAATGAAGTGGATTTAGAAGTACAGCAGCTAGGAGAGAACTTAGAATGTTGGACATTGTATACTGATGGTTCATCTAACGTAAGAGGTGTAGGTTTAGGTATACTACTAAAATCGCCACAGGGGGACATATTACCCCAGGCTATTAGGTGTGAATTTCCTGCTAGTAATAATGAGGCAGAGTATGAGGCTTTAATTGCAACATTAGAGTTGGCTAAAAATATGAATATCAAGAATTTGCAAGTATATGTTGACTCCTTGTTAATCACTAATCATTTTAATGGAACCTATGCAGTTAAAGGAAAGAAGTTAGTCGAATACCTCGATATTCTCAAAAAATTAGCAGGATATTTCGATGTTTTTACACTTGAACAGGTACCAAGGGAAGATAATGCTGAAGCAGATGCCCTAGCAAACCTGGGATCATCGGTCAGGATACCAGAAGGAACCCAAATACCAATATTGCATATCTTATATCCTGCAACGGATCCTCAGGATACAGAAGTAGTGAATATTCAGGATCCTGTTGCTGAATATCCTGAGGAGGATCCTAAATCCTGGACGGCTCCAATCGTAAGATATCTCAAAGAAGGACACATCCCTAGAGACGAAAATCCTAAGGCATTTAGGATGAAGGTATCACAATTCACCATTATAAATAATATCTTGTATAAGAAATCTCTTGCAGGACCATATCTAAGGTGCTTGGAGGATCCCGAAACTAAAGAAGTACTTCAGGATATACATGATGGGGATTATGGTAACCATACTGGGGGCAGTTCATTATTCTCAAAAGTGTTGAGAACAGGATACTATTGGCCAACAATGAGGAAAGATGCTACAGAATATGCTCGAAGATGTGATGCATGTCAAAGGCACAGTAACATACTGCACCAACCAGCTGAACCACTATATCCTATAGTATCCCCTTGGCCATTCATGAAATGGAGGATGGACATAGTAGGGAAATTACCAAAAGCTCCAGGAGGAAAAGTTTTCATGTTGGCAATGACGGATTATTTCTCCAAATGGGTTGAAGCAGAAGCATTCGTTCAAGTTAGAGATCAGGAAGTGGTATCCTTTATAAAAAGGAATATCCTGACTAGGTTTGGAGTACTGGCTGAGATAATCTGTGACAACGGATCTCAATTTATAAGTAAGAGGACTACTGACTTCTGCAAGAGTTGGGGAATCAAAATGATTACGTCCACCCCGGTACATCCTCAAGCAAATGGACAAGCTGAATCCTCAAACAAGATAATTGTCAACAACTTGAAGAAAAGATTAGGGGCCAAGAAAGGAAGATGGGCAGAAGAACTACCCTTTGTTTTGTGGGCTGATAGAATGACGGTAAAAAATGCAACTGGTCAAACCCCATTTTTCTTAGTATTTGGAGCAGAAGCAGTGATCCCGACGGAAATGGTGATACCCACAGCAAGATCCAATCTCGGGAATCCTTAGCAGAATCCTGAAGTCCTATGCCAGGAACTGGATACTATTGATGAGACAAGAGATGCAGCAAGGCTAAGGATGGCAGCATATCACAAAGGATATCCAAAGCATATAACAAGAATATAAGGACCAGAAGGTTTAAAGTTGGAGATTGGGTGTTAAGAAAGGCTTTTCAAAATACTACTAATCCTGCTGATGGAAAGCTGGCTCCAAAATGGGAAGGACCATATGAGGTTGAATCAGAATCAGGAAAAGGTGCATACCGACTCAAGAATATGGAGGGGGATATGCTGCCGAGATCTTGGAATGCTATACACCTTAAGCTTTATTTCAAGTGAGTTTGGAATTTAATTCCTAACTCAGGATGGTATGAATTATATCTCTTTTAAATATGTTTGATTTGATTTATTCTTAGAAACCCAATACTGACTTAAGCATCGGAGGGGTGTTAGCCAAGCTAACACCCACCTTAGTTTGAGGATGTTTTGCAGTATATGCTTCGGGATATAGCACTAGGATACACACTCGAGATACTTCGGAAGATTAGAGGATTGGCCCCCTTTCTCACGTCTAAGGGATACTGATCCCTTCACAGGTTTAAAGGTATTCACCTTTCTTCCGAATTGGGTTTAAACACCCCGCCTGGAGCGTAAGTTATTCGGGAATAGTTCAAGGTGGAGGGACCAGTCCATGTAAAAGTGGCTGACAATTTCGTTACTATTGACTATATCCTGAATCCTAAAGGTATATGAGGATTGATCACCCTCTCTCACGAAAGGGTATTTTTATACTCTCTAAGGTTTAAAGGTTTTCACCTTTCTAAGTCTTGGAGTTTATACACTCCCGCCTGTAGCGCACGAAAATTTGGGATTTTCCCCCAGGATACGAGGGATTTATCTCCAGTACATTTTTGGGTTTTACCCCTGTAACACGAAAAATTGTCTATACAACTGGAACTGATGTCCAGAAGAATTCTAAGTATTCGAAGACATTGTGCACAGGGGACATTCCTACTTAGGCAATTGTGTAAGGCTCAAAGGATAAAGCTCGGACCTAGTACACTAAGTATCTCTGACAGGGGACATCCTCATTGGAAAAGTTGCAAAAGGATTGAAGTTTGAGAATAGGGTTACACTCTATTCCTGGTATGATCTTTCCTTTGTAAACATAATATGAGTTTTTGAAACCATGTTTGACAGAAGCTTAGGAATCCTGATTAGGATAAATTTTCGGGACATATTCTCAAAATATATTTTCAAAATACTTTTCAGGATATTTGATTAAAATATTTGAAACTGATACTAGTTTGAAACTTTGATAAAACAAGTATTGTCAAAACAGGTTTTGGAAAATGGATTGTCTTTCATTCTTTAAAAAGTTTCCTATGAAGATTGATTGAATTTCTAAAAGCTCTATTTAAAGTTTTCATAATATATCACTGAGTATATGGATCAGGATATTTTTGAAAGACAGTTGTACAAAATTTTGCAAAGCTAAGATCTGTACTAGGAAAGACAGAAAACAATAGCAAGAAAAATGAAAGATGAAATTATTTGAAATAAGCAGTACTAGTTGATAACCGAAGGTTTCATCCTGAAACCCAGGACCCATCCACCTTCGGCTATCGAATTGTTTTGATGCAGAAAAATTGTTCATAAGACATAAAGTTGTTCAAACAATTTAAAGAAAATAAGCTTTAGGGGGCAGCGCCTTCTTCGTTCATGATAATTTCAGCAGCATCCGTCTTGGGATCCGCTTCAGCATCCCTCTCAGCATCGGTTGCTTTTTCAACTACTTTGGAAGATCCTTCGGCAGCTGGTGTGGTAGAAATGCCGCCAAGGTTCTTTAGCTTCGTTTCCCAGGCACCAACGTCCCAAGAAGGGCATTCAAAACCTAGTGTTTTGGCTTCATGGGCCATCTTCAGCCTGGCCTGGAGAAGAGAAGTGACGACGGAACTCTTAAGGCTTTCCCGGTAGCTGACCATATCCCGTTCATGTTGCGCATGGGCAGCATCAAGATCAGCTTGGGCTTGGAGAGTAGCTTTGTTGAGAGCAGTCTGATGTTCTTGAGTCATAGCCTTGAACTCCTCCTCGTAATGACGAGATTTAGCGGCTGCAATCATGCCTTGATCGGAGATCGTGACTTCCGATTTCTTTAACTTGGATTCAAGCGTCTTGTTAAGCCCGCAAGATTCTTGATATAGATGAACCAGACGTTCAAGACCCTGCAAAAATAAGAGGACAGGTATTGATTTTGATAAATCCTTGTAAATGGTATAAGCTGCAGGATATGGTTTGAGAATACTAACCTGGTTGAGAAAGGAAGTCATAAACCCACTTGCTTCGATGAACCCGTAATTCTCATAGGGAAATGTGTCAGAGATGACGGGGGAATCGGGCTCTTTCCTTTTACGAGAGCTGGAACTCCGGGGCTTGGTAGCTGGCGAGGGTTTGGTGATGACGATGGATTTGGAACCACTGGGTTTGGATGAGGCTGTGGCCTTAGGATTAGGTTCCTTCTTAATTTGAACATGATCAGAATAGTTGTCCAACTCGTCGAGGTCAAAAACTTCAGGAATCTTAGCTGGTGCTGCGTAAAGGGAAAAAGTTTTACATCTTTATTACTCTTCATTCTATTATGCTATACTAACTAATTATTTTAAAAGTAATCCTTACCAGACATTTCAGATGACGAGTATTGACTGGAACTCGGGATGTGTGTGGTAAAACTCCTGTCTATTGCAGGTAATTGGTAAACAGTCTTGATTCTTTTCTCTGATTCCGCAGTAGGGGGAGCTACTTCCTTGAAATTTACTGCAAAGGAATCAAAAAGAAGGATATTAGCAAAAGATAAAAATCTAAAGGTACATGGGAACATTCATAACCCTACCGGTGGTTAACCACTCCACCGGAAGGCTGGTACCCTCAGCAATGGAGTCTCGTTTGACGAAAAAGAACTTGCGCTGCCATCCGTCTTCGTTTTTAGTGGCTTTAAGAATAAGGGGTTTGTTGGAAGTCGAAAAAAGTAAAAACCGGCTGGAACCGTGGGATCGGAGGCGGTAAGCGATTGGCAGATCTTCGATACAAAGGTCAGGACAATGAAGGTTTTTAATTTGGTTGAGAACGATTAATACCCTCCAGACCATGGGCATGGTCTGAGCAAAGGAGATACCTGTGGTCCGGAAGAATTGCATCATAAATTCGGGAAAAGGGTATCGGAGTCCTAGCGAGAAAGGGTATGCTGGAAAGCAAACCCAATCAGTAGAAGAATTGACCGATCGAATGGTCTAAAGACAGTGTTATCGGGGAAAGCACCGGAAGCTCTCAAAGCCGCAATGTCTGCGTTATAAAAGGCACATACTTCCTTCTCGGGATTTTTGAGAAGATTCTGCTGAATGAAAGTCTCGGATGATTCACCGGTTTGGGAATGAGTTCTGGCGGCCATTGCAGATAACGAAAGAAAGATTGATAAAAGATGAACGACAAGCAGGGAATTACCTGGAGACTCCGTTGGAGATATCTGCTTTTCAAACAAGAAGAGAGAAGATATAGAGGCATTGTAGATCTCCATCGAGTTAAAAGCGCGTTGGAGGTTATGATGTGATCTTGACCGTCGTCTCGTTTTAAATGCCTTGATTTACGAGATAGAATTTTTAAAATATATCCGTTGGATTGGTATACCAACAGATATATTTGGGGACAATTGTTATGGGTCATTTTCTGAATGTACATATCCTGACTAATATCCTGCTTTTAAATTGTTTATTTGTGACCAGGATACTGGACTGGGATATTGCTAACATCCTGGGCAATATCCTGAGGTTAATTGAATTAACCACGTGCAGGTTAGAGGCTGTGGGTTACTAACGGTCAGATGGACTTCTTCTCCTCAAGACTCAGGCGTATCTGTTATGTGAGAGACGTTGAACCCGAAAGACTAGGTCTACAACGTTCAGGTGGGGAATATTCGCCGGATCCCGGTTTATTAGGATAGTTTGTTATACGTCTTTTACTATAAATAGATGGGGGCGGATCAGATTAAGGCACACAACTTATACACACATTCTCGAACACTTTTGCTCTCTAGCTCACTGCAAACACTACACACAAACACTTGTATTCAAATCATATTGTAACACCTAGTTGATCCGCTCTACATCCTGCACTGTATCTTGATATTTAAAGCAATAGAAGAACAAGGCAGCTGCGATTGTCAGCTCCCGAGGTTTTGTGCCGGCGATCTAGATTGATCAAGGGCTTTCCTCGTACATCACGTGTCAACCTTTACTTTTTTGCTCATTGTTTGATCATAGATACAGCTCTATATCCTGAGCCGTATCCTGAAACTGTTTTTACAACTAACTTGGTTAACATATTTTTCACACATAATTTTAGCACACTACCTCACTTAACTAATTTGATCACTAAATTGCTTCGGTGATTTTTGACCAAAACAGTAACCACAATCTACTTTGGCTGCAACTTTTGAAATTGAATCTTTTAAATTTAAGATAAAATATGGGCAGCCAAAGACTTTGAAATATGAGATCAGTGGTTTGATTTTGAACAAAGTTTCATAGGCAGTCTTTTGATGCCTGGGGTTGATCAAAACTTTGTTCTGCACATAACAAGCAGTGTTTACAGCCTCTGCCCAAAAAGTTAAGGGTAAACCTGAGTCTTCAAGCATTGTTCTGGCAGCTTCAATCAAAGTTCTATTTTTTCCTTTCAACCACCCCATTTTGTTCTGGTTTTCTTGGGATGCTGTACTGCCTTACAATCCCTTTTGACACACAGAAATCATCCAACTCCTTGTTTCTAAACTCTGTTCTATTGTCACTTCTAAAGATTTTTATTGGAAGGTCAAATTGCTTTTCAACCTGTTTGACAAAGTCTTGTAAAATGCCTGCAGTCTCATCTTTAGAATGTAAAAAGTAAGTCCATGTAAACCTAGAAAAATCATCTACAATTACCAAACAATATCTTTTCTTTCTTAAACTCATGATTTTTACTGGGCCAAACAAATCCATGTGTAGCATTTGCAAACACTTGGTTGTTTTGGACTCTTCAATGGACTTGTATGAGCTTTTATGTTGTTTACCTTTTAAACAGGAAACACGATGCTTAGAATAAGTAAACAGTTTGTGTGGAAGACCTCTTACAAGGCCTTGTTTTGAGAGTGTAGTGATAGTCTTGAGATTTGTATGCCCAAGTCTTCTGTGCCATAATTTTGTCTCTTTGTTAGAGGCAGCTGAGAACAGACAAGCATCAGTCATTGGGTTTTCTATTAATATATCAACTACATACACATTGCCACTCCTATGAGCAACAAGATGTGTTTTACCCCCGGCTATGACTTCTTCAATCTTTTTCACCATTTCTGGCCCAATAATCTTGCAGTTATCCTTAGTGAAGAATGACCCATAGCCTTTGTCACTCATTTGTGAGACACTAAGGAGGTTAAACTTCAGATTATCGATAAGATTGACATTCTCAAACTTGAGATTCCCATTCCGAACTGTTCCAGACCCCAACACCTTTCCCTTAGAATTGTTACCAAAGGATATATCACCCCCTCCATGATTTTTGAAGTCTTTGAGTAGGGCTCTACATCTAGTCATGTGCTTAGAGCCTCCACTATCTACATACCATAGACTATCTAAGCATGCAGAAGCTCCCTACACATCAAGTAAACAATTAGTTCAGGAGGGTCTCCAAAGCCAATAAGGCTTTGGATGGGGTCTCAACAAGATCAGCCTCAAGTCCAGGAACATGGACAGTGGTTAGCTCAGGGTTTTGAACAGTTTTTGAAACATTTTTCTCTAACCACTGTTGTGGACCATTTCCTGTCAGATGTTGAAACCCAAAAGGATGCTTGTTCACTTTTGGTTTAGAAGGCTTTTTGTAAACCTCATAAACATGTGGGACCCTTGGGTATGGAGGTTGACATTTTCCTCTTTGGATTTGGTTAGCTGGTGGTGCATCTGTCACTTGCACATCTCTGGGAACAGATGTTTTGTAACAGCTGTTTGGACAGACACAAATGGTTGTTGTTTCTTGATCGATGATTTTGATGAACTCTGAAGTGTTTTTGAAGTGTACTCTTTTCTTTTAACCTCAAATGTTTTGAGGTACACACTCTCTTGAGTGAGATGATTGGTTTTTCCACAGATTATGCAACTTGGTACAGGCTCAATTATGCTTGTTTTGTTAATGTCAAAAGCTTTTAAATGAAAACAATCCTTTATGGAATGGTTTCTCTTTTCACAAAAGTCACAAAACAGATTTTTAACCTTTACTCTTTTCTTCCTCTTTTCAACTTCCTTTGCAATAGAGTTTTGAACCTCTGTTGGGATGTCTTTAAGAGGAATGATCTTAGCCTTAGGTGCTTTAACACCCTCAACTGTGGAAAAATCCATTGGTTTGAAATTCCCAAGTATGTCACATTCATCTGACCAGGTGGGTTTGAATTGATATTTTTCAATCTCTTAAAGGTTGATGACCCCTCTGGCCTTTCTAAAATGATTTTATTACCATTTTTATCAGTGATTTTAATTTCTTGACCATCCTTGTTTGTTGGTATTATCTCAACTGAACCAGAATCATTTACAGCAGTGTTTTCAGCTTGGTCATTTTTCCTGAAACTTATGCCAAACTTTACATTGCTTTTGATATGTTTTTCTAACATCAGCTCATAACCTTTGCAGGATTCCACCAATTTTTCACAAGTGATTTGGGTGGATTCCAAATCCTTTTAACAAGCTTGATATTTTCCTATCATAGCTTGGAGTTGATCCTTGGTTATGTTGTGTTCATGTTTTAGACTACAGATTTCATTATCTTTTTCATACAATTTGTTTTTCAATTCTTTAACAGATTTTTCAAATTGTACTTCATCTTTCAAAATTTTGTCCCAAAGGTTTTCATTCACCTCTTTAATATTAGCAAATGCTATGATGCATTTATCTGAACATAGGTTTTTCAAGACCTGAGGTGACACCTTAGCTGCAGCCATCATGGCACAGTCACATTCATTTTCACAAGCATTGGTATCCTTCTCCACTTCATCAACACACCATGGGTCAGCAAGAGGTTCCAACAGTGGTTCAGGTTCTTTCTCTAACAGTTGTTCACTAATAACAGCAGTAACCACTGCTTCAGCTATTTCATCCACTGTTTCAGCATTGGGTTCCACTTCGTTAGTTTCCAGCCCTTCTGGAATTGACTCAAATGCTGCAAAACAAAATTCATCACAAGGGACATCATTCTTAGAAAATACAGCAAAATTATCATCATTCAAATCATCAGGCATGCTACTCAAATCAATAAAGCCTTGGGTAAAGAAGCTTTGCTGACTGGCCTCTGTTGGAGCAGATGTTTGTGCAGCATGTTGTGGTGCAGGTTGTTGCACTTGAACCTGAGAGACTAGGGCTTGGACATACTGGATTTGTGGAACAGTGGTTTAAACATATTGCACTGGAACAGTGTTTACAGAATGTGCATAATGGGCAGTGTTTTGCACATGAGGAGCAGGGGTATATTGAGAATAGTGCACAGTGGTTTGTGTGTTTTGAGGTCTAGGGCTAGGATGTGTAATGATTGGTCCACTGTTTTGACTTCTACATTCTCTAGCAAAGTGTCCTAGCCTGTTATATTTGTAGCACTTAGTTTTAGATTTATCCAACCCCACTTTTAGATTCCCATATAGTCCTGGAAACTTTCTTCCTGTTCTCTTATAAAACTTGCTGGTTCTTACACTCTGCAATGCCAGTTGGTGTAAAATGTCCATTTCCTCTAGATCAGTGGGATCAAAGTGTTGGAGGTCATTGAGCTCAAAGGATAAGTTTTCAGAATTCTGGTTTTCCCTACTTGCTGTAAAAGCATAGTTGGGTGAGTAAGACTCAGAGTTGTTAAAAGCTCCACCTACAGTTAAGTCAATGTAATGATCATAACTCTGGTCCTTACTACTACCAGATTCTTCTTGACCCAGAAGTGTTGTGTTACCAAAGGTGTAATCTTCAGCAACCTTCCCAGATTCCTGTAACTTCTTTTTATGGTTCAGCTCTCTCTCTCTCTCTCATAGGTGAGGAGCTGACCATGAGGTTGGGTCAAACTTAGCTCTTTAAAACCCACAGAATTTCTAGTTACGAAACCTATAGTATCCCATTTGTCTGGTAATGACCTTAGAAACCTACTATTGAAAGTGGACATTGCAAATTTGACATTAACCAGTTTAAGTTCACTAAGGAGACATCTAAATCTTTCAAACTGGTGGGTTAGAGACTCTCCTTTGACATGACAAAACGTTTCATACTGTTGATTCAAAACCTCCCTGTTATTTTCTATAACCTCTTCTGTTCCACTGAACTGCTCTTTCGGTGCATCCCAAAGCTCTTTGGCACTGTTGCAATGCAACAGTTCAGCATATATGTCATTTGGAAGAGTTGAAGCCACAATGCTAAAAGCCTTTGCATCTAATTCAATTTTTTGAAAATCTTGTTCTGGGTAATTTTCAAGGCTTTTAGGCACTTGGCCTTTGGGATCTTCCATGCTAGGCACCATTGGAACATGTGGTCCAAAGATGACTGACTTCCAGCAGGCGGTGTTTTGCTGTGCGAGTACATGGCCCACCCTACATTGCCAGATATTGTATTCAGATCTGAAAAGCATAGGTGGCTTGAAAAATGATCCAGTGTTGTGAGGGTCCTGTGATTGTGAAGTCATCTTGGTTGTTTTACAAAAGCTTTTGAATAATCAACTTTATACGTTATTACCCTTTACTCTATTGTTCAACTGATACAAACAACTTTGGTATCAATGGATTTGAGCTGAACTTTTATGTCCAATTGATTGTTAGATCGAATTTGACTGTCCTATGCTTTGATACCAATTGTTAGGATCTGAGTTTGTTTGATTGTGTTTGTTTAACAGGTGATTAATGAAAGAAAGTAAATCAGAGATGAATTGCAGCGGAAATGAAAGTAAACTTTATAACAAAATCAAAGAGAGATAGTTTTCATCATACAAGATTTCATTAGTCAAAAGATTGTATGAATTACAAAGATTCAACTATGCATGCATGTATTACTAAACTCCCCCTCAACCTGAGCTCACATTTAGTTCGTACAAGATGATTGGTGCAAAAGAGCTAATACAACAGTACAGGTACTGTTTTATTTATAGTACAATCCTAACCACTGAGCATCTAATGCTGACGTCACCTAGACAGTGACATCTAACAGACTAACAACCTCTAAACACTGATCTAGACAAGCACTGTTATATTGAATACACTTATATACTAAACACTGATACTCCTTTCCACCGTTGTTGCCTAAGCACTGATGTTGCAGATCAGTGCTTTCTTCAATAGTTGATCAGGCCTTGAATCAGCAATGCTTTTAGTCTTCATCAGGGCTTTGACAATCAGCAGTTGTTAGGTCTTCTCAGTCTTTATAACCAGCAGTACTTAGATGAACAGATGTTGAGAAGATCAGTCCTTAGGATGATTCAGCTGATAGAAGCACTGCCATTGGAGGGAACTTAGAATATGCATTACTTATTATGGATCAACTGTTGGAGAACCAATTTTGGCTTTTAGTATCATTTGTTCTTCTAGGTTTGATCACATGGGCCAACATCACTAAATCGAACCGATATCGTTTACACCTATGGAAGACCCTACACTTAACCCTGCATGAGCAGCTTCCTCCTAATTTCGGGACGAAATTTCTAAAAGTAGGGGAGACTGTAACATCCGTCAAAAATGATCTCGGAAAAACCGACCCGTTTTTAAAAATCTGGATCCTACGTGTAATAAATGGAAATATAACTTGAAGAAGGATACTAGAAAAAAAGATCTAGCCTGCACAATCATGGGAAGCCCAGTATCTCCAAACTCATCAGAAATAACTCTGGTCCCAGCAAATCTCTCTAGTCAAAGAATTATAAAATGGAAGTCAAACAAAGACACCCATGAACTAACTTTCTCAGGGCTAGTGGAGAAGTGGAGAAGATCACAATGAAAAGTGCCTCAAGCTTGAAAATTGAAAATCTTCAAGACTTAATAAGTCTACCACTGAAAAGAGACCCAGAAGACACTCTTTCTCTTGACTTTGAATTACGATTCAAAGGTCAAATAAGAGAATAGATGATGAGAGAATATAAGTTGATCAAATAACCATCTGTTTTGGCATCATCTGTTCTATGGGGAGATCATTAGACCTACAGAAGGATAGATGATATCCAAAAGCCAAAACATGACTCTCAGATTAAGAAATAAACAGCCAATGAAGCAATTCTCTTCCCAAAGATAGTGAATCTTGAACACCTATTCAGAACATCTGTTCAAGTGCTTGGCTAACATTTGATGAAGGCTTAGAACCGTTGTTCAAGAATATAACAACTGTTGAAGGCCAACATCTGTTGAAGACCAAAGCCTTGATCAAGCCAGGGTCTGTTGAAGAAGACCAAACATCTATTAGGCCAAACAGGTGTTTGGATAACTGCAACAATGGATAGCTTAGACAGTGTTTATTCAATGTAACAGTACTTTATTTCAACAATGTTTAGTATAGCCTAGAACAGATGATAGGATTGCTCAGATGTTTACAAACATCTAAGAATCTTTTCTGTTAGAAATGTTAGATGTCGCTATCAGGGTGACTTCAGCACATCACGAACAGAGTTTTAGTACTTGTATAAATAGATCACACCTGTTAGTGATCTATTCATCACTTTACACACATTCTCTTTTGTACGAATAGCTCTAGTGAGTGATCGGCTAATGGGGAGATTATAAAATCATTGCTGTAAAACTTTTGACTAGTTGAATCATTCGAAAAACAATTTATGACAATCTCTCTCTATTTGTGAATATTTTTGTGATAATCAATACAGTGATGATGGTAGAGTTGCGAGGGTGGCAACGGCGGCTATCGGTAGGCGATGGTATGAAAAGGAATGGATGGCAGTGGCAGCAATGTGGCTGCAACAGCGGTGGTAGCGTTAAAGATTTTTCTCAAATACACTACAAAATACAAATTAAAATTTTTTGATAGACGTTTATTTCTTTAAATTAAAAATACCTTTAAACATGTTTAATTCTAAATCTAATTCTTTCAAATCCTATTTCATTTCATAATTTCCATTTTTTTTTTTTTTTTTGCCAGCAAAAAGGGATAAATTAAGAAACAACCCGACCAGCAAGCAGCTAGACGAAAACCAAAACATACCATTTGCTTATTTCTTGGATTACATGTGAAGGTTTCTTGATAGATTACCAATCACTTCTCGAATAAGCTATGATAACTTCGACTACAAAAAATTGCAACAAAAACAATATCAAGAGAATCTATAATTGGATAGCATGAAAGAGTCACTCCCTACGTTGTGTGCATTATGTGCTCCTGATCTACGCATTTTAAAACCAAGATTGAATAATCATATGATTTTATGCTACCGTAGTCTTTATCATTTACCGTACCCAATCGTCAAGACAGTAGCCTGGTAGTGAACCAGCCAGTTCCGATAATGCAACCAAAATAAGTACATTCCTGCAACTGGTTAATCAGGCTTCTAACAAAGCGAAGTATGATTAACCAAGCACGTGGCATATAAGTTTCGGGAAAAGCCAACAAAAAACATCTGTTAGATAAGGTAATTAATTAACAGCCGCCGATAACAAGAAATAAGCTAAACCATTAACCATGTTCACTCGTTTAAAGATGATACATCTCGCTAACACCGGTTGTAATAACAACAAATCCTACAATGTTCAACTTTTATTCAATTACCCTAAGTTTAAGGTGTGGTGGGGGCCGGCTCGGTGCCAGATACCCGTGAAGCAGCATCCTCTTTCCCAATGGCTGCATGTTTCATTGGAGAAAGAGACTTATGGTTGTCCCTCTTCCCGTCTTTACTCATTGACCGACCTCCATTTTGATTCAGAGACAGCCGTCTGTTTGGAGTTCCGTTAGCACGTGGACCCGTCACCTTCTTTGTTATACTAGCGGGCCGAGGACTTGATCTTGAACCAAATGCAGCTTCATGCTCTGTAGTCGGCTGTTCTTGAATTTTCTTCTGATCCTGTCAACATTCCATTGTTTGACCTTCAGTATTTAAATATGACAGAAAACGAACATTATAAAATATATTTATTAACCTTTAGCCTTCGTTTTTCTTCTTCCCTTTCATGCCTGAGCATTGCATATTCATCTAGCATGGCAAGTAATGGAACACCATCATACATGAATGTCAGCTCATGGTCTTCTTCCCATGCCCGAGTCTTGGCAACCAAAGTGTCAACAAGAGCTGCATAATGCCATCATAATTTATACACATGCAACCAAACAAACCTCATGCCACATAAAGGGTTTAAACAAGCCGAGTCGAGCATAACGAGCTAAAGCCCGAACTCAAGCTTAATAAACAAGCATGGGCTTCATATGCCAAGATCGACTAGGCTTGCAAGCCTAAACAAGCTTATCATATATATAACATATATTAATATAACTTTTATTTAATATATACATATGTTACGCGACAAAATAAATTATACACAATAATAAAAATTATAGCTAAATAATATATATTACGTTAGATATATAATTATAATGATAAATAGAAAAGTTATAAGTATATATGTATATATAAATAAAATAATTAAACAACCATAAATAAAAAACGAGCCGAGCTCAAGCTTGAAAAATTTCTTGTGTACCGAGCAGCTTTGGATATATAGCTCAAAAAGTCAAAACGAGCCGAGCTCTGCTTTGTTAAGCTAAGCAAACTAGCCAAGCTCAAGCTCAACTCGTTTCGGCTAGGCTCGTTTACACCCTTACCCATCACAAACTGTGAAAACTTAATCTCCTACAAAAATAAAAAATACCTGGAATTTTGTTTACCAAAATTCTGGCCTTCTCCGCTCGCTTGAGATTCAAATGTGCGCCTCTGCTTGCATTGTACCTGTTGTCATCCTGTTGCACAGAAGCCAAAACCACAAACATAATCAAATAATGTTAACAAATTATTAAACATTAATTTAACTCTAAAACTAAACTTCAACAAAAACAATTACCCGGTTGTAATCATCAAGCCAACTCTCTTCTTCACAAGCCGACATCCACTTTTCAACTTTATCCAAAATCTCTTTTCTACTGAGAGCCTCTTCTTTCGCTTTTACGATCTGATTATCCATGTCAGCAAGCAGCTCAGAAGGTTCCACGTTTCCAGAATCGATAAGTGCCAAAATTTTCTCCCTAGCAGCCTGTGTATCGATTTCTATGTGTGCGCGTGCAAAAATTTCTTCAAGCTCGCTTTGCCTCTTAAAAGCAATCTCCTTCATTTTGCTGGATTTTAGCTTATCTAGCCTTTCCACTTCCACCTCAGCCTTAAAAAGATACAGATAAAAGATTTACAACTAAATAATCAACTTTATAATATGCTATATTATTTAAATAATCAAAATCAGGGTACCTGTTCGATCAAATCTTGAGCAAGAGCCCCTGGGACATTCAGTTCATCCACTGAAGCCGATATGTTACAAGTAACATGATCAAACAAATGTTGTTCTTCCTCAGATGTATCCATTAAGTTCCAAAGATCTATTAGCTGGGTTGCTAATTCTTGAAGCTGTAAAAAATACAAAAACAAAATCAGAGAGTAACGAGCTGTTTAGATGTAGACAAATGACAATATTTTTGACAAACTTTTCATTGAAAACAGGTTTAAAATTCAAGTTAGGTTCTTTTAAAAATACATAGAAAGGAGATGAATAATCAGTTTACTGTTTTATAACTGAATCTTAGAAAACTCACTATTTTTGTTTTCTATACTTTTTTTAATACACGTTAGCCCCACTTGTCACAAGTTTTTTTTCAAAAGCTAACCCATGATATAGTTTTAACATAAAATCAAATTTATTTTTATAATTCTTTTAATAGTTAAATGCCATTTTAGTCCCTGTGGTTTGGGCCATTATGACAGTTTAGTCCAAAAGTTTCATTTTTCACCTGTGGGTCCAAAAATGTTCACCGTTGCCACTTTGGTCCACCGTGTTAACTTCATCCATTTTTTCTGTTAATGAGAAGGGCAATTCAGTCATTTTATATGGCCGAAAAGCCCTTCTAGTTAACAGAATTACATATAAAATGACCGAATTGCCCTTCTCGTTAACAGAAAAAATGGATGAAGTTAACCCAGTGGACTAAAATGGCAACGGTGAAACCTTTTTGGACCCATAGGCGAAAAATGAAACCTTTGAACTAAACTGGCAAAATGACCCAAACCACAGGGACTAAAATAGCATTTAACTCTTCTTTTAATCTAACCCATTTGACATGTTGATCTGCTTTATTTTCATGTCTCTTAATATATTTAACCCAATTGAACTGTTGACCCGTTTTATTTTTTTAGTTCTTTTATGTGAACCACCCAATTAAATTGTTGGATCAATTCATTTTAATACCTTCTTTAATATTAAGCCCTTTTACATATTTGTGTTCTGATATAGGCACTTTATTATTAGGTACCGATAACACTATACTAATTTTATTTTGTATTGGATACTTTTTTTTTTAAAGAATGATATGATATAAAGAAAAAACGGATAAAAAACAGCTCGATCTAAACATGTTTAAATTCAATTGCTTTTGAACGCGTTTCCTATATTTTCAACGTGTGGAATCTAAAAAATTAGAGATGGAAAAATGGAGAATTCACAACCAAACGCATCCTAAACGTTATTTTTTTCTGTTAAGTCTAAACTACTCTTAAAAGCCATAAAGGGCCATGAAAGGGTACTACCTTCTGCAACCTTTGCTTCTTGTCTTCTTTTAACGCTACAACAGTTTTTGCCAGCCTGGCAAGCGTGTCATTGCTTATGCTTTTAGATTGCACATCAGTTGCATCATTCAAGCTAGGATGAACCTCAGTGACTGTACTATAAAAATCAATCCCAAGTACAGCACAAAGATCATGTACAGTGCTCACCAACTCAAGAACCTTTTGCAGTCTATCGCTCTGTAAAGTCAAAAGACAAAACAAAAGTCAACATCACCTATCATGTAATTGACTCCGTAACAAGCGTCTAAATCAACATTACCTTTTCTTTCTGAAGTTCTTGCAGTTGATCATGGAACTCGTCCAATTTCTTCAAGGATAAATCAGACACGTCAACATTAACAGCTTGATTTCCAACACTGCTCCCTGCAATTTCTCCACATATTTTTTGTATCTGTGCCTGCACATCCGATATCTCCTTTATCCGTTCATCTTTCTTCTTCCACAATTGTTCCAAAGCCGGTGCAATAGCAGCAAGTTGTTCATTGATCGTTCCCGAAGTCTTCTCAGGCTGCAAATCATAACATAAGAAACAAATGAAGCACCCAAATACGTTAAAAAAACTCAACCAAACGAAAGTAGCACATTACTTACAATCCCAACAAACGTTTTCTCTCCAAGCGATGCAAGCAAAGTGGAGAGTTCAAGTTTAGCATCAGCCAGCGCCTGAAGAAGGTGTGCTCTTGACTTTGTCGCTTGGTCAACTTTCCTCTTATACACGTCTAAACATTCTTGCTCTATCTGAAGAAGCATCTTATCTCTTTCCTCGTCACTTTCACCGACCTCATCCCAAATTTTCTGCAAAAGTACACACAATTTCGATAACTTCACTAACCCGACCACAAACTTAATAACAAAAAAAAAACTACAACAAAAAGTCTAGGAAATCGCATATCACTTGCAACTGATGCAACAACGTCCCGCAAGTTGTTTCTCCAAGAAGCGGATTCTGAACATCCACCGCTGCCAACGCCATCGCGTATCACCACAACCTACCCGCCACATTCATTCATTAGATACATAACACGAAAGCACATCATAACTAACTTCTTAATCGTGGGTCATTAAACAATTAATTAAAATATAACTAATTAACTAAATACACATTCAAATTAGCACAAAACTTAAAACTTAAAACCCTAATTTAACCACTGAGATACCACATATCAGATCTAACTAAAGCTACAGCCACTGAATCACTAGAACAAATACAATCTATCAAAACATAAAATAAATATGCAAAAAATTATCTTCATTATCATCGAAACAAAACCCTAATTCAAATCTAGAAATTACACACGCATACAAATGTAAACACAAATGCAAACTAATCAAAAGGTAAACAACACTACAATGACATGAAATCAAGTATCTAACAGGCTTTAAAAGTCAAGATCTTGACAAATCTATTTTAAATCGATTACCGAAGCAAGCAGATACAAAATGTTGTACAAACAAGTACATTTGTTGTGACGACAAAGATAAAGAAACAGAACAGAGTTAGCTTACGGATGTTGTAAAGAAGATTAGGGTTTTGTTGAGGTTGTTTGGTGGTCGGATCTGAGTGAGTGAGTGAGTGTATGTGTTTTCTAGTCCCACTGTTTACTGTCTCGAGATGGAGACGAAGAGTGGGTCAGTGGGTAAGATACGGTCAAACGTTTATTATTGTCGCGCGGTTCTTCCAAATCTTCTAGTTGCGTGTCCGGTCCGGAGTGTTAAATGACGGATTTACCCCTGTTGTGTTTAATTTTTGTATGGTGTGAATTTAATACACTAAATGAATTTAGGTTTAGCCTATTTGGTCACATTCAGTCATTCAGATTAGTTCATGTTTATGAATTTATGAGTTAGCTCGTTTGTATTTAAAGGATTTTATTAAGATGTAATTTGTATTTTACTTTTAGCCAAGGTTGTAAAACAAAGTCTCGAAGGCAGAGTATTTCCCGAGTACTTTCACTACAAGGTAGGTTGCCGAGACACGAGTACTCTTCATTTAAGCAGAGTATTTCCCGAGTGCTTTCACTACAAGGTAGGTTGTCGAGGCACGAGTACTCTTCGTTTAAGCCGAGTATTCCCCGAGTACTCTCTGCTTAGGCGGGGTACTTCATGAGTACTCCCGACTTTCACTAGGGAGCGTATAACAACTTTTGCGACCATGCTTTAAGCAGTATTTAATGTTAAATTTTAAAAGTTATAAAATGAATGTGTGTTGCATTATCTAGTTTGTATATGACTTTTTACATATATGAGCTTTTTTAGCTCACTAAATTTATAACCTTATAGTAGTAGTGTACATATAGGGGAGTACCCAAGCGTATGTTTGGATGGGCGGGTGCCCCTCTTAAAAAAATTGTGCATTTTACAAGCAAAAATCTCAACACACCCTTTGAAAGTTTTGTTGAACAACTTGTTCGCACCTCAGAAAATAATTTATAGGTCTGTCATTGTGTATATAGGTGATAAGATAAAAAAAAATTGTGGTTAAGTGGATTGTGGTTTGTATCAACTCGTGAATGTAGAAATTGTGTGTGTTACAGTATAACGCAATTTTCAAGTTTATATTGTTTATAGGATTATATCAAACTACTATCAAAGCTTTCAACCCTCAATAATAGTTCGGATAGTCTTAAATTGAAAATATTGAAGTCAGATTGGCCTATATGGATTTTTGTTTATATTTTCACTTATAAAAATAATCATTATAGCAATATAATAAGAATTTTGTTTTATTTATACGTTAAATATATTGATAGTAATACTAATATTATGAGATTAACTTCGTAAGAGTTTGTTTTTCTGTCTTGGCTTTAACATCATTCACGTGAAACAATTTCTAATATTTTTATAATTATAATGTATTTTTTTATTTCATGGCTATCTCATAATAATTAGTTTATTATGATTTTGAAAAGCTGATCACCACTTCTTTAATAAAATAAAAATCAAGGAAACAAAGAAAAAAGTTTGACAGGAGTTTTATGTGTGGGCCTAGAAGGGTTGCAGTTTGCACATGGTAAGGGACAGGCAGCCACAAGTGTTTTTAATTCTACAATAAATCCAAATATGATAATTACCTAAATCTACAAAAACAATGAGGGCAATAGTAGGCGGTTGGCCTTTTCCTTTTTTTTTTTTTTTTTCCTTTTTGACTTTTTAAATTATTATTATTAGTATAATTAAAATTGAACACAGACTTGAATATCAAAATTCAAAAGTGCATGTGGTGGAGTGGGTTTGATGTTTGATGTATGCCTAAACATATTTAAGAGATCCGTGTTCGAGACCCAAGCAACCCAATTTGTTATTTTTTTTTTAAAACACACTTCAAATCCTTAAAGTTTACACCTTTGGCGTATTTTTACCTACATCTCAATGCTATTTTTTATGTGATTGTGTCATAAGTATTACACGCCATCATTTTAGTTTTTTTTTATAAAATTATGGCGATGTTTTGTTTTAATTGGTTGAATCGGTGTAATTTTTATTCGTGTCAGTCGGCTGTCTGGCACACACTCATTTGTTCTGAAAAGTTACAATTTTACCCCCAGTTTAAAATTATAAGGAAAAATTACACTTTTCGTCCTTTATGTTTGTAGCAGGTTGCAATAGATGACCTTTAACTTTAATAATTACAGTCACAGTCCTTTATTTGCAAAACATGTTACACCTTAGGTCCTTTGACCCTAACCTGGTTAAAACTTTCAGTTAAATTAGGTCATGTACAACCTATGTGAGGGCAAAACAGTCATTTAATATAAAAAAAGAATCTCAAAATTTAAAAACTTATAAATCTAAACTATCATCTTCATCTCCTGTACATTCTCTCTCTCCCCTTTACACTTTATCTCCCTCTCTACGTATCTCCATCACCCACCACTGTATCTCCACCACACCCCCTCACAAAACCCCAACTCAAAACCCTAATCCTCTCCCACTACAACAACAGCAAGTTCTCCAACCTCCTCAAAAACGTCGTCGCTTCACCATATGTCCTCCTCATCGCCGCCCTCAACCTCAGCCATGAAAACCCACCAACCATTAACTCAGTCTTCGCCAATTTCTTCAACATTTCACAAATGTCCGATGACCTCATCAACAACACGTTCAAGATCGTCCTTCTTCATCACCCTCTCTTCAACATTTCACAAGCCCTAGCTTCCTGATTTCAAAATTAAGCGTATATATGATGTTATTGCTTGAAATTAAGTTAGGGCTTTTGTCAAGTAGGATGACAAGAACAAATTGCATATAAATAAGCCTACCTCGGCAAGAACGAATTTGAAAAGTTAACCGGAGTTGTTTCTGTGAGATTAAATATATTATTAATGTAATATTTAATTTTGTAGCCTTTATAATCATTTATATTATTATATAGATCAAAATATATTAATAACCTATTAATAATTAGTTGGTAATTGTTGATGGACCATATTACCCTTATTAACTAATTAGGTTTCCTCTTGGGTGTATAAATAAGGAGCTTATTAGAGAGTTAAAGGGTTACACAAGTTAGACAATTACACAACCCTCATAACATCACAATCGGATCTCTCTCTCTCTCTAATCGAAACTCTCCCTAGTTTCGGTTCATCACCATCATAACCTTACACCCTAAGGAGGAACCAGATCATCCTGACAAGTATGTCGAACTCAATGGCTGCATCTCTGACTGGATTCTCTACTGGCCTGTCTGCTGTAACAGGTATGTTATTCATGTTTTCCATTAAGTTTAAACAGAACTGATCAACATGTGGTATCAGAGCATATGTTGATAAATCAGTTTTGTTTTGTATCCATTATTCTGGGATTAAAATCTGGAAAACAGAAAAGTTTTTAAAGACATATATATCATGGCTGGTTTCGAGTTCCAATGAACCGAAATCACTGTTTCGGAAAAGTATATTTGATTAAATTGACTCGAGACCATAAAGGGCAAACTAATATCCGAAATCTGTTAACAAAAGTCTTAAAATTTAGATTTCGGAACCCAGAATTATGTTTTATTTTTTAGGGTTCATCACTTGTTCTAAGTAAAACTTGAAAATTCCTTAAATTTTGGAATATAATTTGGATTAGTGGGTGTTTTTACTGTTTTGATCTTAATTTTATCTATTAAAGTTTTCGAAAACTGTTAAAGGATAATCGGTTATTATTTTCGAAATATTTGATAAGTTTAGATCAACAATATAACAGGAAACATTATCCCACAATCCCTAAAAGTTCGAGTTTTCAATTATTATCACAAAACAGCTGTTAACAGTGGATTCGAGACCAACAGACTACGACTCGAGACCATCAGATCTCGACTCGAGACCACAAGGTCTCGACTCGAAATCATAAAGGTCCTCAAATCTTTACAACTCGAGACCATCAGATTACGACTCGAGACCATCAGGTCTCGACTCGAGACTACAAGGTCTCGACTCGAAATCATAAGGGCTCAAAACTTCACAACTCGAGACAACAGTCTCGACTCGAGACCTCATAACTGACTCGAGATCTCATAAAATACAGTAGTCGAGACCATGGTTCCAACTCGAGACAACAGGTTGCGACTCGAGACCTCATAACTGACTCGAGATCTCATAACTCAGTCGAGACCTGACTCGAGACCCAACTCGAAACCTCATTATTTTAGGTTGTTTCATGTGAACTAAAATTTAGCTCGGGGCTCCGCCCCGAACCCCGTGCGGGGGCACGCTGTCCCCCTGCACCCCCCAGCGAACTCACCGCGGAGTTCGATCCGCGTTAACAGGTGGTTTGCTATTAAATACTTGGTTTTGTTAACACTTAATTAACTAATCAGAATCAGATATTTTTTTACAAAACCAAAATAGCTTAACTTGAATGAGCTTATGATGTATCATTTCTGGCCAAAGCTGATTTAATACATCTATTTATTGTTCAAGTATTATAAAAGCTATGTTGAGTATGCATTACAAACGTGAAATGTCTTAATTCTGGCCAAAGCTGATTTAATTCATTTATGTTTAGCATGCTTGACAAGTGCATAACTAAAGTGATTGTCTCATTTCTGGCCAAAGCTGATTTATCACGATTACTTTGCACACATACTTAAATGATTACACTTCTGGCCAAAGCTGATTGTCTTCGTTTAAGTAGAATTTTTCTAAGTCTATTATTTTGATGTTAGTAATAGACAATATCACAGCTTCATAATTAAAATGGTCATTATTTATGCCTGCCTTAGTATAACATGCCCTTAGATCACGTTAAGACTTTCTTCTTAGTATCATAATTCGCTCATCTTATTTCCACTATCAGCACCAAATCAGGGGATTCCACCTTTGACTGGTGATAGCTTTGCTGCATGGAAAGATGCCCTCATGCTTACACTTGGATTGCTGGACTTTGATTATGCTCTAAGAGAGAATAAGCCAGCGGACCTTACTACTCAAAGTATTGCTGCTGAGCAGATAGTTCATGAAAAATGGACTAGGTGTAACCGCATGTCTCTCATGTTCATGAAGCAGTCCATTCATAACTCAATCAGAGGAGCCATTCCTGATTCTGAAGATGCTAAAACCTACTAGGCTTCTGTGGAGGATCAATTCAAGGGAACATCAAAAGCACACGCTAGTACTCTTATCCTTAAGCTGGTGACAACTAAGTATGATGGGAGGAGCGGCATACGCGAACACATCATGATGATGCATGACATGGCCAATAAGCTGAAGGGGCTAGAGATGGAAATCGGTGATGGTTTTCTTGTTCACTTCATCATCACTTCGCTTCCTTCGTCCTATGAAGCATTCAAGATCAATTACAACACTCAGAATGACAAATGGACGATGAGTGAGCTGATCGCTATGTGCGTGCAGGAGGAAGAGCGTATGAAGATGGATCGCACTACTGATGTTGCTAACTTCACCACCTCCAACTCTAAGAAGAGGAAGCACAATTATCAAAGAAAGGATGCTTCTAAGGTCCAAAAGCCAAATCCAAATCCTCATACAAGTGCACCTTCCAGCTCTAAGAACTCCTTAGGCAAACCCTATTGCAAGTTCTATAAGAAGACAGGACATAAGCAAAAGGAATGCCCTGACTTCAAGGAGTGGCTGGCTAAGAAAGGTAACGATTTTTTCATGATACTTGAGTCCTTTAATTTAAATGTTCCTGCTAATTCTTGGTGGTTTGATTCTGGTTCTATGGTTCATGTTACTAATTCAACTCAGGGATTCCTTACAATCCGGAAGCTGGGAAGAAACCAAAGAACACTTAAAGTTGGAGATGATCGGGAATTAGAAGTGAAGGCCATAGGAACATTACAATTATTTTTGAAAACTGGTTTATGTATTAAACTTTATGATACCTTATATGTTCCTGAGGTAACTCGGAACCTTGTATTAGGACCAAAGTTAGACATGGACGGTTTTGTCATTTCTCATGGTCATCGCAAACTCTCTATTCTCTATGATTCCGTTGTTTATGGTACTGGCATTCTGGATGGTGGTCTCTATAGATTAGAACTAGATGATAATTTTTCCAAATCTTTGTTGTCATATAATATTAATGAATCACTCACAAAGATGAAACAGGTTCGAGACTTAGAGACTTCATCTATGTTGTGGCATCAACGTTTAGGCCACATCTCAAGAGAACGATTAAATCGTCTCGTAAAAGATGAAGTCTTACCTCCTCTCGATTTTACTGATTTTGGAACATGTGTCAAATGTCTTAAAGGAAAAAATGACATTAGCGAAAAAGAAAGGTGCCACTAGGAGCTCTAATTTATTAGAACTCATTCACACTGACATTAGTGGTCCTTATCAAATCGCTGGTATAATAGGACATACTTCATTTATCACTTTCATTGATGATTATTCTCGTTACATGTACTTGTATCTTATAAAGGAAAAGTTTGAATCTCTAACAACTTTTAAAGATTATAAAGCTGAAGTTGAAAAGCAATTAGATCGTCAGATTAAAGTTGTGAGATCAGATAGAGGCGGTGAATATTATGGAAGACATACTGATGTGGGTCAAGCTCCTGGTCCATTTTATGAGTTTTGTAAAGGCCAGGGGATTGTGAACCAATACACCACGCCTGGTACACCTCAGCAGAACGGTGTCGCTGAACGAAGAAATCGTACCCTTATGAACATGGTGCGCAGTATGTTAGCCAACACTAATTTACCATTATTCCTCTGGACTGAAGCGTTAAAAGCAGCTGTTCATATACTCAATAGAGTTCCTTCTAAGTCTGTCCCTAAAACTCCTTATGAACTTTGGACATAAAGGAAACCGAGTCTTAAATATATGAAAGTATGGGGCTGCATTGCTGAAGCAAAACTCTATAATCCTTTCCTAAGGAAACTTGACCCTAAAACAGTTACCTGCTTCTTTATCGGGTGTCCTGATCATTCGAAGGGTTATCGTTTCTGTTGATGCAACAAATAATAGACCAAAGATAGTAGCGATATCTCCAGGGTAAAAGGGTTCAAGGTTTCGATTAGCCTAACGCAGGTCATGGGGTCCCCCCACGTTTGTAGCACGTGGAGGCGGATCACTTTGTCATTATTCACTTTGAATTCTGGATTGAAGGGTTCAACCCAGAATGTCTATGTTAAGTGAGATAATATTGTAGTGAGCCGAGAATAGAACAAGCATGGAGCAAGTTCTAGAGAGGAGAAGTAAGATCAGAGATCAAGGGTAATCTGGGTTGATCTGGAATGGCTGGAATGGATGGCAAGAGGCTGTTATTTATAGGGAAAGAATCTTCTATAAGAGGAAGCCTTTGACCAGTGATCCGTGACTACAGTGAGGGACTTGCCCATTTGGGGTTTGAAGGGTTTAGACCTGCGGACAAAAGGGTGTTCTCTATGCACATGTTCTGTCTGTGCAGAAATGGTTCAGACGTTAAGTGTTGATGTGACCGGACACTGTGCTTGTCCTTTTTACTGTTCTCCTGAGTTTGCGCGTATTGAACCTCTCAACCTTTTAACCTTTTAAGCTATTATGTATATTAGTCATTTTATTGAGATTTGGGCTACCCCCGTCATCAGCCCCCCAAGTCAGAGGTGTTTGGGATGTAAGCTCAAATGCTTCTGACTTTTACACATTACTTTTTATTGCTTAAAGGCTTCAAGGCGTTTGAGTTTTGAGATTTGAATTTCAGAATGATAGTAGATATGATAGGCTTTAAGGCTTGAAGGTTTAAAGGCTTCAACTTGTCTCACTCAAGAGGAAGTTGAGGCTTTTTGTAAAGAATGGGGGATCGATCTAAAGTTTAATCCGGTGGCTCTGGGTTTTGGCAAATCGATCGATTAGTGTCCCGTTGGTTCGATTGCTCTTTATTGCTGAGTTTTCCAACTTGCGTCATCCGTTTTCGGTCTTTGTTCTGAATGTTTTAGAGTATTATCATGTGTCGTTTGGTCAGTTACACCCTTAAGGTCTTGCTAGGGTTTTACACTTTGATGTTTTGTGTCCAGCGATAGGGTATGACCCATCGTTGTTGTTGTTTCGCTATTTCTTCCAGTTAGCCAAGAACGTCGATTGTTTTACCTTTGAAACATCTCAGGTTGATGTGTGTTTAATTTCGTCTATGGTTACTACCCTTGGTTCTTGGAAGGACCGAATTTTCTGGATTTCTGAGTCCATTGTTTTCTTCAAGCTTGTTTGGAGGCACCCTGATGCTATGTTAAACAAGCTTAAGCCATTTGAGTCTGAACTAGATTGTTTAAAAGCCATTAGGAAGTGTCCTTCAAGGCTTCGTCCCTTTCCTGAACACTTTTTAGTGTTGATGGGTGTGAGCACCTTGTGGGACATGCCGGATCGTGACCCTGTCCTCATGAGGTATGATCAGGGTATGGTGTTTTGCCTTATGGTTTATCAAGAGTGATGATACCTCTGATGTTGTGTTTGGGGATGCTGAGGCCACCCCCGGTGAAGATGTTGTTGCCAGAGGTGCTGAACACAGGTTCGAGGGTTCAGGTTATGTGAACCTTCCAAATGTCAAAGGTTTCACCAAAGTTGTTGCTTCCAAAGTCTCTACTCGTCGTTCGAGCTGCTGTTTGATAAAGACTGCTGACCAACCATCGGCTTCTGAGCCGGTGGAACTAAGTAATGACATAGAGGCTTCAGATGATTTAGAAGTTGGGGTTGGGGAAAATAAAAAAGGGCAATGGACGGCCCTTGGTGGTTTGGCGGGTAAAAAGGTTGTGAGCTTGAAGGGTTCCGGTAAGGGTGGTGAAGGTTCCACCAATGTTAATCCAGGGGAGGTTTATGTGCCGGATTGGAAGGTCACAGTTGGTGACAGCTTCAAGCCTTCATCCGTTTGTGAGGATGTTCTTACCCACTTTGATTCTCCTATTGTTCGAGGTTCTTGCTCATCTATGGATGATGACCTGATGATTTTGAAAAATGGTAATGGGTGCTTATAACCTTGTTTCCTTGCTTCCAGAGGGTTTATCCCGATTTCGCAAGAGGATGTGAGAATATGATGTCTTCTCGAAGAAGAGGGATGAGATGAATGCTTCACTAGCTACTCTAAAGAAGGAGGCAGAGGGTTATGCTGGGAGGGAGAAAAGCTGATGTTGAGGATTGATGAGCTTTCTTCCCAACACAAGACTGATATGGTTGAGTTGGAAAAACGCTTGGAGGCTGACAAGGTTTAAGTCAGGGTCGATAAGGCTGCCTTGGAGGTTTAGAAAAAGAGCCTTCTTAGAGGAGAAAGAAGGGTTAAAGGCTTCATTTGCCCAGGAAACTAGTGATAATAAATGGCTCATTGAGGATGGATTCCAGCAAGTGGTTACTTATCTTCTCCATTCGTCAGAGTTCAAAAAAGTCTTGGGTGATGTGCACATCGAGCTTCTTGTTCATGAGAGACACTAAGGTTTGTTTGCTGGTTACAAATATTTGTGAACCTAGGAAGCCTTAGAAAAAATCTTCTCTTTTTCAACACAAAGCCTTCAAAGTATTATGGGAATAGTTTTTAAGATAGAGCATTTGATTTACTCTTATGTGGGTGAAGTCTCTGAGTGTTTTGGTAAACCTTTGCCTGTCTTGCAGGAGCTAAAACCCAAGGGCCTTAATGAGGCTGTTTGTAACGAAGTGTTGAAGTCCCTCTCGAAGAAACGTCCTTGCTTCGGAGATAGCGAGGAAACGTGTTCTGAAGGTGGTGAGGGCTCAAAGGGTTCAAGCCTTGAAGCCTCCGAGGCAACGGGTGCAGCAGGGAGGAAAAAGAGGAAGGCTAAAAAGACCCCAGATGATGGAGGTTCGAAGAAGGATGATGCAGCAAAGTCTACCATCCCTGACGTTGCTAAGTGAAGAAGAGGCCTTAATTCATAGCTTTCTTAGCATGTCGAACAATGTTATGGGTTGTTTGTTTGAACATCTTTTTATTTTAAAGGAACCGTCTAGATCCCTTGGTGGTTAAAGCCTTGGAGGCTTGTGGACAATGTTTTATGTTTGATTGCTATCTTTAACTTATCTTGCTATGTTGTTCTATTTATTCCCTTGCGTTTTCATTGATTTTGCATGTTGTCTTTGTTTTGGGTGGTGCATCTTATGTTATTTATACCTTAAAGGGTTCAGTGCTGCAGTCACTTAGCCTTAGGATATTTTTAACAAGAAGATACAACCTCTATCCTATGTATGATATTCACTTAGAGTATTTTTGGTTCGTAAGCCAATGTTAGGGCTTAAGGAACATTTGGTGTAGGCTGTTCAAACCCGTCTATGAGACATGCTTTTTAAGATTTCTATGAGTCTCATGGAGTTGTATTGATTTAGGAACTCACCCCTTATATAGGTCCATTCAACCCTTGAACCTATTGAGCGATGTGGCCTGGGAGCTCATCCCCTTACATGGACCTTGCCATGGAGTTTCTTGCTAGGTTCTCAACCTGATTATAGGATAGAAAGACAAATTTTGATTCGTCGTTCATTTATTTCAAAGTAATTCGATTACTAGGGGAATATAACAACTTTTGGGAACTGTTTGTAACACGTTTTGGTTAAACGTGGAACCTTTTAAGGTTTTTCCCATTCCAATGGCGGGGAAGCTTTTTGCCTTGCGGACCTGCCAGCTTGTATGATCCCCCTTTGTGGGCTTTAAGGGTATTGTATGGCCCTTCCTACTTAGGGCCAAGCTTTCTTGGCTTTCTTTCTTGTAGGCCTCATTATTTCGAAGCACAAGGTTCTCAGGCTTGAAACGTTCATGCTTCACCCGTGTATTGTAATACAATTCCATGTTTTGCTTGTACCTCACTTTTTGTATGGCTGCTTGATCACGAGCCTCTTCGAGGAGTTCCAAATTCAACATTGTCTCTTTCTTATTTGATTCGAGGTCGATGTCGAGTGTTCTTTGTATTGTTACTCCGATTTCGGCTAGGAATACAACCTCTGATCCAAACACTAGGCTGTAGGGTGTTTTCTTGTGGCTCGTTTTCTTGGTTGTTCGAATTTCCAATAGCACATTGGGAAGCTATTCGAGCCAGTTGTTGTTGTATCTTTCCAATCGAGATTTAATCCTTTCAACAATGTTGTTGTTTGTCCTATTAACTTGGCCGTTGGATTGTGGGTGAGCTACCGAGCTGAATACTTGCGTTATTTTGAACTCCTTACACCAGGAGCTAGAAGGCTTCTCGGCAAACTACTTCCCGTTATTCGTGACTAGTACCCCCTGGAGCCCAAAACGACAGATTATGTTTTCGTAAACGAAATCAATGAACTGTTTCCCTGAGATTTTTGCCAATAGTTTTACTTTTGGCCACTTGGTGAAGTAGTTCACGGCTACCAATAAGGGCTTGACTCCTCATTTGGCTAGTGGGGATGGACCAGCGATGTTGATTCTTTACTTGTGAAATAGCCAAGCCGAGGAGATGGGAACGGGGTCATGTTTGAGGCTTTTGGGTACCGGAGCATGTAACTGACAAGCTTCATACTTTTGCAATTGTTCGGAGGTATCTCGATGCATGGAAGGCCAAAAGTGTTCGAGGTTCATCAACTTTGACACTACCGATTTTGGGCCACAATGAGCTCCACATATCCCTTCGTGAACCTCTTTGATCAGATATTGGCTTTGTTCTGGGCCAACGCGTCGAAGTAGTGGTGCAAGGTATCCTTTTTGTAAAGGATATCTCCTTGTAACACATATTGCCTTGACTTGATACGAACCCTTTTAGCCTTAGTCTGGTCATTAGGTAATTCACCATTTTGAGGAACCTTTCAATGGGAGTCATCCAATTTGGCCCTTTTTTAGTGATCACATCTTGAACCTCAAGTCTTCGGATGGATGAGGTTTTTAACACCTCAATTAGTACCTTCTTGGTGAGGTGGGCAAACGTAGGAGATACAAGTTTGCTTAGTGCATTAGTTTTCTTGTTTTGAGATCTTGGAACTTTTTTTATGGAAAATGTTTGAAATGTGTTCATCAATTCCTTTGATTTCTCTCGCTACTAATACATGTTGGGTTCTTTTGCTATGTAGCTGTTATTGTCTTAGCTTGAGAGAGTCTATAAGGACTTGAAGCTTTTGAACCCCCATTTCTTTGGCTATGTAGTTGTCATGTATTTGGTTTGAAACAAGCAACGAGTCTGTGAAGACTTGAAGCCTTTTGACACCCATATTTTGCAAGCTTGAGCCCAGCAATCAATGCTTCATACTCAGCTTTGTTGTTTGTAGTCTGAAATTTAAGACGAAGGGCATACGTGAATTACAATTCGTTAGGATCAATTAGAACTAGACCTGCTCCTGACCCTTCAATGCTGGAAGCTTCGTCGGTAAAGAGCTTCCAGGTATCAGGGTTGGAGGGTTCAGCTGCAGTTGTATTAACTTCTGTTATGGCTTCTTTAGGGACTTATAAGATGAAGTCAGCCAAGATTTGAGCTTTGACAACTTTTCTCAGGACATAGGTGATTTTGTGTTCACCTAGTTTCACAACTCATTTGGCTAATCGTCCGAAATTTTCTTGTTTTTCAAGCACATTCTTAATTGGTTAGTCAATGATCACTTGTATCGGGTGTTAATGAAAGTACCTTCGAAGCCTTCTAGCCGTTTGGGCTAGGACTAGAGCAAGTTTTTTTTTTTTTTTTCAAAGAAGAATATTTGATTTCTGCTAATTTTGAAGTTTTGAAAAAGTAAACGGGTATCTGAGCTTTGTTTCGTTCAATGATTAGAGCCGTACTTATGGTATTTTCAGCAATCGAAAGGTAGATAAAGGCCGTTTCTCCTGTTTCTGGAGCCGAAATGGCTGGGAGTGAAGCTAAGTGTTGCTTCATTTGGTTGAAGGCTTCCTTTTGAGGTAAAACGCTTCAAAGCTGTAAGCTTTCCATTGAAAGTCTTTCTTGTTAGCACATCCTTTGAGGGTTGGCTTTTATGCTTTGTTTCCCCATGATGTGCCCTAGGAACGAGCACTTGACTGGATTAAGCTTTCATGTTTATCTTTCTCGAGGTTTGGAAGGTTTCTTGTATGTCATTGAGCATTTGGTATTCCATTTTGCTCTTGATCATCAAATCGTCAAAATAAGCTTTGATGTTCTTGTCGATTTGTCCGGCAAACGCTTTGTCAACCAGACGTTGATAAGTGGCACCTGCATTTCTTAAACCAAAAGGTATTTTTTGATAGCAAGATATATCTTTATCAGTGTGGAATGTAGTTTTTTTATTTTTTATTTTTATTAGGATCTGATGGTAACCCTTTTAGGTGTCAAGAAGACACTTGGGCGGGAAGCCTGTGAGCGAGTTAACCTTGAGGTCTATCTGGGGCAGCGAGTAGCAATCCTTTGGGCATGCTTTGTTCAAGTCTTTAAAATCGATATACATTCTTCAAAACTTTTCGAGTTTTCGAACCATTACGGGATTGGCCACCCATGATTGATACTTAACCTCTCCAAGGATTTTGGTTAGAACAAGCTTTTCTATCTTTTGTATAATGGGCTTATTATCAGATGGGATCCATAATTCATATTTCAATAATGCTACGGGGGATGCCGGTCATATCTTCCGGGCACTAAGCAAAGACGTAGTGCAAGAGCAACTTTTCAAGGTATGAGAGGGTTTCATTGGAAAGGTTAGTGTTTACCCTTATCCCCTGTTGACGATATTTTAGGTTTATGTTCAACCCTTGTTCATCGTCTGAGCTTTCCCCTTCAACCACAAAAGCTTCTTGGGTAGGTTGAAGGGTTGCAATCCCTTTTTCAGTGGGAAACTTCACAGTGCCTTGACCAACTAAAACTGCCATTCCGAACACACCTTGCCCTGGCCTTCCTATGATGATATCATAGTTGGAAGGGATATTGATCACCGCAAAAGTGAGTTGTTCGGTTCATCACTTTGTTCTCTCGTTGAACAAACATAATGGGTTATTTGGCCTAAAGGCTTGATAGGTATATCTGCGATACCTTCAGACTGTTGAAGCTTTGAACGCTCATCGTCACTGAGAGGATTAAAGCGTTTCAAGCTTTTCATCAGCTGAGAGGGTTAAAGCATTTCTCAAGCATAATTTTGGATGATTCAGACTGTTGAAGCTTTGAACGCTCATCATCGCTGAGAGGGTTAAAGCGTTTCAAGCTTTTCATCAGCTGAGAGGGTTAAAGCATTTCTTAAGCATGATTTTGGAGGATTAAGACTGTTGAAGCTTTGAACGCTCATCGTCGCTGAGAGGGTTAAAGCGTTTCAAGTTTTTCATCAGCTGGGAGGGTTAAAGCTTTGTTTTCAAGGTCGACCATGCTCACTTCCTACTTTTATTCTTCAACCATTTTGTCCTTGACCCCTTTAACCAAGTAAGCCAGTTCGGACTTGACGGCTTTTTCGATCCTCTTTTTGGGTTGGAAGCAATTATTGGTATGGTGACCTTTCTATTTGTGAAACTCACAATACTGGCTTGATTTTTCTAATCTTTTGTTTTTTGTCAAAGGTTGAGGAGGGTGGAAGCTGTGTTTTACCTCTTCGGTTGCCAAGATCTCTTGCGGAGTCTTGGTTAAGGCTGTAAAGTTTATGGTTTTTTCTCGGCTTGGAGGGTTCCAGCCTTCAGGAATCCGAACCTTTGAACCATTTGTCATAAGAGCCATACTGGAAGCTCCAGTTAAGAGTTCTCTCTCTTTTTTCTTTGATGTCTTCAGCTTATTCTCCTCGAATGTGGGCTTCAGCCCTTTCGAGTGTTTCTTCAAGGGTTTTGGGCAGGCATGTATTGAAGTCTCTTGTGAGATATTTGGAATTTATAGCATTCATGAACCCTGCAACCCTAACCTTTTCATCGGCGTAAGTTAAACCTTCCTTCTTGTAACTTTCGATGAAGTCTCTGAGACTTTCATCCTCATGTTGTTTGATCTGGAAGATTATCATGGCGTCCTTGACATACCTATGTTTTTATAGGGAACTTTTGCTAAGATCGTTAAAGGTCTGAACGCTTCGTCCAGGAAGGTCATTGAACCATATGCGCGAAGACCCTTCAAGGGTTTGCCTGAACATGAGACAACATTCGGAGTTGGGTCATTTTTTTATTCTTGTAGTCCCGGCGAAGATTTGGAAGTAGTCTTCAGTACCGTGATGGCATCTTTATCTGGGTTTGAAACTCGTACTCAACAATTTATTGAAGCAAGATATTGGGCTTATAAGGTTTTGAGGGGTATTTTATTACCCTTGAAGCTGGATTATCGTTTGAGGTACCCTGGTGAGTGGTTGGCACTTGGTTGATGAAGTTAAGGTTAAAGCCTTGAAGGCTTTCTATGTCATCATCCAGCTTTCACGTGCTGCAAAGGAAATTGTGCCATCATCTGTGTCATCGGCTAGGGCATAAGGTTAAATCCTTAAAGGCTTTCTGAAGCCATTATCTGTGTCATAAGGTTAAAGCCTTAAAGGCTTACTGTATAAGGCATTCCCATGGATGTGCTCATGACCGCACCTTCGAGCCAAAGGCAGGGTGGCCATAGCTTGTTTTCACGAAGTAGCGATGGGAGGGGGAACACTTGAAGCTGGTGACTGCCATAATTGATCAAGAGTGGTTTTATGCCCCATAGGTGCACCGGTTGTAATGGGTTGGGAGGTAAATAAGGGAAAAACGGTTGGACTTGGCCTCCCCAAAAGCTAAAGGGCTTGAGTGGTTGGTCTGTCATACTAGGACCAGCTTCAAAGTAAGATGTGGCTGAACGTGAGCTGCTAAAAGGAAGAGATGGACGACCAGGTGATAATGAGGGTTTAGACTCCTCATAATTTAGTCTTATTCTCACCCTTTTTTCCCTTTCTAAGCTCACATGCTAGTTGAGAAGAAATCTCAGTTGTAAGAAATTTCTAGATAGTCACTCGGGTGTTAGATCTATGCGTTCCGGTGTATGCATTACATCGATTTGAGTATGTGTAACCCCTGACCGAGATGGGGTTGGTGTTTGAAAAGAAGTGAACTCCGGGAACATATCCCGGTGGAGTACTTCCGGGAGTAGAAAGAGGTGTAGATAGGACCGGTGAGATCCGACCCGAATTTGGTGTTAAATCGGTGTTGTTAGGCACCTGATTTACCTGACCGAGAGACTCGCTTTCAGACATGATGTAAAGAGAAAATGGAGCTACACAACTGGTCTTTAAGATAAAGTAAGCGGCGTAGCCCCACGGTGGGCGCCAACTTGTTGATGCAACAAATAATAGACCAAAGATAGTAGCGATATCTCCGGGGTAAAAGGGTTCAAGGTTTCGATTAGCCTAACGCAGGTCGTGGGGTCCCCCCACGTTTGTAGCACGTGGAGGCGGATCACTTTGTCATTATTCACTTTGAATTCTGGATTGAAGGGTTCAACCCAGAATGTCTATGTTAAGTGAGATAATATTGTAGTGAGCCGAGAATAGAACAAGCATGGAGCAAGTTCTAGAGAGGAGAAGTAAGATCAGAGATCAAGGGTAATCTGGGTTGATCTGGAATGGCTGGAATGGATGGCAAGAGGCTGTTATTTATAGGGAAAGAATCTTCTATAAGAGGAAGCCTTTGACCAGTGATCCATGACTACAGTGAGGGACTTGCCCATTTGGGGGTTGAAGGGTTTAGACCTGCGGACAAAAGGGTGTTCTCTGTGCACATGTTCTGTCTGTGCAGAAATGGTTCAGACGTTAAGTGTTGATGTGACCGGACACTGTGCTTGTCCTTTTTACTGTTCTCCTGAGTTTGCGCGTATTGAACCTCTCAACCTTTTAACCTTTTAAGCTATTATGTATATTAGTCATTTTATTGAGATTTGGGCTACCCCCGTCATCAGTTTCTATTGTCCTTCCCATGTCACCCGTATTGTTGAAACCAAGCATGCTGCGTTCCTGGAGGATTTCAAGGTCAGTGGGAGCAGTACCAACCCTTACGAAGAATTGCAAGAAGTCCAAGACGCGGGGGGGAGAGACTCGTCGCTTACCATTACTCCGTTTACTCCTCTTGTACCCCATGCAACTGCACCTGAAGCCACTGCACAAATTCCATCTCCACAATCAGAACCCATTATACCTCATAATGAAGGCACATCAAACGCTCAAAACCAAGACAACGCTGAACCCGATAATCAACTCAGGATGTCATCTAGGCAAAGAAGGCCTACTAATTGGGATGATTATGTTACCTACCTGACTGAAATGGATGCTGGAAAGCTCAATGATCCTATCTCTTATAATGAAGCCATTAGCAGTGATCAGTCTTCTGAATGGAATAAAGCAATGATTGATGAGCTTGAGTCCATGAAGAAAAATGACGTTTGGGATTTAGTCGAATTATCCAATGGTGCCAAACCTGTTGGTTGTAAATGGGTGTTCAAAACAAAACTGGATCCGAATGGGAACGTTGAACGCTACAAAGCGAGATTGGTTGCGAAGGGCTACACTCAGAAAGAGGGAATTGATTATCAAGAGACGTTTTCACCTGTCTCTCGTAAAGATTCATTAAGGATCGTTATGGCCCTAGTAGCTCATTTTGATTTAGAGCTGCATCAGATGGATGTCAAAACGGCTTTCCTTAACGGAGACTTAGACGAAGATGTTTACATGAAACAACCTGAAGGCTTTAAACCTGAAGGTCAGGAGCATCTAGTCTGTAAGTTGAAGAAATCCATTTATGGGTTAAAACAAGCATCACGTCAATGGTACCTCAAGTTTGATGAAGTCATGAAGAGGCAAGGTTTTATGAAGAATCAAGTGGATCAATGCACCTACCTCAAGATGAGTGGGAGTAACTTTACTATACTTGTCCTTTATGTAGATGATATTCTATTGGCAAGTAATAGTTTAGACATGTTGCATGAGTCGAAGCGGTTACTCTCGCATAACTTCGACATGAAGGATCTCGGAGATGCTTCTTAAGTCATTAGCATCGAAATTCACCGGGATAGACACAAAGGAATCTTAGGATTGTCTCAAAAGACTTACATAGATCGTGTCCTTACACGTTACAACATGCAACAGTGCAAACCCTCAGTCGCTCCAGTAGTTAAGGGAGATGTTTTCGGTTCATTCCAGTGTCCGACAACAGAGGTTGAAAAGGAGCAAATGAGCCAGATACCTTACGCGTCAGTAGTCGGGAGCCTGATGTATGCTCAAGTCTGTACTCGCCCAGATATCGCTTATATTGCTGGAATGCTAGGCCGTTATCAAACGAAACCTGGCATAGATCACTGGAAAGCAGCTAAGAAGGTCCTTAGATATCTGCAAGGGACGAAAGACTATAAACTGACTTATAGAAGAAGTGATCACTTAGAAGTGGTAGGTTATTCTGATTCTGACTTTGCCAAATGCAAAGATGACAAGAAATCCACTTCAGGCTACATCTTTATGTTAGCAGGCGGACCTATCTCATGGAAGAGTCATAAACAACAGGTAACTACAACTTCCACAATGATGGCAGAATACATTGCTGTTTACAACGCAACCTGTCATGGAATGTTGCTTAGAAATCTGATCACTGGACTCAAAATCGTTAATTCCATTTCTAGAACATTGAAGCTTTACTGTGATAACTCAGCTGCCGTTAGTTTCTCGAACAGTAACAGTTCGACTGGAGCTGGTTTATATCTCGATACAAAATATTTGTTCGTATGTGAACGAGTTGAGGAAAATAATCTTTGTATTGAGTATATTAGTACTAAAGATATGCTTGCGGATCCGATGACTAAAGGTCTCCCACCTAAAGTTTTCGAAGAACATGTATCGAATATGGGACTTACTAAAGACCTTGTTTAATGGCATATTGTACTAGCTTATGTTTTAATTAATAAAATTTCCTCAGTTTGATTTTGTATGTCACTAACATATGTTCTGCCGGTGTAATGACATATAGACAAATATAAATACAAATCAGACGCTAAAGGGCTTATGCGTATTTTGATCATAACTGTTAGGTTTTAAATTGAGGCTATAGTATGACTAATGGGGGTCCTGAGTCGAATGATGATTCAACGACTGTATTTCTCTGCTATAGTTCTTGGTTTAAAGCTAAAATGAGTGTTAACTCCTGGCCAGGCTTACCTAATACTCATGATAAATGATTACTCGGCTAAGTGGGAGAATGTGAGATTAAATATATTATTAATGTAATATTTAATTTTGTAGCCTTTATAATCATTTATATTATTATATAGATCAAAATATATTAATAACCTATTAACAATTAGTTGGTAATTGTTGATGGACCATATTACCCTTATTAACTAATTAGGTTTCCTCTTGGGTGTATAAATAAGGAGCTTATTAGAGAGTTAAAGGGTTACACAAGTTAGACAATTACACAACCCTCATAACATCACAATCGGCTCTCTCTCCCTAATCGAAACTCTCCCTAGTTTCGGTTCATCACCATCATAACCTTACACCCTAAGGAGGAACCAGATCATCCTGACAAGTATGTCGAACTCAATGGCTGCATCTCTGACTGGATTCTCTACTGGCATGTCTGCTGTAACAGGTATGTTATTCATGTTTTCCATTAAGTTTAAACAGAACTGATCAACAGTTTCTTTTCCGACGAAGCTTGGGTGAATTGCAGAGAAGAATTTGGATGTAAATTGAGTTGAGACCTGTTGGAGAAGGGTCAGAGGAGTCGTATATATACTAATTCAAGGTCAGTTATGCATCAGAATCGTAATAGGACTTTTGGATGTTCATTGGGTTACCGGATAGTGACAAAGAGCAATTTATACGCGATGAAAACTTGGTAGTAGGTTGGTATTTGGTGCCCTAATTTCACCAATCCACGGGTTATAATTCAATTCACTCGTTAAAATCATCAGCTTTCATCTGGATTTTGTTTCAGTATTATGATTTCATAGCTGATTTGGTTACATCTTGTTTGAATCATGTTATAATTCAGTTTACACAAATCAGAACTAGTAGTTGTTGTTTTCGTTTGGATTTTGTTTGAATCGAATAGTGATTGTTTGGCGATGGGTGAGTGACAGTTTGTGGTGGCTGGATTTGGTGGTTGGTTGGAGAGGGAGAGCTAGTTGAAATAGACAAGGGGTAAAATGACATAAATGCCCTCACATGAGGTGCACATGCTCTGACTTAACATAAAATTTTAACCTGGTTAGTGTTAAAGGACGAAAGGTGTAATGAGTTTTGCAAATAAAGGACTGTGACTGTAATTATTAAAGTTAAAGGTCATCCATTGCAACCTGCTACACACATAAAGGACGAAAAGTGTAATTTTTCCAAATTATAATGTTTCCATCGTTTTAGTTTTTTTTAGCAAAACTATGGTAGTATTTTGTTTTAATTAGTTGACTCGATGTAATTTTTTTAGATCATGTTATAAGTAGTACGTACAAGTAACCGAAGCACAGACCTACATGTTATGAGAGAGAAATATTCGGCTTAGTGTCCCGCAACGCGGGCGGGACAAAATCTAGTTAGGTAACAAATGACATGTTGGTGTTTTTATAATCATGTTTTCTTAACTTAATAACGTATCAAACGTATCCGATAAACATTTGATTTTCTAACTACTTATATAAATATAACTAATTAGTATTGAGTTTTCTAGTAATAAAAAATGAAATTTTAAAATTATTCTTAAATCGTAACTGATCAATTACTTAATATTTATATAAAAAAACTACTTATTTTTAGTATCTATGAACCCTAATTTAGATGTGTTTTTAGATGAAATGTAATATATTAAATTTGTTTGTTTGTGTTCACTAATGTTAAATTGTGTTTGTTTATCTTTGTTCATTTGTGCTTGTTTATGTTTGTTCAATCATCTTAATTTATGTTTATTCAAATATGTTCAGTTAATTTTTTTTGTTTATGTTCGTTTATGTTCGTGAATTGTTTGTTTAGGCTTTAAATGAACGAACACGAACATGCCGGATTTCTTAAGGAATGAACACGAACAAAACAATGTGTTCGTTTATATGTTCGTGTCCATTTAAAGTTAAATGAACGAACATGAACATGCCTATATTCGTGTTTGTTTGGTACGTTTACAAGCCTAACTAATTGTATTCCATATAATCAGAGCTAAAAAACATTCATCAGCATTAAGAATACATAAATATAAATCAATATAGCATTTGAATAAGAATGCATTTTCAATGTCAAGTTGATGAAGGGGCTATTGTTTTGTGACAGCAAGTGAAAAACCACCCTAATTGTTGTGGACTTGACAACGGGGCTGAAAGTCTCATTAAAATCAATGCCAGATTGTTGTCAAATACCTTTTGCATCAACACGAGTTTTATAGCGTGTAACAACACCATGTCGATCTTTTTTTATCATGTAAACTCACTTGCAATCAATAATGTTTGTTTTGGAAACATGGGGTACAAAAGTCTAAGTATCGTTATTACTAGGGTTGTAAATTCTTCGGCCATGGTTTGACGCCACTTCGGGTGTTTATTGGCAATGGTAAAGGATGTGGGTTTAACATGGATTTGAGAAGCCACGGAAGCCTGATTTGCAGATGGGCTATAAAGAACACGAGGTTTTGGATTTTGTCGAATATTAGCGGGACAATAACATGGAGGATGGGTCAAGAGGAGATGATTGTGAATCGGATGAAAAACTACCAAGTGTATGATTAATGGGTAAGTGAAGGGTGTTAGGTGTCGATGGAGTGATTGGGTGTGTAGAGGCACTAGTAGGAGGAGAGGATGTCGGTGATGGTTGGCAAGGAATGTTGTGAAACCCTCGTTTAGCCAGGTCATCATTCGTACATTATAAATTACATGTTTCATTATGTGTGGATCATATAGACTTAGTTAGACATTAACTAGGTCATACAACGTGTAGCATGTACGTGACTAGGCACAATTATAATATGTCTAGTATTGGATACTAGTGTCAACGAACACACAAGTGATATTTCAAGCTAAAACGATCAAAAGACAATCTTAAAACAACGAACAATAGTGATACAAGATAAACAATACAACAAAACCCCAATTGATAAATTTAGTGGAATTTATTGTTGGTACATAATGTGCATGTAGTCGTTTTAGCAGTGTCCAGGTCCTTGTATAGGACGTTTATGTGTTAGTGTTAAGTTAGGCAGAGTTTTGTATTTTGTTGTAACCAATCTTATGATACATACAGTTGAGTGTTCAGTCGTATGAGTGTGTTAAACGTATGGCCTATTCGTTTGATGTAAGGAAGTCGAATGAGTCATCCATTTGGAAGGTTTAGACGTATGATTCATACGACTGATGTTGTCTATAAATACAGTAGCTAATGCGATTGCCCATAACTTTCTGCCATACATCTGAATTTTTTTATCTTACTTGTCCTACTGAAACTCTGTCAAATGATTGTGCAGAAATCAAAGAACATTTATTTACCTGATTGTGTACATGATATATTGCTAGTATGATGGACTCCACACTTCGTGCTAGATAAAACATAGGATTAACGGTGTTTAACGTGTAAACGTAAGAACAAGATCCAATTAAAGGAATTTCAAGTGGTATCAGAGCAACGGGCTCATTTCTACGAAGATATTGTGTGTTTGTGGACAGAATTTGCAAGAAATTGAACAAAAATGGCTAAGGTTGGACTTAATTTGTGTGAAAACCCATAAGTTTGGTTCATGATTGTTTTTAGTTAATTCAGACTATAATTTATGGTTTAAAATTGAAAATGAAAGTTGTATTGTGCTTAGAAATTGATCTCCAACAATGTGATAACCAGCAAAATAACTGGTAATTCCGTATAACTTAATCACTGTTTAAATATACAATTAGGTGCATTAGACTTAATTATGATGTGATTGAGTCTCATAAGTCTAACAATCCCAGGAAATACATTTACATTTACATTTGCATATCATATGATCGTATTCGCCGCGTCGTGATGCGATACAAACTATTACAAAGACCGTTGGTAGATTGTCCGGTTAGACTAGTCGTGTCAGGAGGGTTCCATTACTCCCCTAAACGCCAAGTATAGGACTTATTATCATGTCCAACATCATATAGACATAAAACCCTAAGTTGGGAAACAAGTAAACATGATATAACCTTCCGGAACATACACAAGTATTAAATTGTCCGATCTGAGCCGTTAAGATACATAGAACTTAAACAACTATGGCATATAAAGGAAAAATCGTCGGTATTTTTTCCCAGTTTTATAGGGATGTGGTAGAGAACATGACAGCAAATGATGCAAGGTAAATAATTGGCCACGAAACCGACCATAACTGGCCTAATAGCGGTTAAGAATGGAGTTTAAATGGCCACGATTTCATCTCAGCAAGATCTAACAGTAGAAGTTGATTTGAAATTTGGTTAGGCTATGTGGGCTTAATAATATATATAATTAATCGTTATGGCACCGCCTAAAGCTATTATGAGTAGCTGGTTAAACACCATTAAGTATATGCGATCTTCAAACCATTTTCGTCACAATTAAATGAGACGTCCCATACTTGAGACCCATCCCCCTTGTCACGTGACTTGCACATGAGGTATTCACTTCTTTGTCACTTGTCTCTATACACACACAACACAAGTACTCAAAAAGATCGTTCTGGTGGTTGGTCATCATGTTATTGATCAAAACTTGAAGGACTCATAGATATCTAGACTCTCCATATAATAAAAAAATGGTGTAATTTATTTGGCATAAGTTCAACTTAAGAAAAAACATGAGACTCATCAAGTTTATTTTATTCTTGGCAGATTCAATCAAACCCATTACTAAAGATGAAGATGAAGATGAAGAAAACCAGAAGATAAAGATGAATTAAGATGGTGTTTTTTGGTTGAAGATGTATTGAAATAAAGACTTTTTATCTTTTTTTTAATTGAAATGTTATAATACGACGGTATTAGAGACATTTCACTAGTGGTCAACCAACCAATTCTGTTAGAAGGGCCGTTATGGATTCAAAATCACTGACGAGTGTTATCCTCATGAGAATGGGGAAAACACAACAGAGATGTGTGTTATTTCTGTGTAGTTCTACAGATTGCTTATCAAACTTGGGCAAAAACAAAACTCAGGTACACATTGATACGAACCTAGTCGTAATCAAATGATCCAAAGAAAATAGATCGAAGCTTGAAAGAAAATAGTAAGAATCAGACTTTGAGATAAACTCTAACTTTTCATTCATACTAAAACACTAAACACAAATACCTATTTATAGGCTTACAAAAAGAATTAAACTACTATCACCACTAATCCTACTACTCATTCTAACTTACCTACGTACGTGAAATAAGGACATGAATTACAAACTAAACAAAGGAAAATTGCATAACTAAAGGTGCATGGAAGTTGGTTTTGTGAGAACGTGCTAGCTAGGAGATCGTGGGGTCACATTGGCACGTATCATTCCTCCCCACTCAAACTATCCTTGTCCTCAAGGATGATCGGAAGAGACTTGGCGAGGCACCACGGCGGTCGCCACTCGGTTTTCCCCGGTGTCATTTGGATACGTCTAAGCGAGCGCCATGGCGGACGCCATTCAGTTTCCGGCGGGTCTTCCATAAAACTCAAACCAACATGCCCGAACAAACCATGCGGAGCATAACGATTAGAAACCAGCATATGTGATGGAGCTTGGGTACCAGGAACACATCCGTGGGAGCAGATGAAGGGACTAGTAAATTTCGTAAACCGATCTGCGGGCCTTGAATTGGACTTGGTATGTGGTGGTTTTGCGGGTTTTGGGGTGGCTATTGGTGGTCGTGCACTGGTTGGTAATGGTGGTTTGATGGCTGTTGTTGGTGCGGTGGCGGAAACGGGTGGTGGAAGTGTATGTTCGGGAGCGGAAGTTGGTGGTGGTGATGCGGCAGCGGGTGACGGTAGCGGTGTAGAAAAAATGGGTGAAGTTGCCCATCTCCGGGACTCGTTTTTGAGAAGATCGATCATCTCAGCAATCGTTGATATGATTCGATCCAACGACTCGTTCCATTCGTGAGCGTCCATGAGGGGATCAAGACCGCTCTGATACCAATTGATACGAACCTAGTCGTAATCAAATGATCCAAAGAAAATAGATCGAAGCTTGAAAGAAAATAGTAAGAATCAGACTTTGAGATAAACTCTAACTTTTCATTCATACTAAAACACTAAACACAAATACCTATTTATAGGCTTACAAAAAGAATTAAACTACTATCACCACTAATCCTACTACTCATTCTAACTTACCTACGTACGTGAAATAAGGACATGAATTACAAACTAAACAAAGGAAAATTGCATAACTAAAGGTGCATGGAAGTTGGTTTTGTGAGAACGTGCTAGCTAGGAGATCGTGGGGTCACATTGGCACGTATCACACATACTGTTCCGGATATGAAACTTTTGGTTGTGTTCTTGACTTCTTGTATGGTTGATATTATTGATAATGACATGGTTTTTTCTGTATGATTTCTTCAGCAAAACCTTTGATTATATCATATGAAGGAGCAAGTGGTGATTATCCGGGTTGTGCGGATTTGTTTTGGCAGATCAAAAGGCTGTTTCTGATGGTGCAGATATAATCGATTGTCCTGTTCAAATAACAAGTGACGGGATACCGATTTGTCTAGGTTCAATAAACCTCATTCGTAGAACAAATCCGGTCAGGATTTACTAATTTGACATCAACCATCCCTGACCTTCACTCTGATGCGGGAATATTTACCTTCAGCCTCACATGGGACCAGATTCGGAGCTTGAAACGTAACTACTCTACTTTTTTACGTTGTCATTATAACCTGTTTTCCTTATTTCTTTATTCTTTTATGTTTTAGCTGTCATATTCAAACCATATGCAAACTTCAGTTTATCGAGAAATCCAAGATTCAAAAGAGCTGGAAACTTTATGCGACTATCGGACTTTTTGGATATTGCTAGTAATGTTACTTCGGTTTCTGGTGTCTTGATCAACATTAAGGTGAGTCAACACAATGCCATTTGCCTATTTCCTAATTTCATTCATCTATCAAGTCATAGCACTTTTGCCCCCCCCCCCCCCCCCCCCCCAAGCGCCCATACCAAAACCAAACAAGTCCGTTTTAACCGGTTATCCAGCCCACGTAGACCGCCATCAACTAAATTGGACATAAAAAAATTTGAATCCTGGATTCCCTGAAGATTATGTCTGAAAAAAAAAAACAATCTTGAAGTCAAGGACTACGTATTTGATACCAACAGCAACTTCAATTATATTGCATACCAAATAACCATACATGACATCATCTCCTCCATGTGGAATTTGTAAGAACCTCTATACTATGCTACTTTTTCTGTTAATACAGTTGAAAGGACGTCAACTGTTCGAGCAAATTGCAAACCACCACGCTCGCATACTCCTAACAAAAATGACATATACCCCCTCACTAAAACTGAAAAATAAACATGAAATGGTCCTAACTCCCTTGCTGCAAGTTATCTCAAAGCCTGCAGATGGGTGACATAATATCATCGTTCTATACATTGATTGAACTTCTCTAAAACTCCTCGATCATTCATACGGATTTCTGAAGGTTTTCAATAGATTCGGGATATCATAAGCGAGCATGTCATCAACAGCTTGTATCATTCTCGACTTCACTCTTTCAAATCTGTCTATATTGTAACCGTTTAGAGCCTGTCTAAAGCTATCTACATTTGGGAAATCACCCGGCGGTAAATGATGCTCCCTTTGAATCTTTTCAAAAAGTTGGTCTAGATTATCAATTAGCCTCTGTTGAGCCTTGGCCTTCCCTATCCAGCTAGGCATCTCTTTCTTAAGCTGGCTCATGATGTAAGCATGAATCTTGGCAGCCCTAGCACGTTTCACAAACTCGTTGATCTGTTCAAAATATGCACATCAAGTTTAACGGTACATAAGTTAGAGGGTAAATACCATGAAAAACAACATACTATCTTATTTTGCTACGATAAAATCTCTCAACCTAATTTTTATAATATATTAAAGTCCCCCTAAACTTGTCAAAAATACACGAAATAGTTCCTTAAGCTAATGCCAAAATCACTAAACTTGTCTAAAATACACGTGCTTATGAAATAAGTTAAAAATAACGACTTGTTACCTTCTAAATTGGTCCAAATAAGACGGCATAAACTTTTTATGCAAAAAAGTTGGAACACCTAAATTTGAAACTTTTCTTCGTAGGCTTATGCATTCTAGACAAGTGTAGGGCCTTTAATATACCAAAATTGGGTCAAGGGACGTTTTAATACACCTTTCGGTTGGAGACTTTTCGTGCAAAACAATAAAGTATGTTGGGTTTTTATGGTACTTACCCTAAGTTATAAGTGCATAACTCAACCTGAATTAAAATACTTGAAATACAAAACTCACTCTACGGTCACAAGCCTTTTTGGGTATGTCTTTTAAGTCGTTTAGAAGGTCATCCTGCTCTTTCTCGAATAATACTGCCCCAAGTGGCCCATCATCAGTTGCGTTTATGGGTTTGTCATTAAACGAACTAGCCTCAAAAATATATGTCCCGTGAGTTTATAAAATAAAAAAAAACATTAACATTACACAACTGCAACAGGATGGCAATTATAGCATACCCGATGTAAACACGCATAACCTCTGGAGTGTTCAAAACTTTACCAAGTGACCACATTAGTGCCCCATACACCCTCATGAGCTACAAACAAATTAAAATTTAAACAATATTAATTCCCGACCAAGTTATAATAAGCACATGGGACAATTTATTTTCTTACTTGTTGGGTATCAACTTGATCAGCCTTGTTCAAGACCACACGGATTTTGTCATCATGCCCTCTTAAAGATGATATAACACGTTTGAATTCATCACTTATATCGAGCTTATGAGGATCAAATAGAAGTAATATAAGATCACATTTTGCAGCAAACCAAGACGTGACACCTGTGAAGTCATAACTTCTTTGTGTTCTTTGTTTTTCTCCTGAGAGAACTCCAGGTGTGTCGATAAATGTAATATGCTCCAGCAGCTGTTTTAGTCAAATAACATAACATATGATTTGTTTTAATATAACAGAAAAATATTATTATCACATAATTTTAGCATGATTTAATAGTATTAACTATTAACTCACAGGATGAGCCATTTGAGAACACTGGAATTTAGACAAGAATGCACTTCCAAAAGACGTTAGACCATTAAACGGCATGTCTGCTTGAACAGCAACCGTATTCCCTGGAACACTTCTCTCATCAGTTCCATTCTGCAGAAAGCAAAGGAAAATGTAGATAAAAGATGGTTCAGCCAGTCCACTATAATTTGCATTTTTTTTAAAGCCGACGAATTACAGCTGCCAAGTAATGTATCCTAAAAGGATCTAGGACATACCATGACAGCAACGAATCTATCTGTAGTAGGCTCAGGGCCAATATGAGCTCCTAATGGAAAGATACAATAATAAGAAACACGTAAGTTAGAGATTTGTGTTACACATGGCAAGATGGGCAGGTCGGGTAACTAGTCTATTCGGATACTTTTGCGTTAGAGATAGAGTTAAACGACCTTGTTGGCGGGATCAAGACTCGGGAGTGAATAACTTACCTGGATAACCACTTCTAAGCAAATGTTTTATGAATGTTGTTTTCCCTGTTGAGTATTGACCCAAAAGCATCACCATGGGCTTGGCATCAAAATCACTGTTGGTCTAAAACAAGCACCAGCAACAATTCACAAGGAAACTTATTATCATTGGTCATGCTTTTTGAAGAACCAATTATAAATTATCGGCATAACGCTTTAAATCATTTGAAATATGCAGATAACTTACCAATGTGGGAGAAACAAATTCATTGAAACGATGCATGGACTCTAAAGGCTTTAGTTTCTGAATGTATAGCTTCTTCAGGCCATCAACGATTGATGTGACAGTCTTTAAGGGAATCTAAGTATTCAGAAAAAAAAAATTGCGATAAAAACATAGACAATAAGGTTATACATTGTCTAAAATTTTCAATTTTTTTCATTGTAAATTGTGGGATAAGGGAAGATTAATCATACTTTCTTTGAATGTCTTCCAGAAGCTGAAATCTCAATCTGAGAACTACCACCTAACACAATATTAAAACCGTAAATCAGACAAAATTAGCTAGCTTGCTGTTTCTCAAGAGGCATAGTTGACACACGATTAGTACTTTATTATCAATTACCATTCCAATCAACATCACTTGATCTGGAATGGCGCTTGTTTTTCTGCAAATATTGATGAACAAATTAGTGCTATTTAGAACCGTGTAAAAGCTCTAGGCTCACAACCACCCTGGTTAACTTCAATTATTCTACTAAAACGAAAGAATGGTATACGTGTAGTAAGATATCCAGACCCTCCATTGCCGGTGGATTCACATCTTCAACATTAACTGCACCATAGAACATTTTTACCCAAAAAAATCATCATACAGTAGTTAACAAATAACATGATTTCAAAGAAATTTAGCGAACTGTACGGCTTACTGTCTGAGTTTACAAGGTCACTGCTCAATGTATGTCCCGCTTGTGCCAAAGAAATCAACTAAAATACACACAAATTGAAACAACATATGAACCTTTAAACATAGATGTCCAATGCAACAAAAAAAGATGACATGAACAACCTGCATTGCAGTAACAAACTCTTTGAAAGAAAGAAACCCTTGTCGTTTAGAATCCGCAATCCCCCACACCTTATAAAACCAAACCAAAAGAGGCTTCAATAATACAAAATAAATATTCCATACATTCCCGCCTTTACAAATTGAAAAACAGTTAACAAAACCTGTTTCAGATCTTGTCGAGATAGATTAGACATGCCGAAAAACTTTGTGGCATCAGCACCAGTAAGACGTCCATCGCCATCTGTAATATGAAAATTCAAAATACGAACAAATGCAAATATGGAATCAATATAAACAAACAAAGGGAACATTATTAACCTGAGTCAGCGCAAACGAACCAATCTTGATAGACCTTCAGGTGTTCCTTAGAACACCGATTGATCGGAGCCGAACCAATATCCATTGTATTGTGATCGAAAATCTGAAATAAGAATTCCAGATTCTCGAGGGCTCCAAATCAAGTAAGGTGTGTCAATGTTCGTCGTTTCTTGTGATTCAACTTCAGAAGAATCGAAACGACGATGAATAACCTTGAATGATCTGAATGAATGTTGTGAATGTTAAAAAGTTGAAGGTGATAGAAAGTTATTCCATCACCGATTGAGACGCAAAGCCTCACAGATTATGGATGATCTTCATGCCAGAATCTTCCATATCCATGCATAACAAACGGCTATGGAAGTCAGCCCTAAATAATAATAAAATTAAATATACATTCCTATTTGCTCAATCAATTACATATTTTATAGATTAATACTCGTACTAATTTAATACATTATATTATATTATATTTATAGGACAACAAGTTTAGGCTCGCAAAACTAGCTAAGCTAAAAGCTCAAGTTTGAGCTCCTAATTTATTTTTTTTAACGGCAAATTTGGATCAATGACGGACCACGGAGTATCATCGTGCCACAAGCAGAACCATCCGATCATATCCATCTGCACTAGGCAATAATGCCTATACACCAATTCAGGAGGAAACCCAATAAATATGGGAAAACCCCATTTGTGGGAATTGAACCCATGACCTAATGGTCATAAGTCTTATCCCACCCCAAAGATACCACTAGGCTATAATGCCATGGGTTTGAGCTCCTAATTTATAAATAGCTTAGCCACACCTCTACCAACATGCCCTCTATGCTCCAAAACCTGCAAAAGTTCCTCCATTTGTGTAAATAATCGAATTCCTTCACGCCCCAGAGTGTGGAGTGCTACACAAGATCTAATAGTTTTTTTTTCTTATGCATTACTTATATATATACGGAAAACCTCTATAATGTTGGGACCGTGATATTTTATTAATTTAAAGTGGTTTTACGTACGACCTTTAAATTTCTAAGTCCAATGTACATTCACAAATTAAATGAATTTGTCAAGTTTATTGTTTTTAATACAAAAAATTAGTTCATGGTACCAAAAAAAATTATAAAAACAATTTTCAATACACATTAAAAATGAACTCAATATAGATTTGAAGTTTAACAAAAAAAAAGTGACTATAGATTCATTTTGTACTAGAAAATCTTAGAATTTTGTATCTTTTAGTAATTATTAATTTATAGTTTCATTGGACCAATATATATACACACACACACTGGGATTTCAAAAAAGCTATTATCTTATCATTTTATCGATTAGATTCCAATTTTGTACTAATCCCCAAGTTGGGACTAGACAAATTATTAATTTTATCGAGGTTATTAATTTATAGAGGTTTTACTGTATATAATAATTACGGATAATCATCAAAATAAACCCTAATTAGCCACCTTTCAAATAAATAAGACATTTACTTTTATCCCTTATAAAAAATATCCAAAACCAGATTAGAAAACTTCAAAAAAGCTAAGTTGGCTAAGGAGGCAAACTTTTAGCCGGTAGACTGTCGTCAATATGAATACCCTTGCATTTTTTGGTTGATTTTATTTAACTTCAAGGATTTTGGTACTTATTTGAATATATGTTAGATATGTAGGAATTTGTGAAGAATAGAAGTATTTGACACAAAAATCGAGGCTAACACGAAGAGTTGGTGAAAGTTGAAAAAAAAAACTAGGAAAAGAAGAATAAAATATGTCAAGAACAGCCTTGGCATAAATTTGGCGATCCGCTATCAACCTAGCCAAACAAGAAAATGTGGAAAAAGATTGCACGTAGACCGCCAAGGAACTTTGTGGAGGTCTACTTTGAGCTTGTACGATGTTAGTTGCCTTTCATTTAATGACGTGTCATTAATAGCATTCCAAGGATTCGTGGCAGACCGTCAAAGAATTGTGATAGTCCGTCACCAGTTGTGGAGCCCAAAAAATAGTGTTCCATTATTTAAGTCGTTTTGACGGGATTTGAGAGACACTTCGACCAAAGGCACTAATTTTCGAAGGATCTGAAGATTTTGAAGCTAGAGTTTGTGATTGGAGGCTTAGAATTGAAGAATGAGGCTTGATTCGGTTAGACATCATCCAGTTGATGCTTCCAATTGGTTTTCTGTTGAACTATGAGATTATATTTATCATTTTTATTAGTTTTTATGACTTTAGGTCATTATTGAACATCACGAGTAGTTAGATTTCTTAAACTACATAGGTCTATGTTGAATACTATGTAAACTTGTTGATTTCGGTTTTTGATTAATAAATTGTTACATGTTTTGCTAAAAGATTTGATTTGTTTTTGTCATTAATACATATGATGATTGATATGCTTATTTTGTTTCACATGTGATTATGTGGTTGTTTGATTGCATATTATTCGGCTGGAATTGCATGTGTAGATCGCTTACTTTGTGGCTATGATTATCTCATGGTAAAGCTAGAGATAGTTAACCCTAGGAACAAGTTGGTGTATTAGTTTTATCCAGTGTTCTGCCATTCTTGAGACCGATCGGTGATAGAGTGTCAGGTTGTCTTTATCTTTGGGTGTTTTGGTACATTTTCGATACCGACTTTTGACATTTTTGGTACCGGTGTTTACCTTCAAATACCAGTACCGAACTGTAGCGGTACCGAACTGTAGCGGTACCAAACCATACCAGGTATATTCGGTACCGGTACCCACTTTTGGGGATTTCAGGTACCGGTACCGCTTGATACCGAGCTCATCCCTAACATGTACCACTTTTGTGTAAGACAAAGACTATACCACTAGATCACTCGGTCATAGATAACAAACTTATTCATATATTAAAACTAATTGTCTATCGCCATCTTATAGTTTAGTGGCATTGGTGATTACACCGCACAAAGGTGGTGTGGGTTCAAAATTCTGCGATTACAAGTTGATTAGGTGGTATTGACCAAGAGTAAAAAAATGTTGTTAAAAAGTAGTATACATTATAAACTATAAATAAGCAACATCTATATGCATTTGGAAGTTGTACCATTGGTTTTGGGAGTTTTTAAAAAAAAATTGGATTTTTTCCTTTCTAACCCTAAAGTTTAAATCTTTGTCGATTTAAGTTTAAAGTTTTATTCTTTGGTAATTTAAACCCTTTGATTAGTTTGGTTTTTCACTTATAATTCAAAAGTTTCTATCTTTTGCAATTTAACTACTTTGATTTTTTTTTGCTTTTAACTCAAAGTTTTTCATCATTTGCAATTTAACCCAAACATTTTTTAACTTTCAACTTTGGTCCCTTATACTTTTCATCTTTCGCAAGCTTTCCGCAGGGCCGGCTCAACCATTTTGGTGGCCTAAGGCAAAGTAAAATCTTGTGGCCTTTTTCTCAAAAAAAATGTATGTAACTGAAAGTTAAACTTGAAGGGCCCAAATGTAATTATTTGAAAGATTGTGTTAAAAATTAAAAACAAGGAAAAAAATGCTTAACAAGGGATTCGAACCTGGGTCTCACCAACATCCATACATACACAAAACCACTACACTACCAACCATCAATCTGTTGAAACTCACACCCTAAATCTTTTATAAATGGACTGTGATTTCATCAAATTGTGGAGGCCTTATAGTTTTGGTGGCTCAAGGCCCAAGCCTCATTTGGCTTACCCTTGGGCCGGCCCTGGCTTTCCGTTTAACGTTTCGTTCTAAATTTTCCGAGTTAACACGCCGCAACGTGCGTGTGCAGTTTCAACGTTTTTTCATCTATTTTTTTCCCGTTTGGCCTTTCGCAACGCATCTATTTTCCCCCGTTTGATAAGTCTGTCGCAACGCGCGGGTCAGAGATCAACTTAGTTATTTTTTTCTATGTTTTGCACACAGGTTCGCGATGATGTAAGAAACATTTGACTTTTATCTAATTTGACATATATAACTAACGAATCCCCACCGCATTGTGGCGAGTGGTAATTCTAGTTAAAACTGATTTATCTACAGGCAACATAAAGTTCCTGATTCATCTATATCGATTTCTAACAAAAACAAAACATGGTTAGAGAACAAGAACGACAAACAATTCATGTACGTGCAGATTACCGTCTGAAATGTTTTTTAGCTGGAATTATTCAATGTTTACCGTCTGAAATGTTTTTTAGTAGATATGATATAAATGAAACCTGCCAGGAATATATATTTTTTGGACTATAAAAAAGCCTTTTAGTTCCCATGTGAGTATCCATATATCATATATCATAGACTAAATCACAACACATGGTCTTTAATAAACCTATGATGGTTCTTTGATATTTTATAAGATTTCAACTAGTGCTTGTTTTCTCACCCTAGACAATTCAGAAACCAAAAGACAACCTCATGTGATTCAAAAGTATTTAAAAGTGACCAATGATTAAGAACATGTGACGCAAACGTGGTTAAAAGTTAAGATCCAGTGATAAAGAATAAACATATTTATTAATGAACAATAATGTTCCAGGATTGGACAAAGAAATGGGAAATGACATATATAGATTGAATAAAAATATTAATATAAAGATAAATAATATAGATGATAAATACATGCTCTCTATCCCTTCTCACAAACTTCATTAGTTTCTATTCTAGAAAGGATTCAAAACAGTGAAGGCCATGCATGTTGTATGTTTTTAAGAGATACCAACAGTCTTTCCAAGCAACCACAACACCAATGACATTTCTATCATCACTATAGTGTGCAATGAAGTCCTATCCAGCATAAATCCGAACACCGTGATTCCAGCTCTATTGTTTTCAAAATACGTTACTAGCACAAATTAAAAAAAATAGAATTAAACTCAGGTCAAGAACATATGATCACAAATGTTGTGTTAGTCTGTTAGATGAGTGTAAAAATTGGACTTACCTAAGGCTTGCCTTTTCTGGAATGAAATGGTACTTCTAGCATATGCAGGAATGAGTTTAGTGCTGTCCAGTTCATCTTCACTGCCAGCATCATCATTATCAGATGCTGATGCATCATGGCTAAACACTTGGTTAGTCAAAACACCCATGGGTGGGGTTTCTGTGTCGATATCTGGTGGGTCAAAGGACTCAATGGTTGCACACACATGCCATTTAGCAGCCAAACATGTCACACCTTGAGCCTTGTGTGTGATCCTGGTGGCACACCTCAGTAGAATCATTATCCCAGCTAGCAAACTTACAGAAACCAACTGCATATAACAAAAAAAACAAAACCAAATTAGTTATAGAAAGACATGAATTTGATGATCTGATCTAAACAATTGATGTAATCATAATTCACTTACTGCAAGTTCACCGGTTTTGAAGATGCTGAGATCCGCTGTGGATCGTGTGGTGTCAAGAAGTGATGTGAATTGACTGATTGTGACGAGGATGAGCGCCCACAGTATAAACACGCGATATCTATGACTGATGATGCGTAAATGCCTCCTGATTCTAAGGTGTTCTCTCAATACATCTTCCACATCAGAGTCCACGTGGAACACTTGAGCGAAATCTTGGAGACGAAGGATTTGGAGATGACAGATCAGGCGGAACAGGACACAAACTAGGAAGAATACCACGGTTCTATATAGCCAGGATGCAAGCTCCAAGGTGCATGCAACCGCATCGCTCACCATTGCATTGCCTAAGAATGGAATAGCAGTGGCCCCTGAACTGTACCACCAGATCTTGTATGCAGCCTCAGCGGTAAAACATGGCGCAACAAATACGAAGAGTATTTTAAGCGAGCTCTGAAAAATATATACAAATGATAATCCAGTCATTTATGTCAGAATCCAGGGCCGACCCTAAGGGTGTGTTGGTAGGCAACCACACACGGCCTCAAATTTTGGGGGCACAATTTTTTTTCTCGTTTCGCATATACAAAAAAAAAATTTAAGCCCAATAACTATTTAAAAAACCTAATTAACAAATAATTGTTTATAGCGGCGAATTTAAAATTGATTAATTGAAGAACCGAAGGGACATGGGCGGTGGGATGATCATCTGTTGACTCGCTTCTATCAGATGATCACCCACTGCCGGATAGTATCACAAAAATTTAACTAGGTAAAATAAGTCATTTAGCTATAAGAATATTGTTTTGTTTATTGTTATAACAGTTATCGTCATATAGTGTCCCTAACATACTCAACGTTAAAAGATAAAGGAGAAAAAGAGGACATACATCAAGTTGTTCAGTGTAACCCTTGCGAACAGTATCGCTTTCATTACAAAGCTTATCAAAGAAGAGAAACCTACGTAGTCCATAAACCCTTACAAACCGGGACAGGCAAAGAAAGGAAAGTGTGGCCATGGTGCTGAGGGACAACTGAACATGGCTATCGTAAGGCCTCGCATGTCGGTTATCGCAATCACTACATGCAAGGTAGAAATGGGAGAGGGTGGGGATGACAATTGTGAAGACAATGAACACCAACCAAGATAGGCAAAATGTAAAGCCGGTGGATTGATCAACACACATCCACCTGAGCCATGACCTGAAGCTATGTAACTCGTCGTGTGCGCTGGATTTCGTGCGAGATATATCTCTTCTCTTTGGTATAAGAGATGCTTTCTCGGCTTCCATGGCCTTAGGATGAAAGTGATACAGGATGATAACAATAACAGGACGTAGGACTATAGGAGTATTTATAGAAAATATATTTTTGGAAAGAACCCTCATGTTTAGGACTTTTTGCACTTTTAACAGTCATCTAATAATGACTAGAATTAATAGTTTAGATTCTTAGATCGGTGTTATATCTTTTTATATTAAAATCATCTCACTAATTTTTGTCACTTACTCAGATGAAAGACCACAATCATTGGTGTACATGTTACACTTATAACATTAATATATGTGTGTTGTCATTGTATTTAATTTACCTAATTATTGTTTGTGTTTATATTATTTACTCTGTCTTTAATTTTAAATATACGTTAGTTTCGTGTCAGTTTTCTAAATCATTATAATTTATAAACATATAATATAATAACAAATAAATAATATCTGTTAATTATCAATCTCTGTGAAATTGTTTGATATGATATGTAAGAGGTTGTCAAAAACTATTTGATATAACTAAAGATTTAAGATTCCTTAAAACTATGTAATATAATACAAGATTTACATAAAATGTTTTATATTACATAAAATGTTTTATATCACTAATAAAGTATTGGTGTTATTTGAAAATTTGTGAATTAATTTCTTTCATTCATTTTATTGGTTTTCTCCTGGAAGAGTTTTCATACAAGGAGACGAATTTTCATGAGAACAACCCAACTCAAGGTGATGATTTTTCCATTCGGAAATCAATATTTTCTATCAATTAGGTTCTATACTTAGGGGCTGTTTGTTTGGATCTGAATGGATCCATTCAGAGCTTACCTCTAAATCGGTCAGAGGTTGGGTTGTTTGGTTCACAAAACCCTTACCTCTGAATGGTTTCATTCAGATCTGAATGGTTCAGATTTGAGAAGTCGCTGAATGAAAAACTTGACATACCTGCCCCTTCCTCCCATCTCCTCCACAGCTCCTCCTCCCCCTCCACTGCTCCTCCACCGTCTCCTCCTCCACAACCGTCGTCTCCCCCTCCACTGCTTCTCCACATTGCCGCCGTCTCCCCCTCCTCTGCTCCTCCACATCGGCGCCGCCTCCTCCTCTGCTACTCCACAACGCCGCTGGCTCCTCCTCTTCTACTCCAGAACGCCGTCGGCCTCCTCCACAATGTTCAGGCACTTATTGATCAAGGTCAACACCTTGTTCATCTCCATGGCTTTCCTCCTCCTCCGCCTATGACCACAGGTTCTTCTTCTTCTTCTAACTTTTTGTTTACTATGAAATTGTGTTTAGTTGTGATTTGATTTATCACATATCCACCTGTTACTTCTTGTTTAGTGGGGCAATGGGATGAATTCTTGATTTAGGGTTCATTTGAAGAAGTTATGGATTTAAATTTGATTAATTGAATGCCTCTTCTAATGCTTATTAGGTTTGACATGATTATTATAGGTTTGACATGCATTTTTAGCGAGAATGAAGATATAATTTGGTTACAATGAATTGATGCTAATCAGTTAGGTATTTATTGGTTCATAGGGGTAAAAATGTCATTTTACATGGTCATTCAGAGGTGTAACCAAACAGCACTTTACTGGTTCAGCACTTATTGGTTCAGATGTTGCCAAACAGCCCCTTAGTAGTACTTACCCATATGATTGTATTTTTATCTGAAATTTTATATGTTCAAGTCTTTGCTGAAAATTTGATGTAAGATTAAATATATATTATTTTATATTTAATCTAGTAGCCATTATAATCATTTACATAATACAGATCAAAATATATAACAACCTATTAAATAATTAGTTGGTAATTGTTGATGGGCCTTATTACCATTATTAACTAATTAGGGTTTCCTCTTGGATGCATATATAAGGAGACTAATGTAGAGGTTCTAAGGTTAGACACATAACCTAATTACTCATAACATCATCTCGACCTTTCTCTCCCATAACCGATTACCCTTTTCGGTTCATCAATCACTATCATTAGATTGCACCCTAAGGAGGAACCAGATCAAGCTGACAATCATGTCAAACACTATTGCTGCGTCTCCATCTGGATTCTCTGTTGGCATGTACTGATGCAATCAAAGGTATGTTTTCACATGTTTTCCATTATGTCTAAACAGAACTGATCAACATGTGGTATCAGAGCATATGTTGATTAATCAGTTCTGTTTTAGTATCCATTAATTCTGGGATTGAAATCTGGAAAACGGAATTTTGAAAGCCTAATTAAATTCATAGCCGGTTTCGAGTCACATAACCCGAGTCCACTGTTTCGGGGAAAAAGAATGTTTTTTTAATGACTCGGAATCATAATGGTAAATCTTAATTGTCCGAAATCTGTATAAAACTCTTAAAAATTCAGGTTTCGGGTTCCAGAATTATTATTTTATTTATTAGGGTTCTTCATGTTCTTAGTGAAATTCGAATAAATTCCCTTATTTTGGAATGAATTAAGGATTAGAAGGTGTTTTTCCTGTATTTGATTAATTTTTATCCCTTAAGATTTTGAAAATCTGTTAATGTTATTAGATATAATTTTCGAAATTATTGGATAAATATAAAATATCTTTTAAAACAGGAAATAAAATATACCAAATCCCTTAAAATTCGAATTTCAAACTTATCACACTAACAGCTGTTAACAGGAGTTTCGAGATCATTTGTTTAACGACTCGAGACCATAAGGTCTCTACTCGAGACCATAAGGACTCTCAAATCTTCACAACTCGAGACAACGATTTCGACTCGAGACCACAGGGTCTCGACTCGAGACCACTGAGGTTTCGACCAAGGGCTTCAATCTTAATCACTCGAGACCATGGTTGCGACTCGAGATCTCATCAAGCACTCGAGATCTCATAAAACACAGTAGTCGAGACCATGATTACGACTCGAGACTGAGGTTGTGACTCGAGACCTTGATGAGTCGAGACCTCATAATTTTACAAGTTGAGTCGAGAGTTGACTCGAGATCTCACTCGAGACCTCATAACTGAGTCGAGATCTCACTCGAAACCTCATTATTTTAGGCTGTTTAATGTGAACTAAGACTTAGCTCGGGGCTCCGCCCCGAACCCCGAACCCCGTGCGGGGGTACGCTATTCCCCTTCAAACCCCAGCGAACTCACCGCGGAGTTCAATCCGCCCTAACAGGTGGTTTGCTATTAAATGATTGGTTTTGTAAATACTTAGTTAATTAATAAGGATCAAATAATGTTTTTACAAAACCAAAATGGCTTAACTTGAATGAGCTTCTGATGTATCATTTCTGGCCAAAGCTGATTTGATACATCTACTTATCATCCAAGTATTACGAAAGCTATGTTAAGTGTGCATCATAAACATGAATGTCTTAATATCTGGCCAAAGCTGATTTAATTCCTTCATAGATGACATACTTAACAAGTGCATAAATAAAGTGATTGTCACAATTTCTGGCCAAAGCTGATTTGTTACAACCACTTTGCACACATGCTTAAATGATTACACTTCTGGCCAAAGCTGATTTGTCTTTGTTTAAGTAGAATTTTAAATAAGTCTATTATTTTGATGTTAGTAATAGACATATCACAACCTCTTCACATAATGATCCTTATATTAATGATCCTTAATTAATTTTTATGATCATTTCGTCTGCCTTATTCTTAGTACCCATAATTTTTACTCACTATAATTTTCTTCTATAAATCTATATCTCATCCACTCTAATTTTTAAACCTAAAATGTTTTGCTTTTTTTAAAGTTTCTATAAGATTAGCTCTTAAATGAAATCCTTGATTATCTCTTAATACACGATAATCCTATTGCTCTCTTCTGATAAAGCACTACAGAAGAAAAGTAGAGCATGATGATTGGGATAAATCGAACATGATGTCTCTCATGATAATCAAGATCTCTCTAACATAAATGCTATCACTAAAAGGTCATTCCAAATTAAGTCTTTCCTAAGACAAACCTATTATTTGGTATATGTGAATACATTATAATGTACAATACCATGACCCATAAAGTTAGGGGCTTACGCATGGAAATAAGTACATTTTTCCAGTACATTACATACTAAGATTTTCACTTGTACAATTTGATGCCTTATAAATCAACTATAACACTCAAAAGTACCAAAGTATAACGAGTGTGTTGATAAGCAACATATGTACAAAGAAATAAATGTTTGAAGCTGGAAGATAAGTTGTTACTCACCTTATAACCACTTAAAACTTTAAAAGATGATTGTTCTAAGGTCCATAGACAAATTACAAGTAAAAATTCCAACATTAAGGTTCTTCAAGGGAAAATCTCACTGCATAATTATGCCATTAGACTAGACATAAGCAACGAGACTATCCATTATTCAAAAGAACAGTTGAATAAGTTAATTAGATAGTCACTTACTAATGATATTTAAGTCTGGTAATTTTAATATTACAATTAACACATGATTAGTCTTCTAACAACGTCTTTCGATACCTTATATATTCCGAAGATTAATCAGAATATAGTATCATAATTAAGAAATGTTATGAATGTTGTGAGGTTTGCATAGTCAACATAAAGTCACACTTACCTTAAACTCTCATCTTATTTGTTCTAAATGTCTGGATTGAAACATTACTAAGATAAAACTAGATGATACCTTACACTTTCACAACTTTTGTCATCATGCAAATGAGAATTTGACGAAAGGAAAATGAGACTTATAAATTTCATCCATTATAACCGAAATTCATGAGAAATCATGACATGGTTAATGTGGATGATTTTCTTTCATCTAATCTCATTCTAAGTGATTTTAAATCATGACGTTAAAGCCCTAAAATATGACTTGGCTTAAGGAATAAGCATGGGTCCATCATAAGTCATTCATTGACATTCGTGGAACTTATTCCAAATGGAATATTCAGACATAATTCATTTATCATTTAAAAGGCTATCAACTTGTATCTAAATTTTGTCGCATATGGCCCACGGTCTTAGAAGAAATCTATTCATATACTTAATAAGATTTCTATTAAATATGTCCCTGAGTTTTCTTATGACATCTGGACACTAAAGAAATCAAATAAAGTCTAACATAAATATGATAGGTTCCCACATCACGTACCTCATTGAAACTTCTCTTGTATCATTTCTAGAGATATCAAAGATCAGTGGGAGCATTAAGTGTCTTAATAATAACTTGCAATAGTTGCAAGAGGTGGGGGAGTGAAAACTTTATATTACTTCAATTTACACCTCTTGTACACCTCTTGTACAAGACACCGCTCCATCACGACACTGTTTCATCAATACTTGTCTCCTTAAAATCTAATGCTACTCTTACAAAAGTTTCATTGTTGCTTAATTGTGGACACACTTAGATTTCTTACCTAAACTAACATAATCCTCAACAAGAGAAACTACAACGACTGACGTCATTAACTTGTTTCTCTATTAAAATTTGTTGGTCGTTAAATATTGACCCTAAGCATGCTGAGTTCCTAAAGATTTCTAAGGTCAGTGGGAGCAGTCAAAGTTCTTATCATGACTTGCAAGGAATACAAGAGGCGGGGGGAAGAGTGTCATTAAATTTCACTCCGAATTTAACTCCGATTACACCTCTTGTACACCATACTGCACCAACTCTTACAAACTTAGAATCCTGAAAATGATAGCAACCTAACCAATAGCTAATCCATAAAACTGAAACTTCTAATAAACCCAATAATCAACTTAGGAGGTCATCTAGGTTTAAAAACCTACTAACTTTGATGATTACATAACCTCCCTAATTGAAGTTGAAATGGATTTTGGAAAAGTTTACTGATCCTATCTCTTCAAATTAAGCCATTAGCGTCAAACAATCCTCTGAATGGAATAAAACTGTTTTCTAGTAAAACTGATTTTATGTGTTCGTATAACGTTTGGGATTTAATTGAATTACCTAAGAGTGTTCATAACTAAACCAAATCCTGATATAAGCGTTAAGACACGAAGAGGCATGATTGATTGTCAGAGGCTATACTTAGGAAGAGATAAATTATCAAAGATTTCTTTGTGCATCATCACTGTTCTAGTAGCTTATAATAGTTTAGCGACATTAGATGAACATTAAAAACAATTTTCCCTAAAAATTGGCTGACACATTTACATGTTCATAAAACAACCCGAAAGTTCCAAACTGAAGGTTAAAGAACAGTTTCTCTATAAGCCAATAAAATCCATGTATGGGTTAATGCAAACATCATAATATGATGAAATCTTAACGTAATTATTTTTCATCAAGAACCAAGTGGATTAATGTACCTACCTCAAAATGAGTGGGAGCAACTAAAATAAGCTTGTCTATATAGATGATATTCTTTTGACAGGTATATGTTACATAAGTCAAAGCATTGTTAACACAAACTTTGATAAAATAGATCTCAGAGATATCTCTTAAGTGATAGATATCATAACATACTGAGATATACCCAATGGGACATTAGTTTCGTTCCATAAGTTTAACATTAAATAGGTCCTTACATATGTAACAAACAATACTGCTCTCCTTTAGAGGATAATAAGGTAAGTGAGATTATTTCCTTACGCTTCATTAATTGGAAGCCTTATGTAAGTTCAAGTCTATACTCGTTTAGATATTACTCACATTGCAACACACTAGATATGTCTAGATTAATGTGAAGCATCTAATAATGTATTACAATATCTTTAAAAGAAACGAGAGGCTACAATTTAAAGAAGAAGTGAAAATTAAAACCGGTTTATTACTTTAACTTTGTAATGTTCAAAGATGACAAAATGTAATGTCGGGTATATCTTTATGTCAGCAGACAAAACCTATCTCATGGAGGAGTCATAATGGACTGATATCAACAACCTAAGTTATAACGACATAATATAGTCATTAAATGTTGTTGGAAATTTATCAGTGGACTCATAAGTTTATTAACTCCATATAATTAATGTTTTGAAGACTTAGTGTGATAAAGTCAGCTACCATGACTCCTTGAACAGTAACAGTTCAAGAGGTGTTGCGTTAAATTTCGATACGCGGTTAATTATTCGTTTATAAACGAATTGAGGAAACTAAGTTTTGTATCGAATACATTCATGATATGCTTAAGGATCCTATAACTGAAGGGCTATTACCCATAAGTCTTATTAAGAGAGCTCATAGACGGGTATTAATTGATGGCCGTGCGCAACTGCATATCGTACTATGAATGACTAAGTATTAGTTAATTTTCCTCATCAGTTTGATTTTGTATGTCTCTAAGAATATGTCAAGCCGGCATAATGGCATATAGACAAATAAAGTTACAAATCAAACAAAGGGCTTATGCGTATTTTGATCATAACGATTAGGTTTTAAATTAAGGCTATAGTATGACTAATGGGGGTCCTGAGTCGCATAATGATTCAACGGCTGTATTTCTCTGCTATAGTTCTTGTTTAAGGCTAAAATGAGTGTTAACTCCTTATCAGGCTTATCTAATACTCATAGTAAATGATTACTCGGCTAAGTGGGAGAATGTAAGATTAAATATATATTATTTTATATTTAATCTAGTAGCCACTATAATCATTTACATAATATAGATCAAAATATATAACAACCTATTAAATAATTAGTTGGTAATTGTTGATGGGCCTTATTACCATTATTAACTAATTAGGGTTTCCTCTTGGGTGCATATATAAGGAGACTAATGTAGAGGTTCTAAGGTTAGACACATAACCTAATTACTCATAACATCATCTCGACCTCTCTCTCCCATAACCGATTACCCTTTTCGGTTCATCAATCACCATCATTAGATTGCACCCTAAGGAGGAACCAGATCAAGCTGACAATCATGTCAAACACTATTGCTGCGTCTCAATCTGGATTCTCTGTTGGCCTGTACTGATGCAATCAAAGGTATGTTTTCACATGTTTTCCATTATGTCTAAACAGAACTGATTAACATTTGATGGATTGGATGAAATACTAATGTGTGATAGTGATTGTGTATATAAGGTTATAAATACAAGTAAGAATCCAAAATGTTTCTGTAGATGGCCAAGCCTGAAATAACAACAAAAAATTCATAATGATTTCATAAGCTATATAAGATTGTACCGAACTTTCAAAGAATTCTTTGTATACTTAACTGAGAATCAACAAAGCATAGTTTGTATATGAACTTTCAAACAACTAATGAGTGAAGTCATGAATATCTTTCAACCTTACACCACGCAAATACAAGATGTACTGATTGATGGATATTTGGGATGTCGAGCCAAAGTTGTTTGCCTAAAGCGCAGTGAATCAACATTTGAAATCAACTGCTACACTAATTATGCAAGAAACGATGTATCTACACTCGTGTTTTTACCTCATCATGCGATCAACTATACCATCTTTGTGTTTCTCAAGGTCCAGCCATGAATCGTGTGAGATTATATGATCATGTCTATCACATGGGGGCATGAGGCCTCATTGTCAACAAATTTAGTGTGCTCATATATTGTTTAAGCAATCAAAGTAGTTGACTTGCTTCCCACTTTGGAGAGGTTTAGAAGAGTTCTTAAACTATTATGCCCCTAGAATTACGTGTTGTAAAATAGTAACGAGAATAGCCAATGCATCTTATTGTGCCGCTATGAACCTACCGTATATATGTGTGTACACATGAATGACAAATCATGTATATATCGTGTCTAGAAATCTATATCTCCTTTATACGTGATATTGTAATTTTACATATGTAGTTATATATGTGTAAAGAACTTATTTTTAAAATAAAACTAGTCTCCTATATTAATATTGTGTAAATATAAGAAAAGTATAAAATTATAAATCATTTTGTTTAATTTCTTTTAAATGGGTTAATTTGATAGTTAATAAATAAAGTAACTAAGAGCATAACTTACCTTCTCCACTTTCTTTTCATTTTAGAAAATTTGGTCATGTATACATAATAATAACTAGTTGGATTCCCCCGCGTTGTACGGCGGGAATTCAGTTTGTATCAGTTCGGTACATTACGTTATAAGTAGTCTTTATAGCAAGCAAAAGGGAAAACCAAAAAAATAAAGTCGTCATATGCCCAAAACAAAAATCGAATACTGGTACCGGTACAGGTTCCGATACCGACATTGGTACCAATGTTGTTTGGTCTGGATCGGTACAGTATCGGCACTCGTATGGCTTATAATACAGAAAATACTCTATCTTTAATACAAATTTATACTGAAATGTCACGGTACTGGTATGCTACCGACACCTGTATAGCTTAATAACCAATTATATTTGATGCGTTCAATTTTGATTAAAATAAACAAGTTGCAATGGTGTATTCCTAATTTTATAAAGCATTTATATTAAGATAAAGAAAAAGGAAAATGGTGTTACTCTATATTAAACCGTGAGTTGGCTTTATAACATTTACATTGTGCTTTAATCACTTATGTATTACTCTTTACATCTCGGTTTTTAATATATATATTTAACTGAAACGTAGATAAATTAAGTATGTCATAACGACAAATTCAGACTTGTATAGAATATCATATCTTAGAGAAAAACAAAATATGAATAAAGTATTTAATATTCATAATACTAAAATAACAAGGTTCACTAAAAAGTTTCTAATGTTTTCATACATTTTTTATTGATGAAAATTTAGACCTTCCTAATATTTTAATATGTGAATACTATTCATGATGACTTTCCTTTAATACGTATAACAATAATAACAGCAACAGCAACGGCAACAAAAATAATAATAAGAAGAAGAAAAAGAATATATTTTTCATTTAAAAACATTAATACAAACTAGTGGCTTTGGAAAAAAGATGTTTAAATCGCAAAACCTTTTAACCAGTAAAAGTGGTCGATTCGACCTAACAACCACCCTGGTCGACTTGATATGTCGTTTTTAGAAAATGTAGTCAGTTATTCGACTTAAACTCTTTGTCAAAATCGATCAAACTAAACGGTAATTAGGGTTGTAAACGAACTGAACGTTCAGCGAACAGTTCGTGAACTGTTCGACGGGAAGTTCGTTTATGTGCGTTTATTTTATAAACGAACGAACATGAACAAGAAATTTCGTTCGATTAGTTTAATGAACGAACATGAACATAGGTCTAGTTCGTTCAATTGTGTTCGTGAACGTTCGGTAAGGTGTTCGTGAACATTCGTTCGTTTATGTTCGTTTGTTTGTGTTTTAATTAAAGATTATTGTACTTTCATTTATTTTATCTATGCTTTTTATATCAGTTAAGTTTTTTTTTTTTTTTTTATTACCCTAACATATAAACTGGGGAACCCTATTTCCACCTTGTTTATGCATTACTCCCCTTTCCTTTCTCATTATTTACATCAACGGATACGATCGACCTTCGTTTCATAATTAGGGCTTCAAGTTCCAGTGCTACTCTCTAGCCATCCACCTTTAGCCTTCGTCGCATTCACCAAATTTATTTGTGTTCGTGAACCGTTCGTGAACATTCTCATTTCCTTAATGAACGAACACGGACATAAAATCTCGTTCGGTAAGTGTTCATGAACCGTTCGTGAACACATTAATTTCCTTAATGAACGAACACGAACAAGGCCTTGTTCGTGTTCGTTCGGTTCGTTTACAACCCTAACGGTAATCATATGTACCTAACACATTGATGAATGTAAGATGGGTCCAAGATTCTATTTATAATAAAATAAACATAAAAACGGTAATCTACAAAAATGTTTATAAATTATAATCTAAAAAAGTTGTGCTTTTAATAGTAGTTTAATATATAACTTAATCTACAAAAATGTTTATAAATTATAATCTAAAAAATTGTGCTTTTAATAATAGTTTAATAGATAACTATTAAAAGGGGAAAAAATCTAAAAATCTAGCATGACATTAATGGAGTACGCTACAAGGGATATTTGATTTAAATAACCCTAATTTATAATAATTGGCCGATAATACTCTCAACTTTCGATTTGTACTCAAGCACTCCTAACTTTCGATTTATTTTCCTCTAGTACTTCCCTAACTAACTGAACACTAACCCAGTTATTTTTGTTGATGTGGCCCTTTTTGATGATATGGCATATGATGTGGCGATTGATGTGACATTTTTTGATGACGTGACAGCTAATGTGGCAGGTGACATGGCATTTTTTAAGATGTGACATTTGATGTGGCAGCTAATATGACATTTTTTGATGACGTGGCATCTGACATCAGCTAACTGGGTTAGTATTCAGTTAGTTAGGGAGTTCTAGATGAAAATAATTTGAAAGTTGGAAGTGTTGTGGTACTAATCGAAAGTTGAGAGTGTTATCGGCTAATCGGTGAAAGTTGAGGTTATTTAAATCCAATATCAAAAAAAATTACTTGTGAATTAGAATAAGATGTTTTTTTCATTAAAATGTCAAAACAATAAATTACAAATAAATGACAGGTAAACGGGCCATAACTTGCATCGCAACCCTCATTTGAATTGCAAAATTGATCCTATCAAAGACAAATCGACTCTTAAGGTCGATAAATTACTATTCACGACTAGTTGGACCATGTTCAGGAATTTCACGGTCTTTGAGGCTAGGGGAACCAATGTATTAAACACAAATGAGATAAACACGTGTTGATTTTCTAAACGAGTTTTCCTTTTCTTAAATAAAAACGTATGTGACAACAAAAATAAAATCGTTCATGTCGTCTCAAGTGGAAAATTTGTGATCGGTACATATGTAACCTATATGTCATATGAGGCTAATATATCTGTTTCTTTGTCTACCGTGTATGTTGTTGAATGCAATAATATTATATTGGAGAAATTATCTCCATTATTATCCCTCCATTTAGCAAAAATACTCATCCTCACATATTCACTCTTCAATTTGATACTATTTTTTGTGCCCTTTGTACTACCATTGAGTGCATAAATCCACATTCATTTGACAAATAGTCAAATACACCTCAAACACTATCCATCCAACTCTTTCCATATAACCTCTAATAACAATACAAATTTATACTTATCAATACCAACCACTAAACCAAAAAAAACATGCTTGGCTTATCTAAATTACGTATATGATTACGAGTTTGTCGTAACGTACGGGTCCTTTATACTAGTCACTATAATAACACAGTTGATTAACTACAAATAAAATGTTAATCTTCTTATTTCTTTTTATATTAAAACTTTGACTATTACAAACAACTACACGTACCCAATGAAAAAAATTACCAAGGGCGGACCTACCATAGAACAAGGGGCAACCCCCGTTGCCCCTTAACGCTCCGGCGTTAGTGTAAATTTTGGAAAAATTTGACATTTTTTCGATTTCGCTGCCCCTTTCTATAGAAACGTTGCCACCCACCCTCCCACCCTCCGCTTTAGGTTTTTTTTAGATCCGCCACTAAAAATTAACACTCATTAAAACAAAATGTATTTCTATGTTAAAACAATTTTGGGAAACATGAATGCGTTGTCGAGTGGTCGGCATCAAAGTATGTCATGAAATGTATGGATCAGTTCAGTTTGGTTTTAACTTTTAAACTCTCAAGTCTCACCGAATCCAAAATTTACAAATATTGGTTTGTATTAAACTAGTTTTTGCCCCGCCCGCGTTGCGGGCCAATAAGCCGAATATTTTTCTCTCATAACATGTATGTCTGTACAAAAGGCAAAATCGTAAATTATATTTTGAACTGGAGGCGAAATCATAATTTTAAACTGACAGCAAAATCATAATTTTGAGCTAGGGGGAAAAACATAATTTTATTTTGAACTGTGGGCAAAAACGTAATTTTGAGCTGAGGGCAGAAGCGTAATTTTGAGCTAGAGAAAAAAACAACATTTTATTTTGAACTTGGTGCAAAAACGTAATTTTAAACGGATGGTGAAACCGTAATTATATATATATATTAAACCCATTAAGTCTAACCAACTTTTAGGATAATCTTAGCCATCTAAACTCATCAACTTTTGATCTTGACCCTTTAAACTCAAATAAAAAACTGTAATGGCAGTTCAGGGAAGTTATACTCTCTCTCCTAAAATGGGGAAGTTTTGAACGGTTTTCTGATTTAATCTCTCCCACGTCGTCTCCTCCCACGTTCCTGTAACTCCTCCCACGTTCCTGTAACTTCCATGTACACTTCCTTTTAAAGGAGACCTGATGTATCTCAACCCTAAATTTTTGCCTCATTCCCCTCCAAACTGAAGCATCGATTTCTCAACACAACCTGTCTTTGAAGCACCGATTCCAAGAATCACCGCTTCTTTACCTCCGAAAATGTCAAAAACATGGGCTTAGTTCTCCGGCGACGTGAAGATATCTCGCCGATCAATGGAATAGATGTCTTCTTCGCTTGTATAAACACACTAATCTTCAACCTGAATCATCATCCCTAGATCTCAATAAAGATGGTAAGTTCTTTTAATTTATACACTTTGCTTGTGTATTCATCATAGTTATGGGATTTACCCTAAATCAAAGAGTTTTTATTGATCAATTTTCAGTTGATTTATGTATCTAGGGTTTTGATTTTTGTAGTTCAATGATATCGATTATTCATTAATCATATCTCTGAAGCCTAGCGCACAGACTGAAGTCCGACAGAACCTTTACAAAGTGTTAGCCGTTCATAATCATCACTGGTAACCATCTTCCATTACTGTTTATTAATTCAGTTATTATTCCTAACAAATTGCAAGTTGCAATGAGCTTAAAGAAAATATATTTTTGAAACTCGCTGGATATTGTCTATTCTAAATTGCAATTTGGCTTGAGTTTTGCAGAAATTGGGCTTGAGTTTTGGAGAACAAATGGGTAATCTGTGGAAACACAAATTAGAAAGATACGGGTTCAGTACAAACACAATGCAAACCCAAACTTTATGCAGTCCAAATGAATTACCAGTCCATCCTGTCAAACCCGCCATACCCGGAACCGACCCAGTACTACTCGGTACCGGCTCACCATTGTAAACGCAACTAAACACATTGGTTGTTTATGAATGTTCAAAACAAGGTTAGTGGGTCAATCGTCTACACGATCTTTTCTTTGAAGTAAACTAATTTTTTAGCATTTTTGGCACAATTTGCTGCAGAAGCCACCCTTCGAAGAGTTTGTGCGGATGAGAAAGGTGATGAGGTGCCCCTATTTAGGCCATTATTGCTTCACTGGAGGCAGAACTCAAGTTGGTTAGAATGGAGGTAAGGACGCTAAACTTATACCCACCATACAATTGATTTTATACGGCACGCTAAGAAAGAAAATTTTCAATTATGATTGGAGGCAATTTGCACACATCAAACGTTTTTCAGTTGACAATTTTATTCTTACACGTAACTATTTTGCTGGACTATTTATGTGACGAGGCTAAAATTGTGAAAAAGGCTTTGTTCTAACTTTTACCTTATTTTAAGTAATCAACTTTTTTAGGAAAGAAAAAATCATCAGTTTCAACAATTCTGATACAAGGTAACAAACTTTCGGAAGCTTGGATTTAAGGTAATATGATCCGGTAACTAAGAATTTTGATGGAAAGGCAATTTGTCCATAACAAAAAGTGATTTTACGCAATAAATGTGAAAAAAAGGTATCATTTATTGCGTAAAATCACTTTTTGTTATGGACAAATTGCCTTTCCATCAAAATTCTCAGTTACCGGATCATATTACCTTAAATCCAAGCTTCAGAAAGTTTGTTACCTTGTATCATAATTGTTGAAACTGATGATTTTTTCTTTCCTAAAAAAGTTGGTTACTTAAAATAAGGTAAAAGTTAGACCAAAACTGCCACGAGGGAAATTTAATCAGACTCATAAAATATAATGGAAATACTCGACAAGTAGAATGGACTGGATATAAACAACTGTTGGAGAATTATCATGTTTAAAATCATATGACCCCATAGAAATCTATTGCATTGACTTACATACATTGATATAATGAATTTTTCAGATTGGAGTACTCAGCCGATGTGGATTTTGCTGATTGGGTGAAGTTCAATGTGCAAAGAACTGTAAGTTTTTTTTTGTAATTTTGTGCTACTTTTGTTTTGATTGATCATTCAGAAGGATTACTTTGAGGTGTATGCTTTGATTTATTACCTGTTTTTAAAATTGATCATTCTTTGTTTGTTACGTTGTTAGCGTAACCCGTCCACCGGATTGTGTTTTAATTTTAAGAACAAATAATTTCACTCATCAATTTTAATAGCTTAAGGTTTATTGATCAATTTTGTGTTGATTTGCATCTGTAGGGTTTTAATTTTGACTTCAGTGATATCAATTAGCATTATTCATGTCAGTGCAGAACTGTTAAAAAGTGGTTTCCATTCGTAATCATCGTCAGATCACTGAAAATGCATCATCCATTATAGGTACATGAGTTTATAGTTTTGTTTCCTCTTATGGTCTATTTTATCGGCATATGCATATATGTAGGTTTATTTTGCATTTTAATTATTGGGTTGTCTTCATTAGGGAACTAATTTATTTCGACATGTGACATGGTTTGCATAGAGGTTATTTTTGTTACATTTATGCACATTTCTTAGTGGGGTGGGTTTTTTTTGTGCATTAACATGCTACCCTTAAAGTGAAAGAGGATTTGTGGAGTGTTTTGGAAAGAGAACCAACAGATGGAGAGTTGGTTGAGGCAACGAATATGATCGTATCACAGCTGACTTAGAGGGGAGTCCTTTTTCGTGTGGTTTATCTGATATGGCCTTTGATGAGATGAAGTTTGAAAAAAAAACATTAATATTTATTAGTAACTAAAAAAGGTATTAACCACCGCATTCTTTCTATTATGGGCCATTATCTAAATCTATTACTGCTCGTGCCATTTATCCACTTAATGACACCATTGTTGCTGGAACCATGGTGGGTATATATACATGCTACACTGGCGGAGTTTGAACGAAAACTTAGTGCGGGTCGGTCTCTTAAAAATCCAATATTTTACGCTACAAAAAATATACTTTTTCCGAAGTTTCCGGTAAAATTAACTCCGGGCGCCAATAAAGCTCCGCCCATGACTACACTCCCTTGCATTGTTATCATTTTTTATGGAAACGTGGCAGCTCAGGTGTTTCTCTAGACATTCTATTTCTATATTTACCTATTTTCATTTCGTTTCTAGCTTTTAACTGTCTTAATGCTAAACAGCGTCAAATGGAAGAGCTCGCTGTATGAGTTAAGAGGCAGAGGTTATATAAGGTATGCACTATACACTTTCACGAGTTGTACCGGTCACCCAAAAAGAGATCAAAATTTTTTGTACTGGTCACTCAAAAAAGATCAAACTTTTCCTAAGGGTCATCCAAAAGGGATCAAAATTTCGTACTCATCACCCAATAAGATCAAACTTATCGTACGGGTCACCCGAAAAGGATCAAAATTTTCATACAAGTCACCCAAAAAGGATCAAACTTTTCACACGAATCACGTAATAAGGATCAACTTTTCAAACGGGTCACCCAAAATATATCAAACTTTTTTGTATGGGTGACTCAAATTAGAAAAGTTTAGGTTTCGTACAATGAATATAAAGTAGATTACCTGAAACAAAACCATACAGAAAGTTGGTTATCCGTTCATTTTGGTATGTTTTAAATGCTAAGTTACAAAATGACCTGATCCACTAACTCTTTTATACTCTTGCTTCAAATCCTAATCGGTACTGATTCTAATACGTGACAGCTAGAGCATTCAGCCAGTTTGCTACAGGAGTTGGAAATACAGATGTTGGTTTTGTGTTAGGGACTGGAAAACTTTTACTCAAGGTTTGTAAATGCATTGGTATTGTGTTTTTTTAAACTGTTTCTACGAGTCAATTGAAACTTTTTTTATATGTTTTTCTTCATGACCATCGTTAATAGGTGCCTTGAACTTTAAGATTTGTACAATATCTATTCACCCAGCTTACACTTTTATCATAGTTATTATACATCACAATATTCTCTCGTGTAGTATATATCCTTAATATTAGATAAAAGTCATCCTTTTATATAAGAATCATCCAATATATTAACTATTAAGCCCTAAATTGACAAGTACGGTTAGGATATCGCTAACCGGGTTAGTAGTTAGTCTGTTCGTATCACCAAGTTAGTATTTTCTACTTACATGTTGCTCCAGTTTCTATTTAATTTCTAATTTCATCACTCTTGAAAAAAAAACAGGTTAAATCAAGAAGAGTAAAAACATCTTAAACGAAACCAACAACGACAAGCTTCTGTATGTTCATGTTCATGCTCGGCGGGTCAAGCAACAGATAGCCATCGCTTAGTGGAACTGGTAATCATCTTAATCATCCAAAAAATAGTACAATTAATTAAGCTTAACTTAGTTACTAATTACTGGTTGTCTTTTTAATCCCATTTTTGGCAGGCAATTAGAGAGAAGATAAATGTTTGACTAAAGCTTCATACAAATTGTTACACTTTTGTTGAACATTAGCTTTAAGTTTGATTAAATGTGGCTACTGATATTGAATTAAAGATATCTACAGGGAGTGCAATATATCTTGCAAAAAGTTCCTACAGGAAGTGCTAAGTTTGTACTCTGTACCAGAAACTTCATGTGCCAAAGCTTGGATCATCATAGATAAGGTCAGGGATATACCTATGTGTCAGCACTTAAATGCAAAATTAGATCCACTTTGTATGTTTTTGTTTTCAAATGATTTATTTTAATTGGAAAAGGTGGGGAAAATACCCATGGAGGAGATCAAGAAAGAGATAAGTTGGTTGATTTATCAAATGAAGCTATTGAGGATCTACTCTGCAAGTTCTTTCCATGAAGTCTTTAGTGGAGTTGGAAGGTACTTTTTGTTACTAATTGACAAGTAGGGGTGAGCAAATAACCAAATTAACCAAATCGTAACTGACTTAACCGAATCGTAACGATTAACTGAAAGTTATGGTTCGGTTATGGTTTTGGTGTGTGGCATAGCCGCATAACTGAATTAACCGAACTGGACCAATGGTTATTGTTTATAAAGAAATTAATGGGGATAAATGGTTATTATTTAAAAAGAAATTATTTTTTTAATTGGGAGGGGGGGGGGGTGTGCAGGCTCGTCGCCGCACCAGGCCGGCCCGGGGACGTCCCCCACACCGCGTAGTCTAAAATTTCATCTCTTTCTCATCTAACACAATGCCAATTCTACTATAATCTGTTTTTTATACTTTTATCATTTTAGATTGATACAAAAAAATATCTATGGTATCCATATCTGTTGAGACCATGCCTTAGGGGAGTGGGGGTGGTCACTAGTGATAGAATTTCTATCACTCACAATATCCAATCAACTCCTGCCATGTCATCAACCACTATCCTATCACTCACAACCATTTTGTAGTGGCGGTGGTCATCACTAGTGATGGAATTCCATCACTCACAACTTTTTTTTATTTTTTAAATTAGAAATTAACGATAAAACACTAAATTATAAATTTCATTAAAATTAAAAAATAAATTACATAGCAAAATAAATTACAACCGACTTAAACGGTTCGTCGAGATGGGCAATTAAAATTTATATAAAGATGAAGGACCTGAATTGCAATTAAAGGAAAGCTATTTAAAAATAGCTAACAAAAGTTGAAGGGCTAATTTGCACTTTTCATCAAAGTTGCTATTAATTCAACATAAAAAGACAAAACAAAAGTTGATGGGCAATTGTTTTCAACACGTGAAGAATATAACGGAATTTCAATTTCACGGGCGGTGGAAGTTTTGTTTTTATCACGCGTTAATTTTGGCCATCACAGAAAAATGACGCTCCGCCCCCACTCCCCTTACAAGTTGAATGTGAGTACCGGCGAATTGGCTATATTGATTATGACCAGGTGCTTTTAATCTTTTACCATTTGGATTTTATATGTGTGTATATATTTATATATTTGCTATATTGAAATTTAAAGAGCACTTGATTCGTAATTTCCAAATTGCAGTTGGAGCGAGCATTTGACAGTGAAGTTGATTAATCTAGATTGTTACTCATCATGCATGTGTTGTTGACATCTGGATTCCAATATGTCACATTAATCTCTGGTTAGTAACTTAAATCTCCGGTTCATAAATGGTACTCTGTGTTTGTTAAAACATTTTTATCCAAGTATTGATTTTGTTTCGTGGTTCTGAATCTTATATTAATACCATAGTCTTTTCATTTCTCCAGCTAAAGAAGACACCTCAATTAAAAGAAAAAGAGAAGCCGCGAAAACCAGGTTCAAGTGTAGGTGTTGGAGCCCAAATTTCAAACGGAAAACATCGCTTGGGTTTTGGTTGATGAGCAGATAAAGCTACGCGCTTTCGAATGGGCGGTGGTCATGTCGCCGACATCGATTTGGGGCAAAGCGGTGGTGGTCGATGTTGGTAGGTGACGCAGGTTTGGGGAAGAGCGACGGTGATTTGTGGTAGTAAGCTGCGTGGATGCCCTAAAAATGGATACTGGTGGAGTGGATGACACATGTGGGGCATTGTTACGCTGTTAGCGTAACCCGTCCAACGGACGGGTATTAAACTAGTTATATATATATATGGAACCCATTAAGTCTAACCAACTTTTGGGATAATCCTAGCCATCTAAACTCATCAACTTTTGATCTTGACCCTTTAAACTCAAAAAAACAACTGAAAAAATGGCAGTTTTTAGCAGTTCAGCCCCTCTCTCCTAAATTCCTAAAAGTAAGGCTAAATTCCTGCTATTGGCTTGCAGTTTGCAGCGGTTTGCAACTCCCACGTTCTGCTTCTACACTCTCTTCATATCTCACTTTGCAATCCCCAGGAACTCCTCATAAATAAGCCTACACAACCACCTATGCCGTAAGACAATCATCGCACAACCACCATAACGACGGAAATGGACCGGCAACCGGGACACCACCACTCCGACAACGGCCGCATCAGCGACGAACTTCTGGCACTTGATTGTAACCTCGCCTCTCTCTGCGATCATACTCAATCGGAAGGTTCTAATCACGGATCGTTCTCGGATGTAATCTTGAAGGCTATGGGCGCTAGGTATCATCTTCGCCGTTTGATTCACTCTTGCAGCTTGTATTATCACGTCTACTGAGTCGGTGGCTTTATTATCAACTATTGGCGGGGTAAAATCCGGAGGGCTTGTGGTGGAAATTGATAGTTTCTACCATAGAAGCAACCATGATTTTGCAGCCATGGCGTTATCCGGCCACCGTCTCAGGTCGTCTCCCTGTACAGGAAACAAGGAAGCCTCTGTTGGTGAAGATGTGGGACTACGGGTGGCGTTGGTGTTGTTCCCAGTAAAACACAATCCTGGTCCGGTGAACCTAGGGTTCCGCCGTGACATCATACAACGGCGGTGATGGAGTTTGAGTAACCAAAAATGATGGTTAAAGGATTCAAGGGAGATGAAGACGATCCAACATGTTTTTCGTAAGCCTCTTTTGTTTTGCATGTCTTTATTTGAACCCAGAACCCGCAGTCATTTTTATATTTAGGTCAAATTGATCATTTATATCTCCATGTTTCTACTAATTTCTTTCAGGTTAGTGTTTGAGTTGTAGAAAAATGGGGCATGTTCGAGAAATTGGCCGAGCCAAGGCTCAATTTCTTAAACCCTTACGCCGGTCACTATCTCACCAGCATTCTTGAATGGAATTGATGATTAAAATTCATTTTTCTTACTTAAATCCTCAATGGTTATGTCATGTAAATTTATAAAATTAATATTCTCTTGATAAATGTTGTCAGGTAAGAGTTGTGGAGGTTGGATTTTTCTAGATTCTTTACAACACTCATAAGGTTATAATTCCTAATCACATTTTCTCTTTGTGTTTTTTTTTTCTTATAATTCCTAATCACATTTGCTCTTTGTGTTTTTTTTTTCTTGAAGTTTGTTCAAGTATCCCCTCACATGTTTTAACCATAACAGGCTCCATGGAATCCGATTAGCATAAAACGCCTCTTATGGGATTTCCCAGCATGTATGGGTGTCAAGGGATGTGTCAATTGCATCCCAAAGCTTTAATTTTTTTTAATCAAAATTTGAGTAACGAGTTTTTCTTATTTTTATTTTGTGTGGAAATAGTAGTTTAAAGAAATGGGTGGGAGGAGCAGGCCTGTTGATGGGTGGAATTTATTCTAAGGGGATCCACTGAGGTGATTTATAAGTCAATCTAAGGAATTGCCTGCTCAAATAATATGTCAACGAAGTCAACAAAGTTGAGTCTTCTAGATACTTGGTTGGGTAATGTGATTTTGTTGACATTTGAATCATAAGTTATTGATAATTATAGTTCTTAAAGCAGACTCTTTTTTCTGTTAAAGGTTGTGGCGATGCTCGATGTGGTGGGTTCTGGCTAGGTTTTCGAACGGTTGTGGGTGTAGCGGTTGCCGGATTTTGAAGGGGGAAGGAGCAATGGTGAATGTGGTGGGTTTTGGCCGGGATTTCAGATGGTGGTGGACCATGGGTAATAGGCTTAGTTGGGTTGGCTGGTGGTAGGAAGTGATTCAATGGAGAAGCATTTGAAAAAATCTTTTTCAGGTGAGTGGTTTTATAACTGGGTTCATATAGTTTTTGTCACAAAGAATAATATTTTATTTTCATCATGCAGGTCAGTGAGAAGCGTCACCAGCGTCAACTGTATTTCAAGAAGTGAAAAATGCGTATCGAGCATCAACTGATATCAGTTTGTTTTCAAGCTCATTGCCTATCATTCTACATGAAAAATGTGTGATAAATCTCTTACATCAATCCATTTTATTTTTATTTTTTATATAACATAATTTCGTTTTAATATAATAAACAATTTCTTGAAGGTTTGATACTGTGATACCAGAACCACCAATGTTCAGACTTGAGTTCCCTCCTCAAGGTTTGACCTCCTTCATGTTTAAGTTTCAACTCAACTTTTAACTTATCTGGTGGTGGCGGTAAAGGAATCACTTATTTGTAGACATCTAAACAAACTCTCCGAAGAAGGGAAAAGCTAGGTCTAATTGACGCTATTGTGCCTCCTCAAGAACTGCTAAAAGTTTCTAGACAATGGGCGTTAAACATTGCGGAAAAACGTAAGTCTGGTAGCCATTCAACTTACTTCAACTTACTGTAGACTTCATACCGAGTTTACCTCGTATGCACTCTCCTACATCACCTAATTATATGAAATTTAGTTATGTAAATATAAAAAATTTTGCTACTTACATTTTTTATTCTTGGTTTAGAGGAAACTGAGAGGATACATAAGTCTGGAAGGCATGTGTGCGAATCAGAAAATGAACCAGGAGTGTCGTGCTTCGAATGACGAGGAACTGAAGGACTAGGGCTGGTACTTTCAAGAGCTTTTGGTGACTTCTTTGTTATTTCTGAGCCAGATGTGATACAAACAACCATAATGAAACGTGATCGTTTTGTCACTTTTGTGACTGATAGGGGTATAATCTTAACTTCTACATCATACATGCCATGGTGATATAGCTTGTGAACCTAATGTTCATTGAACTGTTTGTGACCCGTTCGACAGGAAGTTCATTTATTTAATAAACAAACGAACATAAGTAAAACATTTTGTTCGTTAAAGTAAATGAACGAACATGAACACACGTTCATCCATTCGTGAATGTTCGTTCATTTAAGTTCGTGAATGTCCGTTCATTTACTTTCGTTTATGTACGTGTCGGTTTGTTCATTTACGTTTGTCCATTTAATTTTATATATTCATTATTATTAATACTAATTGGCCCATCATGCATCAACCCATCATCCCAATCAACTTTTAGAACCAAGCCTTGGGTAATCGACTAAGTAACGAACGAACAAGAACACATTCATTATAAAACCTAAATGATTTTAACAACCCTGATATACTTGTCTAATTTTGTTTGTTTTAATCCTCAACAATCAGGTATGGGATGTTTCAAATGAAAAGGAAGTTGAGATAATTTCGGCATGAAGGGAGAAATCGGTGAAAAAGTTGTAGTATGCAGCCACTCAGTGTAAGCGTAAGCGGGCAGGATACACGTCTGATTAGTTGTCTGCCTATTTCTCCACAATCCACGATCATCTTCTCCTTCAATGCTGGCATATGGTGATCAACTATGATTCATTGCTGTTAGTCTCTATATTGTATGTTATTTTGATATATGAGCTAATCTTTTCCTTTCATAAGTATTCTTATCTTTGTAATATATAACATCAAGGCCCAATAATTGGAGCCCAACTAATCATTAATAGATATGTCATTGTGATTTGTGAGTGTTGGTTTTGGAATTAGCCCAGGTTAGATATATTTCTTGATGGCACATTTTTCTTGAAGGTAAGGAAGCCACAGACCACATAATTTACAACAAGGTTTTTTTAATTATTAGTTTTGTCAAGCACCGGGTACGGCCTTTACTACAACAAGGTTTTTTTTTTTTTTTTTTTAGTTTTGTTTGAAGCTTCACTAATGAATTGTTTGTCAATATCATATAAAGGGGCTCTTCTGAATTAAAAAGGAACTTTGTGGTTGATTGTTTGTTGATGAAAAGAATGATAAATGTAGCAAGCTCCAGCTCAAAGTTATAGGGTTTAACGTGGTAATCATGTTCAGAGGAGTGAAGATGGTGGTAATCATGTTCAGAGGAGTGAAGATGATGAGTTGACCTTCACGAAAGGGTCACTGATCATACCATGTGGCCACCATAAATACACCTCTATACATCTCTTGAGGGGAGCATTTTTTTTAGATTTTTATTTGTAAAAAAAGTTGTCTTTGTCCATTACTAATGGAAGTTCTTGGTGAATAAGTTTTTTTTTTTTTTTTTTTTCAAGTATGTTAATGTTCTTTCTTCACATTTTAATATTCTCATTTTGGTTTTATCTTAATATTCTTTTCTCTGTAATTACTTTATACGTTTACAATAACTTTTTTTTTATTTGTTTATTCGGCGCCTATGTGTGCAAGAGGTGTTTCGCATGACATTATATGCTATGTTGTACTTTGAAAACAAGTCAAGAGTCAATGGTACCATTTTTAGTAAGAGGGTGAAGGTTATCATTTTAGGTAAATGGGTCAACTTATCATTTTTAGTTAACGGTTTAAACTTGTGATTTTTAGAATGCAAAAAAATACTTGCATTACTTCACGTTGTTCTATAATTTTGTGTAATCTGACTCTATTTTATTTCTTTGTGTTCAAAGGTTCATTCATGTTGTTACAATATAATACATCAACGTAACCCGTCCACCGGACGGGTATTAAACTAGTTTTAAACTGGGAACAAAATTAAAAGTGAGTTTTTGAACCGAGGGCAAAAGCGTAATTTTGAGCTAGGGGCAAAATTATAATTTTATTTTGAGCTGGGGGTAAAAGCGTAATTTTAAACAAATGACGAAAGCGTAATTTTAAACTGGGCAAAACCGTAATTTTAAACTGGAAACAAAATTAAAAGTGAGTTTTTGAACCGAGCGCAAAAGGGTAATTTTGAGGTAGGTGCAGGGCAAAAACGTAATTTTAAACGAAGGACGAAAACGTAATTTTAAACTGAAAATAAAATTAAATTAAAAATAAGTTGGTCCAATAGGGAAGTGTCAGGCAGCTGCCTGGCACTATTCCCCCCAACTTACAAATGTATATGTAGTATAATTAAATGGTCAGTTTTTGGTTAATCGATTTCTGGTGTGGGTTTGATTCAGAACAAGGGGTGTGGTTTGGGTAGTTATCCGCCACGTAGGCGCCATGAAAGCATGAATGAAGGACCATCACCTTGGGGACTACCCAAGGGCGTGGAGGATAGTCCTCCCTCCCATTTTTTATTATTATTTTATTTGATTTAGTTAAATAATTAAAAAAAATAACACACTCTCTCTCTATGTAGTGGCCCACATTCAGCTCGTCCCAAACGTCCTAAACAAGCCGGTTGCGCCGCGACGAGGGGGAGGAGGCGGTGCCCATGGTCTCAGTATGGCTAGAGGGTATGGAGAGCCTCATCCCCATGAGGATGGGCCGCCACGTAGGCGCCACATCACCATCACATGGAGGATGGGCCTCCTTACATTTTGAGGGGGGTGGAGGATGGGCCTACCCCACCTAATTATTTTATAATTTTCTAAATTTTTTTTATGTTAACTTAATAAAAAGTTCATAAAAATTAAATAAAATAAAAACATAAAACAACATAATTAAATTCATTTCATAACATAAAAAAATTACATTGACCTATATATTGAAAACAAAAGTAAATGAACAGTAATATTGAATGAATATAGTAATAAAAATAGAATTTAACTAATAGTAACATCACTAATGAATGAGCTTGTATCGGGTATCGGTATCAAATTTATCAAACTTGGGTGTATTCTCGGTATCGGTTTGGCACCGGTATTCATCGGTTTTTACCCTCAAATACCGGTGCCCTCGGTATCGGTTTGGTACCGGTATTCATCGGTTTTTACTCTCAAATACCGGTGCCGTACCAGTACCGGTACCGAGCCATACCGTACCAGGTATATTCGGTACCGGTACCCACTTTTGGGGATTTGGGTAGCGGTATTTTCCGTACCTGTTGGTACCGAGCTCATCAAATCCTGTAGCAACGTAGCAATGCAAGTAATTGCACCGTTTAGATTACTTTTCATACACACAGTAAGTAAACTGTATTTCATTTGAATGAGGTTTTATATACACAACAACTTATTTTGCTTTATTTTTTGTCTTTTTCTGTAATGAATGAATTGTAGCATGTAAAATTAACTTGAATATTTAGATTATTGATGACCACATCATATCAAATCCTTTAATCAAACCGGTATCGTATCGGTACCAAATTTAGTATACCAAATCATTTTCGGTACCAATTTGATACCCACCTTTTGGCGTTTTCAGAATCGTTACTTTCGGTTCGACACCGGTCTAGCACCATACCTGTATTTATTGAATTTTACCTTCAAATATCATACCGTATTGTAACGAGCATTTTCGGTGCCAATACCTAATTTCGATGATTTTTCGGATTGGTACTTTCGGTACCTTTACAGGTACCGAGCTCATCTATATTTTAACGTGTTAGCACCGTAATAACTGAACTAAAAACAACCGAATTTCCAACGTGTAGGACGCGTGGGTCCTATTATTATATATTAGGTTATTTAAAATCATTTTCTAGGACGGAGTGACTATCCTTTTCACGACATTTTTATTTATGTTTTGATATTCGGTATCTGCTTGCCGTTACTGACACGCGTTTTGCAGTAATTGGGTCCCCGCCGCAATGTAGGACGTGTGGGTCCTATTATTATATGTTAGGTTATTTAAAATCGTTTTTTTTAGGACGGAGTAACTATCCTTTTCACGACATTTTTATTTATATTTTGATATTCGGTATCTACTTGCCGTTACTGACACACGTTTTGCAGTCATTGGGTCCTCGCCGCAAAGCGCGGGCGGAAAATCAACTAGTTTCCTAAAAATTAAAATTACTAATCCTAGAAACGGAAAACAACCTACGACGTCCATTTTTTCTTAACCTCCTCTTTCATCCTCCGATAAACCTCGCGTTCATCCTCCGGAACCGAGTCGAGATCCAACCTCATAATCCTAAAATCCTCCGCTCGAGCATAGTCGGCCGACACGGTTTTCTTGTGACTATATTTTTCGGCCGCGAGCTCTTTGAACGAACGGAATCGGATATCAACTCGTCCATTTTCGAAGCCGCCCCGGAAGATGTTTGGCTCGAGCCGCCCCCTTTTCGCTTTCCGGCCGCCTCTTTTTTTGATTTGTCCCTTCCGGGGTACGTTCCGACTCGTGAACGGGCAACACATCCTCGTCATATATCGGGTCGTCATTTATGTCGATTTGACAACGAGCGGTGGAGCCTCCCGCACTATAACTTCCGGACTCGGAAGTTTTACTCCGTTTGGCGGTTGCGACCTCATTTGGAACCGGCTTCCATTTTTTTTCTTTCTTTAAAATGTTCCATGCTCGGAGGTGTCGGAAAGGCGTTGAATTTTTAGAATCTCATTTAGCCAAGCAAGGTTAAGAATGTCCTCGTCGTTACTCCCACTAGGAGTAGTAGTGTAAATTTGGTTATAATACCCGCAAAATTCATTGATGGTCTTGTTCATTTTACGCCACTTGTCCGAGACGGAATCGATATCACGCATCGGGCCTTGCCCCATAATCCCGTTAAATCTTTCCGTTGTCGCCTTCCAAAAACTAGTACCCGTTTGATTGTTCCCTAAATTTAAAAAAAAATGCATTAGTAAAAGTAAAAAATAAATCTTTTTAAATTTAAATAAAAAATAATAAACTTTGGTTCATACCGACAATCGGGCAAGTTGAGGACTTAACAAACGCAATTGCTAGCGCCTCCTCCTCTACTTTTGTCCATTGTCTCGGCTTTGCTCTCGAACCGTTTTTTGGCGCGGTTTCGGCTTCGGTTTCAACCGCCTTCCCCTTCCCCGTGTTTTTTTTGCGCTTAAGCTCTTTAGGTGGCGATTCGAGGACGACTTCTTCATCATCATCGTCAAGTTGAACCGGGGGTTGCGGTTGGGAAGTTGGCGGTTGCGATTGGAATTGTTCAAACGAGTTGCGTTGCATGAATTGTTGGAGTGCTTGGTATTGTTGCATTTGTTGAACTTGAGACATTTGTTTGAAAGCGTTGGGTGATTGTTGGAAACCTTAAAACGTAAATTGCGGAGACACCCATGAAGGATCCATAGTCGAAGTGTAAACGGGACTCGAAAAAAAGTTAGGTTGGTTCGGGTTGGGATTGTTCGGGTTGGGGTTGTTCGGGTTGGGGTTGTTTGGATTGAATGGATTCATGATTGTATAAAAAAGATGGAGAGTTTTTTTTAAAAGTGGATGAGAATGGAAGAAGTATTGAGAAAATTGTATAAAAATGGATGAGATGAGGGATATTTATTTAAAGTTAAAAAGTTTTTTTTTAATTAAATAAGATAGCCGTTACAACGGCTATATATTTGAATTCAAGGCCCGTCATCATCGTCGAGTGGGAGCTGAAAGGGACTAGCCGGGCCGAGGAGCGGCGGTGTGGGGGACCGGCGCCGGGCCTAAGCCGACCCCCATACCGTCTGGTCTAATGGCTCGATTAACCAATGCTCCTAACTTGTTTAATGTTGTCAGTTTGATGATGCTGTCAATTTTGTGCTCATTCAGATGTTGCCTATCCGAGACCAAACCATCGGTTAATTCAACTCTCAAAACTGAACCATCGGTAATGTCGGTTATCTGTAATGTTCATGTCGTGTTTTTTAGTTATGGGATGGTCATTGATTATGTTTACTCATCCCTATATGTCGAATAACCATTGGCTTTCCTTAACATTGAATCAACATAAATTAAATTAAAATAAAAAAGCTCAACTAAACGAAACGGTACGAAAAGTAACAGGAAGGGGCTGGCGAGTATGAGTTCCACGTGTACACGAGGAATCTGTCTTCGAGGCTGTCAAATGGTCTACTCCACATGCCATGTTACTTTGCCAAAAGCCAAACGTAAACATAAATGAAATAATGTTAAAGTACCATACTATCGTATCATACCATATAGCCACGTATAAAAGTATATTCTCTCCTTTAAATAAAACAAAATAAAGATGTGATATAAATAGATCAATAGCCCAATAATTAAATATATTTAAAGGCTTAAAGGGTATGGATAGTGTAAAAAGGGCCTAAAATATAAAAAGTGTAAAAAGTGTTTTAAACCATTAGATCTTCTCTCCTTTAAATAAAACAAAATAAAGATATGATATAAATTGATCAATAGCCCAATAATTAAATATATTTAAAGGCTTAAAGGGTATGGATAGTGTAAAAAGGGCCTAAAATATAAAAAGTGTAAAAAGTGTTTTAAACCATTAGATTAAACCATTAGATCTTTAATCTAATGGTTGAGATCAGTAGGGACCAAACTGTAAATTGTGTTTTAATTATTCGGACGCACTGATTGAAATATTGTTGGGGTTATAGTGTTTTTTATATGTTTCAAATAAGGTAACATCTCCTAAATTCTAACGATCCATTTTTAAACTTATTCTAAAAATCCGGAAACATCTAACTGCTACCAGAAAATATATAACACTATATAGCACTATATAGCACCATATGACACCATATAACATCATATAACACTATACATCCATCATAGACCTGCTAAAAGAAAATATAAAACTATATAACATTATCCATCCATCATAGACCTGCTACCAGAAAATATAACACTATGCATCCATCATACACTGCTACCAGAAAATATAACATTATATAACACTATAACATTGTATAAAAACCTTCATTCTGCATCCATCACTATATAATTGATGAACGATAAAAAAAATACAAATTCGTATATTAATTCGTATTCTTATAATAAAGGATGGCGGTTATGGAATGTTATCAATTAATTAAATCAATAAGAAAATTATTTATTTACCCTTTTAAATTAATTTAAATTAAGGACACATGTTATCTCCACAATATTTCTCACATTTCTTACACTTTGGACCCTTTGTACTGGATCTTTAATCCTGTATAGTGTATCAAATCCTGTCCATATTGACTAGAATACCTCTTGTTTATATGTGTATGACGTAAGAGGCACAAGTTAATAATAATAATAATAATAATAATAATAATAATAATAAAGAACTCGAGACTTAGGGTGAACGGGGCGGGTGGGCCAAAGGAGGCAATGAACTCCTTTACCGCGTGGCGAACACCGTCGTTGTTCCCCTTTGCTGCGCAGGGTGTAGTGGAATCGGGGACTTGTCACCGCATTGAATCATGTGAACGTTACTTTGTTTTTTTTTGTTTTTTTTGTTTTTTTTTTTGACCATTGGAAGGTAACGGCTACATAGTCGGTTGAATTAAAAAAAAACAAATAAATACATTTATAAATAATACCATTATGCAACCCCCATTTTTCACCCAGTTCACATACTCTCACTTATTAATCTCAAAATTCTCATACTATGGATAGACAAAACAAGAGTGATGGCAAGAAAAAAGTTTCGGGTTCCGGTTCGAAGGAGAGGGGGCGCGGCTCGCAAAGTAGACGAGTCGGATCGAGTGGTTCAAGTGTGCCATTTCAATCCCCACACTCTATACCACCATACTTTTACACCCAACCTACACAACCGGGTTTTTACAACACCCAGCCCCAACCTAATTATCTACCACAATTTTTTTCACTACCACAAGGTCCCACGATGGTTGCACCCGGTGTGTATGAATATCCTACGGATGCCCAAAACGCTTTTGACCTGTTTGCTTATCGGAGTCCACCAACTCAATCTTCAAGAGATAATGTTGAACACATGCTTCCCATATACGATGATAACGAAGATGAAGAATTTGTGCTCGAGACTCAAAACTTAGATGAAGACGAAAATGAAGGAGCCGAAGAAGAGGAAGAACCTGAAGTCGAATAAGAAGCCGAAGATGAACCGAAATGAAAGCGGGGTAAGGCGGATCGTCAAAGTTGGAAGAAAAAACAAGAGGCTTTTGTCTTACAAACAAGGTAGGGGGAAATAAAGTTTAACATTACAAACAAAACTAACCTAGTCTAAAACCCTATCACCTAAGCTTTTGTCATCAAAGGTGCATCTACAAACGTTAGCATTGCAAAAAAAGAAAATGTTTCATAATGAGTTTAATAAAAACAAAAAATAGTTAAAGAGTTATTTTTTATTTTGCTCTATGTGGTTTGATCGTTTTAACGTTTTTTCTCCAATGGTTTAAAAACAGTCATTTTCCCCCCTAATGTTTCTTTTTTACCGTCAGTTTGCTCCTTGATTCTAACTCAGTTAAAAATCTTAGTTAAAAGTATGGGTATTTTGACAATTTTACATTTAATTAGAAGGGTAATTTGGTAACTTTTCATATAATGTTTTAAAAACTTATTATTATTATTTCAAAAGTCAAAAAATTTCGTGTGGCAATTCATGATCTACGCAGGAATTCAAAATTCAATTGTGTTTTCCTATATCACCATACATGTGCAGAACCCTCCGTCAAACATAACTCAGCCTTCCAATACCAACCACCTCCACCAACACCACCAACTACCATTGTCACCAATACCAACCACCAACTAACTTCAACAATCAACTGCCGCCATCACCAACATTAACCACCACCACCAATACCAACTGCAACCACCATTAGCATCATCTTCATAACACGAAACCCTAGTCATCTTCATCCTCATCCTCTTCATCAAATCTGAGCAAACCCCAGCCACCAAATCCGAGGCCAGATCTGAAACTTCTGGCGGCCACATCAAATCACCTCCATCACACGAAACCCATAGTGTATAAACTCCGACGACCAGATCTGAAAACTACGGCGACCGCAGGCTTTATCCAGAGAGTGGTGGTGGTGGTGGCAGATGTAGAGAGAGAGAGAGAGTGGTGGTAGCAACCACCTAAGGAATCTGGTATCACCATGAGATCTGTTTTTTCACATGGCTTCAACCCCCAAATAGTTGTAACGCCTGCGTCCCTAGACTTTTAGCTAATTGTCACTTTTAGCCCCTATACTATGTGATATTTGATACTTTTGATACTTTGTGAATCTAATGCTATGAGACTTGAATCTAGATACTAGAATCTTGATACTTGATACTTGGGAAACTATGATTCTTGATATTTGATACTTGACTCTATGAAACTATGATTCTATGAAACTATGACTCTTGATACTTTGGTGCTCGACTCTTGAGACTCGTGAAACTTGATACTTGGTTAAACGAGAGACTGGAGTCTTGTCACTGGCGGAAACTATGAAACTTGGAAACTTTTGTGTTAATGATATAATCTAGTTATGTGATACTATTACCCAATAATGCGCAACACTTAATCTAACTCGCAAATCAAATCAAAGACAGGAACGCGGAAAGGATGGGATTGGCCGAGTGGCAATCCAATCAGATGACCATCCGATCGGATGGCCACTCGATCGAAGCGCCATCCGATCCGTGCACACCGCCTCACTCCCTCTCACTCACACTATAAATAGGTCTGTCACATCATTCTCACTGATGTGACAGCCTCACTCGATCCAGACGCACGCACTCCTCTTTTCTTCCATTTCTCGGCGATTTCGGTACGTTTTACACTAGATTCTTGTAACATCTTTGATCTACATGTTATTCTCTACGTGATTCTCTTTCGAAATCTCACTTTTCACCGTGAAATCTCTGAGATTTGAGCTCTTGAGGGTGATGTCACCATGGCGGTTGTACTAAACTATTGAGTGATGTCATTCCGTTCAAGATCTAGCTCGGATATAGGGAATTTCATGTGTTTTACACTAAATCTTTACTAAAACTAGACTGTTCAACTAAAACTTATGATTATCTTCATCTTTTCTTAAAAATTTTACCTAAAAATGGTGAGATCTGGATCTAAACGGGCTGTAGACTTGATGATTAGTCTGGAGTTGGTTTGGAGAAAGATTGTTGCCGGAGAAGATGACCAGAGTATGAATTCTGACATAAATACCGTCAAGGACGGACGACTGGGTGGACTGGGGTGATTCTCATCCGATCAGATCGGCTGTACACTGATGGGTTTACCGTTGTCTCAATACGCACCATCTCATCGCCGTTCAAACAGAAACTTAGAAACTTTACAAGGTCGTAAACGGGACAAGGACAACTCGATCGAGTGGCAATCCGATCGGATAGCCATCCGATCGAACCGCCATCAGATCAGGTGACACTTGTCTCGTAACCTTGAACATTTTTGGAACCTTGAATCTTTGACCGTCGAATGGCAATCCGATCGGATAGCCATCCGATCGGATAGCCATCCGATCGAATAGCCATCCGATCAAAGTAACAATGGATTTTGGAACCTCTCAACACTTAGAAACTTTTCAGAAAGTTGAAACTTTGGAAACCTCAATGATCGAGTGGCAATCTGATCGAACTGCCATTCGATCGGATAACCATCCGATCGAGGTGACCTAACTTGAACACTTGGTAACAATTTGGAATCTTGACACTTGGATCGAATGACCATTCGATCAAATGGCCATCCGTACGGATGGCCATCCGTACGGATGACCATCCGATCAGATGGCAATCCGTCCCCCACACAAAAGTCATCCCAATCGAATGGCAACCCGATCGGATAGCCATCCGATCGAACAGCCATCCGATCAAGATGACTGATCCGACACTTGGTTTGAATCCCATTGTTTTGTCCGACACTTATCTGTTGTAATCTAAATCAGGCTAACCCTAAAGAGCTCCCTTTGATCCTATAACAGTTAATCTATTAAGCAATCACTGTGAGTGTACTCGATCCCTTTTTGTTTTAAACTTTGGGATGCAACATGTATTCTATTAAACTATGATACTTGAGACTTTTTGGAAACTAAGCTCTATCCTGTGTGTATGTGAAACTTGTGATTCTTGTATTCTAGACTCTTGTACTATGTGAACGTTTAATCCAGAGTGTGTAGTTCCGCCTTAACAATAGTAGCGCTATAGGAGATGCACCTCCCCATTATTCTCGGGGGTATTGTTAGGAGGATTCTAGTTTTCCTTGAGACTTGGGAAAACACTAAAGCATCGGGATACTTGGGCTCACTTGTTGGACTGCGAACACTAGCATGGTTGAAACTATTTTTGTATCATTCACATTATGGATATGAGTTGTTTTAATCTATATGCTATTATTCAAACTTGTATACTTGTCGGTACAATTTTGTACTGCCTTTATTTTAATACATGTTGCAGGCTTACAGGATGCTAGGAATTGTGAAACAAGCTAGGATGGAACTTAGATACTCCACGTAGCTAAATCTAGAAACTTTGAAACAATGATTATGTTTGTTTTGGTTTGATGCTATGTTTTGGTGGTTGATGTTTGTTTTAGACAGTTGCATGAAATCAATCTAATTTATATTGAAACTATTTAGTGTTATGGATTCTCGTGAGCAATCTGAACGCTTAGTGCTCGCACCCCGATGTTTCCGCCATTGGTTGGGGTGTGACAGATTGGTATCAGAGCCAAAACTATAGGGAATTAGGATAAGTAGGAATACTTGCCCTAGTCTATAGTTCTAGGAATCTTGACTCTTATTTGTTGTTTAAGACCATTGCATTCAACCGTATCTGCTTCCTAGCAACACATTTTCCTGCTAAACTTACATGCCTTTCCTAAGGCTGACACAATATACACTTGGTACTTTGAAAACGCTTTTAATCAGTGTTTGTATTTTGCACGAGATTTGCCTCAAGTCAGGAGTGACATCAGAACCTTGATGGGAAATTTCCTTTTTATATTCTAATAGGTCTTATCTGCAGGTAAGTACCGACTTTATTAGGGTACGATGTTGTCAAGTTAGAGGTGAAACTCATACCTTGATAACTAGTCCCACTCCTTGATATTTTATGTCTCGCCAAAGTCTCGAAACTTCCATTCAATTAGGGACGTGTGATGTGTTCAAATATTAACATATAAATTTCATCAAATGATGCATAAAACTAACCCTTTTTTAGTACTAATGTTGGAAAAAGTGTGCTTTTGTCTTCTGATGTGTGTAAAATGCAACATATAAATTACATCAAATGAGGCATAAAACTAACCCTTTTTAAGTACTAATATTGGAAAAAGAGTGTTTTTGCCTTCCTTTTGTATTTTCAGGATTAAATGAGCTCAAAAACACAAAAGAAGCAAAAAGACAGCTAAATCCAACATAAATACAAGAAAAGGAACATAAGTGGACTGCCCGACCCCTCAACGGCATCTTCCCAAGCAAAATAGAGAAGGCAGAAGAATGAACACACCCCGTGCTCAGCCAGCACGGGGCCGTGCCCAAGAAGCAGCAGAAAAGACAAACCTATAGAAGCTTCTATTGCCTACCACGGGTCGTGTCCAGCGAACACGGGGGCGTGTCGAAAGTACAGCAGGCGCATTAATTGTAATTGCGAATTACAATTAATGAAGAGAGAGATTGTCAGACAGGCACGGGGCCGTGCCCAGCGGACACGGGGCCGTGCCCAGCCCTCTGTTCAGCCTATAAATAGGAGTGCTTGGTTTCATTTCAACTCATCCCTTGGCACACCACCTCTCTCACACTTCATCCACCACCCACCACCATCACAACACCATCATCCACCACCATCATCCATTGTCCATCGTAGAGTGTGTGAGTCGTCTCGGGATCCAAGATTGATCGTAAGAGTTCTTGACAATCAAGGCCATGTTTGCCTAAGTCTCTTACATCACTTGGTGAAGACAAAGTGTCTAGTATAATACTTTTTATTTCTAAGCTTTTGCACTTTTTATTTGGTTTTGTATTAATGACTTTAATAACTAGTTACTTATGTTGAAGGTGCTCTTTCCTTATCGTTTGTCCGTGGTGTCTTGGCATTATTTTACTGTCTATATAAAATAAAGGATTTTCACCATTCATATCTCCACGGTCTATATGGAGGTATGTTGGCTACCTGGTCGGGGGTTAAGGGAACGGTTTGGTAAAGGTCTTGCCATTGTTCAGCGTTTAGAGGTCCTGCAATGGACCTGGGTCAAATTTAGTAGGACCTCCTTCAATGCTTCACGGTATTGGATGGCGGGGGTCCAAACTCTTTGATCCCCTCATAAGTTAACTACTATTAATACTATAACCCGGCTATTTAGGACTGTATCCCTGCTGACTCAGACTACTTAGCCGAGGGTAACGTCACCGCCAAAAGCGGGGCCTACCACAATACTGCATTAATAACTTAATTCATTATCTTCCAATAATCCACCCTTTTAGGATTGTATCCTTGCTGACTCAAACTACTAGGGTAAGGGTAACGTCACCTTCAAAAGAGGGGCCTACTACAATAACTAAGATAATCTCTTAATTATGTGCAAAAGTGCGGAAATAATCAAAGGTTATACTAGATACGAGTCGGAACCAAGTGATTCATCTTGTCTATCTGTTTTTTTTTCAGCATTTTAGTTAGTTTTTATTTTTCTTAGCTTAAATCATTTTTCTAAACTTTTTATTTCGATTAGACGTTGAGGATAAACCGGTACTAAAAGCTCTTTTGTCCTTGGACGACCTCGGTATCTTACCAACGCTATACTACGCTCACGATGGGTGCACTTGCCCATATGTGTGTTTAGTGTTAGTAAAATATCGTGTTTTATAAATTTAAAACTTGGCTAAAAATAAGTGTTAAAGGGGCTTAAAATATACACCTAATATATATAACACTTTATCGCACATCAAGTTTTTGGCGCCGTTGCCGGGGACACAAGGATTTTAAGAAAGTTAGGAATCGACGGCCTAATCATTTTTTTTCTTTTTCTTTTTATTTTTTTTAGGATTTTCTTAGTTTTTCAGCCTCTGCAGAGCTCAGCACGGGCCGTGCCCGCTGAACACGCCCCCGTGCTAAATCATTGGAACTGGCAATCCTGTTTTACGTCAGACAGTAAGCTGAACACGGGGCCATGCTCACTCAACACGCCCCCGTGCCCAAGATTCACTTACTGAAAACAGAACCGTTAGATCCCGGTGGTTGGTAATTTCTGACATAAACATGAGTGATAGTAATTGTTTTTACTTTCGGCACTCTTATGGTACGTGGTGTCAATTATGTGGTGGCAAACATGAAGAAGTAAAATGCTACTTTCTAAATTATAGGCCCCACTACATGGACCCACCGACTTCTTATAAACTTAAGAGGGGCGAAAGTAAAAATAAACACTATTTCTCCCTCGAATGCGCCCAGCCAGATATTCTAGGGGAAATGCTCCTTGATGAGTTATTTCAACTAGAAAAGCTAATTCTGAATTGGTTAAAAGAGCTTAGGAAGGATTTTATTGATCCACCCCAAGACGATGACCATGACGAAATACTGGAACCGCATTCCGACAACCTCGTTGCTCCCGAAAATACCTTCATACCTAGCAAAGACTTGGACGATAGTCGTCCCTGTGTCGATTGTGCCATGAAGGACTCTCCATCGACTTCGTTCGGTGCATACATAGACCTGAGCGATTCGGCATACACCTTCTTTAACGAGAGCCCGGAAAAGGGTTGGACTTGTCCACCTAGAATAAAAATAGGAATTACCCTCACCGACAACCTCTTGCGTTCTCGCCTTAGTCTAGGGCAATTAAGGTATCTTAGGCACTATGGGGTTGTTCCAACCAATCAGGAGCCACCCGATACTAACGAGTTCCTTAAAAAATTAGACAACTTCATAAAACAGTCCCTCGACACGGGGCCGTGTCCAGCCAACACGCCCCCGTGTCCATCAAAAGATTCCATTCTGATCAGTACGTCAGAATACGGACAAACTGTGTCAGAACTCCACCTGCACACGGGGCCGTGTCCAATGGACACGGGGCCGTGTCCAGGATGCTGTCATTTTCTATAAATGCAGCCAAGAATTCTGCACATTTGGACCAACTTGGGACAGAGATTTGCAGGAATCTTCTCTCAAACTATCCTAGGTAAGTCTAAAAGAAGGTTCCAACAACCCATCTTGTCCTTTCCTCTTTTAGCCATTTCCTTCTTCTCCATCTTTCTCCAAGAACTACCATTAAAAGTTTGAATTCTTCCAACTTTGTGGTAAGGATTAATGAGTTTTGTTCAAGGAATCTTGGTAAAAACATGTTATGTAACATTGTTTTAAGTTATTAGTGACTAAAAGGACCCCACAAGTTCAGAAAATAACTTAAAAATCCAAGTTTCCTTGCTCCAAAATTCTGCAGAAAGATGAACACGGGGCCGTGCTCAGTGAGCACGGGGCCGTGCCCGGTCACTGTTTCATTAAATAAACTATTTTCAGTTTATTTTTCGTAGGATGTCGAGTGAAAACAGCGAAACATCTTCTGTGCATTCGTCAAACAGCCGAAGAGGAAGGAGACCCTCCATTGAAGCTACACTTGTGCACTATGTGGTAGCATTAAGGGAGGCTCTCGACGAAATGACATCAGTAGAGGAGGTCCTAATCGACCGTATTAACGATCTTACGATGGGACTCGAAAGCAGCTTCCAAGAAATTAACCTCTTGCACCAGAGGTTAAATATTCTTGTAGCACCCCCGATGGAACCAGTCCTCCCTCAACAGGATTGGAACCTGGCACTCGGAATTAACAACCCTACCGGGTGGGAAGACTTTCCGGCGGAACCTCCCGTGGAACACCAACAAGAGATCCCGGTGGAAATCGAAACTCCTCAAACCAATGCCAATGAGCCTTCTTTTCTCCTTCCAAAAGAGGTGGAAGAGTGGCTCGCCGACATATGAGGAGAACCGCACCCAGAAGAAGGAGTTTAAAAGGGCCTTGTCTAACCAAGATTAAGTTACTTCTTGGAAATTTTGCTAATTAAAATAAAGTAGAGGCTAGAACTCCATGGTTTATTATTTCTTTGTTTTATCTAGTTTAATCTTAATTTAGGATTATGTAAGGTCTCTCTATGATTGCAACGAAATGATGGTTTTTAAAGTTTGGATGGTTTTTAATGAATAAAACACACTCATGGTGGTAAAGGATGAAAAGGGGAACGAGAAAAATGACCTCATGCACAAGAACAAGGCAACCCGACAATTCTCTCCATTTCAGAAGGTTCAACACGGGCCGTGCCCAACCAACACGGCCCCGTGCTGAACCACCTGCAGAAAAACGCCCAGTTCAGGTAACTGGACACGGGCCGTGTTCACCCGACACGCCCCCGTGTCCAGACTTCTGTTTCTCTTGTTTTAATTTTGTTACTGGCACTTGAACACGGGGCCGTGCCCGGATAACACGGGGCCGTGTTCAGCGCCCAGTAACACAAAATTTTTGCTTTTTAACACCATTTTACACATCTAATCAACCTAAAAATTTGTTTTTGGGACACATTGAGGACAATGTGTAATTTAAGTGTGGGGGGATGCTAAAACCTTGAATTTTGCAAGTCCTAAATACAAGCCTTACACAAAACTCTATTGGAACCGCTAATCACCCCAAATTTTTTTCAAAAATTTCATTTTTCTTACTTGTCTAGGTTTAACTCGGGAAATTCAAGTTCTCAAAAAGGTTATATTTTTACAAATTTACAACCGATAGCGTAGTGATAAAAAGAACCAACATAAGAAAATTATGAAAAAGCATGACAAACTTAGTTAAAATTTGATTATATATACTTGATCACATAAAAACCCATTCCCACAAAAGTGAGTTTTGAGCCTTTATTGAGCATACAAATTTACATCTTTAGACTAAATGCTCATTTTTCGTTTCTTGTGTGAATAGCCGCTTGGTTCTTACAACTCTAGAACTTGCCATGACGATACATTCCCGGTCCTTATCAACTTAAACCCGAGTAAGTAAATGATGGAGGCATTAGGACTAACCCTTTTTATTTCTACACCATTATTTTTCTTTTTCTTTTACCACCTACCCAAAAATCCCCCTAGTTAACCCCTTTGAGCCTAAACCTTTTCATTTTATCACCCAAACCAAAAACCCTTTTTCCCACCAAAACCTTTTTATTTTTAACCCTTTGTTTTAGTAACAAGTTCGGTTTTTCGTATGATCGTTCAAAAAAAAATGTGTTGATGATGAAGCAAAAAGAAAATAAACAAACAAGTTCATCAAAAATAACTTTGTTTGAATAAAAGCTTCATCAAAATAAAAAGATACAAAAAAAAAATAGAAAGTCTTACGAAAACCGACACTTGTTACGCTTTTCGCCCTTTTTTTTCTACTAACCACTAACCACTATCCCAACTACCTACCTTTAACCCAAGCCTAACCCTTAACCCACAAAGTCCTCTTGATATTTACAAAGGTATAAAAGTTTAAAAGGAGGAGGATTGATTGCTTGGCAAGCTTATGGTAGGAATAAGTTCCATGCCGCTCTCGAGTGATTCACTAAAAATACACCTTTGGCCGAGTGTGAGTGATTTCTCCCGTGAGGTATGTGAACTTGTATATAAATGGAATTTTAAAAAGGCATGTTATGCCCAAATAAGTAATTTCTCCTATGAAACGTTCTAAATAAATCATTACGAATAGGATTGTAAATAGATAAAAATAAAACCCAAAAAGATCTTGGATTCCCAACACTCTACGATAAGCCAAAAACCTTCTCTTCTACCCATTCCATTTGGGAGTGTAAGCCACATATTAAAGAGTTTTGCTTGAGGACAAGCAAAAGTTCAAGTGTGGGGGTATTTGATGTGTGTAAAATGCAACATATAAATTACATCAAATGAGGCATAAAACTAACCCTTTTTAAGTACTAATATTAGAAAAAGAGTGTTTTTGTCTTCCTTTTTTATTTTCAGGATTAAATGAGCTCAAAAACACAAAAGAAGCAAAAAGACAGCTAAATCCAACATAAATACAAGAAAAGGAACATAAGTGGACTGCCCGACCCCTCAACGGCATCTTCCCAAGCAAAATAGAGAAGGCAGAAGACTGAACACGCCCCGTGCTCAGCCAGCACGGGGCCGTGCCCAAGAAGCAGCAGAAAAGACAAACCTATAGAAGCTTCTATTGCCCACCACGGGCCGTGTCCAACGAACACGGGGGCGTGCCGAAAGTACAGCAGGCGCATTAATTGTAATTGTGAATTACAATTAATGAAGAGAGAGATTGTCAGACAGGCACGGGGTCGTGCCCAGCGGACACGGGGCCGTGCCCAGCCCTCTGTTCAGCCTATAAATAGGAGTGCTTGGTTTCATTTCAACTCATCCCTTGGCACACCACCTCTCTCACACTTCATCCACCACCCACCACCTTCACAACACCATCATCCACCACCATCATCCATTGTCCATCGTAGAGTGTGTGAGTCGTCTCGGGATCCAAGATTGATCGTAAGAGTTCTTGACAATCAAGGCCATGTTTGCCTAAGTCTCTTACATCACTTGGTGAAGACAAAGTGTCTAGTATAATACTTTTTATTTCTAATCTTTTGCACTTTTTATTTGGTTTTGTATTAATGACTTTAATAACTAGTTACTTATGTTGAAGGTGCTCTTTCCTTATCGTTTTTCCGTGGTGTCTTGGCATTATTTTACTGTCTATATAAAATAAAGGATTTTCACCATTCATATCTCCACGGTCTATATGGAGGTATGTTGGCTACCTGGTCGGGGGTTAAGGGAACGGTTTGGTAAAGGTCTTGCCATTGTTCAGCGTTTAGAGGTCCTGCAATGGACCTGGGTCAAATTTAGTAGGACCTCCTTCAATGCTTCACGGTATTGGATGGCGGGGGTCCAAACTCTTTGATCCCCTCATAAGTTAACTACTATTAATACTATAACCCGGCTATTTAGGACTGTATCCCTGCTGACTCAGACTACTTAGCCGAGGGTAACGTCACCGCCAAAAGCGGGGCCTACCACAATACTGCATTAATAACTTAATTCATTATCTTCCAATAATCCACCCTTTTAGGATTGTATCCTTGCTGACTCAAACTACTGGGGTGAGGGTAACGTCACCTTCAAAAGAGGGGCCTACTACAATAACTAAGATAATCTCTTAATTATGTGCAAAAGTGCGGAAATAATCAAAGGTTATACTAGATACGAGTCGGAACCAAGTGATTCATCTTGTCTATCTGTTTTTTTTTTTCAGCATTTTAGTTAGTTTTTATTTTTCTTAGCTTAAATCATTTTTCTAAACTTTTTATTTCGATTAGACGTTGAGGATAAACCGGTACTAAAAGCTCTTGTGTCATTGGACGACCTCGGTATCTTACCAACGCTATACTACGCTCACGATGGGTGCACTTGCCCATATGTGTGTTTAGTGTTAGTAAAATATCGTGTTTTATAAATTTAAAACTTGGCTAAAAATAAGTGTTAAAGGGGCTTAAAATATACACCTAATATATATAACACTTTATCGCACATCATCTTCCTTTTGTATTTTCAGGATTAAATAAGCTCAAATTAACAAAAGAAGCAAAAATACATCAAAATCTAACATAAATACAAGAAAAGGAACAAGACATGGCATGCCCGACCCCACTACAGCATCTTCCCAAGCAAAACAAGAGATCAGAGGCCTGAACACCCCCCGTGCTCAGCCAGCACGGGGGCGTGCCCAAGTGTCAGCAGAAAAGACAAAGTGGTAGAAGCTTCTATTGCCCACCACGGGGCCGTGCTCAGCGGACACGGGGCCGTGGTCAACTATAAGATTCGCACAATCCAGGCAAATCTTCATGGTACAAAGATTCTTCTGCACACGGGGTCGTGCGCAGCGGACACGGGGGCGTGGTCAACTAATAAGACAAAGCTGCATTTAATGAAGAAAGAGAAGGATGTGGACACGGGGCCGTGCCCACTGGACACGGGGCCGTGCCCGAGCTTCTGTTCAGCCTATAAATAGAAGTGCTTGGCTCAAGCTCAAACCATCCCTTGGCACACCACCTCTCTCACACTTCACCCACCACCCACCACCACCATAACACCATCATCCACCACCATCATCCATTGTCCATCGTAGAGTGTGTGAGTCGTCTCGGGATCCAAGATTGATCGTAAGAGTTCTTGACAATCAAGGCCATGTTTTCCTAAGTCTCTTACATCACTTGGTGAAGACAAAGTGTCTAGTGTAATACTTTTTATTTCTAATCTTTTGCACTTTTTATTTGGTTTCGTATTAATGACTTTAATAACTAGTTGCTTATGTTGAAGGTGATCTTTCTTTATCGTTTGTCCGTGGTGTCTTGAAATTATTTTACTGTCTATATAAAATTAAAAGATTTTCACCATTCATATCTCCACGGTCTATATGGAGGTATGTTGGCTACCTGGTCGGGGGTTAAGGGAACGGTTTGGTAAAGGTCTTGCCATTGTTCAGCGTTTAGAGGTCCTGCAATGGACCTGGGTCAAATTTAGTAGGACCTCCTTCAATACTTCACGGTATTGGATGGCGGGGGTCCAAACTCTTTGATCCACTCATAAGTTAACTACTATTAATACTATAACCCAGCTATTTAGGACTGTATCCCTGCTGACTCAGACTACTTAGTCGAGGGTAACGTCACCTCCAAAAGAGGGGCCTACCATAATATTGCATTAATAACTTAATTAATTATCTTCCAATAATCCACCCTTTTAGGATTGTATCCTTGCTGACTCAAACTACTGGGGTGAGGGTAACGTCACCTTTAAAAGAGGGGCCTACTACAATAACTAAGATAATCTCTTAATTATGTGCAAAAGTGCGGAAATAATCAAAGGTTACACTAGATACGAGTCGGAACCAAGTGATTCATCTTGTCTATCTGTTTTTCTTTTATTTTTATTTTCAGCATTTTAGTTAGTTTTTATTTTTCTTAGTTTAAAACCTTTTTCTAAACTTTTTATTTTGATTAGACGTTGAGGATAAACCGGTATTAAAAGCTCTTGTGTCCTTGGACGACCTCGGTATCTTACCAACGCTATACTACGCTCACGATGGGTGCACTTGCCCATATGTGTGTTTAGTGTTAGTAAAATATCGTGTTTTATAAATTTAAAACTTGGCTAAAAATAAGTGTTAAAGGGGCTTAAAATATACACCTAAAATATATAACACTTCACACGCATCAACGTGAAATGACCAAAAGGACGAATATCGTAGGCCTAACATCGATGACGTATTTATCTGAGTAAGTCAGGGGTTCGGATCACTTTGGTTAGTCACCGTTCCTCTACCCGGAACAATCCTATGTTTTATGAGCCTATCTTTTGTGATTCTCGATTTTATGTGTGGTTTTAAACTTGATTTTTCGCTTATCTTGATTCTTCGTTTATTTTGAGACTTTTTACACAAATCGCACGTATGTCCGCAATCTAAAACACTAATTCTAATCTCAGAATCAAACTAAATTTATGAAGCTTCACTCTATCATGTTAATCTATGTGGGAATCTTGATCGACTATGATACTATGTGAGGCTACTTGATGAATCTATGTGTTATCGTGGTTGCAAGACACTAAACGAAACATGGCATAGAAATACGAGGGAAAAGTAATGTGTCTGAAACATGGTGGATACGCCGCTGGTACTTCCTATATATAAGTATTTCCGACATGTTACCAACTTTCGTACTAAGTGCCATGCGAAACTTAGTGTTTTGCAGACCGGTGATGAGATGGTTGAAATCTAAGCTATGGGAAACTACTTGTGTAATCTATATGGAATCTATGTGTAAACTATGTGTACTCTAGCGTAATCTATGTGTAATCTACGAATGTGTTGTTTTTAGAAACAAAATACGAAACGTAGCCTAGCGCCGAAGACGAGGCGGACGTGGCATGTCAGAAGCATGGTGGATACGCCGCTGGTACTTCCTATATATAAGTGTTTCTGGCGTGTTACCGAACCTTCGTACCACGCGCTAAGTGAAGTTCGTAGCTTGTAGACTCGGGTTGAAGTTGTTGAAATCTATTGGGTTAATCTGTGTTGATTAAATCTATTTGATAAATCTATGTGGAGGTTTCATGGTGAAATCTAATGTTGTGATTAACGAAGCATGACACCGATGACGAGACGGACGTGGCACAATTGAAGCATGGTGGATTCGCCGCTGGTACTTCCTATATATAAGTGCTTCCGTCATGTTGCCAAACTTTCGTAGCACGTGCCATGCGGGATTTCGTTGTTTGTGGATTGTTAACGCTAATCTATTGGAATCTATGTGAATCTATTGGAATCTATGTGAATCTATTGGGTTCTATGTGAAACTATTGGAATCTACTGGAATCTATTGGAAACTATGCGAATCTATTTGGCTAATCTATATGAAACTATCGAGTTAATCTACGTATGTATGATGATGACGATGAGTGTGTTTTGTGACACGTAACATGACACCGAGTACAAGGCGGAAACAATGTGCCCGAAACATGGTGGATACACCACTGGTACTTCCTTTATATAAGCGTTTCTGACATGTTGCCAAACTTCGTACAACGTTCCATGAGAAGGTCGTTGGGTTGCGGTGTTGAGTCTATTGGAGTCTACGTGATACTTGTTGAATCTTGAGTCTTAATCTATCGTGTGTGAATCTATACTGCGAGACTTTGTGAATCTAGACTTATATGATCCTCTTGTTGGATCTTTAGGATGTCTTCTCGTAAGCTATCTGACACTCTCAAGAGATCCAGGGAGAAGTCTCAGAAAAAGATGATGTCCTTCATGGCCGACCAGATTGCTCGAGTCGTGCCGAAGATCGTCTCTGAGATCCAAGGATCAAACACTCCTCCATCCTCTGTGGACTCGAAGGCCGAGAAGATAAAGCCTACAAAGTTCAACTACAAACATTTCATCTCGTGCAACCCTAAGCCTTTCACGAGCAGTGATGGGGTGACTGTTATGCTTGAGTGGTTTTACATCATTGAGGTTACCTTCATTAACAGCGAGTGCCCAGATCATCTAAAGACTAGGAGGGCAACAGGAATGTTTCAAGGCAGAGCGTTGGAGTGGTGGTCTAATGAGAGAAACATTTGTTCGAACGAAGAGGCCTATGCTCTTCCATGGGCCGAGGTGCGTGAACTAATGAGGCTTAAGTTCTGCCCTCCCCATGAACAGTTGAAGCTTGAAGAAGAGTTCTAGCACTTGAAGCAGATTGGTGATGATAATCTGGCTTATACTACCCGTTTCAAGCAGCTCAGCTTGATTGTTCCTCACTTGGTTTCAACCCCTAAGCGCATGATAACCAAGTACATCAATGGTTTACCTCCTGCTATGCGTGATTCTATTGAAGCAGCTCAACTCGACACTATTGAGGAAGTCTACCGTCTTGCAGCTAGTCTCAACAACAACCGCATCCGTGATAAGCAGTTTGCTACTCCTGCTTCTTTCAAGTCTGCACATCAAGTTACCCAGCAACAAAGTGGCAGCAAGAACAAGAGGCGAAACTCTCAGGGTTCAGGATGCAATGCTATTGTTCCTGCTGCTAAACCTGCTCCTGCTGCTGCTCAAAACCCTGTTGTTCTTGAAGTCAAGAAGCAGTACACTGGGTATTACCCCAAGTGTACAACTTGCAACTTTCATCATCCTGCTAACTCTGCATGTCGTTTGTGTACCAACTGCAACCGCTATGGTCACACGACTCCTTATTGTCGTCAAGCTAACCCGGCCCAGCCAGCTCAGCAAGCCCCAGCTCAGGCAGCCCTACCAGCTCCTCCAGCCCCTCAGCAGAATCCGAGGCCAGTCAATGCTGTTCGTGCATGCTACAAGTGTGGAGATACTACTCACCTCCGTAATCAATATCCTCAGCTGAACCAGGACCAGCAGCCAGCCACTCGTGGACGAGCGTTTAATCTCAATGCCAACCAGGCTCGTAACGACAATGACGTCGTTAATGGTATGTTTCTTGTGAATAACCTTTACGCTTCGATTCTGTTTGATATTGGTGCCGATAGAAGTTTTGTGTCCGTGGAATTTGAGTCTTTGTTAAACTGTGCACGCTCTAAGTTACCTAAGTCGTTTTCGGTGGAGATTGCCGATGGGAAATCTATCCTAGTTGATTCTATTATCTACGGTTGTTCCTTGATTCATAACGACCACGTGTTTACCATTGATCTAATACCCATGCAATTGGGTAGTTTTGATGTCGTTATCAGCATGGATTGGTTGCGTAAGAACCATGCCGAGATTGCTTGTCACGAGAAGTTTGTTCGTCTACCTCTTTCGTCCGATGATCTTTTGCATGTCTATGGAGACCCACCTTTGAAAGAACTAAGGTTGATGTCATGCACTCAGGCGAACAGGTGCTTACGTAAACAAAACTTTGCCTTCCTGGCCCACGTGGTGGAACAAAAGGGCAAAGGGAAGAACATAAGCGAAGTTCCAGTAGTGTGTGATTTCCTTGATGTCTTTCCCGAAGATCTTCCTGGTCTTCCTCCTCCTAGATCTGTTGATTTTCGTATTGATCTCGTACCTGGCGCGACTCCTGTCGCCAAGGCTCCCTATCGTCTTGCACCTTCCGAGATGCAAGAATTATCTAGCCAACTACAGGAATTGCTCGACAAAGGATTCATTAGCCCAAGTACCTCTCAGTGGGGTGCTCCTGTGCTATTCGTCAAGAAGAAAGATAGTTCGTTCCGTATGTGTATCGACTACCGTGAACTTATAAAGCTTACCATTAAGAATCGTTATCCTCTTCCTCATATCGAGGATCTATTTGACCAACTACAAGGCGCGTCCTGTTTCTCGAAAATCGATCTTCGTTCTTGATAATTGTTTATGTGAATGAATTTTATAATGAAAAATTTTGGCAAGTCATATTGCGGGAATTTCCGGAACTCCGAGGTTGGTAAGTGAGGAGTAGGAATCGGCATCTTGAGAATTCAACCTACAATATGGTAACTTACAAGTGGTATTGGTTGGTAAGCCATGTGGTTGAAAAAGAGTTTGTGATACAAAGGTTAATCAAGGTCATTAGTTTGAACTTGATTGGATTATTCTTACAAGTGGTAAATCAGGGACATTAAGTTGTATCTGATTTCCTACAAGTGGTTGAGAAACAATATGATGAGTTTATCCCCTAACCTACAAATGCTTAAAATCAATAAACAAAACTTATTTTCCGGAAAAACCATTTGATTAAAACAAACTTAAGTGTTTTGAAATCATAATGGGAAAATAGTTTGTTGTGAGGGGGAGTTCTGATTGTTTATGCCAAGTGGATGGCGAATTGAAGCAATTCGATATCAGTTGTCACGTTTTTTGTATAGTTTGTTTTAAAATTTCCTTTAAATGTGTTTGCATTTTAGGTGGAGTAAGATTTCAGAAAATCCAAAAACATTTGAAAATTTGAAAAAGCCAAAAACATGATAAAATTCAAAAATGAGTTTTGTTGTATAAAAGAGGAAATGATAGTACATCAGTGGGCTATCACAACATGCTAAAGAATTGGAAAGTTAAAATGTGATAAACGGTCTCACTGATGATGTGCCAGTAGGTTTTTGCACATTTAGTAGATTGTGACGAGATATAAACCTAAATTTCAACTTGCTTATATCGTGGGGAAACATCTCTCGGATATATGGGTAACCCCCGAAATCTTGTTTGAAAGGTCCCTCTTTCTGAGATACTAGGTCTTTATGCTCAATGATATCTGGGGTATTATCCCGGGACTTCTGATTTTGCGGAAGCAATGGCCTAGTCCCCAGAGAATACTTTCTGCTTGCTTGAAATATAGCGCCGCCCTCAGCAAAAATGATGAAACAATAAAATTGATAATCATTGCTGTTGTAAAAAAGATCCTCTAAATGGGACATACCAAAAGTCGAGTCATGATCTCTCTGCTGAACGGTAGTTCTGACCTGAGCTCTGATGATTCTTCATAATTTATAACCCCTTACAGATATCATCTGTGGTATACTCACCTGTAAGACTGAATATTGGGATCTGGATACGGGAGTATATTCTGAGGTGGGACACGCGATTAAGTTTAAGTACTTAAGACATTAATCCCGTATCTCGAAACAGTTGAACTTTGTGTGAAAATTTAAGTGGATCAGTATACTGACAATCTAAGTGAATCGTTTAGAACTGAAAATGTTTAAAGCTTAACGGTGTTAGTGATTTGTCTCAAAAACTGATATGATCCTCTTACACAAACTCACAAAAATATTGTCTGTAAATATTTCTTTACTGCATTTCTTTACATTCAAAAATTTCAAAAAGATTTTAGTGTGTTTTAGAATAAAATTTTGAAAAATTCAAAAAGATTTTCGACAACTGATGTTGGAGAGCTGATTTTCAAAATTCCGAGTGCTAAACTTGATGAACAGGTTTGGGAAAGAATGTATGAAGAAATTGTGTTTTCAAATGGTTATCAAAGATTAAATCATTTTTGAACTATACCTGCAAGTGGTTTCTAAATTTGCAAAAGTTTAAAATTTGTGAAACTTATATTTGGGTAGAGTTGTGCAGGTTAGCCAGTTTCTGATACCTGAGTTAGATAAGTACCAGGTTACGATATGATAATCTGTGGAAAGTGAATTCCAGACTGCGATCCCAGCTTAGTGAGAGGGGGAGTCTGAGGACATCAAGAGAGAGTCAGAAGATAGTAGAGATAGATTCGGATTCTGAAGATGCTTATGGAAAGAGCTCAGAGCTAGGTTGAGATTATGGAAGAAAGAGAGAGAGAGAGAGAGATTGATTGTGGATGCTTACAATGGAGAATCTTTGGAGAGAATGAGCAGACTGATAAAGACGGAAGGTTTGACAATCGAAGACTCGACACTGAAGACTCGTCAACATTCGAGGGGGAGTCTGTTGGTGCATACGCCTGTCGAATTCGTCTTGTATCGAGTCTTGTAATAGAATAGATAAAACAAGTCACGCAGTTCGAGATAAGTAGGAAACAGAGGTGAACAAGCCAGTTCAAACGAAGTGGCCAGTTCAAACGAAGTGGACAGTTCAAACGAACTGGACCAGTTCGTACGAACTGGAAAGGTTTGTTCAAACGAACTGGAAATAGTATAAATAGGTGACTTGTGATTTTCATTTAGAACTTTGTCATTCCGGTAGCGAAGCTCTGCCGAAGTATCTCCAGGTCTGTTGTAAGTCCCGTATAACGGATCTTTCAATGATATCAAACAGCCTATTGATTGTGTGGAATCCAATCAATAGGTGATTCAAGAAAAACCGAAAAATATGAAATATGAAGAACACAATACTGAATCACTTTCAAACTTGCACACGATTCTATTACTATCAACAAGCAAAACCGTCTGGTACAAGTTCCTACACCACAATCGCCTCTCTCTAGCTTCTTTAGAACTTTTGTAACAATGAGGTTCAAACCTAAAAACAAGTTAAAAACTTGTTTATATACTAACTCAAGCCCAATTCCCTACATGGGCTCCCCTTGGGCCTGCTTGGCCCACATGGCCTAAAGCTTGGCCCGAGTGACCTATAAAGGTCCAAAACCTAATATAACTAACCCGGTAAAACCCAGTTCATAACCATAACCCGTTGTGTTAATTTGATGCGTCAGTCTCACTCTTTAGGGCCTAACAATCTCCCCCTAGACTGATGCCATCAAATTGTCTTCATAACATGAAATCAGCAACGTCTTCAACGAAGTCTATGGTTCTCGCTATGCTGCAGATGTTGTGGAAGTTCTTGACTTCTGAACTCTCAGCACTGGGTCTCTTTCTTCAGCTCTTGTGGTTAGCTTCATATCAGGATCTCGATCATCATTTGCTTGAAAATCTTGTCAAAAAGAATGTGAGAGGAGGATTCTCAGCAGCTCTTTTCTTCTTCAATATTTGTCTTTCAAGCAGATTCATGGTACTTCTTCAAATGTACTTTCATTGTCAGACGGCGTTTCGTATCCGGTTCTTCTGACTCAGGTACAACTTGTTGTTGTGATGCTTCAGGATTCTTCAGCAACTAACAGCATCTCAGTTTTCATCAACCCCTGTTCTTGATTGAAATCAAGTTCTGCACATGCTCACAAACTCATAAGCAAACATTTCTTATGCAACAGGGAGAGTACCGTATGAACACTAGGTACATCCAAGTACTTGCACTCGGATTTCACAATTTAAACTCTTTCAACTTTTATGATCAGTCAAATCTTCAAGAACGGTTATATTTTTAAGTTTAAGAAAACAAAGAAAACACACTATTTTTGGATTTTTGATTTTATAGGAAAACAAGACACTATTTTTGTATTTTTGAATTTTTTATTTTTTTTTATTTTAAGAATTAAAAACAAATAAAAACTCAAAATATAAACAACTACCATAAAATACAACTACAATTGCAATGGGATCAAAATTCATTCTCAGGTAGACTAAGGAACACTTTTCAGTACGAGCCTAATCAAACTGGTCTATGCGATTGCCAATATGTTTGTCCACTTAAACTTTAACGCTCAACTTTCAATTTTTCAACTTCGTGATATGCTTAAGGTAATATTATAATATTGTACCCGTGTGTCCCATTCCAAGGCATACCCCCGCGATCAAGGTAAGCACAACGATTCATCGTAACAGGTGAGTATATTGATGTCATCCTTTTTGATTTACAACGTTAGACCATTGATGACAGGTCAGTACTTTCGTACAGCAGAGCGACCAATGATTTTGTCCAACGAGGGCGAGGCAAATACCTTTTTGGTACGAATTTGGCTCTTTGAGCATTGGGAATTTTCTCATTTTGAGATTTCATTCCTTAGGGTTTTTGTCCTCTTGGGATCTTTTAAGATATCCTGACTGTGTCTAGGATCAAATCACAAGGTTTCGGGCTTGACTACACTTATCAACACTGATCTACGACTGAAAGCTCTAGACGATTGCCAGTATATTTGTCCTCCTAAACTCATCTCCTTAGACCTTTTCCATATAACTTCCTGTAACAAATTTTATCATGTTTTGATTTCTTAACAATGAACACCCAAACAAATACTAATCAAATCCCGGAGTTATATACAGCACACTCTATCATGCAAGTAGCTTCCCTACCACATATTTCACAAGTCCAATCCAGATCTCTGAAATCTTAACTGGGAATAGATTGAGAAGAGAACAGAATAGATCTTAAGCAGAGATGGTATAATATACAGATCAAATGAGTTTTTCTCAGTTTGATATAGGTTTCTTGGGTTTCTTTTGGGCACTTGAGGGCCTCTTTCGGGTGTTTAATTGATCTACAGCGCGACAACGTACAGCTAGGTCAGCATGTATCTGGATGCAGCAGAAGCTGACGTTGCCTAGCACCTCCAGGTCAGCATATATCTGGATGCAGCAGAGGAGATACACGACTTTTTCAGAGAAGATTTCAGAATCAGACCAAAATTGTGTGTATCGGGACAACATACAAACATTTAAATAGAAATGAGATAATTCCAAGTGATTTTCTTTCCTGAGATCATGTACTAATTTAGTTCTGAACAGAACAGCCAATGTTTCCAGTCTTTAAGGATAGAGCCTACCAACACATCGTGCTAAAGTCAAACTATTTCGATACTGGTCTTACATGAGTCAGCCCTTCACCATAATGTGAAAATTCATTTACGGAAGGACAGCCAAGATATCCCCGGATGATTCAACAACATAAAGACCCGAAACCTCAGACGTTGGCTATCTATCAACACAAGATTTAAGACCATAAAATCATACGCCGTTGGTATGTTACCCACATGGTACATAGTTCATTATATTTATATCACTTAGTATCTTTTATCCTTTTGAGCGTCAAGCCTGTCGACATATCGCAGTAGATCCTAGTCTTTTCAGCTATGGCACCTTACATGTGTTAGTCAAACCCTTTAACACGAACGTCTATTTCACTTCCCATATCATGCAATTTATCTTTTTGGCTTTTTCATTTTCTCCCCCTAAAACAATACTTATATATACAGCAAACTCTTTTTGTATTTTTCTTTTCTGAGTTTTCTCCCTCTAAACTCTATATCTATCTATATGTTCCTCTCCCCCCCCCCCCCCTAAATTTGTGCATAAATCTTGTATTTTTGCGCAAATTTACCATTTACTAGAGAAAGGACACTTTATATACAAAATAATGAACTAAGAAAGAGAGAAAATATTTTTGCTTAACCGTTCTGTCATCAGATTGAAGACTAATCAAATTCAATTCAAAGTACTGAATTTAAACGGTACCTTTTGCTGATCTTTTCTTACTTCTCTAATCTCCTCCAAAGTAAACATATCATCTGTAAAAAAAAATTGAACTTTTTGCAACAGTGAAATGTTACCCGTTTTTATCTCTGGAACAACCGCTATCAACATTCCAGAGATTGTCAACAGCTCCTCCTTGGTTGTTCCTGAAAAATAAGGAGATTAGTAAGACATGGGTACCCAGGCCATCGTGGTCCTGGGATTACCTGAAGCATCAAAGTAAGACACTTCTTTCAAACACAAGTCCCCTTTAGTTTCAAGGATTGGAGACGTTGCTGCCTTGGATTTGGGTTTCCAAATCTGTTTCGGTTTAACAAACGTGTTTGTTGCCTTCGATTGAGCAACTTTAGCTGATTCAGGCTTGTTAGTTTTAGAAAAATGTTTTTGTTCTTGAACAGCCTTGCATTTGTTTTTAGCAGCATTCCAATCCCCATCAGAAGGTTTAACCTTGGGATTCACATTCTTCATTGCCTTAGGTGAAGATACCTTCATTGGCTCGGAATGATTGTTATCATTTGGTGTAACCCTCTGATTTCGCATATAATAGGGTACATGGGAACGCCTTGTGCAGTTTTTAGTAATATGACCCGCAATGCCACAGTTGTAGCAAGTTTGTCTTTTCATCAGAAAGACGTTTTGAGCAGCTTGATTCGCTCTAGCAGGTCCTGAAGGACAAACTAGTCCTTTTTGTGTTGGATGCGCCTGCACTTTACTTTCAGACGAAGATGAATTTCGGTGCTTGTATGTGCTGGTTGCAGAAGCCTTGTTGCTTTGAGCACCATTCTTCGTCTTTTCTCCCTGATTTGAGCTTTCAATCACCTTGTCATGAGCCTTATGGGATCGTGATTGTCCTTGATGAGCAGACTTCTTATATCCTCGACTTTGATTTGCTCGTTTTGGCTCCTTTTGTGTGTTGTGAACCGGCTCACAAACATCAGCACAAGAGTGAGCATTGGCATTTTGTTGCACGTTTAGACGATGAACACAATTTCTAGCAATGTGTCCAGGAATTCCACAGTTGAAACATGTTTGTCGCTTCAATGTATGGAGATTCTGAGATCCAGCAGCAGTAGCTAATCTGATGGGTTTAGATGAACTAGCTTGCTTTGATTGCTTTGCTTGTGTTCCAGGTGCCTTTTCTGATTTCTTTTGTACCTGTTGATCAGAACTAGCACATGTATGAGATTTTGAGTTTTGATGATCATCTTCGACATCTGATTCAGAAAAATCATTTTGTGACTCATTTTGTGGCTCTTTTTCTTGTGTAACCACCCTTTCCTTTTCAAATTCAGATTCAGGTTTAGATTCACGTGATTCAGATGTTTTCAAAACTGGTTCACTTGTAACTTCAATTTTCAAAGATGTTTCCTGATCATCTTGTGAAGATGTTTCAGAGGTCCCACAAGATACATCATCAGGGACATTTGCAGAATCAGTTTCAGAAGAATGATCAGAACAAGTTTGATCAACACTTTCACTTTCATTTGTTTGTTCAGCTTCAGTTGATGTTGAACAAGAAACATCAGAATTATTATTAACTGAAAAAGAACCAAATAACGACTTAAAAAAGTTTTGTCCAAAAACAGGTTCAGAAGCTGTTTCATTTATTGAGTTTTCTGAAAAATCAGACTTTGAATCTGGTTCATTCTCAAATATATCTCCCCATCTTACTTCAGGTACTTCATCTGCACATGATGAAGAAACGTTAGGATCAAAAGTACCCTTGGACACAAAACAAACTGATTTAACCACCTGTTTTTCAACAGGTCTGACATTTACTGATGGCTTACAGTTTTTGGGACCATAAGTCATTTTGCTTTCATTCATCATCTCCTCCTCAGTCATAGGTAAGTAAGTATAATTGTCATTATAAGGAGGAGGAGCCTGATTAAAACCCAATCCCAACCCTTTCCTTTTCTGATATGCTAGCTGTTTATCACACAGGTTTTTGACCAATTTGCTGGAAGAATCAATTTTTTAAATATTTAGCTCATTGATTTGATATCTATCTCTGATATCCTCCAGTTCTTTAGTCACATTGCATAGTTTTTCTTGAACCATGAAGAGTTGGGCTGTTTTTACACTAACATCATCCTTGAGTTGGATGATGTCTTTTCGCTGAGCTTCGATTTTCTCCTTAAAAAGTTTTTCATTATTAGCTAAAGTGAAATTTTTCCTTTTAATGTCATTATAATCTTCGATTAGCTCAGCGTTGTGTAAACGATATGCTTCATTTCTTTCTCTACACTCAGGAGTGCAAAAGACAGCAAGTATCTCTTCACGTTCTTTGCTCACAGGTTTGTCAAACATAAATGACATAATTCCAGTGGGTGGTTGTTACTTTTGTTCTTTCTCCCAAAACACAAACCAAACGAGAACTCGTGTCCTTGCTAACTCAAACCTTTGTAGGCGAATGAACCCACTTTCTGAACCACACCACAAAACCTGTCAAACTTTTCACAACCAAACAAACTTTTTCTCCTTTTTTTTTAATAATTTAACCCCTCTTTTTATTGTAAGAGAAAACCTATTATTATTAATATATTAATATATTATAATTAATGATTATGTAATGATGATCTAATGATTATCAATATTATAATTATTATTATTAATAATAATAAAACCTAATAACAAAATCACAGACGTCTTCTTCGTTTAACGTTGCCGAACCGAAACCTTGATTAATTTCAGGCGCCACCACTGATGTTGAACGGAGATGAGGATGGTGGCGGGTTGGTCGAAGGAGGACGGCGGTCGACGATGATGAACGTGGGAGGTCGAGATGCAGGTTGATCGGAGAGGATGACCGGAGAAGACAACTGTGGTGATGAAGCAGAGAAGACGATGATGATGATGGACGATAAGTGATGGAGTCGAAATCGGAACTCGAAACAGTGAGAGATGGTTGCGACTCGGAATTGGTTTCGACTCGTGACGATGATGAACGATGATCAGAGACGGAGTTGCAGGTTCCGGCGATGATCATTGCGACTCGGATGATCAATGACTCGAGATCTCAGTTGCGACTCGGAACCGTGAAAGAGATAACTCGAGACCTCTGTGAATCGAGACCGTGAAAAGATGAGACTCAAGAACTCCTTTTATGATTGCGACTGGGCGACTCGAAACCGTGAATGATGATAATGATGGAACTCGAAGAGATGAGTCGAGACCTGTGAAGTTAACTCGAAATCTTGTGAGTTGAGACCTTGAAAGCTGCTGACTCGAGACCAGTTATGATGTGAGTCGAAACCAGAAAACGTGGAGGTTAATGTGAGCCGAGACCAGTTGATGATGATATTTAAACTTGATGAGTCGAGACCTCAAGAGATGAGACTCGAGACAAGTGGAGAGCTTCAAATGACTCGAAGAAGATGATTGTGACCGAAACGGTGGTTGCGACACAAGAATGAAGGACTCGAGACCTAGTAGAAAGATCGGAAGGAAAGAGGAACTCAAAACAGAAAATGTAAATTGAGGAGTCAACTTTCCTAAAACCAAGGATTTTTTAAATCCTTTTCAAAATTTAAAAATCCTGCTGAACTTTCCAGATTTTCGGAACCAAAATCCTTTTGAAATTTATCAATATTTTAAAACTTTTAACACATTTCCAAACAGATCGCAAAGCAAAATATTATGATTTTTTCAATAAAAACCGAAGAACACTTCAAAGAACACGAAGAACGCGAAGAACACCAACAAAAAAATAACGAAAATCTTGAATCTTTGATATCAAACCGAACCTAGAAATAGGTTCTAATGGCTCTGATACCACTTGTAAGTCCCGTATAACGGATCTTTCAATGATATCAAACAGCCTATTGATTGTGCGGAATCCAATCAATAGGTGATTCAAGAAAAACCAAAAAATATGAAATATGAAGAACACAATACCGAATCACTTTCAAACTTGCACACGATTATATTACTATCAACAAGCAAAACCGTCTGGTACAAGTTCCTACACCACAATCGCCTCTCTCTAGCTTCTTTAGAACTTTTATAACAATGAGGTTCAAACCTAAAAACAAGTTAAAAACTTGTTTATATACTAACTCAAGCCCAATTCCCTACATGGGCTCCCCTTGGGCCTGCTTGGCCCACATGGCCTAAAGCTTGGCCCGAGTGACCTATAAAGGTCCAAAACCTAATATAACTAACCCGGTAAAGCCCAGTTCATAACCATAACCCGTTGTGTTAATTTGATGCGTCAGTCTCACTCTTTAGGGCCTAACATCTGTAATCGTCATCAAATCAATACAAGAGATAGATTAAGTGATTCTAATGTGTTTACAGCTGAAATAACACCGATACGTTTGATTCCGCCTCTCGTATTGGACGAGATCTCTTCTGAACGACTCGTTTGGTCGTGCAAACGATCCTACACTGGATATCATCAGCTTCGTATACTCGAGGATGATGTAACCCAAAACCGCTTTTCGCACTTGTTATGGACACTACGAGTTCATGGTCATGCCTTTTGGATTGACCAACGCACCCGCTGTGTTCATGGATCTCATGAATCGTGTTTGTAAACCCTATTTGGATCGTTTTGTGATAGTCTTTATTGATGATATTCTCATTTATTCTAAATCTAAAGTTGATCATGCTCGTCATTTACGTCTTATGCTTGAACTCCTACGTGGTGAACGTTTGTATGCTAAATTTTCTAAGTGTGAGTTTTGGATTAATGAAGTGCAATTTCTCGGTCATGTCGTTAGTAAGCAAGGTATTCATGTTGACCCGTCAAAAATCGAAGCTGTGAAGAATTGGAGTACGCCTAAATCTGCATCTGAGATTCGTTCCTTTCTAGAATTGGCGGGTTACTACCGCTGATACATCTCAAACTTTTCTAAGATTGCTGTTCCTCTCACTTCGTTGACTCAAAAAGAGAAACCTTTTGTTTGGGGTTCTGAACAAGAGGAATCTTTTCAGACTCTTAAGACCCTTTTGTGTAACGCTCCTCTTCTTACTCTACCCGATGGGAATGACGATTTTGTGGTATATTGTGATGCCTCGAACCGTGGTTTGGGCTGTGAGCTCATGCAGCGGGACAAGGTTATTGCTTATGCCTCTCGTCAACTCAAGGTACATGAGAAAAACTATACTACTCATGATCTAGAGCTAGGTGCAGTTGTATTTGCGTTAAAGATCTGGCGACACTACCTGTATGGTACCAAGTGTGTGGTTTTCACTGACCATAAGAGCCTTCAACATATCTTTGACCAAAAGGAACTGAACATGCGACAGAGACGTTGGGTGGAATTGCTTAACGACTATGACTGCGAAATTCACTATCATCCTGGCAGAGCGAATGTAGTGGCGGACACCCATAGTTGTAAAACTCATATCAAGCTATTCGTATCTCTAGTGACCTCCATGCGTGTATTCGTGAAGCTTAGTATTCGTCAGCTAATGAAGGTAATCTATTTGTTGAAATTCGTGGTGCTAATGTGGATCAACTCGAACTAAATCTGATGGTCTTCAATACTATCTCAATCGCATCTAGGTGCCAGATCGCGATAACCTCTGTGAGCTCATTATGACTGAGGCTCACAAATCTCGTTACTCTATTCATCCAGGTGCCAATAAGATGTATCATGATCTGCGTATGAGTTATTGGTGGCCTGGTATAAAAAAGGACATTGCTGAATATGTTTCTAAATGCCTTACTTGTACGAAGGTTAAGGCCGAACATCAGCGCCCTTAATGCGTGTGAAGTGTCGTATAGTTTTTAATGTATATTTTAAGTCCTTTAACACTTTTTAGCCAAGTTTTAAATTTATAAAACACGATATTTACTAACACTAAACACACATATGGGCAAGTGCACCCATCGTGAGCGTAGTATAGTGCTGGTAAGATACCAAGGTCGTCCAAGGACACAAAAGCTTTTAATACCGGTTTATCCTCAACGTCTAATCAAATCAAAAGTTTAGAAAAAGGTTTTTAAACTAGAAAAATAAAACTAATTAAAATGCTGAAAAATAAAATAAAATAAAAACAGATACACAAGATGAATCACTTGGATCCGACTCGTGTTTAGTGTAACCTTTGATTATTTCCGCACTTTTGCACTTTTTAAGAGATTATCTTAGTTATCGTAGTAGGCCCCTCTTCTGAAGGTGACGTTACCCTCAACCTAGTAGTTTGAGGTAGCAAGGATACAATCCTAAAGGGTTGGATTATTGAAAGATAATTAATTAAGTTATTAATGCATATTGTGGTAAGCCCCTCTTCTGGAGGTGACGTTACCCTCGGCTAAGAAGTCTGAGTCAGCAGGGATACAGTCCTAAGTAGCCGGGTTAAAGTATTAATAGTAATTTACATATGAGGGGATCAAGGGGTCAGACCCCCGCCATCCAATACCAGTGGGTATTGAATGAGGTCCTACTAAAGTTGACCCAGGTCCTTGCAGGATCTATACACTAAACAAGGCAAGACTCTTACCAAACCGTTCCCTTAACCCCCGACCAGGTAGCCAACATACCTCCATATAGACCGTGGAGATATGAATGGTGAAAATCTTTTATTTTTATATAGACAGTAAAATAATGCCAAAACACCATGGACAAACGATAAGGAAGACTCCCCTTCAACATAAGAAACTAGTTATTAAAGTCATTAATACAGAACCAAATAAAAAGTGCGAAAAGATTAAAAATAAAAAGTATTACACTAGACACTTGTCTTCACCAAGTGATGTAAGAGACTTAGGCAAACATGGCCTTTGATTGTCAAGAACTCTTACGATCAATCTTGGATCCCGAGACTACTCACACACTCTATGATGGATGATGGATGATGGTGGTGGATGTGGGTGGTGATGGTGGTGGTGGGTGGGTGAAGTGTGAGAGAGGTGGTTTGCCAAGGGATGGTTTGCAAATGATCCAAGCACCCCTATTTATAGTCTGCACAGAAGCTCGGGCACGGCCCCGTGTCCACCCTTCTCTCTTTCTTCATTAAATGCAGTTTGTCTGCATTAGTTGACCACGCCCCCGTGTCCGCTGGGCACGGCCCCGTGTGCAGAAGCATATATGTACTATCAAGATTTCCTCAGATTCTGCGAATCTTAGAGTTGACCACGGCCCCGTGTCTGCTGGGCACGCCCCCGTGGTGGGTGATAGAAGCTTCTACAGCTTTGTCTTTTCGGCAAACACTTGGGCACGCCCCCGTGCTCACTGAGCACGGGGCGTGTTCAGCCTTCTGTTCTCTTGTTTTGCTTGGGAAGATGTTGTCGGAGGGTCGGGCATGCCACGTTTGTTCCTTTTCTTGTATTTATGCTGGATTTGGCTGCATTTTTGCTTCTTTTGTTCACTTAAGCTCTTTTAACCCTGAAAATACAAAAGGAAGACAAAAGCACACTTTTTCCAACATTAGAACTAAAAAAGGGTTAGTTTTATGCATCATTTGATGTAATTTATATGTTGCATTTTGCACACATCAATTACCCCCACACTTGAATCTTTGCTTGTACTCAAGCAAAACTCTTTATAATGTGGCTATACACTCCCAAATGGAATGGGTTGAAGAGAAGGTTTTTGGGCTTGTCATAGAGTGTCGGGATTTCCAAGATTCTTTTTTAAGTTTTATTTTTATTTATCTACAATCCTATTTGTCATGATTTATTTAAAACATTTAAGATAAATTACTTATTAGGGCATAACATGCCTCTTTAAAATTTCATTTATATACAAGTTCACATACCTCACGGGGGATCACTCAACACTCGGCCGAAGGGGTATTTTAGTGAATCACTCGAGAGCGGCATGGAACTTACTCCTACCATAAGCTTGCCAAGCAATCAATCATCCTCCTTTTTAACTATACACCTTTGTAAATATCAAGAGGACGTTTTGGGTGAAGGGTTAGGCTTGGGTTAAAGGTAGGTGGTTGGGTTAGTGGTTAGTAGAAAAGGGCGAAAGGCGTAAAAAGCTTCGGTTTTTCGTAAGACTTTTTATTTTTGTAATTTTTATTTTGATGAAGCCATTATTCAAACAAAGTTATTTTTGATAAACTTGTTTGTTTATTCCTTTTTGCTTCATCATCATCATCATCATTTTTTTTTTCAAGGAAGTCGTAAGAAAAACCGAGCTTGTTAGTAAAACAAAGGGTTAAAAATAAAAAAAGGTTTTGGTGGGTAGAAGGGTGTTTGTTTTGGGTTAAGAAATGAAAAGGTTTAGGCTCAAAGGGGTTAACTAGGGGGATTTTGGGTAGGTGGTAAAAAAAAAGAAAAATAATGGTGTAGAAATAAAAATGGTTAGTCCTAATGTCTCCATCATTTACTTACTCGGGTTTAAGTTGGTAAGGACCAGGAATGTATCGTCGTGGCAAGTTCTAGAGTCGTAAAAACCAAGCGGCTATTCACACAAGAAACGAAAAATGAGCATTTAGTTTAAAGATATGTATTTGTATGCTCAATAAATGCTCAAAACTCACTTTTTGTGGGAATGGGTTTTTATGTGATCAACTATATATAATCAAATTTTAACTAAACTTGTCATGCCGTTTCATAATTTTCTTATGTTGGTTCTTTTTATCACGACGCTATCGGTTGTAAATTTGTAAAAATATAACCTTTTTAGAATTTGAAATTCCCAAATTAAACCTAGACAAGTAAAAAAAAATTGAAAAAAAAAATTAGGGTGGTTAGCGGTTCCAATAGAGTTTTGTGAAAGGCTTGTAATTAGGACTTGCAAGATTCAAGGTTTTAGCATCCCCCCCCCCCCCACACTTAAATTACACATTGTCCTCAATGTGTCCCAAAAATAAGTTTTTAGGTTGATTGAATGTGTAAAAAGGTGTGAAAAAGCAAAAATTTATGTTACTGGGCGTCTAGACACGGCCCCGTGTCGGATGAACACGACCCCGTGGTCAGAGTGCCAGTAACGATAACTTACAGAAGGTGGACACGGGGGCCTGAGCACGACCCCGTGTCTGGCAAAAATCTGCAGAATTTTTACAAACAGCAGGTCTGGGGCAATGGGCACGGGGGCGTGTCGGCTGGACACGACCCCGTGTAGACAATCTGCAAAGGTGAAAAACAGGTTTCTGGCTTCGGTTTTCCTGTCTCGCCTTTAGTAGCACTAATATTTAGTGCTCTAAGCCTCGTATGTACCTGTTTTATCAATAAACACTACACCAAACCATAGCAAGCATCCTTAATTACCATTGTTTAAACATCCATACCACAAAGTTAAAAAGAAAAATAAATGCAGAAAAGTAAAAAGAGTTAAAAGAAGTAAATTGTTCAACACACGGCACGCAGGCCGGAAATTGTTCATAAGAAAAGAGGGTTAACCTGTGATACCTCCAACCAGCTGCTCCTACCTCGGCTCCTCCCGCCTAGTCCATGTCCTCGTCTTCATCATCATCTCCTCCTCCATGCCCCGCCATGTACTCCCGGATGCTCCCAATGTCATCCTGTATATCGGAGATGTTTCTCTCAATTGCTCTGACCCGGGTGTACGTGCTGCTCGCCATGTTATAGGTGTTCCAAGAAACAGTAAAATTTATGACCGGATAATCTTTCTAACATTTGATCAATGAAGGGTAAAGGGAAGTGATCTTTCCTTGTTGCTTCATTTAACTGCCTATAATCTATACATACCCTCCATCCTGTGACGGTTCTCGTTGGTATTAATTCATTCTTTTCATTAGTTATTACCGTCAAACCTCCTTTCTTTGGAACTACTTGTACGGGACTTACCCAAGGACTATCGGAGATATGATAAATAAGTCCGGCATCAAGTAATTTGATGACTTCGTTTTTAACCACTTCTTGTACATTTGGATTTACTCGACGTTGTGGTTGTATTACCGATTTGTAGTCATCATTCATTAAAATTTTGTGCGTGCACATGGAAGGACTTATTCCTTTAATATATACAAGCTTCCAAGCGATCGCATTTTTTTGTTTTTTCAAAAGTGTAATTAATTTTTCTTTTTCTACACTACTTAAGTTTGACGAAATACTTACAGGTAATTTACCATTTTTGTCTAGAAAAGCATATTCCAAACCTTTTGGAAGTTCTTTGAGCTTAAGAGGTGGGTCTTTAGGAGACTCCTTATTTGGTTGCTCATTTCGATCAAGAACTACAAAATTTTGTTCTATGGCGACCTCTTCTTCAACAAAGTGGTCAAGCTTTTCACTTGTATCGGGTGGTTCATCTTCATCTTCAATTAGGGGGTCATTATTTCCGAATGGATATTTCATTGAACGCTCAAGATCGACACTCTTTTTAAATGCCCTAATTGAATAGATAGATTGTTGTACTTCTGGTTTTTCAAAGCTTCGTGGGTTTTTACAAAGGGTCGTCCCAACATTAAAGGAGCGTCATCGAGGATGATAAAGTCGGTTGAGATTACCATTTGATTTGTTTGGACCAAGACATCCTCAACTACACTGATTGATTTTATTATTTTCCGATTAGATAGAAAAATGGGTATTTGAAGTGGAAAAAATCACTACTACTTAATTTTTCGAAAATGTAGTTTGGCATTATATTAACACATAGATCTTTATCAATTGTGACATTACTAATAAAGGAGTTTTGAAAAAAACATGGAAGCGGTGTAATGTTGATTTCAAATGGGTCTTCTTTTATTAGCGAAGTTTGATCATTAGTTAACTTAATGCTTACCGTTTCGTCAATTTTAGTGCTAGTGTTTAACTCTTTTAAAAAATTAGCATGAGTGGGAACTAAACAATGATTTTTGAAAGAAGGTGACAAGAGATTAATTTCTTCAAAATTAGACTCTTCTTGACTTTTAACATTAATGGACTCACCTTTTTCGTTGTTTAACTCATGTGTTGGTTTTTCACTTATTTGTTCTTCCATTTTTACACTTTCAACTATCTCTTTTTCATTTAATTCTTCTCTTGCGTGGGACTCCTCTTCCCTAGCGCGAGATTCTTTTATGCAACGCTCGATAGTTTTAAGGTGTTCCATTATCTTATCGGTTATGTCGGTGATAGAGTAAGGATCGGGATTTTCAAAGCTTGAATCTGGATGTTCGATCCTTTGTTCCTCATAATACCCATATGAAGTAGATGGTTCACACCATTGCTCTTCATTGTAAGTATATGATGGATAAGGGTCGTAATTTTGTTCTTCATAATACTCATATGAGGTGGGTTGTTCACGCCATGGTTCCTCATAATAAATATATGAAGGTGGTGGCTCATATCTTGGTTCCTCAAAGTACGAGTATGAAGGCTCATACCTTGGTTCTTCAAAATATGAGTATGAGGGAGGAGGTTCATACTTTGGGTCTTCAGAGGATGTGTATGAAGTTGATGGCTCGTACCTGGGTTCCTCATAATAGGTGTATGAAGTGGATGGTTGAAATAAGTCACAATATTGTACCGAGTGCGGGTCACCACAATTGGTGCAATAATCTTCCCTATAATCATCCTCCTCATAGGTGTAGTTGTAACCTCCTGAGTATTGATCCATAAGAATCACTCAGCAGACCACAACAAAGTCTCAAGACCAGAAAACAAAAATAAAAACGGAAACAGAGGCTGGACACGGCCCCGGGTTCAATGAGCACCGCCCCGTGTTCAGAATCTCTATCTGGGCGTTTTAATTAAAGTTACTGATTTCGTTGAGCACGGGGCGTGTTTTAAAAAAAATGCAAAAAAATCAAACTAAAATGCAAAAAAATCAAACTAAAATGCAAAAAAATGTGCGCGTTTTAAAAAGGTTTTGAAAAACAGATTAGGCCGTCGATTTTAAGCTTTCTTAAAATCCTTGTGTCCCCGGCAGCGGCGCCAAAAACTTGATGCGTGTGAAGTGTCGTATAGTTTTTAATGTATATTTTAAGCCCTTTAACACTTTTTAGCCAAGTTTTAAATTTATAAAAGATGATATTTACTAACACTAAACACACATATGGGCAAGTGCACCCATCGTGAGCGTAGTATAGTGCTGGTAAGATACCGAGGTCGTCCAAGGACACAAGAGCTTTTAATAGCGGTTTATCCTCAACGTCTAATCAAATCAAAAGTTTAGAAAAAGGTTTTTAAACTAGAAAAATAAAACTAATTAAAATGCTGAAAAATAAAATAAAATAAAAACAGATAGACAAGATGAATCACTTGGATCCGACTCGTGTTTAGTGTAACCTTTTATTATTTCCGCATTTTTGCACTTTTTAAGAGATTATCTTAGTTATAGTAGTAGGCCCCTCTTCTGAAGGTGACGTTACCCTCAACCCAGTAGTTTGAGTCAGCAAGGATACAATCCTAAAGGGTTGGATTATTGAAAGATAATTAATTAAGTTATTAATGCATATTGTGGTAGGCCCCTCTTCTGGAGGTGACGTTACCCTCGGCTAAGTAGTCTGAGTCAGCAGGGATACAGTCCTAAGTAGCCAGGTTAAAGTATTAATAGTAGTTTACATATGAGGGGATCAAGGGGTTCGGACCCCCGCCATCCAATACCAGTGGGTATTGAAGAAGGTCCTACTAAAGCTGACCCAGGTCCTTACAGGATCTATACACTGAACAAGGCAAGACTCATACCAAACCGTTCCCTTAACCCCCGACCAGGTAGCCAACATACCTCCATATAGACCGTGGAGATATGAATGGTGAAAATATTTTATTTTATATAGACAGTAAAATAATGCCAAGACACCACGGACAAACGATAAGGAAGACTCCCCTTCAACATAAGAAACTAGTTATTAAAGTCATTAATACAGAAACAAATAAAAAGTGCGAAAAGATTAAAAATAAAAAGTATTACACTAGACACTTGTCTTCACCAAGTGATGTAAGAGACTTAGGAAAATATGGCCTTTGATTGTCAAGAACTCTTACGATCAATCTTGGATCCCGAGACTACTCACACACTCTATGATGGATGATGGTGGTGGATGTGGGTTGTGATGGTGGTGGTGGGTGGGTGAAGTGTGAGAGAGATGGTTTGCCAAGGGATGGTTTGAAAATGAGCCAAGCACCCCTATTTATAGTCTGTACAGAAGCTCGGGCACGGCCCCGTATCCATTGGGCACAGCCCCGTGTCCACCCTTCTCTCTTTCTTCATTAAATGCAGTTTGTCTGCATTAGTTGACCACACCCCCGTGTCCGCTGGGCACGACCCCGTGTGCAGAGGCGTATCTGTACTATCAAGATTTCCTTAGATTCTGCGAATCTTAGAGTTGACCATGGCCCCGTGTCCGCTGGGCACGCCCCCGTGGTGGGTGATAGAAGCTTCTACAGCTTTGTCTTTTCTGCAGACACTTGGGCACGCCCCCGTGCTCACTCAGCACGGGGCGTGTTCAGCCTTCTGTTCTCTTGTTTTGCTTGGGAAGATGTTGTCGGAGGGTCGGGCATGCCACGTTTGTTCCTTTTCTTGTATTTATGCTGGATTTGCCTGCATTTTTGCTTCTTTTGTTCACTTTAGTTCTTTTAACCCTGAAAATACAAAAGGAAGACAAAAGCACACTTTTTCCAACATTAGTACTAAAAAGGGTTAGTTTTATGTCTCATTTAATGTAATTTATATATTGCATTTTGCACACATCAGTCCTTCTGGACTCTTAGAACAACCCGAAATCCCAGTTTGGAAATGGGATAGCATCGTTATGGACTTTATTACTAAACTACCACGTACACCTTCTGGTCACGATAGTATCTGGGTGATCATTGATCGTTTGACCAAATCAGGCCACTTTCTCCCTATTCATGAATATTATAAAGTGGAGAAGCTTGCTCGAATCTATACTGATGAGATTATATGATGTCATGGGATACCTCTTGACATAATCTCAGACAGGGATGGTCGTTTTACTTCGCGTCTTTGGCAAACCTTTCAATCCGCTATGGGTTCTCATTTGAATTTTAGCACGACCTTTCATCCTCAAACGGATGGACAGACCGAGCGTACTATTCAAACCCTAAAGGATATGCTCCGTTCTTGTGTCATCGACTTTGGTGGTAACTGGGATGTACATTTTCCAGTGATTGAGTTCTCGTACAACAACAGCTATCATTCCAGTATTCAGATGGCTCCTTTCGAAGCTTTGTATGGCCGCAAGTGCCGATCTCCTCTCAGCTGGCATGAGATTGGTGACAAGCAGTTTACTGGCCCTGAAATTATTCAAGAGACAACGGATAAGATTCTTCAGATCCATGATAACTTGATCAAGGCTAGGAGCAGACAAAAGAGCTATGTTGATAAAAGGCTCAAACCTCTGGAATTTGATGTTGGTGACCGAGTTCTTCTCAAGGTATCTCCCTGGAAGGGAGTAGTTCGTTTTGGTAAGAAGGGAAAGCTCGATCCTCGCTATGTGGGTCCTTTCACGATACTCGAAAGGATTGGCAAGGTGGCGTACAGACTCGACCTACCACAAGAACTAAACAATGTGCATCCAGTGTTCCATGTATCTAACCTACGTAAATGCCTAGCCGACGAGGAACTGCAGGTTCCCCTCGAAGACTTGCAAATAAATGAAGCTGTACACTTTGTGGAGAATCCAGTCGAAATCATGGATCAAGGTGTCAAGCGACTGAGGCGCAGCAAAATTCCCTTAGTCAAGGTTCGATGGGAAGGAAAGCGTGGCGCCGAATTCACTTGGGAACTTAAAAGTGAGATGACGACCAAGTATCCGCAACTCTTCGAGCAGTATTCTTCTTAGATTTCGGGGACGAAATCTCCTAAAGGAGGGGAGACTGTAACGCCTGCGTCCCTAGACTTTTAGCTAATTGTCACTTTTAGCCCCTATACTATGTGATATTTGATACTTTTGATACTTTGTAAATCTAATGCTATGAGACTTGAATCTAGATACTAGAATCTTGATACTTGGGAAACTATGATTCTTGATATTTGATACTTGACTCTATGAAACTATGATACTATGAAACTATGACTCTTGATACTTTGGTGCTCGACTCTTGAGACTCGTGAAACTTGATACTTGGTTAAACGAGAGACTGGAGTCTTGTCACTGGCGGAAACTATGAAACTTGGAAACTTTTGTGTTAATGATATAATCTAGTTATGTGATACTATTACCCAATAATGCGCAATACTTAATCTAACTCGCAAATCGAATCAAATACAGGAACGAGGAAAGGATGGGATTGGCCGAGCGACAATCCGATCGGATCACCAACCGATCGGATGGCCACTCGATCGAAGCGCCTTCCGATCCGTGCACACCGCCTCACTCCCTCTCACTCACACTATAAATAGGCCTGTCACATCATTCTCACTGATGTGACAACCTCACTCGATCCAGACGCACGCACTCCTCTTTTCTTCCATTTCTCGGCGATTTCGTAACGTTTTACACTAGATTCTTGTACATCTTTGATCTACACGTTATTCTCTACATGATTCTCTTTCGAAATCTCACTTTTCACCGTGAAATCTCTAAGAATTGAGCTCTTGAGGGTGACGTCACCATGGTGGTTGTACTAAACTGTTGAGTGATGTCATTCCGTTCAAGATCTAGCTCGGATCTAGGGAATTTCATGTGTTTGCAATAAATCTTTACTAAAACTAGACTGTTCAACTAAAACTTATGATTATCTTCATCTTTTCTTAAAACTTTTACCTAAAAACGGTGAGATCTGGATCTAAACGGGCTGTAGACTTGATGATTAGTCTGGAGTTGGTTTGTAGAAGGATTGTTGCCGGAGAAGATGACCGAAGTATGAATTCTGACATAAATACCGTCAAGGACGGACGACTGGGCGGACTGGGTGATTCCCATCCGATCAGATCGGCTGTAGACGGATGGGTTTACCGTTGTCTCAATACGTACCATGTCATCGCCGTTCAAACAGAAACTTAGAAACTTTACAAGGTCGTAAACGGGACAAGGACAACTCGATCAAGTGGCAATCCGATCGGATAGCCATCCGATCGAACCACCATCCGATCAGGTGACACTTGTCTCGTAACCTTGAACATTTTTGGAACCTTGAATCTTTGATCGTCAAATGGCAATCCGATCGGGTAGCCATCCGATCGAATATCCATCCGATCAAAGTAACAATGGATTTTGGAACCTCTCAACACATAGAAACTTTCCAGAAACTTGAAACTTTGGAAACCTCAATGATCGAGTGGCAATCCGATCGAACTGCCGTTCGATCGAATAACCATCCAATCGAGGAGACCTAACTTGAACACTTGGTAACAATTTGGAATCTTGACACTTGGATCGAATGACCATTCGATCGAATGGCCATCCGTACGGATGACCATCCGATCGGATGGCAATCCGTCCCCCACACAAAAGTCATCTTGATCGGATGGCTGTTCGATCGGATGACACTTGGTTTGAATCCCATTGTTTTGTCCGACACTTATCTGTTGTAGTCTAAATCAGGCTAACCCTAAAGAGCTCCCTTTGATCCAATAACAGTTAATCTGTTAAGCAATCACTGTGAGTATACTCGATCCCTTTTTGTTTTAAATTTTGGGATGCAACATGTATTATATTAAACTATGATACTTGAGACTTTTTGAAAACTAAGCTCTATCCTATCTGTATGTGAAACTTGTGATTCTTGTATTCTAGACTCTTGTGCTATGTGAACGTTTAATCCAGAGTGTGTAGTTCCGCCTTAACAATATTAGCGCTATAGGAGATGCACCTCCCCATTATTCTCGGGGGTATTGTTAGGAGGATTCTAGTTTTACTTGAGACTTGGAAAAACACTAAAGCATTGGGATAATTGGGCTATCACTTGTTGGACTGCGAACACTAGCATGGCTGAAACTATTTTTGTATCATTCACATTATGGATATGAGTTGTTTTAATCTATATGCTATTATTCAAACTTGTATACTCGCCGATATATTTTTGTACTGACTTTATTTTAATACATGTTGCAGGCTGACAGGATGCTAGGAATCGTGAAACAAGCTAGGATGGAACTTAGATACTCCAAGTAGCTAAATCTAGAAACTTTGAAACATTGAGTATGTTTGTTTTGGTTTGATGCTATGTTTTGGTGGTTGATGTTTGTTTTAGACAATTGCATGAAATGAATCTAATTTATATTGAAACTATTTAGTGTTATGGATTCTCGTAAGCAATTTGAACACTTAGTGCTCGCACCCCGATGTTTCCGCCATCGGTTGGGTGTGACAATAGTGCCCAAAACGAGTCGATTGTGAACCATTTTCTAGACGAATCAGTGTTAGTTGTGGTGATTCTAATGGCGAGGTGGTGGTGGCAGTTTGACGGAATTATTGTGGTGGCGGTGGTTTACGGGAACTATTGTGGTGGTGACCGGAATCATTTAAGAAGATGTTGGGTTTAGAGAGAGATAGATGGTAAGGGCGAATGAGATAGACAAATTATGTTATTAGTTTTTAGAATCTAGATAACTTAATAATAAATAATTAAATCTTTATTAATTGGGATTGAAAAAGACTGAAATGCCCCTCCTGTGAAGGGCATGTGACAAAGTTTTAATAGTGGAAATGGATGTCGTTTGAGGCGGGGAGCAAAGTGATGATAAGATAGAAAAATCAGAGAGAAAAATGACTGTTTTTAAACCATTGGAGCAAAATCATTAAAACGATCAAGTCAATAGGAGCAAAACTGAAGTTAACTCATAATTAAAATCTAACGAAAATCATGAAAAACTTGAAAGTTTTAAAGTCCACCGTCATATGGGGGAAAAAGAATGAAATACATGAATAACAAACCTAGTCGGATAGCTATTTACGTTTTATCCCCGAGTCAAAATGAAGAAAGTTTGACAAGTCTCTAAGTGTTCATCTTGATGGTTAAGTTGTATCTTGATGGTTAAGTTGTATCTCACTTTAAAAATACAATTTCCTAAAATAAAGATACCCAGTTTAAGTGGAGATTAAGATATACACACTTTTTTTAATACCTTTAGAACGTGGGTGTGGGGCGTAGGTTGGGCGGTGGTCGTCAAGTAACGCTGGCTAGATCACACTGGGCTAGTGTTGGCCATGGCGTTCCCTCGTTGGCGTGGGGATTAAGTCTGGCGTCAGTGGCGAACCTAGAAATTATTTAATAGGGGTGCGGATGAAGTGTTCAACCATATTTTCAAGGGATGCGGTCAGGTTTTTTGCCTAAAATATATACTAATTTTTCTCAAGGGGTGCGGCCGCCCACCCTGGCCAAAGGGCAGGTCCGCCCCTACCTGGTGTGGGTCAGGGGAGAAGGTGACATGGCTGGCTTTGGCGGCTGGTCCAATATAGCCGTTGGGGCTAGTCGGTGCCAAACGACCACTTTAATTAAAAAAAATACATGTAATCAAAAAAGTTTATGTATTTTTTTTATTTTATTTGTAGTTTTTTAAAATATTATATGTAATCTTCTCTTTTTTTTTAATTAGTGTGTTATATTATTTAAATGAAATTTAAAATACTTTAAACAAAAAAAAAAAACAAAATCCACATGGCTGGCCACGTCAGCCGAAGCCACGCCACACCACACCCCTTGTTTTTTAATAGGGTTATTGGATTTTATCATCCCCAGCTATCGGCCTTTGGCCATTGCCACCCCCAACTAACAGTTTGACACATGGCACCCCCTTAGTAGAGTTATTGGATTTTATCAACCCCCCCCCCCCCCAACTATCGGCCTTTGGCCGTTGTCACCACCAACTAACAATTTGACACCCGGCACCCCCAACTTGACTTTTAGTTTGTGCTGGAACCACTTAGTTAAATCTTTACTAACTGGATTTGTTTCTTATCCAATGTGACACAGACTTGATGAGATGGACATGATTATGTGGCGAATGATGTGTTAATATATCCTAGTTATAAAACCCTGCATAGCTCATAACGATGATCTTAACCTAAGCGATGAACACAGAAGTATTGAAGGTACCAGAACGAAGCCCTAATCTCTCGCATTCAAGGTACGGCTTAACATAATTTTTGAAATTAGGCATTGTTTTGAGATGGTGGAAACAATTGATGTTATGCTTTGGTATGCTGGTTACATTGAAGTAGGATTTGGTCAACCACAGTATATTGGAGGTGAATCAAGGCTTGTTAGAATAGATGTAGACCACATTTCATACTTTGAACTAGTAGAGTATGCAATGGAATCAGGTTTTTATAGTTCTATGGACGTGTATATGTATGGGTTGGATGCTGATGATGTGGGATTTCAACACTTTGAGAATGATAAAGTTGTTTTGGACTTAGCTATTAAGGTTTTGAAGTGGACTGAACCATTTATGGAAGTATTATCCAACAAGGTCTAACAATGGCAGATGGAGCCCACTCCAGTTCTATGCCCACTAATCCAGCTGCCCAGCCCAATGAACAAAAAGCCCAATCCAAAAAGTCTACTAGGTCAACTGATAGGGTCTCAGTGGATATAAACATTGAACATGGTGATGACAGTGATGATAGTGACTATAATGAAGTAGTTGGGTCAGGAGAGTTAACTGAGTATACTGATGATATTGATGACCTACTTGAAAACAGTGATGATGATGAGGAGGTTCCGGAGGATGTAATTAGTTAAGAGTCAGATAGAGAGGACTTGCAATGGAGACAGTCATAAGATGCAGTTAGAAAGGCAAGTAAAATTAATTGTGAAGCCAAAAAAAAAGTTGTTTGATGAATACTTACAGGAGAAAGAAACAAAGGGAAAGTTGTATGAAACTAATGATGCAGTGGGTTCACATATTGAGGGGTACGGTAGTTATGAGGAATCTGATGGTGACATTCTCACACCCAGTGATAGTGTGGATGATGATATCAGGGGTAAGAAGTATAAGGAAGCTGCTCCATCTGTAACTGAACACACTAACTGGAAGAAATTTATTTGGAAGGTGGGAACAAGGTTTGCATCAAGGGTGTAACACCTAGCAAAATCATGTCCAATTTATTGAAGACAAGTGTCATAGACTTTAAACGCATAACGAATTGTTTTCAAGGGACTAAAGTTGACAAACAAAGAAAGTATGTGTATGGAAGGGTCAAACATGTCAACATGCCAAACTCGTGCCTCTGAATGACCTCATCAGATTTTCGTATTATGAGTGAAAGAATTGATGGACATAGGAAGTCGTTTGTGCTTAAATTGAAAAGTTTACAAAGCATAAGGATTAAATGTGTCAACATGTTTAAGTTACCTCTGAGTGACCTTTTAATATTTCCGAGACCTTGTAATACTTCCTTATACTTCCTTGGATATTGGATAATAATTTTGTGGAGTTTCAATGCACGACAGTACATTTCGGGTGATCTCATAACTATCCGAGAGCTTAACGAAGTTAAATAATGACCCAAGACACTTGAAAGTTAACTATGGGGGTCATAAGTGCAATAAATGAAAGTTAAATAAACTTAAAATGGAACAGGGACTGAAAATGCAAGGATTGCAAACTTTTTACCGGAATTGCAGGTCATCGCGGGCCGCGTAGACATCCCTTAGAGTCTACGCGGGCCGCAACAGCAGTGCCAGCGACAGCTCCCTGCACAGCTGCATGTTGCAGCCTGTTCCACAACCATTGCATGGTTGTTTTTGATACCAGGGTCTGAGCAACTGGTTTTTACTGCCCTAGGGACACTTGTGGACATCTGGTAACCTCCTAGGTACAAATGGATTGATCCTAGAGCTTCCAAAATCCTATATAAAGGGCCTTGATGTTCACTTGTTCTTGCACACTTGAAGTTTTCACTCACAACTCACTCTCTGAAGCCTCCTGTTGTTCAAGGAAGCTTTCTCTAGTTCAAATTTCGTGCTAAGGACTATTGTAAGTGTTCTTAGCTTCCTTAGTTAAAGTTTTATTAGCTTAATGACCGAAAGTCAAAGTCGTCATAATAAAGCTTTGACTTAGTGATTAATCACAAACGGTACAGCCATTATTCGAATTAAAAGTGGCTATGTGTTTGTAATTATGTAGGTGTTAAACCCTTAAAACGGCACCTTCTAATTATCACGTTATCTCAGTAAATTGCCGGGTCAAAGTTATGAACAAAAAGTCAAACGGGTCAGTTTTTACAAAATAATTGATAACTGATAATGCAGAGGTTATGGAACAGGTTTTAACACTTAAATAACTTGGTAAATAATATAAAAACATGTTTAGGCATGTTCAACCCGGCAATTCTGAGTCTAGGCTCGGTTCGCAACCGAAACTCGCAAAAGTAGACTTTTGCTTTGACTTTCAGTTCTGACCCGATTTAGTTTAGTTTAGTTATGCCTTAGGGTTCCTTTGGGACCACATTACATGTTAGTATAACCCTCTGAGATTGTGCTATATGGTTCCTTAGAAATCATAGACTTCATGCATGTTCCGTTATTTGCTTAAAATTGACCATATTGCCCTTTTATCATTAAAACGAGATTTTTGAAAATGTGAGAGGACAAAAACCTTTATTACTGATATATTAGTATGTCCTAAAAGTTTGACATCAGTTTCTGGTCTAAAATGAAAGTTATGCGCAATATCGTAAAATGAAAGTTTTTTGTTAATTAAATATCATTTTTGGCATAAATCATATTTAGACCCAATTTTTGGCACCAAACTTGCCACCTACTGTTGAGATATAATATTTAGGGATTTAGGCGCATAGTATGGTTTAAAACCATATTTTGCACCTAAGACTTGTTACCTACTGATGTTATAAATAAATTTTTATACTTTAACAGCAAGTTTAAGTCATGAACTCAGATTTCAAAATTTGACCCTTAAAGCATATGTGAAATGACCAAAATGCCCCTACGGTGCATAGTTTGGCCATAAATGATAAATTTCACATATATATATATGATATCTTACTGATGTAATTTGTTAAAATAAATAATTTTACTGATTGTTTTAGACCAGAACCTCAGATTACTATTTAACCTCTTTTATAAACATTAAAATGACCAAAATACCCCTACGGGGCTTAAATTGTTTTTAAATTCGTTTTGGGCATAATGGAAGATATCCTACTGATATCACAACATAATTTAAGCATAATAACTTATGGAACTTATTCATGACTCTTTCGGTTGCCCGTTATACATATACGCATTCGGTAAGGTTTATGTAACTAGTTTACATAAATTAGCCGAAACGGGTCAAACCTTATCATTTTCACTTCAAAATCCAGAATGTATTTATTTTACCCAATTTATACAAGTATTCCTACTTGTTGGGTCTAAAACACATTCTAATTCGGTATTCGCTTAATCTTGCGTTTTGAACCGTAAACCTTTCTTTAAAACTAACCGGTCTAAGCTATAAACTTAAATAAGACCCGTTAGGAATCTAATAGGTTATTAAAACCTTCATTCTGGATTAGGTGCCCGGTAAAAACTACTTGTACTTGCTGATTTGATAACGGCTGAGAATAAAATTTTATTTTAGCTCAGGTAAATACTTTTAACTTATTTCCCTTATATGGGCTTGGGATACGGTAAATTATTACCGCTTGGTCGGGTATTGAATCTTTAATCGATTAATGGTTAAATCATTGAGATAACCCGTTTTAATCTGTTTTGTTTGATCTAAGCCCTTGGGGGGTTAATGACCATGTCCTGGATATCATTTGCTCATTCATTTGAAATGGCCACGACTTAAGCACAGGGTGTAGGCATACACCTGACCGTTGCGTACGTAAAAAGATATACCCTCTTGTTGAGGATAACTCGCCGTGTGTTTATATTATGTGGTGTGTCTATTAATCTTGTCCCGGCTTCTACACCGGGTCCTGAACGTACGACAAGCATATAAATCGGTATACAAGATTATTTTAATAATTATCCCAAGTTATAAAAGAATATTTATGCCTTGTTCATTCAAATCAATTTTTCTTAAATAATTTTCAAAAGAGTCAGTTAATTGTATTTACCAGTGCAAACTGACGTATTTTTCCAAAAAGGTTAAGTGCAGGTACTACGCGTAATGGGCTGGAAACTCCTGAGTATTAATAAAGAGTCTTGCAAGCTTTTAATACTCTAAGTCTGTTGAACAATGTTTACTTTCTGTTTTAGATCCGCCTGTGGATCCATTTACAACACGTTGTGTAATATTTTTTTATACTTTCAACTCGGTTTGTATAATTACTTTTAGACTTCCGCTGTGCATTTAAAATGTGATTAATTGACCATGATGATATCAACTACGTCATGATACTCCCCACCGGTAATACGTGGAAATATCGGGGTGTGACAGGTTGGTATCAGAGCCAACATTGAGTGAATTAAACCCTAGCCTTTTGTGTTTAATCTCAATGACACGGTTTGCACATTCCTTGACTTCCGAGTCTAGGCAAATGACTTAGGACTAATCCTAATCTTAGTTGTTTTCTTTTTGTTTGTTTCTTTTGTTGTTTTGACAGGAACAAGAACAAAATGCCGCCACGTGTTGGAGGTAGAGGTGGAAGAGGTAAGGCCCCAGTTCTGACGAGGAATGATTTTGAAGTCGGGCCATCCCACCGGCGAACACCATCAGCGGACCTTAGCTCTAGTCCTCATGAGGATTGGAGAACTTATTTGGAGACAGCCAGGCGCTCAGTCTCCCTCAGTTCCTCCCCGTCTTACCATCACTCGTTCGGACCTCAACAAGACGAGGAGCACCAAGACTCGCACCACTCCTTCATCCTGTTGCAGCGTTCGGGTTCTCACCGTGCCTTTCAGGACCCGACCCCATACTTCCAAAGTCGGTTCAATCCAATGAACTAGATGCAAGAACCAGAGGGTCCAAACCCTTTGGGACCAGTTGACCACTATCTTGAAATGCAGGACATGGAGATGAATGATGACCCCGATCCTGAAATGCCACCATCCAGGACGCCCACCCATCCCATCGAGATATCCAGCGGATCATCATTTCATGGTTCGCCATACAGGGGCCCATATATTTTTGCAGAAAGGTGGGCCACATACAAGTGGGAGTACACTCCCTCTCACCATAACTCACCACCACACCATCAGGTCCCTTCTGAGGACCCGCATTTCCAAGCGGTCACGCCACCGCCACCAACACAGCAGCAACAACAACTACTCGTCGCTATATGAAGAACCGCAAATGGGTGGGCCTTCAAACCCAGTTTCTGAAGTCGACTCTGCACCGGTCGAACCAGCACCACAAATGGGTTATGATAACCCAATTCCTTCTTACGCCGGTGCAGCGGCGTATAACCCTTTTGAGCAGCCAACTTTTTCTGGTTACAACTTCAACAATGCCCCTGATGTTAACCCGTACCTTGAGGTGGTGAACTACAATGCTCTCTACCCCGGAGGACCCTTTCAAGTTGCGTACCCAACTGGGTACCCAGCATATGGGTATCAATACCCACCACCTCCTCAACCTCCACAGCAGCAGCCGCCACAGATTCAACCACCGCAACAACAAGAAATCCTTCAGAGGTTGAACCAGGTGGAACGGCAGGTAGAGGGGGGGCGTAGGAGCCGCCACGGTCTACTGAAGGGTTTGGCAAACCTTATAAAGGGGAAGAAGAAGAGGGATTATTGAAATTCCTTATTTATTTGTTTTGTAATTTATATTTCCAATTAAGTCCCTGTGTGGACATTTTATTTATGTAGTTGGTCCCTGCGTGGGCTTGCCTTTCTTTATTTAGCCTTTGCATGGGCAAGTTATTTATTTAAAAGTCCCGTTTAGGGCAGCTATGTACTTCCTTCAATTTATGGAATGTTTTATTTAAATTTCATTTTTCATTATATATATGGATATATTGTATGAAATAAATCAAAATATCATTCCAATTTACATTTGATCTGCCATTTAATATTAAAAGGAAATCTTAAAGGTATAACCTAGCCCATATGTCATTTTGGACATGGCCCTAATGGTAAAACCTTTTTAAAGATTCAAATCCCTATTAACATCTGAAAACATGTTAGCATTCCTGGCAAAAGTGATACGATAAAATCACACTTGTCATCTTTATATTGGATTATTCCAATTCCTTATTCTTACCTAATTTAAACATCCATTAGTGATGAAGTGCCTACGGGCAAATTCATTGTCCTAAAAGACAAAAGACAGTTGTAGTTTACAACTCCCTGTCAAGAAAAGGTGATGAACTATGTTCAAACCTTAATGCTCCGATCTTATAAGATCATGGCTTATAACTTAAAACTATCCTTGTGACTAGGCCTTTTGTGCCACTCTAATATCTTAATGATTTATAACTAAGGATAAATTATAATGAAAATTCTAAATTAATATGACTAACAAATTAACCAATATGGATTATATTTACCATGGTTAATGAATCATCAAAAATGATGATTCCATAATAACCTCTAAACAAAATATTGTCAATTCTTTATAGCAATCAAGATTCAGCATGTCTAAATCAGAAGAGGTTAACAGTCATCCGAGGGAGAGAAACGATACCACCATAATTAATGTAGCCGGTGCAGATCTACAAGCATTGATTGACAATGATGTCACTAGAGCTCTTGACAGACAGTTCAAGGAATCAAGTGGTACTCGCACTAAGACTCAATCTGTGGCTCATAGTAAGCCCCCTTCTAAAACACATGAGTCAAAGAAGGTCGATGCTCGTCATTCATCGAATCAGAGAAGTGTTCCATCCAAACAAACTGTGTTTAATCAGGAGCCACGTGTTAAGGCTTGCTCTTACAAATTTTTCGTCTCTTGCTAGCCAAGGGACTTTACAGGAGAAAAAGGAGCCATTGATTGTATGACATGGCTCAACGAAATGGATACTGTAGTTGATATCAGTGGTTGTGTGGAACAGGATATCGTGAAATTTGTTTCACAATCATTTAAGGGTGAAGCTTTAGCTTGGTGGAGGTCGTTAGTCCAAGCTACAGGGAAGATTCCGTTGTATAACTTGTCTTGGGAACAGTTTGTTGCATTGATCAAAGAAAACTTTTGTCCACAGCATGAGGTGGAGAAAATCGAGACCGACTTCTTGACTCTGGTCATGAAGAACTTGGATTGTCAGGCGTATCTTACGAGTTTCAACACCATGTCTCGATTGGTTCGTTATTTGGTCACACCAGAATCGAAGCGCATAGCACCTTTTATTGGAGGTCTAGCTCCAGAAATCAAGGGAAATATGAAAGCATCCAGACCTACCACATTCATTTCAGTGGCAGATCTGTCTCTATCTCTCACACTTGATGCTATCAGAAACAAATCTGTCAAAGTTTCTGATGAAGGAAAGTGAAAGCGAGAGGATGAGAGTTCTCATCGCTCCGACAAGAAATGAAAGGGGAACTCAGATCATAAGAAGGGTTCAGGGTTTAAAAAGGATACCCAACAAACAGGTGAGAAGCCCAAGTGTAAGACCTGCAAAAAGAATCATTTTGGGAAGTGCAGACTAGAATTGAAATCGCAACAACAATCGCAGCCTAGAGTATGTGGGATCTGCAAATCAAAAGAGCATAGAACGTTGGATTGCAAGAAAATGAAAGATGCAACTTGGTACAATTGTAACGAGAAGGGGCATATCAAGACCAACTGCCCACAATTTGCAAAGAAGCCTGAGGAGGCTAAAAAGACCAATGCTCGGGTCTTTCAAATGAATGCTCAGGAGGCTGTTCAGAATGACAATGTTATAACAGGTACATTCCTTATCAATGATGTTTATGCTAGAGTGTTGTTTGATTCAGGTGCAGACAGGTCTTTTGTAGACAATAAATTTTGTAAGTTATTAAATCTGCATGTTAAAACTCTAAGCATAAAATATGAAGTAGAATTGGCCGATGGTACTATAGAGACTGCTTCAACAGTATTAGATGGATGTTTCATATCCATTAGGGATCATTCTTTTCCACTGTCTCTGCTTCCGTTGAAATTGGCAGGATTCGATATTGTGATAGGCATGGATTGGTTATCTTCTAACCAAGCCCAGATTGTTTGTGATAAGAAGCAAGTGGTTATCAAGATTCCTTATGGTGAACCACTTACAATACAAGGAGATACACAATATGGGTTACCTAAACAAGTGTCTATGCTTAAGGCATCGAAGTGTTTGAAGAAAGGTAGTGTCATTTACATGGCACAGGTAACCATTGATGAACCAAAGCCAAAGATTGAAAATATTCCTGTTATCTCGGAATACCCAGACGTGTTTCCTGAAGAGCTACTTGGTTTACCTCCTGACAGGCAAGTTGAATTCAGGATAGATATCATTCCTGGAGCAGCACCAGTTGCAAGAGCACCTTATCGATTGGCACCAACTGAGATGAAAGAATTGAGAACACAGTTGGATGATTTGTTGGCAAAGGGTTTTATTCGACCCAGCTCGTCCCCTTGGGGAGCGCCGATTCTATTTGTAAAGAAGAAAGATGGCTCAATGCGTTTATGCATTGATGATCGCGAGCTGAACAAAGTTATAATCAAGAACAGATATCCATTACCCAGGATCGACGATCTGTTTGATCAACTTCAAGGAGCAAGCTACTTTTCAAAGATCGACTTAAGTTCGGGATACCATCAGCTGAAGGTCAGAACCGAAGATGTGCATAAAACTGCATTCAGAACTCGTTATGGCCACTACGAGTTCTTGGAGATGCCTTTCGGGCTCACTAATGCACCTGCAGCATTCATGGATCTCATGAATCACGTTTGCAAGCCTTATCTAGACAAGTTTGTCATTGTTTTAATTGATGACATACTTATATACTCGAAGAATCAAGCCGATCATGAGAGACATCTCTGGTGTATCCTTAAACTTCTTCAGCAAGAGAAGCTCTACGCCAAGTTTTCAAAATGTGAGTTTTGGCTTCGTGAACTCCAATTTCTTGGACATGTAGTGAGTGAATGTGGTATCCAGGTGGATCCCGCTAAGATTGAAGCAATTATGAAATGGCAAGCGCCGAAGACGCCCACATAAATTCACATCTTCTTGGGTTTAGCAGGATACTATAGACGTTTCATTGAAAATTTTTCTAGGATTGCTGCACCTTTAACCTCATTAACTCGCAAGAATATAAAGTTTGATTGGGGTCCCAAGCAACAAGAATCCTTTGAGATCCTCAAGCAGAAACTAAGCAATGCTCCTGTGTTGACATTGCTAGAAGGGATTGAAGAATTTGTTGTATACTGCGACACATCGCACACCGGTATGGGTTGTGTGCTCATGCAGAGAGGCAAGGTCATTGCCTATGCCTCACGACAATTAAAGGTGCACGAAAAGAACTACACCACCTATGATTTGGAATTGGGTGCCGTTATGTTTGGACTGAAGCTTTGGAGGCATTATTTATATGGAACCAAGTATGTGATTTACTCTGATCATAAAAGCCTTCAACACTTGTTCAACCAAAAAGACCTTAACATAAGGCAGCGTCGTTGGATGGAGACATTGAATGATTATGATTTCGAAATTTGCTACCATCCAGGCAAAGCGAATGTTTTAGCTGACGCTCTAAGCAGGAAGGAAAGGGTTAAGCCTATTAGAATCAACGCCAAGAGCATCGAACTAAAGAACAGCTTGAATGAAAAGTTATTAGCTGCTCAGAAGGAAGCTGTTTTGGAAACTAACTTTCCGAATGAGAAGTTAGGCGTCACTGTTGATCAATTGTCATATGGTAAGGAAGGGATCTTTAGATTAAATGGTTGAATCTGGGTCCCTATCCATGGAGGACTTAGAGACGTGATCCTTCAGGAAGCTCACAGTTCGAAATATTCAGTCCATCCTGGCAGTGATAAGATGTACCAGGATTTAAAGGCAAATTATTGATGGATAGGTTTGAAGAAATCTGTAGCCACTTATGTGGCTAAATGTCTGACGTGCGCGCAGGTTAAAGCATAACATCAAATGCCATCAGGTTTGTTGCTACAGCCTGAACTTCCTACATGGAAGTGGGAAATGGTAACTATGGATTTTATTACTAAGTTATCGAGGACAAAGCACTGAAATGATACTATTTGGGTTATAGTCGACACGCTGACCAAGTCAGCTCACTTCTTGCCTATTAAAGAAACGCACAGCTCTGATAAGCTAGCTCAGCTGTACGTGGATAAGATAGTGTCTCTCCACGGAGTGCCGGTATCTATTATTTCCGATAGGGATACTAGATACACGTCTCACTTTTGGAAAAGCTTTCAGCAATCATTAGGCACTCGTTTAAACTTCAGCACTGCTTATCATCCTCAGACGGATGGGCAAAGCGAGCGTACAATTCAAACGCTTGAGGATATGCTACGAGCTTGTGTTATAGACTTGGGTGGAAGTTGGGATGACCATCTTCCTTTGATTGAATTTTCATACAATAATAGCTATCATTCGAGCATTCAAGTCGCACCTTTTGAAGCTTTGTATGGAAGAAAGTGTAGAACACCAGTTTGTTGGGCGGAAGTTGGAGAAACCCAACTGTCAGGACCTGATATAGTCCTCAAGACGACGGATAAGATTGTCCGAATCCGTGATCGTCTCAAAGCTGCCAGGGATAGGCAGAAAAGCTACGCGGATAAAAGGCGTAAACCTCTGAAATTCTAGGTAGGTGATAAAGTGTTACTCAAGGTGTCACCCTGGAAAGGGGTGATGCATTTTGGAAAAAAAGGGCAAGCTAAGCCCAAGATACATAGGACCATTCGAGATCATCGAAAGTGTCGGAACTGTGGCTTACAAGGTAGATCTACCTGAAGAGCTTAGTGGGATACATAATGTATTCCACATTTGCAATTTGAAGAAATGTCTAGCCGATGAATCGCTAACCATGTCACATAAGGATGTGCAGATTGACGAAAGCTTGAAGTTTGTCAAAAAAACCTTTGTCGATCGAGGATCGACAGGTCAAGAAGCTTCGAAGAAAGCATGTACCGATTGTAAAGGTAAAATGGGACGCCCGTAGAGGCCCTGAATACACATGGGAGGTTGAATCCACAATGAAACAGAAATACCCTCATTTATTTCAATAAATCTCGAGGTCGAGATTTCTTTTAAGAGGGTGAGGATGTAACACCTTGCAAAATCATGTCCAATTTATTGAAGACACGTGTCATAGACTTTAAACGCATAACAAATTGTTTTCAAGGGACTAAAGTTGACAAACAAAGAAAGTATGTGTATGGAAGGATCAAATATGTCAACATGCCAAACTCGTGCCTCTGAATGACCTCATAAGATGTTCGTATTCATGAGTGAATGAATTGATGGACATAGGAAGCCGTTTGTACTTAAATTGAAAAGTTTACAAAGCATAAGGGTTAAATGTCTCAACATGTTTAAGTTACCTCTGAGTGACCTTTTAACATTTCTGAGACCTTGTAATACTTCCTTATACTTCCATGGATATTGGATAATAATTTTGTGGAGTTTCAATGCACGAAAGTACATTTCGGGTGATCTCATAACTAACCGGGAGCTTAACGAAGTTAAATAATGACCCAAGACAATTGAAAGTTAACTATGGGGGTCATAAGTGCAATAAAAGAAAGTTAAATAAACTTAAAATGGACCAGGGACTGAAAATGCAAAGATTTCAAACTTTTTACCGGAATTGCAGGTCCTCGCGGGCCGCGTAGACATCCCTTAGAGTCTACGAGGGCCGCGACAGCAGTGCCAGCGACTGTTCCCTGCACAGCTGCATGTTGCAGCCTGTTCCACCGCCATTGCATGGTTGTTTTTGATACCAGGGACTGAGGAACTGGTTTTTATTGCCCTAGGGACACTTGTGGACATCTGGTAACCTCCTAGGTACAAATGGATTGATCCTAGAGCTTCCAAAATCTATATAAAGGGCCTTGATGTTCACTTGTTCTTGCACACTTGAAGTTTTCACTCACAACTCACTCTCTGAAGCCTCCTGCTATTCAAGGAAGCTTTCTCTAGTTCAAATTTCGTGCTAAGGACTATTGTAAGTGTTCTTAGTTTCCTTAGTTAAAGTTTTATTAGCTTAATGACCGAAAGTCAATGTCATCGTAATTAAGCTTTGACTTAGTGATTAATCACAAATGGTCCAGCCATTATTCGAATTAAAAGTGGCTATGTGTTGGTAATTATGTAGGTGTTAAACCCTTAAAAGGGCATCTTCTAATTATCACGTTATCTCGGTAAATTGTCGGGTCAAAGTTTTGAACAAAAAGTCAAACGGGTCAGTTTTTACAAAATAATTCATAACTGATAATGCAGAGGTTATGGAACATGTTTTAACACTTAAATAACTTGGTAAATAATATAATAACATGTTTAGGCATGTTCAACCCGACAATTTTGAGTCTAGGCTCGGTTCGCAACCGAAAGTCGCAAAAGTAGACTTTTGCTTTGACTTTCAGTTCTGACCCGATTTAGCTTAGTTTAGTTATGCCTTAGGGTTCCTTTGGGACCACATTACATGTTAGTATAACCCTCTGAGATTATGCTATATGGTTCCTTAGAAATCATAGACTTCATGCATGTTCCATTATTTGCTTAAAATTGACCATGTTGGCCTTTTATCATTAAAACGAGATTTTTGAAAATTTGAGAGGACAAAAAACCTTTATTACTGATATATTAGTATGTCCTAAAAGTTTGACATAATTTTCTGGTCTAAAATGAAAGTTTTGCGCAATATCGTAAAACGAAAGCTTTTTGTTAATTAAATAGCATTTTTGGCATAAATCATATTTAAACCCAATTTTTGGCACCAAACTTGCCACCTACTGTTGAGATATAACATTTAGAGATTTTTGGAAATTTTTGTTGAATTTTAAACTGATCAAAACATAGAGTTCTTACATGGACTCGGTAACTGACGATAATGCCCTTTTCACTAATAAAATGAGTTGTACGCATCCTTTACATGTCAAACCTTTTTCCACAGATTTTAATTATTAAATAAAATATTTTGAGCAGTTAAGACTGATAAAAATATCATATTTTCTTAAATAACCCAAATATCATCAAATACTGACTTTTATGCGATTTAGACGCATAGTATGGTTTAAAACTATATTTAGCACCTAAGACTTGTTACCTGCTGATGTTATAAATAAATTTTTATACTTTAACAGTAAGTTTAAGTCATGAACTCAGATTTCAAAAATTAACCCTTAAAGCATATGTGAAATGACCAAAATGCCCCTACGGTGCATAGTTTGGCCATAAATGATAAATTTCACATATATAAATATATATATATATATATATGATATATTACTGATGTAATTTGTTAAAATAAATAGTTTTACTGATTTTTTTAGACCAGAACCTCATATTACTATTTAACCTCTTTTATAAACTTTAAAATGGCCAAAATACCCCTACAGGGCTTAAATTGTTTTTAAATTCGTTTTGGGCATAATGGAATATATCCTATTGATATCACAACATAATTTAAGCATAATAACTTATGGAACTTGTTCATGACTCTTTTGGTTTCCCGTTATGCATATACGCATTCGGTAAGGTTTATGTAACTAGTTTGCGTAAATTAGCCGAAATGGGTCAAACCTTATCATTTTCACTTCAAAATCCAGAATGTATTTAGTTTACCCAATTTATACAAGTCTTCCTACTTGTTGGGTCTAAAACACATTCTAATCCGGTATTCACTTAATCTTGCGTTTTGAACCGTAAACCTTTCTTTAAAACTAACCGGTCTAAGTTATAAACTTAAATAAGACCCGTTAGGAATCTAATAGGTTATTAAAACCTTCGTTCCAGATTAGGAGCCCGGTAAAAGCTACTTGTACTTGCTGATTTGATATACGGCTGAGAATAAAATTTTATTTTAGCTCAGGTAAATACTTTTAACTTATTTCCCTTATACGGGGTTGGGATATGGTAAATTATTACCGCTTGGTCGGGTATTGAATCTTTAATCGATTAGTGGTTAAATCATTGAGATAACCCGTTTTAATCTGTTTTGTTTGATCTAAGCCTTTGGGGGTTAATGACCATGTCTTGGATATCCTTGGCTCATTCATTTGAAATGGCCACGACTTAAGCACGGGGTGTAGGCATACACCTGACAGTTGCGTATGTAATAAGATATACCCGCTTGTTGAGGATAACTCGCCGTGGGTTTATATTATATGGTGTGTCTATTAATCTTGTCCCGGCTTCTACACCGGGTCCTGAACATATGACAACCATATAAATCTGTATACAAGATTATTTTGATAATTATCCCAAGTTATAAAAGAATATGTGTGCCTTGTGCATTCAAATCAATTTTTCGAAAAATAATTTTCAAAAGAGTCAGTTAATTGTATTTACCAGTGTAAACTGGCGTATTTTTCCAAAAATGTTAAGTGCAAGTACTACACGTAATGGGCTGGAAACTCCTAAGTATTAATAAAGAGTCTTGCAAGCTTTTAATACTCTAAGTCTGTTGAACAATGTTTACTTTCTGTTTTAGATCCGCCTGTGGATCCATTTACAACCCGTTGTGTAATATTTTCAACTCGGTTTGTATAATTACTTTTAGACTTCCGCTGTGCATTTAAACTGTGATTAATTGACCATGATTATATGAACTACGTCACGATACTCCCCACCGGGCCTACCGGTAATACGTGGAAATATCGGGGTGTGACAAAGGGATGCCTTTAAAGAGGCAGTGTGAATGTATTCAGTGGCTAATGGTAGGAATTTTTACCTTGCTAAGAGTGAGACGGCCAACTGTAGCCGTATAGCTGTCAAGTGTGTAGAAGGGTGTCCTTTTTTATATTGTGCTGACTGCATAAAGGGAAAGAGTGTTATATGGTAAAAAGAGTTAAGAATAAACATACTTGCCAAAGAAACATGATAAAGAATAGACAGCTAACTACAGGGTTTATAGCTAATGAGTTCCTACGATTGTTTAGACCCAAGCCCAACTGGTCTGCTAAGGAGATCATATTGACTGTAAAACAGAAGTATAAGGTCATAATTACCAAGTGGTTGGCTTACAAGTCTAAAGTTTGTGCTCATAAGAAGTTGCAGGGATCAATGAGGGATCATTATAGTAAAATTGGTTCATACATGTATGTTTTGAAGAAAACAAATCCAACATCAGCATTTTTTCTTGTAACTGCACCACCAGGTTTCATCAATCTAGATCCAATAGCACATGTGAAGCATTCTTTAGATTATTTGTATGTTTTGATGGTGTCAAAAGAAGTTTTTTAGCCGAATGCAGGAAGGTCTTGTGTTTAGATGGTTGTTTTCTTAAGACTTTCCTGGGGGGAATGTTATTAACTATTGTTGGGAGGGATGCTAATGATCAGATGTATCCCATGGCATGGGCAATGGTTGAAGGGGAAAATAATGATAGTTGGGAATGGTTCATGGAAGAGCTTAGGAAGTGTTTGGGAATAAGTGATGGTGGGGAATCATGTACATTCATATCAGATCAGTAAAAGGTACATTTAATGTGATGTAATAGTAAACAACATGGCAGAAACATTTAATGGTTACATCATCAATGCAAGGTCAAAGCATATTATACGCATGTTAGAGGATATTAGAATTCAGATCATGAGTAGGTTAGTGCCAAAAAACAGAAATGCCTACCAAAGATGTTGTCATCTGCCCTAATATCTAGGAAAAACTAGAGTTTTCAAAAGGTGCAGCTTATAGGTGTGAAGTGTACCCCTCATCTTATAAGGTTTTCCAAGTAAGAGACTTTGATGATGTATCTATTGACATGTAGAAAGTGGGAACTTAGGGGATATCTATGTAAGCGTGTGTGTGATGTGGCTGGGTTTCTACATAAGAATGCATAAGAGTATGTGGACCAGTGTTACCACAAAGAAACATACATGAAGATTTGTGACTTCACAATCCCTCCATTGCCTAGTGAAAAGTATTGGCCCAAGATTGATTATCCAATGGATCCACCTCCAATAAAAGTTGCTCCTGGTAGGCCTAACAAGAACAGAAAGAGAGACCCTTATGAGGATCTAAAAAGGCCAGGCAAACTAACTAAGCATGGGGTTGTAATGACTTGTGGCATTTGTGGAGCAAGAGGTCATAACAAGAGAAATTGTACTGAAAAAGGAAACATGAATGCAGGTGGATATTTATGAGGTTTGGTGTTTTATTTCAGTTGGTGTATATGTCAAATTATGCTAACTAGTATGTTTTTATTGGTCAAAGTTGAACCTAGATCAAAAAGACAGAAGGAGAACCTAAATAAGAAAAAGTCAACTCAACAGTCAACCCAACAGACCACTCAACTCAACAGTCAACACAACAGTCAAAGAGAAAGTAAATAGTCAGCTAAAACAGGAAGACCAAGAGGGAAGGGCAACAGAGAAGGTTGTACTTAGTTGGTCAAAGTTAGACTTGTTTGGACAATTTGATGTTTTGTATTGCCTGTTTTGGACAAGAATCATTTAGGCTTAATGTTATGTAGTGACTCTATGTTATGTAATGATTTAATGTCTTATGTAATCTTTTGGTAAATTAATGTTACTGTTGCAGGGGTAATTTGGTAATTATACAGTAGTGTTATATATACAGCAGTGGTTTATATAAGTTTTAACTGCTGCAGGGGTAATTTGGTCATTATACAGCAGTGGTATATATACACTAGTGGTTTATATAGGTTTTGGTTGCTGCATGGGTAATTTGGTCATTATACCACAGTGGTATATATACAACAGTCATATATATAAGTTTTGCTTGTTGTAGGGGTATATTGGTCATTATATAGTACTGGTATATATATAGCAGTAGTTTATATAAGTTTTGGCTGCTGGAGGGGTATTATGATCATTTTACAATAGTGGTATATATACAGCAGTCATATATATAAGTTTTGGCTGTTACAGGGGTATATTGGTCATTATACCGCAGTGGTATATATACAGCAGTCATACATATAAGCTTTGGTTATTGCAGGGGTAAATTGGTCATTGTTCAACAGTGGTTTACTGCACTTTGGTCATTACAAACCACTGCACTTTGGCAGCAATACAATATGGGTCAATACACACCACATACAACGGACTGCATCTAAACTGTCAGTGGTCACTGCAGTGGACTCTTTTGCACAATATTGGAATTCATATGCAACAAGGGAATTTTGGTTTTCATTCATAAGTTCAATATCGTACAACCAAATTAAATGACTACTTCAACATGTACATCCATATGGCAATGACAAAAAACATAGTAAACATAAATGGTTGCTTCCACATGGACTTTTTACCATGAATTTGTCTTTTCAGCATCTTGTTCTCTTCTAGTAACAACTTGTTCTGCAATTGAAAATTCTCATTCTTCAACTCTTCGTAACTTACAGGACTTGAACTGCAATTTGAATGAGCTTCGAAAAATTTGTCGAAATCTTGTTTTCACACAAAGAACTTGCAATCGGATAACTACAAACCAATATTACCACTTCAGTTTCAACAAAAAAAATTAAGTTCAATAGATAATTAAAAAACTTACTGGCCATTCAAGGTAACCATAAAATTGATCACCATGTCGAACACTTTTTGTTCTAGCCATGCGAAGAACAACAACAATTTCATGATAACAATACAAGTTTCCATCCAAATCGACCTTGAATATTTTAGGGGTTTGGTTCACACTCCATGAAGAATTGGAAGGGGAACTCATGTCGATTATGTGACAACCCAAACTTTCAAGGTTAGTGGCGTTTAATCTTGTGATCTTAACTTCTCGTTATCCCTATCCAATGTGTTAAACGTTCTGTGTTGTTATAACTCCGTTAAACTTAAACGTTTATACGTATGATAACTCTGTTAAATAACATGTTGGTATTTTTGGGCCGCACTTGTATTGGGTCACATGCTCACACTTTAAACCTCTACACTACTCCTAATTCGTATCGGCCCACACACACACCCGGAGCCCAAAACTAGCACATGTAGACACCCAATTACATCAGACTTATGCTTGGGCTTTGTAGAGCCCAAATGTTTTTTATAGAGTTGGGCCGGCTACTAGTATTAGCGTATATACACACACATGACGTTCACGTAATATCATATCACAAGTATATTCTAACCCTAGTTCTCTCCTAGGGTGATCGACGGCAGCCCTACCTCACGATCGAAGATCCCTTCTCGGCTCCAAGACTCTCTTCAACCTCTCATAAATTGGGTTAGTATGTCGCTATGTGTTATTCGAATTTCTGTGAATGATTCTTAACTGTTAAGAATCTGGAGTCGGCCATGATGTTGATCGATGTTAACTGCTTGAATATTGATTAGGGTTTGGTTGAATTATGCCATAACTATCGATTGATCTTGCGAACCTGCAGTAAATGTGTTAACTGAATGATTAGGTATATGATTTAGGATTACGTTGAATCTGTGTTATTTTGATTCAATGTTAGAGATCATGAGAACTGTTATGGCCAGGACGAAAGACCCTCCTCACGAAGCCATTCTTGTCGACGAAATACCTGAATGTTTCGTCACATTCCTGTCGACGAAAGGTGATGTTTCGTCACACACACCTTCACGAAGAAACATGGTGTTTCGTCACACACACCTCCACGACGAAAGATGATGTTTCGTCACAAGCATCTGCCGTCGAACAACTTGGTGTTTCGTCATATGTGGTTGTTCGCCGAGAATGTTCACACGTGATTTGATGTTTCGTCCCTTCTGGTTATGTTATTGGCATGTGTTGTGATTTTCTGTTTAAAACATAATGATAGTGTAAACTAGTGTGATGATTCAAATATAAACTTGTTATACTGATTTGTGTGTATACATGATTCTGAAGTAGGCTAGTTGTTCTAACAAGAACTTTGATTTATATAATGATGGGAATTTCTTGAAAGAATGGTGTGTCATGGTTTAGAAATTGTTATTATGTTCAAACTATTCGATCCGTATGATGATGAACAAGGGTAGTATGATTATGTGATTTGGCTTAATTTGAATATTGATTGTGATATTAATTGGCAATGTGAAAACTAATCTCACAAGATACTTGGAACACACAATTTCATGACACCCACACACACTTGGACCCAATCTCATACTTAAATTACGTGGCACGTTACTTGGTGGACACTCGTGTATTTATGTGAATTGTGATCGAAAGATGTGAACATGTAAATGAACTGGTATGAGGCCCAGACATCTATCACGTGATGTTATATTCGCATGATATGGATTATTGGATTTCATGATCTACTGTTACAACTTGTACGATGATGTGTGTATGTCACTCGTGTACTACGTGTTACAATGTGCATTACGTGTTAACGAAACTGACTGTCATCTATAACCATATTAGGATTTGGTTGACCAACTGTAAACGAGTAACTAGTCATACCGAGCAAACCAAGGTGAGTTCACTTCTCTCAAAACAAGCATGCGTCCGGTGGGGACAATCAAAGTCAAGTTGGGGGTGTAAACAGATTTTCGTAAACCCATATCCTTGTAGGGGATATGAGGCGGTTTTCAAATACCCACATCCTTGTAGGGGATATGAGGCGGATTTCACATGCGCATATCCTTGCAGGGGATATGCAACGGTTTTCAGTAAATGTTGATGTTGGATAATACACTTTCTTCTATCACTTAAGTCCCATCATACTACCGGGTTGTTGCTTGTAGGGCAACGAGGTTATTAGTTGATAGCGCCACGACGTACCTGGATAGGACGGACGTGAACTAATAACTTTAAATCATGACCAATGTTTGATAGAGCATTGGGGAAGGGAAAAAAGGGTCGTCTGCGGTATCGAGTTATTATCAACATAACATGAATCAGTAATCGATAACGAACGGTTTAACAAATCAGTGAACTCACCAGCGTTGTCTGATACACGTTTTTCTGCATGCTTGCAGGCCTTTAGGTACAAGTTGATGGAACTTGCTGTCTGGGATGCTGGAGTGGTCATGGGTCGAGTTACAAGGAATCACCAGACAAGTTTAATGGCTTTTATACACATGAGTTACGAAACTTAAATGACGATTGTATTATGCTTCCGCTGATTTATAAATAATGTTACGTAACGCTTGTATTAATAAATGAAAGATTATTTGAAATATTATTATGAGTTCAATGTGATTGGTGGCTAGATCCTGGTATGTTACACGCCTCGCGGGGGATTCCGCATGTGGGATTTTGGGGTGTGGCAGATTACAACTTAGGTTGTGCGTATCACTTTCACGATTCGAACAGATGCTTCAATTGGTCATGAATCCATGAGAAACCAGATGCTTATGAGGAAATTAGGGTTCGATATATGATCTCTGGTGTTATAAAGAAGGAGATGAAGGTCAGTGACACATCATTCGCCACGTAATCATGTCCATCTCATCAAGTATGTGCCACGTAGGATAAGAAACAAACCCAGTTAGTAAAGATTTAACTGAGTGGTGCCAGCACAAACTAAAAGTCAAGTTAGGGGTGCCGAGTGTTAAAGTGTTAGTTGGGGGTGGCAACGGCCAAAGGCCGATAGTTGAGGTGATAAAATCCAATAACCCTTTTTAATATTACCCTGTGGATCCCACATTCGCCACGTGTCGAGCAATGTCCCCAACCCAAGCCCCTCCACACCGCATAGTCTTACTATTATTTGTAATTTGTTAGCTCATGATTTAATATCATAATAATAACTAGGTGGATTTCTCCGCGAGATGTGTCGGGAACTCGGCCGGCATGGTTCGATTCGTTACACAAAGGAATTCGATTGGTACCGGTTTGATTAGTTATGGTATTGGGATGGAACTGACAATTGAATTAAAGTCATGATATGTCAAAAAAAATGTGTTTTAAATTGACAATAAGAAAAAAAAATCTTTTTCAACAAAGTTAATAAAGAGATGATAAGAAAAAAATCCAATAATAACTACACCGGTACCGATGTCAGTATCGGGTCGGCCTGTCACGGACTCACAGTACTAATAAGAAAAGAATTTTTTTCAACAAAGTTAATAAAGGAACGATGAGAAGAAATATTAAATAATTTTCAACTTTATATAAAAAGTTTTTGGACGTGAGTTAGCGTAGGAAAATCAAATTATATACAAACTAAATGGGTTAAAAGTATTTAAATTTGTAAGTATATACCGATACCGGTATCGACTTGTTAGGTCGGTATACGTTTTGTTTGTCACAATACCGCTATGACGTCGGCACTTAATCTAGCCTACTACACAAAAAACTACTCTATTTAGTATATAACTCCGTTTTCAATAAAATTTATATAAGAATGTCGAGAAATTAAATCAAGCGCAACCACGCATTTAGTTTTCTTAAGTAAACGAACGCAAGTTATTGGAGAAAAAATAAATTTGTAAAAAGAGTTAAACGAAACGTATATTATAAAAAAATTAATTATAATTGTAATAATGTAATAGAATAATGTCTAAAATTGATAGGCTTTTACCAATGGCATCAATTATCAATATTTTTTTTTTTGTTTTTTTAGTTTGGAGCTAAAAAAATGATTTAGAGCACTCTTCATCGGCAGGATATTCATATTCATAGCGAAATTCACCCCGCGCGTTGCGGTGGAAATTCAATCGGTATCAGTTCGGTTTATTACGGTATTGGTACACCGGCAGTCATTATAGCAACCGTTGTACATTGATCAAAAACCATAAAAACAAAAATCGGTAACTATTCCTATGATACCGATACCACTATCGATGTTGTTTAGTCGGAGTCAGATCCGTTTGTGACGACACCATAGGCTAAACATCTTTAAATATAGATATACACACGTTTTGAATTATGTTATTAACGTTTTTTAATTATCTCATAAACAAGAGTTAATTACATAGTTAGTCCCTGTGGTTTGCACAAAATAACATACTTAGGTACTAATAGTTTAAAATCACCTTCTAGGGTATTAACTTTTAATTTTGTAACGTTTGGAGGTATTAACTTCTAGGGTATTAACATAGTTAGTCGTTGTGGTTTGCACAAAATAACATACTTAGGTACTAATAGAATGTGATTTTAATCCTACAAATAACGTTAATACCTCCAAACGTTACAAAATGAAAAGTTAATACCCTAGAATGTGATTTTAAACTATTAGTACATAAGTATGTTACTTTGTGCAAACCACAGGGACTAACTATGTAATTAACTCCATAAACAACAAAAAGTTAATAATAGATGCGTGTTTTTTAAAATATTTAAGTATCATAAAATGTAAGCATCACATATTATATATTTATAAGAAAATAAGATTTTATAAATTGAATTATTATAATATGATATTATAATATTCTAAAATAAAACCACTTTTCATTAGTATTTTCAAATCATATGTATAAATATATAAATGTAGAGATGGGCATAATACCCGATTTCAAACTCGAACCCATAGAACCGACCAGGAACCGGTTCCAGTTCGTACCCGACACATAGGAGAACCGGGTCCAGGTTCAAAAAACCCGGAGGTTCCTACCCGGTTCCATTTTTTCTCATAATAAATGGGTAGTACCCGGTTCTGAACCCTACCCGGTTTATACCCGTACCCGGTTCCTCTCCTATACCCGGTTCTAACAGTACCCGGTTCCTCCAGTATACCCGGTATTATGTTACCGTTAGAACCGGTTCTATCCGTTGCAAGCTCATTAAATGCATTAAATGCCTAATATATCCGTTGGAACCGGTTTCTATTCGTTGGAACCGGTTACTAGCCGTTGTACCTGGTTACTAGCCGTTAGAACCGATTCCTATATATTGTTTTCAAATTTTAATTGTTTAACTCACTTCTTCTAATTCTTCTAATACTTTTCTACAATGGCTTCAAAGACCTCTAAAACCACAAATTCCCCATCCGTCAATAATGTTCCTACAAGTCAAACCGCTCCATATGTTGTTGGAACATTATCACATAATCGCAATGCGGAAGTATGGTGCAATTGGGACTTGGTCGAAATGAGTGACGGTTCGCAAAAGGCCCAATGTAAACATTGTGGCGCCTTGTTAAGCAAGGACTCTAACTCGACTTTAGCGAAGCATGCTAAAAAGTTTTGTAAAGCTTTAAAAGATTTGACACCCGGTCAAGTTCAACTCTCAAAAGATGGTATAATATTTCGCTATGAACAAAAGATAGCTCGTGATAGGATGGCGAAGTTGGTGATTTAAAAAGCCTTGTCGTTTGGACACTTCGACGACCCCGATCTTACTAAGCTTATTAGGGAAACGCTTCAACCTCGCTAAAACATGTAAGTCGTCGTACTTTAAAACGCCATTGTTTAAATTTATGGGAAAATGCAAGAAAAGATTTAATTGTTTTTTTTTAATTTAAAAACTAGTGTAAACTTAACTAGTGATGTGTGGTCGGCTCCACACGGTTTACCCGAATCATATATTTGTGTCACCGCTCATTGGGTTGATCCCGATACATGGCAAATGATGAAGCGTACGATTGCATTTGAAGAGTTTCCTTCTCCTTATACGGGAGAAAATATTTATAAAATTATAAATGCCACAATAATGAAATATTGTTTAGAGGATAAAAAATTTTCAATATCATTTGATAATGATGAAACCTATGATTGAAAAATTTTAAAAATATTTTTTAAATTTACCGCCCGTTTTTCTTTGTGTCGCCGCTTTAAATCCAATTTTAAACGTACCGGGTGTTGAAGCTTTAATCGAAGAAATATATGACAAGTTGGATATGCATGAGGAGGATCCAACATTGAAACCTAAAACGAAAAAATTATTCAACGACAATTTGTCCAAGCTTAGAGTGGAGTTGGCAGCCGCTTTCATAAACTTTCCACATCCCTTGCACCTAGCCATTTCATGGTTGTCGGTCATCAAACACAAGTCGAAGTGCTTCCAAATAGTCGGGTTTCTTTTGGTTTCCAAAACCATCACCACTTCTTCGTTGCATGTCATCCTCTCTTCGTTTGATGACTTTTTGGAGTAGTAAACTAGTAATTGAAGGTGAAATGAAGAACTTGGGGTAATAATGTGAGTGAAGGGTGAGAATTTGGGGTTTTATAGGAAAAAAAACAATTTTTTTAATATAAAATCGGTCCCAACGGTCATATATCCGTTGGAACCGGTTCCAAACAGTGATATGCAGCTTTTGGTTTGAAAGTACCCGACAGAACCGGTTCCTGTCAGTACCCGGCGTACCCGGTTCCAAACTGTACCCAAACCCGGTTCAAAAATACCCGTAACCGGTTACATCGGTTCCGTTTTTTTATATTTCAACCCGGGTTCAACCCGGACCCGGTTCCTCAGTGTACCCGGTTCCGCTATGTAATATCAGTACCCGGGTACGGGTAGTACCCGGTTCCGGGTATTCAGATTACCCGATTATGCCCATCTCTATATAAATGTATAAATTTACATGGCCCTAAAATCTTAAGACATGGGCCTGTTATACTAAACCCAAGAATCAAGATACCCCAAGTCTCTTTTATGAATTTATGGCGGTTGCTTTAAATGTCCAAAGCTGCTTATCCCATGCCTCCTTTTCTTTTCTATTCTTTTTCCGTTTCTCTCAAAAACTAATATATGTTTATTAACTGATATGTCATATACATAAGGCTTAGGTTAGGGTTAAGTGGCTAATAATTGCTTTGGGTTGATGGGTTGCTGATATTTTAGTTAAATTAACAAACTCAAGCATGATCCATATACTTGTATATGTCAAGAAAAAAAAACCGAAAACACTTGAAATCATATGAAACAAGACGTGTTAAACCAACTAATCTAAACAAGTTAAACGAGTTAACTTATGTACCTGTTAGACCAGTATTAGCTCATTAACACATGTTTGTACATTATAAGCTAATGTTTTCAACTTATTTATCAATAATTTCTTATTTAAAACAGTTTATTTCACACTAAGGGGACAACCGTGTTAAGTCCTGTAGTCGAGCGTTATCCGGCACCAGCCACCACCATAATGCCCCATAGCGCCCGGGCACACCTCCCCCGGGTTGCAATGGCTTGAGATTTTGGAAGCCCGCTATGGTGAACACGGCGCTACACATTTGTTTTCCCTCTCACACACACATATATACACGTACATCGACATAACCCACACTACACACTCAAGTTATATTCTTACTCATTTTACCACTTGTCACATAACCCCCACTATGGGACTCCATGGAGCTCTACCACTAAGCGCATCTCCACTCGAGGACCTTGTGGACGAGCTCTCTCGACGCCGGCTAACCTCAAAGACGCTTGACACCTATCTCTCTCATTCATTTCTACCTCACTCAATCTCCCATCAGCATCCACAAACATCTCTACTCAAAACTCGTGCCGCTCTTGGCTCTTGACCCTTCACCACCACGAGGGCGCCACATTTACCTGATACCCTCACAAACAAAAATTATATACTGTCTAAAATGTAACAATTGCCAAACATTAAAACACAAAATGTTGTTTGTTTCAAGATGACCTGTTTGTAGCATATCAGAATCAAATGACCATATTTTAGAATCAAAAGATTTAAGCTCAATTCTTATGTCAATATGACATCTTTGATATCCAATAATCATAACAAGGGTGAAGGGTCTACAATTGATGTTTTCAGGGCACATTTTTCCGACACAAAAAAAAAAAACAAATTTCAAGTCAACAAACAACTTTGACCGTCAAAGTCGTAGCGCTGTGCATTGAACCTCATCACCAAACTCATCAAACGGCGGAGGCGGCATATTTAAATCAATACAAAAAACCGGTTTAGCACACGTGGCAGAACATATCTCACCAACATCCCGTTGTTGTTCCCCAACTCCGTCAACAACTACCGACGACGACGAATCACAGTCACTCCGACAATCATCCTTAAACACCACCACCGTCGACTTCTGTCGTAACGGTAACACAAATTCCGACAACCGAGGCCCACTGAACGACTCCAGTGTACTACTCATACTACTACAAGTAGGCCTCTGTGGAGGAGCAATAATCTGGTGCTCCGCGTGCTGAGCTGGACTGTAAAACAACAAATTTTGTTGGTTGTTGTAAAACGGTGTCGTTATTGGCAAAGGAAAATTGGTTTTGACGTTGGGTCCTCGGAGATTCCGAGCGGCGGCGTCGTACGCACGTGCGGCATCCTCGGCGGAGTCGAAAGTACCTAGCCAGACTCTGGTTTTTTTCCATGGGTCTCGGATTTCGGCGGCGAATCTGCCCCATGGTCGTTTTCGAACTCCTCTGTACCTAACTTCTGGTTTGGGTTCAGATGAGTTTGTGATGTTAACGGCAGCGTTAACCGCCGTTACTGCTTTCCCTCTTCTCATATCCGATCAATATATTGTGTATCTCTCTCTCTCTTGTTATGAATCTCTTTTTGTGGGTGGGTGCGGAGATGAGAGAGATTTTAAGGAGGGAGAGAGGGGGGTTTTGGTTTATCGATTTTTGATATTTGTTTTGGATTTTGGGTTTTGCTTTTTCTTGTTTCGGACCCTAGACACGCTTTCTCCTGACGACTTTCTTGATTTTACATCGGTTTTGTTGTTTTTAAATAATTTAGGTGGAGTTTTTTCCCAAATAGGTGTAGGTGGAAAACTTATTTACCAAAATGGGTTATTTGAAAAGTATTTACCAAAATGGGTGTTTTTTTTTAAAGTTAGTTTTTCTCACTCTTAATTCTATTGGGTAAAAGAATTGCTATTAATAAATATGTTTACTCAATAAAATTTCAAAAAAAAAAAATGTAGTAAATTTAAAAAAAACGTGGATCGTAGATTTTATGTGAAGTTTTTCAATGGTTTTTCTAATTCTTTATTTAACGTATTATTTAATAGGTATTGTTTTAGTTCCCTTCAAAAATATTTTATTGTAAACATTTTTTAAGTTACACGTATCTTTAAACGACGTTTTTAAAGTACTTTACATAATAATAAAAATATTTTATTGTAAACATAAAAGTTTGTATATACTTATTTAATGGTAATGCCGTAAACTATTTTTTATGTTTTTTAGTTGTTTATTGTTCGTATTCCATTCGTATCAATTCAAATCTAAGGGGCTGTTTGTTTACCTCTTAATGAGGCTCTTAATGGTTCAGACCTCTTACTGGTTCAGCACTTAACGGTTCAGACTGTATGTTTCACGAGCAGATGTCTGAATGGTTCAGACATTTGCCTCTGAATGGTTAAGCATAATACAGAGTCTGAATCGTTAAGACCTCTAATCTGAATTGGTCAGACATTTGCCTCTGAACGGTTAAGCATTATAATGACTCTTAATGGTTCAGACCTCTTACTGGTTCAGCACTTAATGGTTCAGACCTCTTAGTGGTTCAGCACTTAACCATTCAGATGTTGCTAAACAGCCCCTAAATTTATAAATTTACATAAAATCTACGATCCACATTTTTTTTTAAAATTTACTACAATTTTTTCTTAAAATTTTATTGAGTAAACATATTTATTAATAGCAATTCTTTCACCCAATAGAATTAAGAGAGAGAAAAACTAACTTTTTTTAAAAAAAAAACACCCATTTTGGCAAATACTTTTCAAATCACCCATTTTGGTAAATAAGTTTTCCACCTACACCTATTTGGGAAAAAACTCTAGGGTAAAAGACTAAAATAGGCTCCCTCAAGCATTGACTGGATTTTTGTTTGGTGTTGATTTTTAGAGTTAAATGCCATTTTAGTCCCTGTGGTTTGGGCTATTTTGCCAGTTTAGTCCAAAGGTTTCATTTTTAACCTGTGGGTCCAAAAAGGTTTCACAGTTGCCATTTTAGTCCACTGGGTTGACTTCATCCATTTTTTCTGTTAACGAGAAGGGCAATTCGGTCATTTTATATGACGGAATTGCCCTTTTAGTTAACAGAATTACATACAAAATGACCGAATTGGCCTTCTCGTTAACAGAAAAAATGGATGAAGTCAACCCAGTGGACTAAAATGGCAACTGTGAAACCTTTTTGGACCCACATGTTAAAAATGAAACCTTTGGACTAAACTGGCAAAATGGCCTAAACCACAGGGACTAAAATGGCATTTAACTCTGATTTTTATTTGGAGTGTGGACTCCATGTCCCCATTGTTGACTCATCATGGACGGACGACACCTGCTACTTCAAGTCGAACTTCACCGATCATTCCGATTTTGATTCAAAACTTGATGACTCAACATTTGTGTTGTTATAAGAACTAGGAATTTTCCACCGCGCTTTGCGATGGAATCCACGTACAAATTAAATGGGTAAAGACCAGTATAAAGCTATAAAGTATAATGTGTAAAACAACTAAACACTAAATAAAATGTAAGAAATAGAAGAAAACCATGCGAATGTAGATAAAATATCCCGCGCATTGCAACGTTACGTCACGTTGTATATTAAACTCGAGGAAAATCTTGCGAATGTATATAAAAAACACGTGTGTCGATGTGTCGATAAAAACGCATGTGACGATATATTCGCAAATAATGAAAAGTTGTGTCCTAAATTAAACTCGAGTAAAACCGTGACATATCCAGATTTATTACAGCAAATAATGAAAAGTTGTGTCCTAAATTAAACTTGAGTAAAACCGTGACATATCCGGATTTATTACAATTAATAAATAAATTTAATAAAAAATAAGATAAAACTATAATTATTCTAAATATCATGAAAAAAATATATGGAAAATATAACACACAATTTGTTTAACATATTTAATACAGAGAATAAAAAGTAACTAAGTATAAAATTATAAACTATTTATATATATTCTCTATTTGGTTTATAAAATTAAAGTAAACTAAAACACGCCTAAATTTCATGTGGCTAAATTTTTAATAGAATAAATTTTGATGATCAAAAAATACAAAAGAAAAAACTTTATTGTAGTTAACATGGAGTTTAATATAATACAATATATTTAATTTTGAATTTAAAAAGCACAGAAACTAAATAAGGGACTCTTGCGGGTCTTGCTAAGATCAAAACCTACAAAAAGTTGTGGTAAAAATAGAAAATATATTTTTGGTATCTGGTCTATAACTAGGTGGGTTTGTCCGCGCAATGCGGCGGGAATTCGGCCGGTTCGGTTCGGTTAAGTTTGTTACCATACATATCTTTAGAGTATCGACACTCGGCTTAAAGTCATGATATGTCCAAAAGAGTGTGATTTACATTGAAAATCATAAAGAAATGAATACCGGTGTGGGTTCCAATGATAACTAAAGCAATACCAATGTCTGGTATCGGTTGGCTGGTGAGATTTTTTTTTAAAACAAAGTCACATATTCTACTTTATAAAAAATGTTTTGAACGCGATATATCAGATGAAAATCAAATAATATAAAACTAAACGGGTAAAAAGCATATATTTTTGTAAGTATATATCGATACCGGTTCCGAGAATACCGATATGGGTATCAACATGGCTCGGTCGGTGTCGGTGTCGTTTTCGTTCGCCATGGTACCGCTATTACACCGACACTTGATATAGACCAGATACCAAAAAGTCCATATTTCGAACAAACTGCGTTTTTAATGAAAATTATACAGGTACGTTGAGAAAAAAAAATCAAACACAACTTCATATTTAACTTTCTTTTAAACAAAAGAATGCAAGTAATTGAATAAAAATCAAGTTATTAAATAGAATATATAGTATAAGGATAAAATTAATTAATTAATTATAATAAATTTTAATTATTATAATATACTAATTAAATATATATAATAATAATAACAAATTAATAAAATATGGTCAATGTTGATCGACACTTCCAATTAATATAGATAATATATGATAAAAATCAAACTAAATGAACAGTGAATTTAGGGTATATTAGAATATGGGGTATGGGGCGGGGGTTGTGACGTGGGTTGGGTACAAACGTCCAAGTCACCACCCCGGACGGGGCTATCAAGATGACATGGCAGAATCTCATTGGCCAAGACAAGTAGCCGTTTGTATATGATAAAAGAAGAAGTGAATGAACAGTTATTGTTATATATTATTACTACTTTTAGTATTATAATAAAATACATGTATGATTATGTTCGGTATCAGTACAAGAAGATAAAAATCGGCATCAGCCTGGTATAGAAAACGGCAAAAGTCGGTACCGAATTCATATATGATAAAAGAAGAAGTGAATGAACAGTTATTGTTATATATTATTATTATTATTATTATTATTATTATTATTATTATTATTATTATTATTATTATTATTATTAATGAATACTACTTTTAGTATTATAATAAAATACATGTATGATTCTGTTCGGTATCGGTACAAGAAGATAAAAACCGGCATCAGCCTGGTATAGAAAACGCCAAAAGTCAGTACCGAATTGATATTGAAAATCTTTTAGTTCGGGAATTTCGATAATGCAACCCGGTACCATTTGCGCATCCTTGATCACGGGTGCCGTAGATTTTCTTCAACTTTTAATGATTTCTTTTTTTTAGTTTCAAGGGTAAGGATGAGCTCGGTGCTAACCGATACCAAATCGATACTGGTACCGAAAATACCGGTTACGGTACCGGTATATGAAGGTAAAAATCGGTACCAGGAACTCCAAAAGTCGGTACCGAATTGGTACTTAACATCTTTCGGTTCGGGAAATTCGGTACCGGTACCCAGTACCGTTTGCTTATCTTTGACCACGGATTTCATACGAATAACATCATTACCATACAACTTATTTATTGATTTTCTTTCGGTTATCTTTTAGTTTTTTTTCTACATTATCTTTTTATCTTGTCAACGGTTACGTGCGCAACGTGCTCGTAGTGATTTCAAAACACATGTAAGCACAGACTAAATAATAAAAGAAGTTCGCCGCAACACGGCGACGGTGATAAACCTAGTTATTATAATATACTAATAATATATATATAATAATAATAATAACAAATTAATAAAATATGGTCACTGTTTATCAACACTTCCAATTAATATAGATAATGTACGGGAAATTCGATTGGTATCAGTTCGGTTTATCATAGTATTGACAGATAAATGTAACGTTAACAAAAGAAAAAGCTAGCTAGAAATTTGTTACGGTTTTCAATGATTTTGTTTATTTTTAATAATAATATAGACATTTAACAGGTATCTGATAACCCGAACAACAAAAATTTTGAACATGAATACGACTCGTTTAACTACTTTATATTCAATGTCTATAGGACAGATGGATATTTTATACACCTAGAAGGAGAAATAATGGATCCTAACTTTCAAATTTTAATTATTTTTAAAAACGTAAAAAATCACATGGTGTACTTTTCTGTTATCGTGTCTTAGCAGGTTACCTACAGGTTACCTATTGCGAGCCCTAATTGGAAGCTTTGAATGTATTAATGGTGAAGGCTACGGACTCCGGATTGTTCAAAGGTATAACTCTCCCAAATAACGGCCCCGTTGTATCACACCTATTTATGCAGATGATGTAGTATTCATCGGAGATGGGAATGTGGAACACGCGAAAAAACCTAAATCGCATCCTTAGATGTTTTTTTTCAAGCATAGGGTTTGAAGGTGAGCCCATCAAAGAGCAAAGTATATGGCAAAGGTCTTGCGGAGATAGAGTTATCCTTTTTAGCATCGGCCTTAGAGTGTAATGTTGGGGACATGCCTTTTAAATACCTCAGAATGTTGGTTGGTGCAAATATGAGTCGGGTGGCAAGTTGGAAGCCGGTGGTTGACCGCTTCAATGCAAAGTTGTCAAGGTGGAAGGGGAAAAGCTTGTCGTTTACAGGACGAGTAACGTTGGCTAAATCGGTATTAGGAAACTTACCAAAGTATTTCCTCTCTCTACAAAGCACCGATTAAGGTAATAAATACGCTCGAAGGTATTATACGGAGGTTCATATGGGGAGGTGGAACACACAATAAAAAAATTCACTGGGTTGGGTGGGAGAAAATGATGGTGTCAAAGAAAAGATGGGGATTGGGTCTAAGGAATTTACGGGATGCGAATCTGGCTCTACAAGTCAAATGGTGGTAAAGATTTCGGATTGAAGAAGACCAACTACAGGTCAAAGTCATTAAAGCGCTACATGGTAACAAATGGAAGAACGACTTATTGTCGGTTAATAAAGTCGTTACAGGGATGTAGAAAAACATTGGCAGTATAGAAAAAGGATCTACATAAAAAGGGTGTGGATATAAATACTGGATTAGTGTGCAAAATCGGGAAAGGAAATAGAATCAGATTTTGGGAGGACATATGCCTTCCTAATGGTAAATTATCTTTGTTATTTCCTCATCTTTATAGGTTAGCAGCAGCAAAAGGATCCTCAGTGATGGAAAACTATAAAAGATTCGGCCGGAATGTAGTCTGGGAGTGCAGTTGGAAGTCACACCAAACGTCAGAATCCACCTGGGCAGAACTGTTGGGTTTCTTGGAGCTTTTAGGGATGGCCGAGGTGAAAGAGGGTGAAGATTCGTGGATTTGGGGTCAGGAAGCGGAAGCCATCTTTTTAGTCAAAATAGTAAGAGAGGACCTAGAAGCAGCATGTACACAACTTCCGTTAAGCTTCGTGATCAAATGGTGTAATTGGGCGGTGCCTAAAGCGAACACGTTTGTTTGGAAGTGTGCACAAGGTAGAACTCCAAAGAGAGTCGAGCTAAAAAGGAAGGGTGTACAAACTGGTAAAAATCTTTGTGTGTGTTATGGATACATGTCGGAAATTGTGGAACATCTCTTGATATCGTACACGTTGGCAAGGGCACTATGGTGGGCTATCGGGGTATGGCTGAAAGTTGTCAATTAATACTCCCACGAAACGCTATTACAACTACTCACCCATGTTGATACAATGAAGCTATCTAAGAAGAAAAAGAAGGCAGCAAGATGCATTGTGGCAGCAACATTATGGAAAATTTTGCTGAATCAAAATGAATTTTTTTTAAAGGAGGGCAAAATTCGAACACCAAAATGCTTGAAGAAATAAAGGAGTGCACGTACTTGTGGATTAGGAGCAATGCGAAACTGGAGTATTTATCGTATGAAAATTGGATTGAACATGGAATTAATGTCATAGAAGGTTAGGCGAGTAGGTAGGTTAGTTTTGAGTTGTGTATGTTCTAGCCTTTTGGCTATATATATTTAAATCCCCCTTTATGTTCAAAAAATTGATGTTAAACACTTCATTGACTAGATTTTTGTTTGATGTTGAATTTCATTCGGACCATGGACTCCATTGGTGACTCTTCATGGACGACACCTGCTCCTTCGTGTTGGACTGTTTGGAAGGTTTTTAAAGGGCGCACTCGTCTCTCTCCTCTACCTATGTAATTATTTACTAGTTCAGTCTTTGTCTACGGATATCTCCTATACAGATCCTTCCTCTCTACTTCACATCAAATGGGATTCATGTGATCTTTTTCATGGAGGTTGTGGATTTAAAGGTTAAGGGTTTGCACGACGATGTGTTGATCGTCGATGATTTGAAGGAGGTGGGTTTAAAAGTAGAGGGTTTACACGATGAAGTGTTGTTCTTCGAAGGTTTAAAGGTTCTTTTGTTCAATCGGAAATGGATAACCACCCCCATGATGATCAAATGTGCTGAAATTTATAGAAAAATTGGTTATAGAGATATAAAAGTGGTGAAACGATAGAGATTGTGAATTGGTAGAGTGGTAATTTTATAGTGTAAAATGGAGTAAATAATTTAATTAAAATAAATAAGCTTAAAACTAGTCATTGCTCAACGGCATTTTAAGGAAATTCCAAATAAAAAACCATTTTTATTTAAATAAAAAAAGGAACGGCAACGCTCGTGAAATCACACAAGGGAAAGGGTCAACGCCCCCTTTAATATGGTAGAGATTATGAATCAGTATAATTATAATTTTATAGTATAAAATGGAGTAATAATTTAAATAAAAAAATAAACTTGAAACTAGTCGTTGCCCAAAGGCTTTTTATTATTAACCTATAAATAAGCAATTTAGTTGTGTTTAAGGTTGTTGTACCTTTAGCTTTGGGAGTTTAAAAAAAAAGGAATTTTCCTGTTTAACCATAAAGTTTTAATCTTTGACAATTTAAGTTTAAAGTTTTAATCTTTGTTTCCTTTTAACCCCAAAGTTTTAATCTTTGGTAATTTAACCCCTTTGATTAATTTGATTTTCCACTTCTAATTCAAAAGTTTCCATCTTATACAATTTAAGCCCTTTAATTAATTTGATTTTTCACTTATAATTCAAAAGTTTCTATCTTTTACTATTTAACCACTTTGATTTTTTTACTTATTTGTTGTAATCTTGACTTTGGGGGTTATTCAAAGAAAAAAATGGTTATGCATATGGTTGTTTTAACCTTGGCTTTGGAGGTTTTTCAAAAAAAAATGATTTTTTTACTTTCCACCCAAAAGTATTTCATAAATTACTTTTAACCCAAAACTATTTATTTTTTTAATTTTAACACAAAACTTTTTATCTTTTGCAATTTACCTCACAACTTTTCTTACTTTCAACTTTGGTCTTTTATAGTTTTCATTTTCTGCAAATTTTTCGCTTTATGCTTCGTTCTAAATTATGTGACTTAACACATCGCAACGTGCGTCTTTGGTTTAACGTTTTTACGTTTCATTCTAAATTTTGCGAGTTAACACGACGCAACGTGCGTGTGCAGTGGCGTCTCTGAAAATTCACGTACCCTGTTCGAGCTCGAAAAATGTGCGCATATGCTTTAACGATAAACAATATATTATAAAGCATAAAAATGTATTGGGTTGGGCCCAATAAATATAATGTTAAGTTGGATAATTATAAAGCATAAAAATGTACTTGATAATGGGTCTCTATATTTGATTTGGTATGTGTGTACAATTTAAAAAAAATAACATATATATACCGATTTTTTTAAAAAAAATCACGTGCCCCTCGAAATCACGTGCCTTGTGTAACAACCCGCACTCTCGTGCGTTGTTACTACTCGATATAATCGTTACGCCTAGCACCAGAGATTCGGATCATAATGTAACTATATCGCATACATCGCTATTCGAAGGATAGTCGCATATTTTCGCAATACATTATCGCTACATTACACCACATCACAAACACTAACACTCACGATGGCACTGAGTGAGGACCTATTCTACCCTCCTCGGTGGCCGTGATGTGTCGAAACGCAGACAACTAACGCTAACAAAGACTCTCGGGTGAGTGCTATAGCTCCAGTCGTCGTGACGATGATGACAATACGAGTGAGTGGTACCTCGTCAGTCATTGTGGCACAACACACAATAACGTTCCCGATGACATCGAGAAAAGACCTATACTACCCTCCTTGATGGCCGTCAAACGTCGCTAATAATCGCACACTCGAAACGAAAACCGATTGTTATATCGAAACTTTGAAATATGGATACGTAAATACGCCCCCTAGTGATATATATGCATATATAATAATAATATAAAAAGCGCGTACTCCAAAAACTATCGCAACGCTCAAAAACGGAGAAATCCCCCACGCCGGAGTGGCCATCCGGATGGACAGCCTCATCCGAACGGATGGGTCATCCGACCCAATACCCTCCAACTCACTCTGTTGCCTATAAATAGCGCGTCACATCACTTGAACAGTGATGTGACAGCTCCCACTCGACCAAGCACGCTCTAGGACCCTTTTCTCTCGATTCCTCGCGATTCCGGTATGATTTCAACCTAGAACTTGTACTTCTATGATCTATACTCAATTCTACATCATTCTGTCTTTCAAAACTCAATTTCTAACCGTGAAATCTACTGATTTGAGGTGTTTTAAGGTGATGTCACCAAGAGTTCATATGAACTTCAAGTTGTGACCTCATCCCACCATAAACGACTCAGATCTGGGTGATTTCCACATGTTTTGATAACAAATCTCACCTAAATCTATGTATTTAACCAAGGAACTGTGCGATTTCAAGAGAAACATGAGAAAACATCAAGAACAGCCAAATCTGATGGAACGGGGTGATTCCCGGCCGTTAGAACGGGTCGTAACTGATGGAATTTCATTTGTTAACACAAAATCACATCGTCCCAGTAAAACCACACGTAATTCTTCCGAAAACACTCGAAAACAGTTGATCGGGATGCTAAAACAGACGTGTTATCCGACCAGACAACATGTCATCCGAACGGACCACATGCCATCCGATCGGATAGCATGTCATCCGATCGGATAGCATGTCATCCGATCGGATAGCATGTCATCCGACCGGATGACTGCCATCCGACCGGACCAGCTCATCCGACCCATGACTGCCATCCGACCAGACCAGCTCATCCGACCCATGATTGACATCCGATCCGGACCAAGTGTCATCCGATCCAAACTCTAGTCATCCGATCGAATGTCAGAATGAACCAACAGTCATCCGACCGGATGGGGTCATCCGACCGGATGAGGTCATCCGACTGGATGAGCATCATCCGACTGGATAACTGTCATTTTGATACTATTCCCGCTTAACCGTACATCGTTTACTATATCATTCGATGATTAACGCAGACGTACTCGCAACCGATCCAGTCAAGTTGTATTCTCGCTAAAAACGCACTGTGAGTATACTTGAACCCCTTTTTAATCGCATTTTGGGTGTAACATACGTTTCTAACAAATCGAACTTATCAAACGAAGCATTCACTCAATCGAATTATCACTTGCGAATAACTGTTATGCATAGATATACGTGATGCTAGTTGCATATGTGCTAGGGCTTATACTCGCGACGTCCCACCATGACTAATATAGTACTATTGCGCCCGACGGGGTCTAGTTTGCCATCGCATATTCGAGCATCGAGGACTTAGGGGCTGTTTGGCAAGTGCTGAACCAGTAAGTGCTGAACCAGTAAGAGGTCTGAATGGGTAAGAGGCTCTGAACCAGTAAGTGCTGAATCATTAAGAGCTGTTTGGTTGTATCTTTGAATGACTGTGCAGAATGACTATTTTACCCCTCTGAACTATTATGTGCTGAATGAAATGTATCTGTTTGGCAAGAGCTCTGAATAGTGTACAGATTGATGAAAAATTGTAAAAGAAAAATACAAAACGCCATAGAAAATCCAAATTACACATTAATCCTTTAAATTCCATGGAAACATACGAAAATCCAAATACAAAATAACACAACATACGAAATCCAAATACAAATAACACAACTCTGCATACAATTTTAATTTGAATCATTTGAAAGCAACTGATTAGAAATCTGGTTACGTAAAGAAGTCATATAGTCAATACCTTGTGAACCCCACTCTATGTCTTGAACTAACAGGCCATCATTTTCCCCACTTTGCATTTCATGAAACATCGTGTTCTCATCATAGTCCATAAATAACTGATCATAAATATTGCATTTCCTTATAAAATTATGGATGGCGAAACAAGCAATCACTATGTCTCTTTGTATTGGAAAAGAAAAGGGAGCCATTTGCTTTAGGATTGGGAATCTCGCCTTTAGAACACCATATGCACGTTCAATGACATTTCTGAGTTGTGCGTGAGCATGATTGAATCTTCTTTCTTAGTTAACGCACGTTGTCGTCGAAAATCGGCTAACCAATACCTCGTACCACGGTAGGGAGTCATAAATCCACGAGTGTTGGTGCACGCAGCGTCACAAAGGTAATACTTATCTTTGTATGAGTGTTGGTGTACGCAGCGTCACAAAGGTAATATGTATCAGTATCAAAACTATCATATAAAAAACAAATAATGTATGAAATGAACATTGAAGAATGGTTAAAAACCTGGTGGCGGAAAAGGAAAGCCAGAATTTGGGTTGAATGCAACTTCGTTTAAAACTCGTGAATCATGTGCAATGCCCTCCCATCCGGCCCATACGAATGTGAATATCATATCAAAGTCACAAATTGCTAATACATTTTGAAAGCATTCACCTTTTCCTCTTCCCCTGTAACGAGTCTGTTGATCAACAGGCACGATCGCATGTATAAGAGTTCCATCTAAGGCACCTATTGCCACTTTTATTAGTATAAAATACTATAAAATTAATGAAATATACCACTACTAATTATTAGTATAAAACAGATACCTTCATCTCAATTTGCCACTCTTCTTCTGACAAGTTAAAACTGTTTGTAACTGGATCATAGACATTCCCGGTTTTGTTTTTAAGCTTTAACCAAGCTGCAAATTTTCCTTTTAGAAAATCATAGTGATTCTTCATTTGACGTTGTTCCACTATGAAATTATGTTGTGTTTTCAAATTTTCAGCTACAGTTTTCCATGACGCTTGTTTAAGACTGCTTCCTTCACGTCCATTAACGGTTACTTCATGAACACATGCTTCAAGAAAGGTTTTTTCAACACCTTCTTGCTTCCAATTAATCCTAATCCTTTTTGCCATTTCTAATATAACAACTAATAACAATCAACATACAACATAAAGAAAACATGTATCTTTTTTCAACATACAACATAACCATCCACAAAAAAACATTCATAAAAATAACCAAATATTAGGGATTTAAACCACATCAATCATACCAATCATACCAACATCTATGAATTTTCAACATACAACATAACCATTCTACATACAACATCAATCAACATAATAATGAGTAAAGTATTGGAAAAAAAATCAGGAAAAAACTAATAGAAAAAAAATCACCAAATTCAGAAAAAATAAAATAAAAAAATAAACTAATAAAAAAATCAGAAAAATAAACAAATCCATAAAAATCAAACTTAACCACATCATAATCATAATAATGAGTAAAATAAATGAAAAATCAGTTTAATAAAAAAAATAACCAAGAAAACGAACCTGGGTGCTGTTCGGCGGTGAGGAGAGGGATGAGGGCGGCGTGAGGCGTTCGGTGGTGAGGAGAGGGAGGAGGAAGGCGGCGGGAGGTGGTGAGGAGAGGGAGGAGGTGGCGGGAGGCGGGAGGTGGTGAGGAGAGGGAGGAGGCGGCGGTATGCGGGAGGTGGTGAGGATAGGGAGGAGGAGGAGGGCGACGGGAGGCTTCGGTGGTGAGGACAGGAGTGGGGTGGAGGTCTTGGCTGATGAACTAGGGTTTCTTCTATCTGTACAGAGAAGAGAATGAGAAGAGAGGGGAAAGGGTAACAAATGTCTTTTTTTTCATTCAACAAGTTATTATATCTGTATGATACAGACTGAATGATGTCATTAAGAGGCTAGCATTTTGCCAACCAAACAACTACACCTCTGTCCGAATAAGAGGGGAACCTCTTAATGATTCATTAAGAGGGTTGCCAAACAGCCCCTTAGTTGGTAGTATCAGCTTTGTGAGTATATATGTCGTGTGTTACGTTTATGCATGTGGAAATTCGCTACACTTTTAATCTATTACGCTACATATCAAACCTGTATACTCGCCAATACTTTTGTATTGACAAATATTTTAACATATGTTGCAGGTTAGATCGCAGACTATTTCAAATCAAGCTAGGAAGTCTAGAAACTCAACTAAAATCTAGGTTGTCGGATTTGTATTGTTCGAGAGGACAAGAAATCTGTGATAACTTATGTGATTGTATTATTTGTTAGTATGGGATAACGAATGTATTAAATATTATCGCAACATAGTTGTTATGGATTCTCTTGAACAATCTGATTCACCTAGTGTCGCGCCCCGATGACTCCGCCATCGGTTGGGGTGTGACACCTTGTGCGGAAATCCTCCCCGCACACTATAAGAGTCGCCTCTCTGCGTGTGTGGGTGAACGTTTTTACATCGTCTATTTTTTTCCCGTTTGACAGGTACAACATAACGTGCGCGTCCTAAATCGACTTAGTTATAACTAAAGAATCCCCGCCGCATTGCGGCGGGTCGTAATTCTAGTTACTCTAAATAAGCAACAAAATGCAATACAACTTGTACCTTGTGCTTTGAGACTTCTTCAAGAAAAAAATTTGATTTTTTACTTTTAATCCAAAGGTTTTTACCTTTTGCAATTTTAACCCTACATAATTTGTTTTTTTTAACTTTAACCCAAAACTTTTCAATATTTGCAATTTAACTTCACAACTTTTGTCACTTATACTTTTCATCTTTCTAAAATTTTTGTTTTACGTATAGTTCTGAATTTTTCGAGTTAATACGATGTAACGTACGGCTGTGGTTCAACTTTTTTATGTTTTGTTTCAAATTTTGCAAGTTAACACGGCGCAACATGCATGTGTGGTTCAACGTTTTTACCTCTATTTTTCCATGTTTGACAGGTTTGTCGCAACACGCAGATCCTAGGTCGAGTCAGTGTTGGTGGTCGATAACGGTTGTATAGAATTAGTATTATTTGATACCGTTTTACGCCCCGCCGCAACGCGGGGTGTGCTTTAGGGGTTTCTCAAAGAAAAAATGGTTATGCATATGGTTGTTGTAAACTTGGCTTTGGGGGTTTTTAAAAAAAAAAATGATTTTTTTTTACATTCCACTCAAGTATTTCATAAATTACTTTTAACCCAAAACTATTTGTTATTTACTTTTAACCAAAAACTTTTTATCTTTTCAAATCTATCCTCACAACTTTTTTTACTTTCAACTTTGGTCCTTTATAGTTTTCATTTTCCGCAAAATTTTCGCTTTATGCTTGGTTCTAGACTTTGTGACTTAACACCTCGCAACGTGCGTCTTTGGTTTAACGTTTTTATGTTTCATTCTAAATTTTGCGAGTTAACACGACGCAACGTGCGTGTGTGGGTGAACGTTTTTACATCGTCCATTTTTTTCTCATTTGACAGGTTTAACATAACGTTCGGGTTCTAGATCGACTTAGTTATAACTAAAGAATCTCCGCCGCATTGCGGCGGGTCGCAATTCTAGTTTTAATTAAATTCCAAAAAAACCATTTTTTTCTCAAAAAAAGGGACAATGTCCATGGAGAATCCCACAATGGGAAGGGGCAACACCCCCTTTAAATGGTGGCGGGGTGGTGTGGAGGGGCTTTGTCCTCCCCTCTCCACGCCCCATACCGTATAGTCTTTTTTTTAAACGGCATATTTTATTAAAAGAACAAGAACAAACACAGACTATACAAACAGAGAGACATACCAGAATTAATTGAAATTACATGAAACTGAAAGAGCACCAATCCGACCAATCTAGAGTATGCATTTTTCCTCGGTATTTCACCCAAAGGAAGCTAGTGGCCTTGATTTCAGCAATCAGCTTGGAGATATCCACCCGAAGACTAGAGAAGATTACTTCGTTTCGCAATTTCCATATACTCCAGCAAAAGATTAGGACAATGGCATGTAAGATTTTCTTCAGATCGGCCGAGCCGGTGATGTGGCGATGAACTTGCAGCAGATCTTTTATTGTAAAGGCGAAGATGGGTGGGATTTTGATCCAACCCGAGATCGAATGCCAAACAACAAAGCATACCAAACATGAAGTGAAGATATGTTCAGTCGATTCTTCCTTTTCTCCGCAGAACGGACAGAGTAGAGATGGCATGGTCACGTTTCGTCTTGTTAAGGCGGCCCTAGTTGGTAGACGATCCAAGTTTAATCTCCATCCAAAGATGTTGACTTTGCGAGGGACCCAACCATTCCATTAAAAGTTTTCCATGTCTGGGGGATGTTCATTGTTAAACAAAAGCTTTTTAACCGATTTTACCGAAAATACCCCTGAAGTATCAAGCGACCACTTCCAATTATCTTTGGCATCAGACAACTAGCACTGCGCAATAATGGTAGTGATATCAGCGAGCTCAGCTTGTTCCAGCTGTGAACAGGGTTCTCTGTGCCAGCACCACTTAGCATTTCTAACTTCATTATTCCCCGAACTATGGATACGATCCCGGACACTACAACCTTTGAATTTTTCCAACAAGTAAAGTGCGGGGAAACGAGTTTTTAATGGTGTATCCAGAATCCAAACATCGGTCCAGAACTGCGTGTCAACACCGTTTCCCACTTTACTATTAATAAGATTACAAAGGTGGATATTTTTTCTTTGAAAAGTTGCTTCTTTCTTAATAATATTGTTCCACACGCCCGAAAGACCTCTTCTTGATGGAAGAAAGTTACCTTGTTTAGGGTTAAAATGAAGGCAGGAGACGACTAATCTCCAGAGCCTATTGGGCTCTGATTTATACCTCCATGCCCATTTCGCTAAGAGACTACAATTCGTGTTTTCCAATGAGCCCAATCCAAGTCCCCCGTTTTTTACCGGTTGCGTCGCAATATCCCAACGAACCCAATGCATCTTTTTCCTTGCATCCGTATCCCCCCATAGAAACTTTCTTCTTATTTTTTCGAGTTTGTTGATTACTAACCCAGGTGCTTGATATAGCGAGAAATAGTAAACGGGTAGGGAATCAAGTACCGCTTTGATGAGTGTTGTTCTGCCTCCGATGGATAGAGTAGTTGCCTTCCAAAGTGATAGTCGGGCTTCAAAGGACTCGATGACCGGTGCCCAATTGTTATATCGATTCATATTGCCACCCACCTTCAGCCCGAGATACAAGAATGGTAGTGAGCCGGCCTTACACCCGAGAAGATTTTCCATGTGGTTGCATTCATCCGTAGTGATACCCACACCAAAGAGGCACTACTTGCTGAGGTTTATTTTTAATCCCGAGACTAGATAAAAACATCTCATAAGTCGTCTTATGTTAAGTATGGTGCTTTCATCCCACGCCCCTAAGAGCATGACGTCATCCGCGAAGACTAGGTGTGATACTTTTGGTCCATTATTAGGTAGGGATATCCCTTTAATGAAACCCGCCGAAGTTGCACTAATCATGAAACTTGAAAGAGCTTCCATGGCTAGAATGAAGATGAAGGGCGAGAGTGGGTCCCCTTGCCTAACCCCCCTGAAGCATTGGAATTCCTTCGTTGGGGAACCATTTACCAAGACCGAGGAGCGTGAGGAGACCAAAATACCATGGATCCAATGCCTCCAAGATTCAGGAAAGTTCATTTGGTGAAACACCGAGTCGATGAAATCCCAATTGATCGTGTCAAAAGCCTTTTCGAAGTTAATCTTGAATAAAAAAATTTGTGATTTCGACCGTTTTGCCCAAGAAATAATTTCATTAGCTATGAGGGGCCCATCCAAAATGTTCCTATCCGATAGATAAGCCGATTGCTCTTCCGAAACTATCGATCCGATTACTGATTTGAGACGATTAGCCAGTACCTTAGAGATGACTTTGTTGATGCAACCAATGAGATTGATGGGCCGAAAGTCATTGAGGTTTTCTGGATCGTTTACTTTAGGAATTAGGGTTATAAACGAAGAGCTGCACCCATTTGATATTCTACCCGAGCTGTGGAAGCGAGACATGATGTTGTGAAAATCATCCCCCAGCAGATCCCAATAATGCTTTATAAAAGTAAAGTTGAAACCGTCCGGTCTCGGTGCTTTGTCTCCTCCATAATCCCAAACTGCATTTTTAACTTCGTTAAAGGAAAACGGTATAGTGAGAGACATAGCTTGTTCATCAGTAAGTTTCTTGAGATGGGAGCAACTGAATGGCGGTCTCGAGTGAATCGGCTCCAAAAAATTTCCTTCAAAGAACTTGCGGACTTCCTCTTTGATCTGAGAGGGATCAGTACACCACACCCCATCGATCCATAGGCCGTTAAACCTACTTCTCAACACTCTACTGTTGATGTAACCATGAAATAAGGCTGAGTTCTCGTCCCCATCAATAGCCCATCTTACCCGGGATTTTTTCCGTAGTTCACTTAGCCTGTTATCGTTAATCTCTGCCACCTTGGTTTTGTGTTCAGTGTATACCAATGCCTCTGAATCAGAGAGATCCCTGATCTCGCTCAATAGGTCTAGTTTTTCTAATTCTTCGGCTGAAGTGTTAAGACATTCGTCTTCTGTTTTTTTTGTACTTTTATTCCATTCTTTAACCGCCCTTTTGATGCGTCTGAGTTTTTCTGCCAAGATAATATCCGGAGGCCCTGCAAAAGAAAAGGAGCTGACAGAGGAACGAACGACAGTGTCCAGACCCGGTTTAGTAAGCCAAGCGTTAAAGAATTTGAACGGTATGTGACCGAAGTCGGTTGGAGTAGTGACAAGAACCAACGGACAGTGGTCCGAGAGATTCCTCGGAAGAGCCGTAAGGGCTGCCATCGGCCAGCGACCCCAAAACTTATCGCAAACCAACATTCGGTCCAATTTGCTTAACTTGTTCCACCTTGTGAATTTGAAGCCATTCATATGGTATTCCGCTAAATTTGACTCGTATATGAAAGTGTTAAAAACTGCGGCTGGCGTTGGGTCAAACATGCAGTTTCTTCTCTCTTCAGCTGATCTAACCTGGTTGAAGTCACCAAGCAATATCCAATAACCCCCACGCAAGGCCTTAAGTTCTTTGATTTTATCCCACAACACCCTTTTAGATGGGGCCGATTGGGGGCCGTAGATGTTTACCACATGAATCTGTTCACTGAGGCCCCTAATGGTACCACATACCAGTAGAAAATTTTTGTCTTTGACCGAATCCATTCTGGTGAAAATACCAGGGTCCCATATACAAGCCAAGCCTCCCGACCTACCATCCGAGTTAACCCACTCTACTTCTAAAGGTAGGTTCCCCCATAATATGCTAAAGTTAATTCTGGATCCATCTACACACATCGTTTCTTGAATTGCAATAAAACTAATCCCATGTTCTCTGTTGATCCTTTTTATCCAACTGGCTTTGTGAGTGTTGCCCACCCCCCTGATGTTAATGGTGAGATAATTCATTGGACCACCATATTTTCACCATCTCCCCTAACCATATCTTCAATCTGAATTGTGCAATTGTCAACATGCATACCTGTCGCACGGCCTACAAGAATAGTTGCATTGACTTCGGATGAGACATTCGTTTCAACTGATACAGCGAACGGATCATCCGTCGCCGTCTCAGAGGTGCTTTGATCCATATCAGGGTTTCCCCTGTTATCTCGAGGTAGTGGAACTGATGATGTTGCGGCCGGATTGCTCATGAGTGAAACATAGTCATCAGTGATGATATTCGATGCGACTGCAGGAGTGTTTGGTGGTAATGTTGTGGTAGATTGTGGGCGGAGGGAATCAGGGTAAGGTGGAAGAGGGAAGTCAAATGCATCCCGTGTCGTTTCTGAAAATCCAGCACCCTCACATCTGGGTCTCTTAGTAGCCGGTTGCCTTGGACTGGATATTGGCTCAATGGACTGTCCATTGGGCTTGTTGTTATGTGGCCCACTACCCAGTCTTCTGAGAATGGCAGGCCCGGTTTTTTGTGCTTTAGGACCGCCTGAGCTTGCAGCAGTAAAGACAGTACAGACAGGCTGGCACATGTCTGACACAACATATAGTCTTAGTTTATGATTTTGTTGTAACAATTTATATATTGTTTTGTTAAGAAATATAAACGTAGAATGGTTGTTAAAATCCAACCTACATGTAAATTTTCTTTAGGACTGTTAGGGGAGGATTTTCCAAAGATCAGTGATCCTCAATTACTGTTGGGCTTAGGGATCCTCAATTCTGTTTGAATTAGTGATCCTCAGAGAGTATTGTAGGATCAGGATCCAGGATCATCATAGTGATCCTTACACTAACGATTGTCTGCTTTGAATATGATGTTGTTTTGCAGGAGTACGTGCTTGGACTTGGTCTTGGCGATATTCCTGGAGCATATTCCCTTTTTATTCCGCACGTGCTTGACTAATATGGACGTTATGGAGGTCGTGGAAGACTTGCATGAAATGCGGATAGTTAGTTAGCTTAGATATTTTCCAAATTTATAAGGGGATAGCGAGCTAGATTAAGACACTTGGCTATTTTTGGCTAAACACACACACTCGTAACTGCTCTCATCAGCTCTCGACAGTTTGCTCGGTGATTACACACTTTTTTGCACATTACACTCTAGTGATCCTTGTAACAAGCTCGCTATCATCCAAAGTTGTAATACATTTTCTGTTTAATCTGAGTTGGTGATCGGTAGTTTCCATCACCCGAGGTTTTTTATGCCGGAGATCAACTCTTGATCAAGGGCTTTTTCCTCGTATACATCATTGTGTCACTTGTTCACTACATTTCTGAGTGATCCTTAATATTGTTCGTTGATTCAAGCATCACACCTCACAACAAAAGATTTGGTTGCATTATCTTTGCTTGATTTTTTGACCAAAACAGTTTGGCGCCCACCGTGGGGCAATTGGTGCTTCGTTCTTGAGAAATTATTGTTCTTGTGATCATTTCGGTTTATTACAACCAAGCAAATGACTTCTTCAGCAAAGAACACATCAAGCTCCATGCCGGCAATGAGTTCTTCACAAGGCGTTCCTCCTTTGCCTCCACCACCTTCTGGATCCCAGAAGAATGCTGAAAATGCTGCAAAGAGACAAACCCCCATTTTTCCAAAACCACCAACTTCTTCTGTTTCCTCTAATCCTACTACTAATGATCTTTATACTCTGATTTTGCAGATGAGAAATCGCATGCAAGAGCAGGACAAAACCAATGAAAGAATCCTCCAGGAGATTGGTGATATCAAGAAACAAAAGAAATCAGTGGAGGATCACTCTCCTCTGATACCAAGGTCATTGAATTTTGACACTTCAGTGGTAACTACCCTACAATCGGCAGTTCCAGGCATCCAGTATCAAAGTGGTCCATCAGAAAGGCGTTATGGAACAACAACTATGAGTCAAGCATTTGGCTCTCACTTCCAGCCTCAAGGGTCCTGTTTCCAGCCATCGGGATCCTCTTTTCAGCAGCAGGGATCCTTCGTCAGCTCAAGAGGATATTTGGGAATGCACACAGTCCAAGGATCCTCCTAGGTCCAAGGATCCTCCCAGGTCCAAGGATCCTCCCAGTTCCAAGGATCCTCACCGCTTCAAGGATCCAACATCCTTCAGGATCAAGGATTTTTAAGAAATATGCAGCCTCCAAGCTCGGATGTTCATCAAGGAGACTTCATACCAATGCAGACCATTGCTTCCTCTGGTCCTTCAATCATACAGGAACCCCGTCAATATGGATCCACATCTGCAATTCCAAACATGAATCCCATGGGAGGTAACACTTTTAATAATTTGTATAACACTAACCATGGCTCTATGCAGGATACAGGTATCAATCAGGCTATGGCTAGGGAGTTACAGAAGCTTAAGGATATGATATCCAGCGTACCATGAGTGGTTAAACCCATTCCTGAAATTGCAGATGGTAGCCATAGGATATCTCGCTTTGCACCACCTATTTGTGATGCTGAGATACCCAAAAGATTTCAGATACCAACTATGAAGCTATATGATGGTTCAACGGATCCAGAGGAACATGTAGCTCAATACAGGGAAAGGATGGAGATCAATCCAATTCCTGAGAGGTTAAAAGAAGCATGTCTATGCAAGGGTTTTGGATCCACACTCACTGGATCTGCTCTTAAATGGCTGCTAAGTCTTCCCCTTTACTCTATTACTTCATTTGCTAATCTAGTTAATTTGTTTAATAGTCAATTCTCTTGTAGTAGAAAATTTGAACGATTAACTAGTGATCTATATAGGGTAACACAAGGTCAAAATGAATCACTTAGAGATTACATCACTAAATTTAGTAAAGAATCCTTAGATATCCCTAACCTGGATATAGCTACAGCTGTAGAAGCCTTTAAAATGGGTTTGCTTAGGGATTCATTGTTCTATGATGATCTTGTTATGACACCATGCAGGAATCTTGATGAAGTAAGAACCAGGGCCCTTAGGTTCATCCGTCTAGAGGATGACAAAAGGATCCAGGAGAGATTGACAGGATCCTCAAAACAGGAAAAGCAAGGATCCTACTTTAAGAAAATAACAAGTTCAAGTCCTACAACAAGTCTCACAACCAGAATGTGCATGCAGTAGAGCAAGAAGAGGATGATGAGGATTATCCTCCAATTTCTGAATATTGTTTTTCTGTTGACAACAATGAACTAATTCTTGTGATGCAGAATCTAGGTGAGAAAGCAAGATGGCCAAGGAAAAGTGATAAACAGGCTGCTACAAAAGACAAATCCAAATGGTGTGCATATCACGAGGATTTCGGGCATCTCACTGAAGAATGTATTGCACTTAGAAAAGAAATTGGTTACTTGTTAAGCAAGGGGCACTTGAAGGAGCTTTTGGGAATAAAGAAGTCAAGGATCCAGGATCCTGAAAGGATCCCAGAAAAGGCTCCTGCTCCTCCAGCAGATGCACAAGTTATAAACTTCATATCCGGTGGATCAGACATTTGTGGTACTTCCTTTTCAGCAGCCAAAAGACATGCCAAGGAAACCAAGATGGATAATGGAGACAGACCCATCCGGACCTCCACTGTCACCAAGGATAAGATTATAACTTTTGATGAGAATGATCGTCTTGATGTTCAGGATACTCATCATGATGGTCTTGTTATTACTCTGTTTATTTCTAACCACTTTGTTCGCAGGATCCTAATAGATGGAGGAAGCTCAGTGAACATCATTCAGCTTGATGTCCTCAAGAAGATAAACATTCCTGAATCAGACATTGTCCCAAGATCCTCAGTTCTTGTGGAATTCAGCGGAGAGACCAAGAATACATTGGGGGACATCAAACTCCCTATCTATATTGAAGGACTCCATTCTTATCAAAAATTTTGTGTTATAGATTGCTTATCTTGTTGTAATGTTATCCTTGGCAGGCCATGGATACATGACATGAAGGCAGTCCCATCTACTTATCATCAGTGCGTGAAGCTTCCTAGTCCATGGGGGGGTGGTGAAAATTGAAAGTGACCAGCAAGAAGCTAAGAATTGCTACACATCATCAATGAAACCAGCCTCGAAACCAAGGGAGCAATAGCAATTAAAGCATTCTCCAAGAGATGTCTTGGAGGCAAGAGAGCAGGATGTGAAGGAAATCCTTATGGATCCTCATGATCCTGAATCCATAGTCTTCATAGGATCAGGGATCCTTAATAACATTGAACACGATCTAGTATCCTTCCTTAAGAGGAGGAAAACCACCTTTGCCTGGAAGCATGAGGATATGACAGGTATATCTAAGGATATAATTACTCGTAAACTTGGCATTGACAGGCCATTCAAGCCAATTCATCAAAAAAGAAGAAAGTTTGCACCTGAAAGGAATGCTATTATCCAGGAGGAGGTATATAAACTACTTCGGGCTGGTATGATAAGAGAGGTTAAGTATCCAAGGTGGCTAGCCAATGTGGTTGTTGTTCAAAAGAAAAATGGAAAGTGGAGGGTATGTGTCGATTTTACTGATTTAAACAAGGCATGTCCCAAGGATCCTTTCCCATTACCCCACATTGACTCCATGGTGGATGCTACCGCGGGTCATGAGTTGTTGACTTTTATGGATGCTTCATCTGGATTTCAACAAATTCAAATGGAACCATCTGATCAAGAGGATACAGCCTTTATGACCCCAACTGGTATATATTGTTATATTGCTATGCCATTTGGACTAAGGAATGCAGGTGCTACTTATCAAAGACTAGTCAATATGATGTTCAAGGAACAAATTGGACACACTATGGAAGTCTATATAGATGACATGGTGGTTAAGTCCAAAAAAGCTGAGGATCACCTTAAAGACTTGGAGGAAGCATTCAATATCCTTGATAAATTTAATATGAAACTAAATCCTTCCAAGTGTCATTTTGGTGTTAAAGCAGGGAAATTCCTAGGCTATATGGTGACAAAGAGGGGCATTGAAGCAAGTCCAGAGCAGATTAAGGCTATTGTGAATATCAAATCTCCTGCCAATTCCAAGGATGTGCAAAGATTGACAGGCAGGATCGCAGCCTTGAACAGGTTCATATTCGAATCCTCAGAAAAGTGCAAGGAATTCTATGACATCCTGAGGAAGAATAAGAAATTTGAATGGACTGAGAAGCATGAAAGTGCCCTCAAATCTCTTAAGGATTACCTATCCTCAGCTCCTGCCTTGATGAAACCAGAAAAAAGGGATATATTATCCTTGTATTTAGCGGTATCCTCTAAAGCAGAAGTGCGGTCCTTGTTAAGGATCACAAAGGTACACAACATCCTGTTTATTATGTAAGTAAGAGTTTACTTGATGCTGAATCCAGGTATTCACACTTAGAGAAACTTATCCTTGCATTAATTATGGCATCTACTAAATTAAGACATTATTTTGAGACTCATGCCATTATTGTTAAGACTAATTTTCCAATTAAGAATGTTCTCAGGAAACCTGAAATGTCAGGAAGGATGGCTAAGTGGGCAGTGAAGCTTAGTGCATATGATATAAGATATGAACCAAGGACTGCCATCAAATCCCAAGCCTTAGCTGACTTTGTGGTAGATTTCAGTAGTGACTTGCAAAAGGAAGCTGAATTAGAAGTCCAACAACTTAAAGAAACTAAGGATCCTTGGATACTCTTCACTGATGGAGCTTCTAATGTCAAAGGAACTGGACTTAGAATACTACTAAAATCGCCACAGGGGGACATAATACCCCACTCCATAGCTTGTGAGTTCCAAACTACTAATAATGAGGCTGAATATGAAGCCTTGATAGCTGGTTTGCAAATTGCTAAGCATATGAGGATCAGGTATCTTGAGGTACATGTAGATTCGTTGTTAATTACTAATCACTTTAATGGATCCTATGCTGTTAAAGGTGAAAAGCTAATCAAATACTTAGAGATAGTCAAAGAATTGACACTCTCTTTTGTTTCCTTTAGTTTGACACAGGTACCAAGGGAAGAGAATGCAGAGGCTGATGCATTAGCCAATCTAGGATCATCTTTGAAGATCCCGGAGGATATCAAGATCCCTATTTTCCACATCCTGACCCTGCTATCGAGGATCATGTAGCCATGGAGATAGAAGAGGATTCTGCAATCATCCCTAGTGATGATACTCAATCTCATTCAGGATCATGGATCCTTCCAATCATGAGATACATACAACATGGAGAGATTCCCACAGGAGAAAACCCCAGGGCTTTCAAAATTAAGGTATCTCAATTTACAATATTGAATAATATGTTGTATAAACGATCTCTTGCAGGACCATATCTAAGATGCATTGAGGATCCTGAAATCCAAGAAGTCCTAAAGGATTTCCATGAAGGAGATTGTGGAAACCACACTGGGGGCAGACCATTATTCTCAAAGAATCCTGAGGACAGGATACTATTGGCCTACTATGAAAAAGGATGTTGTGGAATATGCCAAGAAGTGTGATCCTTGTCAAAGACATAGTAATATCCTTCACCAACCAACAGAACTTTTGCATCCTATATCCTCTTCTTGGCCATTTATGAGATGGGGAATGGATATAGTTGGTAAGCTTCCTAAGGCACATGGTGGAAAAGTATTCATGCTTGCTATGATTGATTACTTCTCCAAGTGGATAGAGGCTGAAGCCTTTGCTCAAGTCAGAGAAAAAGAAGTGATATCCTTTATTAAGAGAAACATTATTACTAGATTTGGTATCCCTTCTGAAATTGTTTGTGATAATGGATCCCAATTTATTGAGAATAGAACTACTAACTTTTGTGACAGCTGGGGGATTAAGATGATTACATCAACACCAGTCCAACCACAAGCTAATGGTCAGGCAGAATCATCCAACAAGATCATCGTCAACAATTTGAAGAAAAAGCTTGGATCCAAGAAAGGAAAGTGGGCAGAAGAACTACCTTATGTACTATGGGCTGAAAGGACAACTCCCAAGAATGCCACTGGCCAAATTCCATTTTCTTTGGTATTTGGGGCAGAATCAGTGATCCCTACAGAGATGGTGGTTCCTACTGCAAGAACAAGCATTCGTGATCCTGAAGAAAATGCTGAAAACTTGGTTCAAGATTTGGATACTATAGAAGAACTAAGGGATTTGGCAAGGATAAGGATGGCCAGTTATCAACAAAGGATGGCTGCAGCTTATAACAAAAATGTCAGGATCAGGAAATTCCAAGTTGGTGATATGGTGTTAAGGAAAGCATTTCAGAATACCACCAATCCTACTGATGGAAAGTTGGCACCAAAGTGGGAAGGCTCTTACTTGATCGAAGCTGAGGCAGGAAAGGGGGCATATCGATTGCTAACAATGGAAGGTGATTTGCTACCAAGAGCTTGGAATGCTGTCCACTTGAAGAAATACTTCATGTAATAAGGATCCATGATCCTTACCCGACAAGTATCCTTGAAGGATCCTTACAGGACAGAGGATCCTCATTTTGGTAATATTCTAATCTCAAACTATTTCATTCTTTAATTATCTTATATAGGGATAAGGATCCTGCATCTTTTATCCTCCTTTCACTTGATTCTGAGTTTTGAAGGTTCAGGTATCCTTAACAAAGGATTGAGTATCCGCAGAAGTATCTAGTTATTTGGGCTTGACCCCAGTTATTTGGGCTTGACCCCAGTTATTTGGGCTTGACCCCAGTTATTTGGGCCTATCCCCAGTTTTGGGCCTGTCCCCAGTATCGCCAGCAGTGCACGATGATCCTGGTGCAGTTCATGGCAATGGGACCACTACTCGCTTTAGGGGCTGACAATTTCTTTGTACTGGCTGTATCCGGGATCCTACGTATAATGGTAGACGTACCATACATCCGTTCCTAAGGTTTTTAACGTTTTCACGTTAGCTAAGGTTTTGTCATTTTCATGTCACTAAGTTTGGATAGTCGCCAGTGAGGGCCATACTCCAGTTTACACACGATCCTTTGGGCTTGTCCCCAGTTATCCTTTGGGCTTGTCCCCAATTATCCTTTGGGCTTGTCCCCAGTATATTGGGCTTGTCCCCAGAATTGTTGGGCTTGTCCCCAGTTACTAACTTTTCTCTTATATTGGCTTAGTCCCAAGTTATATTCTGTTTCAGGATTTCGAAGTTAAACAGCTAAGGATCCCTGATCCTTACCTTTTACTAAGGTTTGTCTTTTGGTTATCCTTAATATGAATGTTAAAAGGGTTAGGATCCTAACTTGGATTCTCAGGTATGATCCTTAATTGCTTTGATTTTATTTATCATTTACATGAGTGACCCTTATCCTTTGACAACTGAACTTACGATCCTTAAACTACACTACTTTTCAGAACTTGTCGACTATAGGATATGTGATCCTTGATCATATCCTAAACTTTTTGAGGATATTTATCAAATTTTTTCTTCTTTACTTAATAAATTCAGACAAAATGTATATCACAACAATTGAAAAGTAAAGTATTCACAAGGATAACAACACGGGAAATAGCCAAAAAGTTAAAGTTTTATTTATTCGCAAAACGTTAAACCCTTTAAGGTTGTCAAAATTGCCAACCCACGTTTCTACCAGCAAAACATGGCCCGTCCACATAGGTTGGCAAAGGGTGTCCATTGTTAACGGGTCTTAAGAGTGCAGGAAATAAAAGTTGGAAGGATAACAAGTGGCTTCATCCCCCAAACAGAGGATCCGTCCACCACCCATTATCCTACCTATTGTCTAAGGATCCATGATCCATAACCCTAGAAACTATTGTTCGAATACAACCCAACATTGTTTAAAACATCATAACCAAAAACTATCAAATCCTGAAAAAAAATGGGCTCCGGCCACGTCTAGAAATATCCATCATCGCCCATTTCAGCAGCTCACACCTTGGCTGCATCACCTCCTGCATCACCACCAGCATCATCACCGCCAGCCTGATCCTTTCCACTGCCACTCGCCTCGATTGCCAAGACCTGAGTAGCATCTTCTTCATCCTCCAGCTCAGTCAGCTTTGCCTTCCATGCCTCCTTGTCCCAAGTGGTCCTGTCGAAGTCAGGATCCTCCCCCTCCTGGGCCATTTGAAGCTTGATCTTGTACATGGTGATGGCAGCAGAGACCTTAGCATCCTCCAGCAGGTCATGCTTCTCGTGATCAGCCTCTATTTGGGCCATGACCGTTTGCTGCTTTGATAGAGCCAGATCCTTTTCAAGGCGAGAGATGGTTTGATCCTTGGCTAAGAAGATCTTTTGGAAGTCCCTTTGCTTCTGGTCAGCCTCCTCAGTATAAGCATCCAACAGCATTTCGACCTCAGCAAATTTCTGCAAAGAAGACAAGGGAAAGTTTAGGATTACATGATCCTCAAGTGGGCAGGATAATTAAGCTGAGTCAGTGATCCTTACATCAGCAAAGTATTCTAGGAACTGGTGGCGAATGAGAGGCAGGCCTTCAAGATTGTCAGCCTCAGAAGCTTTCCTTTTCTTTCCCTTAGAGGTGGTAGGCTTTGGAACCGCAGCACTAGGGCTGGCAGCCGTCTTCTTTTTCCCAGACCTGGGACTAACAGTGGTGAGATCGGGGACACTGAAGCGGGAAGCATACCTTGAAGATTTTCCAGCACCTACACATCCAAAACAGATAAGTATCCTTATTTCATTTTAATTTAAACATTTAGTTATGCATAAAATGGGATACTTACTTGACATCGTAACAGAGCCTGAGGATACTTCTTGAGAATCCTGGGTATTTGCTTGAAATGATCTTATAGTAGGATCAAGATTCCGAAAAGCATCAAGCCTTTCGTTCATTGCAGGTGACATAATGAGGTGTGAAACAGAAATAACTGCAAAATAAAAACAAAGGAGTTAGTGATCCTCAGCAGAGACAAGGTTATCCTGTGATCCTTCTAAGGGTCCTCTATCCTACCGTGGATGGCCCACTTTCTTGGCAGATCCTTCCCATCAGGGATGGAATCCCTTCTGACAAAGAAGAATCGCCTTTTCCAGTTGGTATCATTCTTAGTGGTTTTGAGGATGGGGTGTTCTTCACCGGGTTTGTGTTTGAATAGATAGCGATGAGATCCATGGCTCACAAGGTTGCACATTTCTGCTAACTCCGACATTCCCAGATCAATATCTTCATGCTCAATGATTCTTTCAAGGGTATACAAGACCCTCCACATCATTGGCATCGCTTGGATGTAGGAGATGCCGGTGAGAGAGAAGAAAGATTGGGTGAAATCAGGAAAAGGATACGAGTATCCTATCGTAAATGGGGTGACCGGAAAAGCTACCCAGGTTTCAGAAACAAAGTCGCTTAGGACGGTGGGGTCAAAAGTTTTAAAAACGGTGCTCGCCGGAAAACAATGGCGAATCCTGTCTGTTAGGAGAGGATTTTCCAATGATCAGTGATCCTCAATTACTGTCAAGCTTAGGGATCCTCAATTCTGTTTGAATTAGTGATCCTCAGGGGGTATTATAGGATCAGGATCATGGATCATCATAAGGATCCTTACACTAACGATTGTCTGCTTTGAATATGATGTTGTTTTGCAGGAGTACAAGCTTGGACTTGGTCTTGGAGATATTCCTGGAGCATATTCCATACTTATTCCGCACGTGCTTAACTGAAGTGGACGTTATGGAGTTCGTGGAAGACTTGCACAAAATGCGGATAGTTAGTTACTTTAGATATTTTCTAAATTTATAAGGGGATGGCGAGCTAGATGAGAACACTTGGCTATTTTTAGCTTAACACACACACTCGCAACTGCTATCATCAGCTCTCGACAATTCACTTGACGATTACACACTTTTTTGCACATTACACTCTAGTGATCCTTGTAACTAGCTCGCTATCATCCAAAGTTGTAATATCTTGTTTGTTTAATCTGAGTTGGTGATTGGTAGTTTCCATCACCCGAGGTTTTTTATGCCGGAGATCAACTCTTGATCAAGGGCTTTTTCCTCGTATAAATCTTTGTGTCACTTGTTCATTACATTTCTGAGTGATCCTTAGCATTGTTCATTGATTCAAGCATCACACCTCACAACAGAAAATTTGGTTGCATTATCTTAGCTGGATTTTTGACCAAAACAGTTTGGCGCCCACCGTGGGGAAATTGGTGCTTCATTCCTAAGAAGATTCATATTTTTATGGTCATTTCGGTTCGTTACAATCAAGCAAATGGCTTCCTCAGCAAAGAACACATCAAGCTCTATGCCGACAATCAGTTCTTCACAAGGCGTTCCTCCTTTGCCTCCACCACCTTCTGGATCTCAGAAGAATGCTGAAAATGCTGCGAAGAGACAAACCCCCATTTTTACAAAACCACCAACTTCTTCTGTTTCCACTAATCCTACTACTAATGATCTTTTTAATCTGATTTTGCAGATGAGAGATCGCATGCAAGAGCAGGATAAAACCAATGAACGGATCCTCCAAGAGATTGGTGATATCAAGAAACAGAAGAAATCAGTGGAGGATCACTCTCCTCTGATGCCAGGGTCATTGAATTTTGACACTCCAGTTGTAACTACCCTACAATCGGCAGTTCCGGGCATCTAGTATCAAAGTGGTCCATCAGAAAGGCGTTATGAAATGGCAACTATGAGTCAGGCATTTAGCTCTCACTTCCAGCCTCAGGGATCCTATTTTCAGCCATCGGGATCCTCTATTCAGCATCAAGGATCCTTCAGCTCAGGAGGATATTTGGGAATGCACGCGGTTCAAGGATCCTCCCAGGTCCAAGGATCCTCCCAGGTTCAAGGATCCTCCCAGGTCCAAGGATCCTCCCAGGTCCAAGGATCCTCCCAGGTCCATGGATCCTCCCAGGTCCAAGGATTCTCTATTGTTCCAGGATCCTTTCAGCTTCAAGGATCCTCTCAGCCTCAAGGATCCAACATCTTTTAGGATCAAGGATTCTTAAGAAGTATGCAGCCTCCAAGCTCGGATGTTCATCAAGGAGACTTCATACCAATGCAGACCATCGCTTCCTCTAGTCCTTCAATCATACCAGAACCCCGTCAACATGGATTCACATCCGGAATTCCAAACATGAATCCAATGGGAGGTAACACTTTCAATAATTCATATAACACTAACCATGGCTCTATGCAGGATACAGGTATCAATCAGGCTATGGCTAGGGAGCTACAGAAGCTTAAGGATATGATATCCGACGTACCAGGAGTGGTTAAACCCATTCCTGAAATTGCAGACGGTAGCCATATGATATCTCGTTTTGCACCACCTATTTGTGATCCTGAGATACCCAAAAGATTCCAGATACCTTCCATGAAGCTGTATGATGGTTCGACGGATCCAGAGGAGCATATAGCTCAGTACAGGGAGAGGATGGAAATCAATCCGATTCCTGAGAGGTTAAAAGAAGCATGTCTATGCAAGGGTTTTGGATCCACACTCACAGGATCTGCTCTTAAGTGGCTGCTAAGTCTTCCCCCTTACTCTATTACTTCATTTGCTAATCTAGTTAATTTGTTTAATAGTCAATTCTCTTGTAGTAGAAAGTTTGAACGATTAACTAGTGATCTATATAGGGTAACACAAGGTCAAAATGAATCACTTAGAGATTACATCACTAAGTTTAGTAAAGAATCCTTAGATATCCCTAACCTGGATATTGCTACGGCTGTAGAAGCCTTTAAAATGGGATTGCTTAGGGATTCATTGTTCTATGATGATCTTGTTATGACCCCATGCAGGAATCTTGATGAAGTAAGAACCAGGTCCCTTAGGTTCATCCGTCTAGAGGATGACAAAAGGATCCAGGAAAGATTGACAGGATCCTCAAAACAGGAAAAGCAAGGATCCTACTTCAGGAACAACAAATCAAAGTCCTACAACAAGTCTGATAACCAGAATGTGCATGCAGTGGAACAGGAAGAGGATGATGAGGATTATCCTCCCATTTCTGAATACTGTTTTTCTGTTGATAACAATGAACTAATCCTTGCAATGCAGAATCTAGGTGAAAAAGCTAGGTGGCCGAGAAAAAGTGATAAACCAGCTGCTACAAAAGATAAGTCCAAGTGGTGTGCATATCATGAGGATTTCGGGCATCTCACTGAAGAGTGCATTGCACTTAGAAAGGAAATTGGTTACTTGTTGAGCAAGGGGCATTTGAAAGAGCTTTTGGGACGAAAGAAGTCAAGGATCCAGGATCCTGAAAGGATCCCGGAAAAGGCTCCTGCTCCTCCAGCAGATGCACAAGTTATAAACTTCATATCCGGTGGATCAGACATTTGTGGTACTTCCTTTTCAGCAGCCAAAAGACATGCCAAGGAAACCAAGATGGATAATGGAGACAGACCCATCCGGACGTCCATTGTCACCGAGGATAAGATCATAACTTTTGATGAGGATGATCGTCTTGTTGTTCAGGATCCTCATCATGATGGTCTTGTTATTACCCTGTTTATATCTAATCATTTTGTTCGCAGGATCTTATAGATGGAGGAAGCTCTGTGAACATCATTCAGCTTGATGTCCTTAAGAAGATGAATATCCCGGAGTCTGATATTGTCCCAAGATCCTCAGTCCTTGTGGGATTCAGTGGGGAAACCAAGAACACGTTGGGGGACATCAAACTCCCTATCTATATTGAAGGGCTCCATTCTTATCAGAAGTTTTGTGTTATAGATTGCTTATCATGTTGCAATGTTATCCTTGGCAGGCCGTGGATACATGATATGAAGGCAGTCCCATCCACATACCATCAGTGCGTGAAGCTTCCTAGTCCATGGGGAGTGGTGAAAATTGAGAGTGATCAACAAGAAGCTAAGAATTGCTATACCTCATCAATGAAGCCAGCCTCAAGACCAAGGGAGCAATAGCAATTAAAGTATCCTTCAAGAGATGTCTTGGAGGCAAGAGAGCAGGATGTAAAAGAAATCCTCATGGATCCTGATGATCCTGAATCTAGGATCTTCATAGGATCAGGGATCCTTAGCGAAATTGAACAGGATCTAGTATCCTTCCTTAAAAGAAGGAAAACTACCTTTGCCTGGAAGCATGAGGATATGACAGGTATATCTAAGGATATAATTACTCATAAGCTTGGCATTGACAGGTCATTCAAGCCAATTCATCAAACAGAAGGAAGTTTGCACCTGAAAGGAATGCTATTATCCAGGAGGAGGTAGATAAGCTACTTTGGGCAGGTATGATAAGAGAGGTTAAGTATCCAAGATGGTTAGCCAATGTGGTTGTTGTTCAAAAGAAAAATGGAAAGTGGAGGGTATGTGTCGATTTTACTGATTTAAACAAGGCATGTCCCAAGGATCCTTTCCCATTACCCCACATTGACTCCATGGTGGATGCTACCGCGGGTCATGAGTTGTTAACTTTTATGGATGCTTCATCTGGATTTCAACAAATCCAGATGGAACCATCTGATCAAGAGGATACAGCCTTTATGACCCCAACTGGTATATACTGTTATATTGCTATGCCATTTGGACTAAGGAATGCAGGCGCTACTTATCAAAGGCTAGTCAATATGATGTTCAAGGAACAAATTGGACACACTATGGAAGTCTGTATAGATGACATGGTGGTTAAGGCCAAGAAAGCCGAGGATCACCTTAAAGACTTGGAGGAAGCATTCAATATCCTTGATAAATTTAATATGAAACTAAATCCCTCCAAGTGTCATTTTGGTGTTAAAGCATGTAAATTCTTAGGCTATATGGTGATGAAAAGGGGCATTGAAGCAAGTCCAGAGCAGATTAAGGCTATTGTGAACATCAAATCTCCTGCCAATGCCAAGGATGTGCAAAGATTGACAGGCAGGATCGCAGCCTTGAACAGGTTCATATCCAAATCCTCAGAAAAGTGTAAGGAATTCTATGACATCCTGAGGAAGAACAAGAAATTTGAATGGACTGAGAAGCATGAAAGCGCCCTCAAAGCTCTTAAGGATTACCTATCCTCAGCCCCCGCCTTGATGAAACCAGAAAAGGGGGATATATTATCCTTGTACTTGGTGGTATCCTCAAAAGCAGTAAGTGCGGTCCTTGTTAAGGATCACCAAGGTACACAACATCCTATTTATTATGTAAGTAAGAGTTTACTTGATGCTGAATCCAGGTATTCACACTTAGAGAAACTTATCCTTGCATTAATTATGGCATCTATTAAATTAAGACATTATTTTGAGAATCATGCCATTATTGTTAAGACTAATTTTCCAATTAAGAATGTTCTCAGGAAACCTGAAATGTCAGGAAGGATGGCTAAGTGGGCAGTGAAGCTTAGTGCATATGATATAAGATATGAGCCTAGAACTGCCATTAAATCCCAAGCCTTAGCTGACTTTGTGGCAGATTTCAGTAGTGACTTGCAAAAGGAAGCTGAGTTAGAAGTCCAACAGCTGGAAGAAACTAAGGATCCTTGGATACTCTTCACTGATGGTGCTTCTAATGTCAAAGGAACGGGGCTTGGAATACTACTAAAATCACCACAGGGGGACATAATACCCCACTCCATAGCTTGTGAATTTCAAACTACCAACAATGAGGCTGAATATGAAGCCTTGATAGCTGGTTTGCAAATTGCCAAGCATATGAGGATCAGGTATCTTGAGGTACATGTAGATTCATTATTGATCACTAATCACTTTAATGGATCCTATGCTGTTAAAGGTGAAAAGCTAATCAAATATTTAGAGATAGTCAAAGAATTGACACTCTCTTTTGTTTCTTTTAGTTTGACACAGGTACCAAGGGAAGAGAATGCAGAGGCTGATGCATTAGCCAATCTAGGATCATCCTTGAAGATCCCGGAGGATATCAAGATCCCTATTATCCATATCCTGACCCCCTGCTATCGAGGATCATGCAACTATGGAGATAGGAGAGGATTCTGCAATCATCCCTAGTGATGATACTCAATCTCATTCAGGATCATGGATCCTTCCGATCAGGAGATACATACAACATGGAGAGATTCCTACAGGAGAAAACCCTATGGCTTTCAAAATCAAGGTATCTCAATTTACAATATTGAATAATATATTGTATAAACGATCTCTTGCAGGTCCATATCTAAGATGCATTGAGGATCCTGAAATCCAAGAAGTCCTAAAGGATTTCCATGAAGGAGATTGTGGAAACCATACTAGGGGCAGGGCATTATTCTCAAGGATCCTGAGAACATGATACTATTGGCCTACCATGAAGAAGGATGCTGTGGAATATGCCAAGAAGTGTGATCCTTGTCAGAGACATAGTAATATCCTTCATCAACCAGCAGAGCTTTTGCATCCTATATCCTCTTCATGGCCATTTATGAGATGGGGAATGGATATAGTTGGTAAGCTTCCTAAGGCACCTGGTGGAAAAGTATTCATGCTTGCCATGACTGATTACTTCTCCAAGTGGATAGAGGCTGAAGCCTTTACTCAAGTCAGAGAAAAGGAAGTTCTATCCTTTATTAAAAGAAACATTATTACTAGGTTTGGTATCCCTTCTGAAATTGTTTGTGATAATGGATCCCAATTTATTGGGAGTAGAATTACTAACTTTTGTGACAGCTGGGGGATTAAGATGATAACATCAACACCAGTCCACCCCACAAGCTAATGGTCAGGCAGAATCATCCAACAAGATCATCATCAACAATTTGAAGAAAATGCTGAAAACTTGGTTCAAGACTTGGATACTATAGAAGAACTCAGGGATTTGGCAAGGATAAGGATGGCCAGTTATCAACAAAGGATGGCTGGAGCCTACAACAAAAATGTCAGGATTAGGAAATTCTAAGTTGGTGATATGGTGTTAAGGAAAGCATTTCAGAATACCACCAATCCTGCTGATGGGAAGTTGGCACCAAAGTGGGAAGGCCCTTACTTGATCGAAGCTGAGGCAGGAAAGGGGGCATATCGATTGCTAACAATGGAAGGTGACTTGCTACCAAGAGCTTGGAATGCTGTCCACTTGAAGAAATACTTTATGTAACAAGGATCCATGATCCTTACCTGACAAGTATCCTTGAAGGATTCTTACAGGACCGATGATCCTCATTTTGGTAATATTCTAATCTCAAACTATTTCATTCTTTAGTTATCTTATATAAGGATAAGGATCCTGCATCCTTTATCCTCCTTTCACTTGATTCTGAGTTTTGAAGGTTCAGGTATCCTTAACAAAGGGTTGAGTATCCACAGAAGTATCCAGTTATTTGGGCTTGACCCCAGTTATTTGGGCTTGACCCCAATTTGGGCCTGTCCCCAGTTTCGCCAGTAGCGCACGATGATCCTGGTATAGTTCATGGCAATCGGACCAGTACTCGCTTTAGGGGCTGACAATTACATTGTACTGGCTATATTCAGGATCCTACGTATAATGGTAGACGTACCATACATCCGTTCCTAAGGTTTCTAACGTTTTCACATTAGCTAAGGTTTTGGCATTTTCATGTCACTAAGTTTGGATAGTCGCCAGTGAGGGCCATACTCCAGTTTACACACGATCCTTTGGGCTTGTCCCCAGTTATCCTTTGGGCTTGTCCCCAGTTATCCTTTGGGCTTGTCCCCAGTATATTGGGCTTGTCCCCAGAATTGTTGGGCTTGACCCAGTTACTAACTTTTATCTTATATTGGCTTAGTCCCAAGTTGTATCCTATTTCAGGTTTGTGAAGCTAAACGACTAAGGATCCTTAATCCTTACCTTCTATTAAGGTTTGTTTTTTGGTTATCCTAATTATAAGTGTTAAAGGTTAGGATCCTAACTTGGATTCTCAGGTATGATCCTTGATCATTTTGGTTTCATTCATTATTTATATAAGTGACCCTTATCCTTTGACAACTGAACTTATAATCCTTAAACTACACTACTTTTCAGAACTTGTCGACTATAGGATATGTGATCCTTGATCATATCCTAAACTTTTGAGGATATTTATTAAATTTTTTCTCCTTTAGTTAATAAATTCAGACAAAATGTATATCACAACAATTGAAAAGTAAAGTACTCACAAGGATAACAACACAGGAAAAAGCCAAAAAGTTAAAGTTATTTTATTCACAAAACGTTAAACCCTTTAAGGTTGTCAAAATTGCCAACCCACGTTTCTACCAGCAAAACGTGGCCCGTCCACATGGGTTGGCAAAGGGTGTCCATTGTTTACGGGCCTTTGTAGTGCAGGAAATAAAAGACGGAAGGATAACGAGTGGCTTCATCCCCCAAATAGAGGATCCATCCACCTCCCATTATCCTGCCTATTGTCCAAGGATCCATGATCCTTCACCCTAGAAACTATTGTCTAAAGTTATTACAACCCAAGATTGTTTCAAAACACCATAACTAAAATAAAACTACCAAATTCTAAAAAATGGGCTCCGGCTACGTCTAGAAATGTCCTTCATCGCCCATACCTGCAGCCTACACCTTTGCTGCATCACCATCACCTTTACCAGCTCCTCTAGCTCCAGCATCACCCGCATGATCCTTGACCCCACTGCCGCCAGCCTCGATTGCTAGGACCTCATCAGCCTCTTCTTTGTCGTCCAGCTCAGCTAACCTTGCCTTCCAGCCCTCTACGTCCCAGCTGCTCTTGTCAAAGTCAGGATCCAGAGCTTCTTGGGTCATCTGCAACTGGGTTTTGTACATAGCAATGGCAGCGGAGACTTTGGCATCATTGGTGATTTCAGCCTTCTCTTGGTCAGCAGTGATGTGAGCCAGGACGAGTTCCCTCTTCACCAGATTGACATCATTTTCGAGGGAGGCAATCTTCTGATCCTTGGCAAGCATGATCTTCTGGAGGTCCAAACACTTTTGCTCAACCTCTTCAACACTGCCTATGTAGTCCTCAATTTCAGCAAATTTCTGCAAAGAAGACAATGTAAAGTTTAGGATCACATGATCCTCAAGTGGGCAGGATAACTAAGCTAAGTCAGTGATCCTTACATCAGCAAAGTACTCAAGGAACTGATGGCGGATTAGAGGCAGGCCTTCTAGGTTGTCAGCCTCAGAGGCTTTCCTCTTCTTTCCTTTGGAGGTAGTAGCCCTGGGGATGGCAGTACTTGAGCTAGCAGCAGCCTTCTTTCTCCCAGATCTGGGACCAACAGTGGTGAGGTCGGTGACACTGAAACGGGTAGCAGACTTCGATGATTTTCCAGCACCTACACACCCAAAACAGATAAGTATCCTTATTTCATTTTTAATTTAAACATTTAATTATGTACAAAATGGGATACTTACTTGACATTGTGACAGAACCTGAGGATACCTCTTGAGAATCCTGGGTATTTGCTTTAAATGATCTTATTTCAGGATCGAGCCTTCGAAAAACAGCAAGCCTTTCCTTCGTTGCAGGTGTTGTGATAAGGTGTGCGACAGTAATAGCTGCAAAATAGAAACGAAAGGATGTTAGTGATCCTCAGCAGAAACAAGGTCATCTGGTGATCCTTCTAAGGATCCTCTATCCTACCATGGGTGGTCCATTTTCTAGGCAGGTCCTTTCCATCAGGGATAGAATCCCTTCTGACAAAGAAGAATCACCTTTTCTAGTTGGTGTCATTTTTTGTGGCTTTGAAGATGGGATGCTCTTCACCGGGTTTGTGTTTGAATAGATATCGGTGGGATCCATGGCTAACAAGGTCGTACATCTCTGCTAACTCCGACATTCCCAGATTAATTCCTTCACGTTCAATGATTCTTTCAAGGGTATACAAGACCCTCCAGATCATTGGCATCGCTTGAATGTTGGAGATGCCGGTGAGAGAGAAGAAAGATTGGGTAAAATCAGGAAAAGGATACGAGTACCCTATTGTGAACGGGGTAACCGGAAAAACCACCCAGGTTTCAGAAATATAGTCACTCAGGACGGTGGGATCAAAAGTTTTGAAAACGGTGTTCGCCGGGAAACAATGGCGGATTCTGTCTATCTGTGGATCGGTAAAGCAGTATCTTTCTTTTGCAGAATCTTTGATGATCCCTTGGGACTTCAAGGGACTATCCTTTTTTTGATCCTTAACCGGTGAAGACCTCAGCATCATCTTGGTCATGAAGATGGTGAAAAACAAGAAACAGAATTGAGAAGATGAAGAGAGAAAGGAAAGAGAAATACCTGATCAAGTCTTCGAATGAGGATTTAAAGGAGGAAACGCACGAATTTAAATGCTCTCTAACCCTTATCTCTAACTTCAATTTATAAAGATGATCTTGCAGGATAGTCACTTCAGTGACGTCAGGATGGCAACGGCTAGTCAGAATTTAACGGCTATATATCCGTTAATTTGTTACGGATAAGAACGAGAAAATATAACTCGTTTATTTACACTTTACTCCTTATATTTTGGGGGCAATTGTTAGGAGAGGATTTTCCAATGATCAGTGATCCTCAATTACTGTCAAGCTTAGGGATCCTCAATTCTGTTTGAATTAGTGATCCTCAGAGGGTATTATAGGATCAGGATCATGGATCATCATAAGGATCCTTACACTAACGATTGTCTGCTTTGAATATGATGTTGTTTTGCAGGAGTACAAGCTTGGACTTGGTCTTGGCGATATTCCTGGAGCATATTCCATACTTATTCCGCACGTGCTTAACTGAAGTGGATGTTATGGAGTTCGTGGAAGACTTGCACAAAATGCAGATAGTTAGTTACTTTAGATATTTTCTAAATTTATAAGGGGATGGCGAGCTAGATGAGAACACTTGGCTATTTTTAGCTTAACACACACACTCGCAACTGCTATCATCAGCTCTCGACAATTCACTTGGCGATTACACACTTTTTTACACATTACACTCTAGTGATCCTTGTAACTAGCTCGCTATCATCCGAAGTTGTAATATCTTGTTTGTTTAATCTGAGTTGGTGATTGGTAGTTTCCATCACCCGAGGTTTTTTATGCCGGAGATCAACTATTGATCAAGGGCTTTTTCCTCGTATAAATCTTTGTGTCACTTGTTCATTACATTTCTGAGTGATCCTTAGCATTGTTCATTGATTCAAGCATCACACCTCACAACAGAAAGTTTGGTTGCATTATCTTAGCTGGATTTTTGACCAAAACACTGTCTATCTGCGGATTAGTAAAGCAGCATCGTTCCTTCGCAGAGTCTTCGATGATCCCTTGGCTCTTCAAGGGACTGTCCTTTTTGTGATCCTTAGCCGGTGAAGATCTTAGCATCATCTTGGTCATGATGATGGTGAAGAAGAAGAAACAGAATGAGAATATGAAGAGAGAAAGGAAAGAGAAGTACCTGATCAGATCTTCTAATGAGGATTTAAAGGATGAAACACACGAATTTAAATGCCTCCTAACCCTTATCTCTAACTTCAATTTATAATCATGATTTTGCAGGATAGTCACTTCAATGACGTCAGATTGGCAACGACTAGTCAGGATGTAATGGCTATATATCCGTTGGTTTGTTACGGATAAGAACGAGAAAATATAACTCGTTTATTTACACTTTACTCCTTATATTTTGGGGGCAATTGTTAGGGGAGGATTTTCCAAAGATCAGTGATCCTCAATTACTGTTGGGCTTAGGGATCCTCAATTCTGTTTGAATTAGTGATCCTCAGAGAGTATTGTAGGATCAGGATCCAGGATCATCATAGTGATCTTACACTAACGATTGTCTGCTTTGAATATGATGTTGTTTTGCAGGAGTACGTGCTTGGACTTTGTCTTGGCGATATTCCTGGAGCATATTCCCTTTTTATTCCACACGTGCTTGACTAATATGGACGTTATGGAAGTCGTGGAAGACTTGCATGAAATGCGGATAGTTAGTTAGCTTAGATATTTTCCAAATTTATAAGGGGATAACGAGCTAGATTAAGACACTTGGCTATTTTTGGCTAAACACACACACTCGTAACTGCTCTCATCAGCTCTCGACAGTTTGCTCGGCGATTACACACTTTTTTGCACATTACACTCTAGTGATCCTTGTAACAAGCTCGCTATCATCCAAAGTTGTAATACATTTTCTGTTTAATCTGAGTTGGTGATCGGTAGTTTCCATCACCCGAGGTTTTTTATGCCGGAGATCAACTCTTGATCAAGGGCTTTTTCCTCGTATAAATCATTGTGTCACTTGTTCACTACATTTCTTAGTGATCCTTAATATTGTTCGTTGATTCAAGCATCACACATCACAACAAAAGATTTGGTTGCATTATCTTTGCTTGATTTTTTGACCAAAACAAGGACGACTGTGAATCACAATGCCTTCGTAGATCTAATAGCTTAATCAACATGTAAAGAAACATATGGTTCGTCTAAGTTCTAATGAATCATAAGCCTATACATTTTCTATCCTTTTTTGAAGATGAGGTACCTTAGTGTGCTTAGGTGTCATGATGGTGATGAGCTCTACGCTAGCCCAGCTGGCTCGGTACTGATGAAATTGGGAAGGAGGTGTGTCACTTTACTATCATTTCGACATTGATTCAAAAAAAGTTTAATTCTTTTTAAAAACACTCCTATATAAACCCTTTCAATCTTCTCTAAACTTAAAGTATGTAACTCAAAATTACATTTGCTTCAAGTACATAAAATCAAATTAAGCACTCCACCGAGCTTCTTCTCTAAGGCCATCCGTAGTCATAAAGCCCCTTTGTGGGCGTTATGCGACACGTGTCGTGCCACGTCACACAAGGGCTTTATGGGGCGTTATGTCACTAGAGCCCGTAGTCATAAAGTCTCTACCTCATCATTACTCAATTAATTAATTTTCAATTTTTTAATTAATTTCTGACTTTTTTAAATTAAAATTAAATAAAAAATTGCCAGCTTTTTAATGTTAAAAATAAGAGAAAAACAAGTTTAAAACCAATTTTAAATATTTGAGAAAATGCAGGGACCAAATGTGTAAAACTTTCAAACTAAAATAGGCGCCTCCTTCTTCTTCTCTGTCTTCTTCTCCGGCCGACTTTCCGGCTGAAATTCCGGCTTCTTCTCGGTCTTCTTCTCCGATTTGCAGGACCTATACTGCTTCCTCTCCGATTTGCAGGGACCAAACATGTATAAACCAAAAACTTTAAACAATCAAAACACCGCTATAATCCTCGCGCCCCACCTCAATTTGGCATTCATACCGCCCTTCGTGGCGGTGTTCCGAGGCGTTTTCCGGCGCTATGGGGGGCCATAGCGCCCCACTACGTTTGATATAAGACCATTGAGCAGTGGAAGAGCATGTGAAAGCCCCTTTTCACCACGTGTATTCCACGTCATCTTAGCCATTTCACCTAGTGAAATGGTGTAGTGGTTCACCCCCTCTTCATTAATTACTTCATGATTACCTGATTGTTTAATTCTATTTTTAAAATATTTTTTTTGTTATAATTAGTCAATAATTAATAAAACATAAATTAATTAATTAAAAAGACTACATTTTAGAAAAAAAAAACAGAAATAAATAAATAAAATTAATCCTCATCTTTATTTTCGTTGTCTTCATCATTCTGCCATCTCATCTAAGCGTGCTGGACCAAATCCACCATTAGAGCTTGGTGTGCTTAAGAGCTACGCATATATGCAAAATTTGTATCCTTTGTTCCATAATTTCACCTGGTTGTTCGACTTCTACCAATTGCGGATCATAATCTTGACAAATCGTTTTGTCCTCCTCCTCCTCCAGAATCATATTATGTAGGATGAGACAACAATACACGTTAAATCCATAGAGCGTACAACAAATCGCTATGTGATCCTCAATGATAGGCGACTATTCAAAAGACGTTGATGTCATTTTTTAAACCAGGGACACCAAAAAATGCAAGTTAAACCCATAGAGCGTACGACGCAACTGCTCGAAGGATGTGAGTTTGTCCTTTATGGTCACCACATGTATGTGCACCTTGTTGATCCCAGATAAACAATCTTTAATGGCAATTGATTTCACAAGATAGAAGATATTGTGAGGAAATAGAAATCAAACTTTCAAGAAACCAAAGTACAGAATGTTCAAGTTTATATCACTTTGAAAGATTACAAGGTAATTGTGTGGTTATTTGCTATTACAAAACAAATACTCAAAGAATTATGTGTAAATGAAGGGCAGTGGAGTGTGTAGGATGTATTAAATGCAAGGCACAACTCATTTACTCTTCGTGGGTTTCAAATTTATAAAAAATAATCACTTCATCCAAACAAAAGAGAACATGTTTACATGTTGAAGTAATTTGAGGCACGGAGAACCATTTCTTTACACCTGCAACATGGAATACGTCTTCCATCACAAAGTCTCTTTTATTACCATCCGTAGGGAACCAAACTTCTCCTATGTTTGCGATTGGGTGTCTTGATTTATCTGGGATGACTACCACATGATTCTCAATGTACCCCTTGCACTTGCTCAGCTTTTCCTTCTCGCCAGTTAGATGATTCCAACATCCCGAATCGATTATCCAATGATTAAGTTTATTTGTTATTAGATCTGTTGTTACCGTAAATGTCGATACCTCTTTTAGTTGCGCACCTTGAGCCTCTACATTCCATGGTTCTTCAGTAGTTGTTGCGCTTCCTTCGGATTTCGGTTGGGTACAATCTTTAGCCATATGCCCATGAATCCCGCAATTGTGACATTTAAACAGAAACCTTCTGTCACACCCCAACCGATGGTGGAAACATCGGAGTGAGACGAAAGCGAGATTGTAAGATTCTTCATAACACTATTATGCGACAATATTTAATAAATTCAAATTTCATTTCATTGATAAACACTCGAGTACAACATTTGAAACAAGTTACAAACAACATGAAACAAATACAACAAGGAACATGAAACAAATACAACAATAATACTAAAATTCTAAAATGAGTTTCTAGTCCATCCTACTAGACTTCATCATCATCATCAAATTCCTACAACACGTTTCAAAGTATAGTTAAATACAAAAGTATTGGCGAGTATACAAGTTTAACTACTAGCATATGTATAAAAAGTTTAAACAAATCCACATGGCAAAATTTGTTATCTAGAATTAACGTATATCTGGCATGCAACGACATGAATTGGGGGAAGTATTTTATGAGTTTGATTGATTTTGGGAAAATGATTGGAGTGAATTTGGATTATGATATTTTTAAGGAAGGATTGGAGTGAATTTGGATTATGTTTTTTTTCTTTTGAAATTTAATAATGATAATAGGTGAATTGCCATAAATGGCCCTCATGTGAGGGGCATATGACAAGTTTTTAACCAAATAAATGGATTGGGTTAGTGTTAGGGGCCAAAAGGGTTAGAAAAAAAGACTTTAGGGGCTCAAATGTTAAAAGATTCCTTTGGAGGCTAAAAGAGTAAAAGTGATATAAGCACAGGGGCCAAAATCATAATTTACTCTAAAAATAAGAGTAAATTGCTAAAGTCGTCCCTGAGGTTTGGGCATGTTTGCCATTTTCATCTAAAACAACTTTTTTTATTCATATAGTCCTTTACTTTTGGGATTTTTTTACCATTTTCATCCAAACATCTAATTTGCTTTATTTTTTTTATCAAACATTTGGATGAAAATGGCAAAACAATCCCAGATCTCAGGGACGATTTTGGCAATAAAGTCAGACGTTTGAATGAAAATGGCAAAAAATCCTAAAAATGAAGGACTATATCGTACAAAAAAGTTGTTTTGGATAAAAATGACGAAAATGACAAATATGCCCAAACCTCAGGGACGGTTTTAGCAATTTACTCCTAAAAATAAGAGTAAACTTTCGTTTTTCTTCCTGTGGTTTGCTCGTTTTAATGGTTTTGCCCCATTCCTTTAAAAATAACCATTTTACTCCCTGATGTTTCGGTTTTATCGTCAGTTTGCTCCATGGCTCTAACTAAGTTAATTTTTTTTTAGTAAAAGTAAGGGTATTTAAGCAAACTTATATATAAGTATTTAATTTTTATTCTATTATCCAAAAATACCTCTTTCCCCTACCACCACAGCCACCTCCTACAACTACCTGCCACCAACACACCGCCCAGCGTTAGCTTCTGAGACATCGACATCGCCATCTTCTTGGGTTCGTTCTCACTGTTGTCTGATGGCCCTTCACCGTCTCCACCAGATCCGCCGCCAGTACCGCCCCAGTTGTTTCCTTCACCACCACCAACGCCACCACCGCCACCACCACCGGTGCTATCTGGTTCGATATCAGTTTCTTTTACAAAATCAACAGAAAGACCACCACCACCACCGCCACCACCACCAACATCACCACCACCACCATAGCATCAACATAAACCCTAATCTGCTTTAACACAAACTCCTTCCCCTTAGCTAAAAACGCATCCTTTAACCTCTTTCCAATCGGACCCTCATATTTAACAATAACCCGAAGATCCGGATCCTCATCGGCGTTCTCATCGAAGATGTACGGAATCTCAACAACCCCATCAACAATTAGCAACGATTTACCGTCGGGATCAGACTGATTGGAGAGATTATCTTCTCCGGCGAGTATTGTTTGGTTGGCGATGAGTTTGGTGAGCAGATTTTTCGACCATTCGAGGCAGTCGGTCTCGGTCAAGTGCCAATTGTGGACGTTGGCTCCGTCGGGCAGGGGCGGATCCAATGTGCACTTAGCCGTAGCACGGGCTACGGCTCAACCCTGTATTCGCATTCGCGGTGTAATGTTTTTTTCGGTTTTATACATAAGATACCCCTAAACATATACGAGGATACCCCTGAGAAGATTATGAAACTTAATATTATTCATTAAGCCCAAAACCTTTAGTAACTAAGCCCAAATAATTAGTTTTATGATAATTAAACTCAAATTGTAATAACTAATAAAGCCCAAATAATAAAATAATTCATTTGAACAATGCCCTGGTTTGTGCAATTGAAAATGATTTTTTCATGACGACGATGTGATGGAGAGATTTCAAGCCATAAAAAAAGAAGAGGACAAATCTATTTTTTTTTTTTGAAAGATAAATTTCATTCAACCAACCAAAGCCACAAGCGTCCTCAAATCTATTGGGTATTTGCTTTACTTTATTTATTTATTGTCGTTTTTCTAATATTGTATGATTGCATGGTAAAAAAAAAATTTGGGATACCCCTGATTTAATGTGGTAGTTCCGCCACTGCCGTCGGGTCTGCCTTTTACGATTCAACGCTTGTCTCCTTTGCCGCATTTCGCCATTGTTGCCGGTAGGTTTGAGGGTGTGAAAGATTTGTTGGAGATTAGAGGTGACACGATTGGTTGGTGGTGGAAGAGATAACGGAAAGGGGAAGAAAAGAAGGGTTCTGGAGGGTTGAGGGAGTGGAATATATTACTTGTTATATATACTAGGTGTACACCCATGTGAATACACGGGTTTGTTCTAATAACAATCGGAATCAAATACTAAAAAACATATTATAATATATTATTTAAACTATTTGGGTTTAGTTACATATCTTTTATAAAACAATGTTAAACATATGATCCGTCATAAATTTTGCTTAGTTCGGTCTCGTTTCTCGCCCTATAGTCCTTAATTAGCTTGACATGATCTTCATTCCCACGGCTCTCTTTCTTATGCTCAATAGAAGATATGATCCTCCATGATGGCTCCTGAATCAATATGTCCTGATTTCTCGATAGAAGTAAACGACGGGCTGCTATTACTTGCTTTAAATATCGGCAGTAGACCAAAAGCGGAATTGCGGTGACTTTCTTAGATATAGAACTGAAATGTAAATCAAATAATGTTGTCATTCTACATTGACAATATGCAAGATTAGGGCTAAAATTTACTCATAATGGCATCGATGAGTATATACAAATGCTTGCTCAATGTTAAAAAAGAAAAATACCTTTTTTTCACATATAATGTGAAACCGCTTAGTTGATCAAAAGTAACTGAAACTTTAAAGATAACTAAAATAGCAAACTGACCATAATATACATTCTCCAAACTGAATTATTGTAAACACCTGAAACCATCCAGTTGATGAGGTTTTGAAGCCACTCTTTAAGCCATGAATTGATATATCTATCTGACGGTCCCCATGTTTAGCCCACAAGCTCTGAATTGAAACAATTTTGAGTATAAACGACCCAATATACATTAGGGAAATCAAGCAAAGAGAAAGAACCACTGCTTCCCACTGTTTCATACATCAAATTCCATTTTCAGCAAAAAAAAATGAGCAACCCACTAACCCTTATAATATGCAGATAATGAAAACTACATAAGTTGATGAAAACCATCAACTGCGCGCATTTTGTATACAAGAAATATGGTGACATTATCTTAGTTGACCCTTAGTTGACCCAAAGCATTTTTTGACCGTTCTCTTTTTACAAGCACTTAGTCTCTTATTTTAGATATCAGATAAAATAACTCATCAAATTCATGAATTTTCAACAACCTCATCAAGTACCAAACTTATGATGTAGAGAACAAAAGAGAAATATAGAACTGGTACCTGAGAAAGACGGACTTTGGCCGTAGTTGTTTGAATCTAAGCAGCCGTCGGGCCTGCTTCACAATTAACAAAGTTAGAATGCTTGTACTCCAATTACCGGAAAGAGTGGCAGAATAAAGAAGGATAATTGAACCTAATGCTCGGACCATCGGTTCCCCTTCAACAATCAGATTAAGAAACTTAGAATGCTTGTACTCCAATTACTGTGTAGATCTCAGTTGATATGGAAGCAACCATAACAGAGGATACTCAATGGTATTTAATGCTCGGACCATCGGTTCCCCTTCAACAATAACTTGAGGTAAGCCTACAACAGGAACTTTATCTTATGAAAGTCAACCCAAGTTTATAATGTCGATGATACAATCAGTAGGTTGAAAATTTTAATCATGTAATTAAGCATTCTTGTCAAACACAAAAAATGGTTCTTAAAGTTAACCAATATCCAACAACTCAACAAAAACTTACATTGATTAAACCAAATAAATGAACATAAGCTACTACATCAGGAAGAATAACGATAAGTCCTTCATTTGAGTCACTTCTAGCCAAAGCAAATCCAATAACATATTCCAAACATAAACCTAGGAACATAAATCCTAACCAACAATTAATCATGAAATTCTTTAATAAAAAAGGAACGGTTATTAGAGATAAAGGAAGTAAATCAGTTCGGTAAATAGAGTATTATAAAACCTCAAAGTAAGAAATCCCAAGTGTGGTTTTTGAAAAACATATATTAATAAACTTCATGAAGGCACTATGCAAGAACATATCCAAATCATATAAAAGATTTGAAAAAATGGGTTCATGTAAAACTCACAAGACACTTCACTGTTCTTTAACATTAACTCCAGTCTCTACTTCATTATTTTTTATAACCGGTTCAAGATTACTAACCAATACCATGTGACTAAACCGTTCCTTGTCATCTTCTTTACCCATTGGCAGAAATAAATTAGACTTTAGGGACAAACTTGATGTGATCTTTGCCCCAGCTTCACTGTCATCGAAAGTAGAAATATTTTTAACAAAACAAACAGAAAATTTTAACGAAACAACACGTCATAGAAAGTAGAAAATTTTATATAAAACCAAAACAACTATGTAGAAATATTCTTAACGAAACAAACAGAAAATTTTCCTTTGTACCCACCTCCCGGTCAACTTCCACTGCTTGTCCTGCATCAAAATTAATATCAGAAAACTGAATCTTTATTAAATAAACCTGTAGCATGTTTGGGTTCCAAAATTATAATTAGGTCCATTGACATCTTCATTAAACCAACCAGTAGCAATCTTGGATAAAAGAAATTTACAATAAGGGCATTGTACCAACCAGTAGCAATCTTGGATAAAAGAAACTGGTAAAACTGAAATTGCAAAATTCTGATTTCGAAACTTTGAATATTCAATATTAAACCATAGTATTACAAAATTATGATTTTGAAAAATAATAAAAATTAAAAATTAAACATTACAATTAACACTTAATAGAATATCTCGTTCTCTCGCCTTCTTCCATGCAATTTCGTTTTTTGTTTTAATTTGTAGATCAGCTAGCATATCACAGGTCTTCTGATCCTGTTTCAGTAAATTTGTAATAAACTCTTCTGCTTTTTCTTTAAACTCTGTTGGAGTAGAAGAGGCAACTTCATCCAGCAGTGCAATGCTACTCCAGGTTTGCTTATAATATTTATCACTAACAATAGCAACTTTTTGGTTGAGTTCTTCAGCGTTTCTCTATTCTTGGAGTGACCAGGTTGAAAATTCGATTTTAAGATCAGTAGTATCGGACCAGTGGTAGAAGGTTTTCCTTGCCATTTAGGAAGAATGTAAGTGTTTTGGGACGATTTGTTTTAGGATGAACATTTTTTTAAAATTGAAGTGTTGATGTTTTAAAGTAAAATAATAATGATGCTTTATAGTGTTTAAAATCTTTGATAGGGTAAATGAAAAGACATCTCCTAATTATGATAACCTTTTTTTGAAGATTTCAATTTTGTTCCTTGGTTTTCTACATATTTAATTTTACTTGTTTTCCCCTGAAAACTCATTTTTCAAAGGTTTTGCATTAAAATGGTTAATAGGATAACTGAACAGGCATTTCCCATATACACGTTTTTTACTCTTAAATCATTAAATGTACATGGTTTTTAAGTATAAATGTTAATTTAATGTTTGCCTTTAAAGCTGACCTTTGGCCTGTTACATATACTATATAATAGCATTGCCAATAAAATTTTTTTTCATCAAAACAGATTCATTCAGTGAAACAGAAGTGCAACTATTATTCTTTTGCCTTAGTTCTTATAAATATATTAAAATGGAGTCATATACTTTTGCAAAATCTGACGATTTCAAGCAACCCTTTATTAAACAAATCGAAGACCAAGTTTTGGCTGATAGGTCTACTCTTCAAGAGTTAAAGAGGTGTTTTAACGGACTGGAAGTTGGTCTGCTGACAAGAGACCAGGTTTCGAGGGACTTGAGGGCGATGCCGACTACTTCCATTCGTGACCTGTGTGTTGCGAGTAATATAGAATGTGGAGAAAGAGATCTGGAGTTCATCAGAAAGATCAATGAGATACACCGAGAGGTTCAGTGCTCCATGGAGTTGAAGTTAAAGTTCCTTGATTCTTGCAATTAGAGTTAGATGTGTCTGATTAGTTTTCTTTTTTATATGTAATTGTTACTTTCTTAATACTTCATATTTTATAAGTATTAATTTTTTTTATCACAGTTTAGTTTTACATCTTTTCATGAGTTTGAAGATAAAGAGACGGTGTTCCATTTTCGATAAATTAGAAAATATTTCATCTAATTTTTTTTTTCTTAAGATTGTTGTTTGGTACCATGGATGATATGTTTAATGTTCATTTATGTGCTGACTTTAACAATTTTGGAAGCGAAACAGTTTCAACAAACACGGGTAACTTTTTCCTTAATTTTAATTAAATTAAGATTATTTGGTACTTGTAGATATTCTAGGGCTAAAGTCGAAAGCAACAACACTCAATATGGTACTCTTACAGACTCAAGTGTAGTTGTTTGATCAATTGATTCTAATGTTTTATTAGCATTTTATTGATTCTTTGTTAGTTACATTTGATGGTGATCATAGAAATAGTTAAGATCTATGAAAAACTTCAATTCAATGAAAGTTAAGTACCTTTTGAAGCTGATGTATAAAATTACTTCTACAAACTTCAATTCGCTTATACCTCGGTCACACAGCCACCACAACTTCCGGTCATTCCCAGCTCTCCTACAGAATCAAAACTTAATTAGGCATTTCATCAAAAACTTGATGAACACAATTCAATTCGATTATACCTTGTGACTGGCTCTTGTCTCGAGCCATTTTGATATATTCAACAAAAACACAATCGTCTCGGCTTCCCAGTAATCCTTTAGGAAAACAAATCCTGCAGCTGCATATAAGAAGTGATTAGAACAATTGAATGCATTATACAACTTAAATATCACATGTATGTGTAGTTTACCTGCAATTAGCATGAGAATGTTGATGTCGAATTCAAGGTTCCTTAGTGATGCAATTGCTTTCAAAACTAGTGGGATGATGTCAACAACGACAGCACCAAGAGCCAACCAATGAAATGGTGAATAAACATACTTGAAAAATGACAACAAAAGTAACAGACCACACACCACTGCAAAAGGACTTGGCCACTTATTTTGGTAGCTTTGCTCTCCTTTCATTCTCACATTTTCTTCTAGCCGTACTCAGTTTAGCAACTTAACTAATCATTCAAACTCAACAAACCATTACTTGATACATATATATACTTGATCCAATTTTCACATGAACGTTAACAACTTTTCTTATTTTCAGGGAAGTAATTTCAAACTTATTCTTCAGGAAGATATATATTTAATTTTGAAAAAAAGACATGAAACGTTCCGTTCATACAGGTCAACGAAATTAAAAAAACTAACTGCTACATACTACAATATATTATAATTATAAATAAATAAATAAAACTATTATTTTAAACTTTTACTTTTATTCAATGTTTGTTCATCATCTCATTCAAATTGATTTAAACTGAGAAGTTGTTAATTCTAAACATATTGGTATCAAGAGGGTGACACACAGAGAGAGAGATAGAGATTTTACCGATTTGAAGCTGCGAAATGAGCGCGACATCGTGAACAACAGTAACAGTTCTGGTGGGAACGATGACGGAGACATGATGAACGCCTTCGATAGGTTTAAGAATCCTGTCGATCAGTTGCCCCTCAGATGAACAACATAGACCCAACACATCAAAATAGCTTCTCTCCAAGTCCTTTGATGAATCTCCAGCCATCTCTCCAAAATCTCTAATAGACTTACTTGGGGGTGTTATTGTTAATCAGTTAATGTATCTATTTCTAGTGGGCTGGATGGAGAAAAAGGTGTTGTTGTTAATCAGAATATAATTTGTTAGCTCCAACAACCAGTGTCACAAAGGCTGAGGTATGACCTTGAAGTGATGCAGCTGCTTCAAAACAGTTGCTAGCATCATTATACTTCCACGCCAATATACTCCCGTCCTGATGCAAACACCAGTGAGTTATGAGTACAACCAGCAAACAAACCAATATCAAATCAGAACTCATCATCAGCAAAAAAAGATACCTGTGTACCAGCAAATAGTAAATCGTTTCCTACAACCGGTGAATAGACTTGCCCAACAGGTCCATTAAGACTCAGCTCGGCAGAAGTTTGCACATTCCACGCCTATGACGTTGCAGTAACAATAACAATAGTAAGATAATCAAAACATAAATTGATGCATAAACAACACCGAGGGACTTACTTTGACAAGGTTTGGTAGACCCACAAACATACATGGGCCTTCACTGAGCATGCAACCCACTTCACCACCCACTTTAATAACCCCTGCACACTGCAACCAAACCAAAAGACCGCGATAAATAACAAAACTGAAATGAAACAAATCAAAATCATAAAAAAATGTAAACGTATAGTAACCTGTCCAGATTGGCAATCCCAAACCTGCATAGTCTCGTCTCTACTCCCTGTGTACAATTTATAAGACCCAACTGGTAGTGCAATACCACTAACAACCTGTCAAATTAATCAACAAAAAATTCATGATTTTAACGTAATAATAACTATTAAATACGGGAAACCAAACACAATATTTATGCAGTTCAACAATTAGAGACCACGGTCACTCATTTGTAACCCGTTTTCTTACCACAGTTTCTTCATTATAAGTTATAAACTGGACTACCAGCACATCTTCATTCTTCTTCTGCGTTCAAATCAACAAACAACAACACGAGCAATAAAAAACCCTACCTTGATAAAAAAAAATGCTTAATTGTAGTGTGACAAAGATGATACCTAAAAAAAGCACATAGAAGCTCGGTGACCTTCATCCAAAATTACATATTTCTAAATCAGTTACAATCTATGATACCTGAATTGTTTTTTTCTAACTTGTAACTATGATATTTTTAGGTTTATATCATTCAAATTAAGACAATCAAAGTTTAGCAATTAAAATTCTATACTTTACTAAATATTTAATAAAAAAAGACTTGATTCAACAGAAAATTTTTAGAAAATCCTATACAACTTCAATTATAATACATGTTTATCAACTATAAATCTACATTTTCCTAAATATAAAAAACAGATTAAACAATAAAAATTTATATAAAATCAATCATACGGCTAAAATTAATCAAATTTAATACAGAAACATATAAAGAATACCATGAAGAAGGAATTAGGCGACTGCACAAGATGCTTGAGCTTATGCTTCCTCTTTTCCAATTCAGCTGGTGGATTCAACAGATCAACATCATTCGGTAGAACCTGCAATCAATCAATGTATTCATTCAACGAATCGATCATACATATACAAAAATATAAACGAAACAACATTAGATTGAAAGGACTGACCATCTTAAAATCATGTTTAGCTTCAAAGCTAGTGTATGTTATAAGGAACCGAGATAACCTAGGGTTTGAAAGAGAACTCATATTGTGCTTTACCGATCCGGATCTTGGAAGTAGGTTGAAATTTGAAGATGGTTGCATCTCCATCCCTAGATCTATCCCTGTGCATCTTCAATGGTTGCTAATGAGGTTTGAGAGAGAGAAAGAGAAAAAAAAATATATGGTGTCTTGGGATGAGTTAAATGAATTCAAAATTCAAAATTTGAAATACCCGGCTTTTTTTGGAGATTAATAAAACTCAGATTTTGATATACATAATATTATATATTATATATAAATATAAATCGGAATAATGACATAAGCGAAGGTGATGTGGCATGGCTGAGAGGCTGACACGTAAGCAAAGTGAGGTCATCCTCTAAGCTCCTTTAATAGGTAGTATAGATTATTATATATTATATATAATATAATCTTTTTTGTAATTTTACTAAAATACCCTTAGTTTTATACTTGAAATTACCTAAATACTCTTCCAGCTAACAAACATTTTAGATGGACCCAGTGAGCAAAATGCAAAAAAAAATATAGTAAACTATTGGAGTAAAATGACTATTTTTAAAGGATTGAAGTAAAACCATTAAAACGACCAAACCACAGGGAGTAAAACGGAAGTTTACTATAAAAATAATTAAAAATAGGTTAGTTTGATGTTAAAAATAAAAAAAGAGTTAATTGCCAAAATCGTCCCTGAGGTTTGGGCAGGTTTGCCATTTTCGTCCAAAATAACACTTTTGTACCAAATTGCCCCCAACGTTTGTAACTTTTTGCCATTTTCATCCAAACCACTAACTTAGTTTGTTTTTTCCTGTTAAGTTGAGAATATTTGGATGAAACTCACAAATATAAAACCACAGGGACGATTTTGACAATTTACTCAAACCCTTTTAATTTCTTTTATTTAATTATTTTTGTTACATATATAATAAAAAAGAATATACATGCAATTTTTATATGAAAAACAATAGCGTTGTTACATAATTTTTTTATAAATTTTCATCCAACCACTAACTAAGTTATTTTTTCTATTAAGGCGAAGAATGTTTATAAACTAAGACAGAAATTAATTTCTAATCTTTTATATAGATCATTTTTATACAAATAATATTATAATATGTGACAAAACTATTAATTTTTCGTATAAAAATTGCATGTATATTCTTTTTTATTATATATGCGACAAAATTAACTAAATAAAAGAAATTAAAAAGAGTTTGAGCACATTTGCCATTTTCGTCCCTGTGGTTTATATTTGTCATTTTCATCCAAATAATAGAAAAATAAACTAAGTTAGTGGTTTGGATGAAAATGGCAAAAAGTTACAAACGTGGGGGGCAAAATGGTACAAAAGTGTCATTTTAGACGAAAATGACAAATATGCCCAAACCTCAGGGGCGATTTTGGCAATTAACTCATAAAAAAAAAGTTGAATAATGAGCCATGACTAGGGGCCCACTTAAGTCCTTGCAGCCATTAGCCAGCCATATCATGGTCCCTCATAGAGTGGTCAGCTAGCATTCAGTCTACCAGCACCCAGCCCATTGGCTTTTCGTGGACCCCTTCTTCTTTGTTTTATCGGGGCTCGAGGCCTCTCTCATTTCACGTCTGAATTCATCCCAACTCTTTTGACTAATCAGTACAGTGGTTCAACTATTTCATCACACGTCTTATACTTCTTCATGCAAATTATTCCTTTTGGAAATTTAATTTTGAGTTAAATGTCATCTTAGTCCTTGTAGTTTGTGTTATTTTAACAGTTTAGTTCAAATGTTTTATTGTTTGTCTGTGGGTCTAAAAAAGTTTCACCGTTGCCATTTTAATCTACTAGGTTAAATTCATTCATTTTTCCTGTTAACGAGAAGGGAAATTCGGTCATTTTGTATGGCCGAATTGTCTTTTAGTTAACATAATTACATATAAAATGACCGAATTGCCCTTCTCGTTAAAAGAAAAAAATGATGAAATTAATCAAGTGGACTAAAATGGTAACGGTGAAACCTTTTTTGACCTACATGCAGAAAATGAAACATTTAGACTAAACTGTCAAAATTATCCAAACCACAGGGACTAAAATGACATTTAACTCTTTAATTTAATTTAACAATGTTTTCTTTTTGTCTTATTAACTTGAATTTATATGGTTTAAGGAAGTTGCAAATTTAAATTGATAAACTTACAAAAGAATTATTTATAAGGTTTATAAAATTCTACGTCTTATTAACTTGAATTTATATGGTTTAAGGAAGTTGCAAATATAAATTGATAAACTTACAAAAGAATTATTTATAAGGTTTATAAAATTCTAATAAATGTAAAGGATGTTAAATTGGCGGTGTTCAAATGTGGTTGGTCGAACCCAACACAAAATTTTGTAATTGTGTTTTACGCATCACGAACCGATTTAGAACACAAAAATAAAAGCATATAAATAATAATAAATATTTTTAGTTTACAAAACACGATACTTATTTCTCTTTCTTTTTGATGTGGTATACAATATTCAATCGATTTAACTATGACACAAACCATAATATTAGAAGTTAATAAGAGTTAAACGAGTCAATCCGTCAGGTTAAGATGTTTAGCTAAATGTGTCATGAGCTTAAACTGAATGAAGCAAGTGTGGTTAATTAAATCTAAATCCACTTGTTAAATTTATGTCGTATAGGAATTCACAACCCTACATGCCTAGGAAGATTAACATATATGGATGGCGAGCGGAACAAGCGCGGTTACCTACATTTGTCGCCAGTGGCGGACATAGAGTGTTAATAGGGGTAGCACGGGCTACCCCTCAACCCCGTCTCCGTAGTGTAAAAATACCCCTTAACTCCATTTCCGTAGTGTAAAAATACACCTCAACCCCGTTTCTATTATATAAAGGATACACCTGATCCTAAAAAAAAATAGGATACCCCTAACTTTTTGGGCTAGTTTCGCCACTGTTTGTCGCACTTGCTAAACGAAATATACACCGGGGTGAAGTAACGTCCAGAGTGTGGAGATAAGGAAGAAACGCCTGAACATCTTTTCATCTCATGCTATGTTGCGGCAACAGCATGGAACATGGTGAGTGGGTGATGCAAAGTTCCTTGTATATATGCACACTCAATCCGAGACCTTTTTGGAGTATACAAACATCTGGGAAGTGACACGTTCAAGAAGAAGATGGTACAAGGGATTATACTTGTGTCATGTTGGGTGATCTGGAATAATCGAAACGAGCTAATATTTTCAGGAAAAAGAGTGTCGTTAGACCGAATCCTTGGCGAATTCAAGCAGCCTCCTATCTCTGGGCAAGGAGTCGCACGAAGCAACTAGGGGTGCAAACGAGCCGAGCCGAGCCCGAGCTCGAGCTCATTTAACATATTAAAGCTCGAGCTCGAGCTCGGCTCGATTCGAGCTTGATTTCTAAAGCTCGAGCTCGGCTCGAAGGTAATTTTTCAAGCTCGGGCTCGGCTCGGGCTCGACTCGTTTAGTATTTATTAATTTATTTTTATTAATTATAATTATGATTATACATATAATTTAGTTATTTTTTATATTTATATAAATGGTAATTATTATTATATAAATATATGTTTAATATATTAATAAAAAATATAAAAACAGAAAGCTCGAATAGGCTCGCGAGCCGGCTCGAGCTCGATAAGCGAAGCTCGGGCTCGGGCTCGTTTACTAAACGAGCTTGTTTTTAGGCTCGGGCTCGAGCTCGTTTAAGCTCGGCTCATACGAGTTTTTTTTCGAGCCGAACTCGAGTAGCTCGGCTCGTTTACACCCCTAGAAGCAACTATCACTAGAGTGACAATCATGGAGAGAATTTACTTGCCTTGTGTACATATTTTTTGGTGATATAAACATTTTATTTTCATGAAACACTTGTTACAATGTTAATGATTAAAGTTTAATTAAATATTTTTGTTTTATTTCATGATATTAACCCTTCTACCATCTGTATATAAGAATTGATTAATCATTATCGAAGGGAAAAATTACAAGCTTTATCCTTTATTTTTATACCACTTTTCAGGCGGTGTCATTTTTAACGAATGTTGACAGGCGGTGTCCTTTACTAGGTATTTTGTTGCAAGTTTAGTCATTTACACCCAACCCAGTTAAAAAACCCTGTTAATTGTTGGGTGTAAATGACTAAACTTGCAACAAAAATACCTAGGTAAAGGACTAAACTTGCAACAAAATACCTAGGTAAAGGACTAAATTTGCAACAAAATACCTAGTAAATGACACCACCTGTCAACAATTAACAGGGTTTTTTAACTAGGTTGGGTGTAAATGACTAAACTTGCAAAAAAATACCTAGTAAAGGACACCGCATGTCAATATTCGTTAAAAAGAAAACCGCCTGAAAAGTAGTATAATGATAAAGTACAAAACTTGTAATTTTTCCTTATAGAAGATTTGAAGGATCCAAATTCCAAATTTAACAGTTCTAGCATGGGGGACATTTTAAAATTATATATGGGCCTACAATCTAACAGACGGCCCAATCTTTTCACGCATTATTAGGTCAAATTTAAAAAGTTTATCATTTGGGCCACTAGATATGCTGTAATCTGTATGTAATAACTAGCATGGCCCAATATGCGTTATTGTGTATATTAACTATGAAGTATATCATATTATCAATTTATCATGGTTGTATGTTTTTGTCCCAGGAATAATAATTCACAGAAAAAAAATATGAAAAGAAATTAGGTAGATTTTGTTAATTATATCTAACCCATTTAATAAACATGTGATGTTATATCATTTAACATGTTTGGGATTGAGTTTGAAAATAACTTCTCCTCATCATCTATATGCACCCATTGATCCTTTGTAGGCATCGAAGCAACTTCTAGAGCATAAGCCGATTTAAATTTCTCAATAGTGAAGTAAGAATCAACAAACTTCTCCCAATTTACATCCCTTGTTACAGCAATAAAAGCAGCTGCATGTAGACATGGAATGCCTTTAACTTGCCAAACCCGACAAGTACATGCTTGCTCATCAAGTAACACCTCCCAACGCTTTTCGCCGCGTTTCACTTCAGCTCGATTTTCACTACTTCTACAAACTTCGTACTTGCCCAAATTCTACATATAACATAGAAAAATATCAACAAGTTCATACAAATTTTAATCTAAAATAAAATATATAATAAGTAATAAACACCAATACACTAACCTTCGAGATTCGATTAAGATAACTCTTAGTTTTAGGTACTAATGTACCCTTCCATTTCTTTAGAATACACCTTTTTGTCAAATCGTACCATAATCTTCTCCCTCATGGAATCTAAAAGTTCAAGAACTGGCTTATAACGTAATTCACCAATCCAAGCATTAAACGCCTCTTGAATCAATTCAATCTAACAAAAAAAAATACAAGAATTAAACAAAACAATAAAACTGTGTCCGAAATTCATACTCTGGTAATTGGACATTTTAGGATAAAAAAGAATTATTGTTTGACAGAATTGAAGTATGTTAACAGAACTACTGAGCCATAAAACTTAGGGGATTTGATAAAACAATAACTAACCTGAATTTGTGATTTTATAATAACAAACCAAACCTCAAAAAATCAAGTTTGATTCTATTCACATCTCCCATTTTATTTCCGTTTTTAAAATGCTCAATCAAGAAAATAACCATGATTCTTTTATAAGCCTAATAAAAGAGGTTGAATTATATATATATATATATATATATATAGGTAAAGAGTATGGTACAAATATGGTTATCCTACATTATGTACGCTATATTGTGAGCCGTACACGTGTCCCGATTCAGTTGGGTTTAAGAAGGTTAAATCAGACAATTAACATAACCATTAGAGGGCAAATTCGTCTCTTCGTTCATTCAACGAGAAGTTCGTTACACTGATATCCCGGTAATTATTATTCAAATCAGTTTCAAATTTTCCATAATTCACAATTTGCAGTTTTCGGTCGTACGTGTTAGGGTTTAATTCAATTTGTCTATTTTCGATGGATCCACAGAGTAGCACTGGACGAACAGAAGATGATTTTGAAGAAAATCGACCGATCGGTGATCATGCTCAATTATCTGCGTATCAGAGAGTTTCGATTGAGGATGTTTTAAATCCGCGACCTGCAAATCCAATTCCAATTCCAGGTTCAAGTTCAAGTGCTGCAAACGAGATTTCTATTGGTAATTATGTTAATTCAGATATCTAAATTGTTCGTATAATTGTTTTTTGGTTAATCGTAGCATTGCTGATTTTTTTCTAGTTTGAATGTTTTGATTTCACCTTTGTATTTTTTTTTTGAGAACAACATGTTAATTTCGCATGTTATTACTTTATACAATTCGCATTTGGTTTGTTTTTTATAAATTTCGCATTTGATTATATAATAAATCGCACATGTAATTCAATTATTCAATATCATCATTTCGCATGTTTTTGATCAGTTAATTCGCATGTGTTTTATATGACTTTTTATGTTTTTTATTTTGATTCATGTAGATGAAAGGGTTTACACTCCGGAGGTTCAGGCATCAGCTACACCTGTTGTTGGAATGCAATTTACCTCCATTGAACAAGCATATGCGTTTTATCAATCATATGCTAAGTTAGCTGGTTTTTCTATTCGGAAAGGTGGCGAAGTATACAGCGGTGGTATAATCAAAACTAAGTATTTGGTTTGTTCTAAAGAGGGACATAAGCCTGTGTGTATTGATGATAATTCCAAGTCAAAAAAGCAATTCAAAACAAGGAAAAGGGGGACTATTAGGACCGGATGCAAAGCTCAACTTATGATTTGCACTGTGGACGGTAGATTATATACAGTCAAGAGATTTGTTGATGGTCATAACCATAAGTTTGTTTGTGAAAATGACATTCACATGCTCCCAGCTTATAGACAATTGTCAGATGTACAGGAGGAGATGGTATGGGAGCTAGGCACTTTAAACCTTGGTCCTGTCAAAGCTTTCCATATAATGAGGAAACGTTATGGTGGTTTCGAGAACGTTGGTGCCACAGTTGATGATTGCAAAAATTTTAGGAAGCGGATAAACAGCTATATAGGAGAGTATGACGCTGACATGGTTATAAATAGGATGACTGACAAAAAAGAATATTTAGCTGATTATTCGTTTGAATACTCTGTTGATGATGGCAAACGTTTAACTGGGTTGTTCTGGGCTGATGGTTTATGCAAGCTTAACTATATGGAATTTGGCGATGTGATATCGTTCGATGCAACCTTCAAGACAAACAGGTAACTGTTTCAAAAGACAATGTTACTGATTTTTCGCATGTTTTGTCTGCTAATCAGGGTTCAATATCGCATGTGTAGAAAACAGAGTTGTATTGAATATATCGCATGCCTTTTTTCTCCTGGTTTCGCATTTGATTTTCATTATTTCGCATATAATTAACGTGATTTCGCATTTGTTGTTTAGGTACAAGATGGTGTTTGTTCCGTTCACAGGCATTGACAACCACTGTCGGAATGTAACACTCTCAGCTGGGTTGTTGGCATCAGAGAGTATTGAATCATATAAATGGCTTCTAAATTCATTTTTAAAGTCATTTGGTCGGCAGCCTAATGTTGTAGTGACGGATCAAGACCCTGCTATGAAACAGGCTATTGAGGAGGTTTTCCCTAGTAGCAGACACAGATTGTGTATGTGGCACATTATGAAAAAAGTGGCAGATAAGGTAGAGCATGTAACATTTTTGTGTTTTTGTTGGTGTTATTTTTTATTATTATAGTTTTTTGTAATAGACTGATATAAAATGCATTTATTGTTAAAGGTTGGGCACGAGTTGTGCAATAATGACGAGTTTAAAAGGAGAATGTGCGACATTGTTTGGACCGATTCGATTGAGCCCGAAGAATTCGAGAGACAGTGGAAGTTGGTGATGATTGAGTTTGGTCTTACTGAAAACAAATGGATTGATGATATGTTTGGGATGAGATCCATGTGGATTCCGGCTTTTTACCGGCATGAGCCAATGTCAGGTCTTATGAGAACAACTTCAAGATCAGAGAGTGAGAACCATTTTTTTCTCAGGTTGCTAATTCACAACTCACACTCGTAGAGTTTATGAATCATTTTGATGGGGCAATGGATGTTCAAAGGTTCAATCATAGAAAAAATGATCATATTTCAAGATATACTGAGCCAGCTGATTGGAGTCGAACTACATTGGAAAAAGATGCTGCTAAGATCTACACCAGGTCTATATTTTTTGATCAGCAATCAGAGATTCATGGAACAATCTCCGAATGTTTGCCGATGGACACCAAAGTTGAAGGTCCACGTATCAGAATATTATTGAAGGACTTTACAGCACATGGTGATGGTTTATTGGAGGTATTTTTCATTTTTTTTAGATATGCGAATTCTTTACATTACATATGCGATTTTAGTTTATTTACTTTACATTAACTTTTTAGAATTGCGAAATTGTTATGTTCCACATGCGATATTAATTTTAATTAATTACATGATTATTTAAACATGCGAAATTGTTATCTTTATACATGCGATTTTAAATCTTTTTTTTTTTTGGTTATTTTTTGCTAGGTGTGGTTCAAGAATCTTGAAAATGATGTAACTGCACAGTGTAGCTGTTTGCGTTTTGAGCAGTATGGGCTGCTATGCAAACACATCTATTTTCTTTTCAAGATGTTTGGTGTTAAAGAAATACCAAACAAATATGTTATGAAGAGATGGACGAAGGATGTGGTGCCGAATGAGTTGAATGTGAAGTACAATTTAAATGTGGGTGGCAAGGATGTGCAACACAAGGCTAAACGGATTGCTCGTGAAATCATTCATACAGGGGAGTATTTGGTTAGTAATTTGATTTCCGACCTTGATCAACTTGTTTTAGTGAGGGATCAAATGATGCAGCTTAAAGAGAGAGTTGATCAGAGTCGAATAACCAAGCAACTTGATCCAAAATTTGACCGATTTTCAAAGTTGATTGGTTATCAACAACCAGTAACTAATGCCCCCCATACTGTTCGTGTGCCGGCTGGTATAAGAAACAAAGGCCGCGGCTCGCATAGAAGGATTTTATCTAAGAAGGAACAAATGATCAGCCGCAAAGGGAAAAGGTCAAGGACATGTAGTGTATGCAATGAAAAAGGTCATGACATTCGGACTTGCGAGGAGCTGAAAGGCAAACAACAAGGTAAACAGCAAAAAAAGAAGAAGAAGGGTGTCCAGATTGAAGATGGTTTGAGAGACAAAGACAATGAGGGTGAAGACGACGAAGAGGAAGATGACTTTGAAGATTACATTAGTGATGATGGATCCGATGAAGATCAGTGGGAAGAGGTGTCTGGAGATGAAGATGACGAGGATGAGTAATGGTTTTTAAATGTAAATGCGAATTTACACGGAACACATGCGATTTTAAATTCATTTATGTATATCATTTTTCACATGCGATTTTAGTAGTATAAACATGCGATTTTATATGCATCAGTTTATATTTACTTTATATGATTTTTCACATGCGATTTCTCGTCTAATACATGCGATTTTGAGTTATATTGTATTTTAAATTATATTAAAGCATAAGATTTGTTCAAAACATATATCCAAAATAATAGTTATTGTCTAACACAGCCACAACCACAAAAGGATTAAAAATATAAATTAGTTACTTGAAGAGAATGATTTTGCCACGTGCAGAAGAGCTGAACTTCATCTTCTCCTTCACAGTGTTCAGAGCATCTGTTAGGAAAGAGAAGGCCAAGTCATCAGATCGAGATTGCTCCTTTAGGTGATCCAAAGCTCTGTCTCTGAATGTTGATGGTGGTTCTTGAAGTAGCTTTTCCCATACTTCTTGATTGTTCTTGATTTGTTCAAGGATTTTGCCCTGCACATCAAGAATCAGATGAGAAGAGGTGACATCAGTGCTTGAAAATAGCTCTTTGATTGCAATGGTTTTGATTTTTTCTATATCTTCAGATGCCATTTTTGTTGTCTGTGTCTTTGTGTGTGTTTTATTTGGTCTTCTATGTCTTAATATGGAAGGTAGTTATCAAGGTTTTTTATATTAATATAGTAAATTTATTATATAGGTAGGGTGGTAAGTTCAGTAGTATTCATTGTAAAACTCATCATTACATGTCAAATTATAGTCACATCGTTAATAAATTAAGTTTTTGTATATAAAATAATATCATTTTTAGTTTTTAAGATTGGTAGTTTTTTTTTTTTGTATTTTTTATTACAAAGTATTTTTTTTTAAGTTTTTTTTGCACTCTTCCTTATTCGAAATCGCACTTGATTTGAAAGTAATTCGCAAACTGTAAGAAACATACATTTAAATATTATTTTCTATGATATCGCATTTGTAATTTATCTAAAATCGCAAACTATATGAAGAGATTTTGTAAGTGTTTGAAAACGCATGTGCATTATCCTGAAATTCGCAAACTATATGAAATCTCAAATAATTCTTAACTTTTTACTGATATCGCATATGCATCATATGAAATTCGCAAACTATATGAAATGTCAAAGAGTTCATTTTTATACCGAATTCGCATTTGTATTGTGGACGTTTTCGCACATGATTTGTCAAACTGCATCATCTTCTTCGATAGTCAGTGCATACATAATTTCTAAATTTATCAGAAGTTCATTTTATCAAAAGAATTTGATGAATAGGAATCGAAAGATTTGGTGAATAAGAATCGATCGATTTTTTGTTAATTGTTATAATTTCGTCTTTGGTTTTGATTTACGATCTTTCGTTATGATTTTTGAGGTTTTGTTTGCCGTTATCAGGTGTTTTGATCTTAAATTTGACGTTTTTAACCTTGGCGGTTTCTTTTTTATGAATCCTATGTTGATAAATTTAATAGAAAAAGGCGCTGTTTAAGGAAGATGATCCGACGGTTGTAGACGACGCGTACATAATGTACGATTAGAGGATTTGTATGATAACCGGCCTCTCTCTCTCTCTCTATATATATATATATATATATATATATATATATATATATATATATGGTTCCCATTAAGTATAACTAACTCTTAGATCAATATTCACCATTGGATTTGGCTGAGATTAAATCTCAGCCACTTAAACTCACAAAAATAACTGTTGTGATGCAGTTCAGAGCAGTTTATAGCATTTTCTTGTGGTTTTCTCAACCTCCACCATGATTCCAAACCCACTTTCCCCATTATCATTTATCCTCCTATTTCTCTGCTCAACTGCTTCCCCACATCGTAGCTGGTATTTTTCGGTTTATCATGGTTACAAAATTTGATGGTTATCCCCTTCCTATATATCACTTGCTGAATCTCCGCTAGCCGAATCGATCACTCGTATATGTTTTTTAGGGTTTGACGTATGAAGAGGTTAAGTTGGATGCCTTCAACATGTCCAATTGGAATCATGGAGGAGCCTCATCAGCCTCCCAAATACTTGATGAACGGTAAGTTTTTCTTCATGCTTTTGACTTCTATGTCTTCTTCCCTTCGACTTTCCATTCCACTTTCTTCAACTTTCATTCGAGAATCAGATTTCCCATGTATTTCCAATGCGTTTTTTTCTGTAAAAATGGTGATTTTATTTACGTGTTTGCAGATTTAATTTTCGTAACCGGCATACGTTTTTTTGGAATTCATGTGTCATCGACGACGTTAGATCTCGCGTACATAGAGTTAATCGTAGCCTCTGGAACTGTAAGTCACGCAAAATTTTTTTTATCTAAATTTTACTAATTTGATCTCAATTTTACGTTCAGTATAACTAATTGATTTAGTTTAGTCTCAATTTCACACGGGTATTGCTAATTTGATCTCAATTTCACTTCAGTATTTGCTAATTTTATCTCAATTTTACATTGGGTATCACTTATTTGATTTTAGTTTCACATTGGGTATTGCTAATTTGATCTCAATTTCACTTCGGTATTGCTAATTTTATCTCGCTTTTACATCGGGTATCACTAATGTGATTTTAATTTCATTTGGGTATTTCTAACTTTATAATTGATTAATGACATGAATTCAATTTTTTGTGTTAATTGATTATGACAGGAATTAATTTTTTTAATCTTCGTTGGGTTGAGCAACAACTATATTTTGATCTCATAATGAAATTCATAAACGTATAATCTTGGATCTTAATGAGCAGGTTTATGTTGAAGACGACGATTGCTGCGTCATCATATCAAGAAGAATGAACAAGGTAAGGTGGATTTGGTAATGTATTTTAGGCAAATAGTATGCGTTGGTTAATCTACTTTCACATGAATATCTCAATAAGAAAACGAACAACAAATTTATGCAAGTGAGTACACTTTGCCTCGTGATTGACACAAGAAATTTGCATCAAGTTGCTAATAGAGGTGTATACCCTTTGTTGTGCTATGCAGATGGGTTGTTGAGAATCAAATTAGGAAGAAGGATTTGTTGATTGATAAGTGTGACTAAAAACAAACAGCGTACATGTTTGGATGCAAGGACTCTATTCTACAAGTTAAAGGTATCACAGTTGTGTTCTTTTAGTATATTTTCTTGCTACCAGTTTGCCTATGCTTTCCTTGATTACAAATTTTATTCAAGATAATATTTGTTTTGTGCAGGGAAAGTCAACAACGTAACTATTGACAAATGCACTATAATGGGTGTCGCATTCAAGGTTAGTTATGTAATTGTGATTAATGATTATGTACATTTCAAATAGGGATGAGGTTCGGTACCGGTACCCAGTACCTAATGCTCATCCTAATTTCAAGTAGGGTGTTCACAATCCGGTTCAGCTGGTTTTGACAAAAGTTTTGGGCTGAACCGCTAACTATGATTTTATACTTATATGAAGCCAATAAACTAAACTGGCCGGGCCAGGTCGGGTGGGTAGATCGGACCAAATTTAAAGATGGTTCATGTACATATATATAGACGGTTCATGTACATGTATATAGACGGTTCATGTACATATATAATTTCTATACCTAAAAATTTCTATACGAAAACTAAATACTCTCCACTAACGAGCGAAAAGTTCGGGGGGTCGGCTGCCCCCTCCCGCCCCAACAAAGCTACGCCCTTGGTTACAAATAATCTGTTCAATGGCAGAATGGTTAACACTTTATATTATATGTTTCTTTTATTGAAATAGGTATGAAATTCTACTCACCTGTGGCTGATCACCACAAGGTATATGAATCAAGGGCATTTAGAAGACGCCCGTAAGTTGTTTAATGTAATGCAAGTTAGAAATGTAGTGTCATGGAACTCTACAATATATAGGCATGCCCGAATCATACTGTTATATCACACGCGGGGCATGTAAGGTTGTATGCAATAGGGATGAGCTCGGTACCAAGCGGTACCGAAAATCCCAAAAGATGGGTACCAATACCGGAAATCACAGGTACCGGTACCAAAAACGCTATATGTCGGTACCGAATCAGTACCGAAAATCGAGTCGGTTCGGGAAAGTCGGTACCGGTACCCGGTACCATTTGCTCATCCTTAGTATGCTATCTCTTTGTTAACTTATTTTGTTTGTTTCTAGGTAATTGGGAGCTTACAGTGTGTTCAGAAATGTCTATGTGTAAGTTAGTTTAGTTTTACATTATGCATTCATGAAACAATGGAAGTTAGAAAATACAGGATAGAAGGGAGTAAATCTCAAAGCCTTTTGTCAGTGGATGTCTCAGTTTGATTAAATAGTTTTTGGGCATTTTGACTTAGGTTGGTTTTGCGTTGTTGCACTATAAGCTCCAACTATATTCACCTAAAAATTGCAACCGGCATGAGTGACATTCGTAAGCTAGCTATCATGAGTTTTTCCTACTGGGAATGTTAAAAGAATGGTACTACCTTTAAGTAAATGAAGAAACCTTTAAAAATGTTGGTAAGGCATTGTGAATTTTCCCAAATGGGTTCTTATGGTGGAAAAAAAGAAGAAGGTAATGACAAAGAATCAAATAGGATAAACTATTTAATGCGTGTTATATGTTTCATGCGTAATGTTTGGATGTTGGACTTGTGTTTTTGTAGGATTGATACTCTACAAGAAGTGTTTGGGTTCAGGATATTCAAAATGCCTATGAGTTAGCTTTGGATTTTACACATTTTCCGGCTAAACATGTCATAAAAAATTTGGAAGATTTCTTGGTCAAAGGTGAGATCGTTGTAGAATCTTCTGTTGGCTATATCTTTTATTTTTCTTTAAGAATAAATAATGATAAATTTTCACTATATTTTTAATTTGGTCATTTGGGAAATTCGTTTTTGGTCTATCAAGCTGATCTCTCAGTGGGAAATTCGTTTTTGGTCTATCAAGCTGATCTCTCAGGTGTGCTGACTATATGGCCAACTAATGGGAATGGAAGATGTTGTCATGGCCTTGGAGGTATGTTTTTTGTGCATCACAACATATTTATGAAAATCACTTGCTTCTATTGTTTTGTCCTAATTCGGAAACCTTTACTGTTTATAACAGATGTACACGACATGATGATTAGCAAGATGTATAAACTGTAAACTCCTCTATTATAAAGACTGTCCCGATGACATGGCGTATTCAGTTTTTGTTTATATGGTTTTGTACATGTTGATGTTAAAAAAAACAATTTAGCCTCAAAGTAAGTGAACCTTCTTTGTTTTCAGTTTCTTCACCCGTACTACCTTCCTGACTGACTTTTTGTTCTATTAGTGTGCTCAGTCATTTTTTCCTTATAAGAATGGAAAGTTCCTTGATATTGCTTTGTCGTTTCTTTTAGTGTGCTCAGTCATTATTTTCTTATAAGTTAAACGAATTGTACTTTGATATTAAACAAATATTGTTTTCGTTTAGAATGCAAAGAAATTAGTTGTCATTATTACATAAAAATCCCGTCCACCGGACGGGTATTAAACTAGTTCTTCACTGAAGATGCTCAGTCAAGAAAATAACCATCACAAATCATATTCATATTATTTCATATTGTTGAAATTAAACGGATCATGGAAGGTGATCTCATCAAATCGTAAAGGCCAATATATGATAACAAAGTGTAACTAACCTGAAAAAGAATTCAGCCAGTATTCGACATCTACCAATGGAAAAGGGACTGGATAAAACAATAACTAACCTGAAAAAAAAGATCGCCGAACTAAATATCACCGGCCTGAAGATCGCCGGCCTGATTGTGTCGCCCTAGAAGAAGATAGCGGTTATGCCGCCCTAGAAGAAGAAAGTGAAACGTCGTGTGTGAATTAGAATGATCTGATTTCTCTAAGCTTGATCTTTTAATTTTGAGAAGGGTAGTTTTGTCATTTTAATAGAGAAGGGGAAATATGCAATTTTTATTTAGGCTTGGGTAAATATGCAATTAAGAGTGTTTTTAAGGGGAAATATGCAATTATTCCAAAGATGAAATACAAAAAGGAATAAAAGTAGAAGGACTAAACATGTACACTACGAAAAGTTAAAGTAGAGGGAAAACACGTGTATAAACAAAGTTAACCACTGAAAAGATTTTTTTTTCTAAAAACAATGAGGCTAAACACATATATAAGTAAAGTTGAAGGTTTAAAAGTAAAACACAAAAAAAACAACAATTAGTTATTTAAAAGAATAAAAGTAGAGAAACTAAACATGTACACTAGGTGCTGTTTGTTTTTTCAGAGGTAAAACGTCTGCAGTCTGCGGACCACATCTGCAGACCTCTGTAGCAGAAGAGGTGGACCAAACCTCTGCAGTCTGCAAGAAGAAGACTGTTTGTTTTCTCAGAAGTGTTTCAAAGCATTTAAAACCATGGTTGCAAAAGTCGCTAGGCGCTCCCTAGTCGGTCGACCGGGGAGTTGAGAGTACTCGGTCTACGCGGAGAGTACTCGGGGAGTACTCGGACATGTTAAATTATAAAGAAATTACTTTTTGGAGATTAAATATATGCCAAATAACACAAATTTACTAATATTTATAACAAAATACGTGAAAATGATATTCATTCTTTAATATGATAGGCAAAGAAATTATGTTATATTATTATTTAAGTCAAACTAGGCCCGAGTTGACCTACTAGATCCAATTCTTGCCGAGGTTGACCGCGTTTGACCGACTCCGAGTAATTAGGCGGAGTCAAAGAAAGTCGCATCGGCAGCCTGCCTTGTAGCGACTACTCGGGGAGTACTCGGCCTTGGAAACCTTGTTTTACAACCATGTTTAAAACTATAAAAATCAAATTGGCACAAAAATTCATTCCCACATTTATAAAACTATAACTAAACAAAGAATTTAAGACCTAACCTGGATTCAAACGATCTGATAGAAAGTTTTGTATGCATTTGTGTCCCTTTTTGGGTAACAAATCTGTTTAAATCACTTCTTTTCTGAACCCCAAAAAAAAAAAAAAAATTTGCAGCTGGTTTGTTATCTCCATGCTTACAAGGTGGAGGTCATTGGCTTTCATTTTTTTAGATCATTTCCAGCCACCAAAAAGTATGCAGTATGCCTACAAACCCATCAAAAAACAATTTTAAAAACTATTAAAAAAATGCAATTAACAGTAAAACCTTGGCATAAAAAGAGCTCTACCTGAAGAAATTTAGCATTCTGGTTTTTGATTCTTGATCAATGTCAATGGCGTTATCTAATTCTTGTTGCATGTGGTGTAGCCACCTCTATCCTTTGCACAAAAAACTCATATTGATTCTGAATTGCATCTTCCTTATTTGAATCGGCAAAAATAGACCTAAACCACTCTTCTTGATCATCATAAACCCTAATTTTCATCCAAATAACAAAGCCCTAATTATTGAATCATTTCAACAAGTTAAACCAAATAAATAACAATAATCTACATCCTCTGATCCTCATAAACCCATATGGTTGCAAAGGAACATTTGATTAAATTAAAACTCAAATCAATTATTTAAAGTGATAAACCATTAAAGTAATACTCCTCTGAGTTGACTTTATGTAATCAAACAAGTCATTTTTTCTTGATTTGAAATCAATGTAGAATCATCAAACCATGAAAAAAACAAGAGTAGATAAGTGTATAAAATTCCAAATATCTACCTCAATCGTGTTTTGCTTAGGAACAATCTGGCCCACCAAAGGGAACATTTTCATGGTTGAGCAGTCCTCTATCACTAATCTTTCCAGATTTGGCCATTCAAAACTCCGATTCCCAGAGATAAAACATGCGAGTTTTGGTAGTTTTTTTAATCGGAGGTGGGGGAGGTGACGGAGATGTGGTTGATGCGGAGGGGAGATGTGGTGGAGGAGCTAGGGTTTGTTGTGTTTTGAAAGAGTAGGAGGAGAAGAGGTTTGAAGAGGTTTGAAGAGGGGAGTCCATGTCTGCTTGGAGAAGAGGTTTAGAAGACATTTTTTAATGAAATCACTTCCGAAAAACAAACACCCTGCAGACTCAAACGTCTGCGCGTGGTCTGCGTGGGGCAGACATAAGAGGTCCAGAAGTGCTTTTCACAAAAAACAGACACCCCCTAACATAGTTTAAGCAGGAGGACTAAACATGCATATTAACAAAATTAAACAATATGAAGAAAAACTTTTAAAAACAGAAGGGTCCGAGTATTAGCGAAGCTGAAGGTTTAAAAGTTATATACAAAATGAATCGAGGAGGTGTAGATGGGTGGCACTATTCCTCCTAATGGCGTATATAGAATAGAATAATTTTATTTTTCATAAATGTGTAACAAATGGTACATAAATTAAAAATAAATACTGATTATCAACAAATAATAAATACTTTAACAATTCAATCAATCCACTCAAGACTAGACCAAGTCAATAGAACTCAACCCTCTTTCTCAATATCTCCTGGAAAACCTGCAACTGCCAAACCCTGTTTCACAATAAAACGAACTTTAACTGAATGAATCGAAAGAAGGCACAAAATACTTAAGAAATTAAAAAAAAAAAAAAATTAATAAACCAACAAAACAAAGTTACCACACGTACGAGGTTTACAATAGACAATCACACGTTCCACTCTTACCCAACCTTGCTACCATTCACCACCGCCGTTAAACTCAACGGCACATCGTACACCTTCCGTCCATCCGGATAAAACAGCCCATAATTCCGTTCAGAAGTGGGTCCCACTTTCAAATCCTCATTAAAAAGCGCAAACAAATAAACATTCAAATGATCATCCGGTCTCAAAGGAGTCCCACCACCGGTAACCACTCTCCTAACCAAATTCCCGTTATATTCAGCCGCATTCTTTTCACCCGCACCGGTTTCATTCGGATCCCCAACCGAAGGCCACCCGGTTTCCGTAACCACCATTTTAACATCACTAAAATCTAACGCCTCCATTGCGGAGTTAACCGCGTCAAGCTGTGCGTCTAGTAAGTTTTTGTAAACGACACCGTTTTGATCGTCAACGTATCCGTCGTTATCACGGAACAACGCGTAATCTAACGAGATTTTATCCGAGTTAGCCGCGTAAGCGAAAAAAGGGTAAGCGTTTACCATGATGTAAGAGTTTGTTTCCCTAAGGAAATGGAGCATGGGTTTGATTAGCGTTTCGATTAACTCCGGTTTAAACGAACCGGCGGATGGTGGGTAGGAATTACCCAGTACGGTTAGCGACACCGGTGTGGATACTTTTAAGTTTAAATTGTATTTTGTTAACGAGGCGTGCATGTTTTGCATGGCGGGTATTAAGAACGACGTCGTGTTGTTTGGGTCGTTGAAAACTTCGTTACCGACCGCAATGGCGGTGATGTTGGTGGTTTGGGTGTACGGGAGGATGTTGGATTGGACCCAAGTGTCGGTGTAGGTTTGGTTTTGTGCGGCGGATGAGAGGTGTTCGTTGGGGAGGGCGACGATGACGGAAATGGTGGAATTGGAGAGGGCGTTGAGGACGGTTGGGTCGGTGTCGAAGAGTTTAATGCGGGTGATGCCGTTGGTGTTTAGGAGTTGGATGACTTGGGTTGGGTTCGGGAGGTTGTTGGCGATACGGCCATAGTTGATGCCGATGGTGCCGGTGGAGGATGTGATGTAGAGGAGGGATAAGAAGAGGGTGAGAAGGAGGAGGTGTGGTGGTGTGGACATGGTGAAGGATGGTCGAGGAGAGTGTGGGATGTTGGGTTGATGGGGTTGAGTGTTTAGGTATTTATAGAGAGGAGATGGTGAAAGGTGGTGGGGTGAAAGGAGTGGGGTAAAACTACATTTAGGGTTTTCTTTTCATGGGTAAAACCTAACTCATAACTCATAAGATTAGTTTTTAAAATTGAGTTTAGACGGGAATTTGGGGTGATAAGCGTCTAAATAGGCATGGGCGAAGATTTTAAGGGGCGGGAGAGGGCGGCCGACCTCTCAAACTTTTCGCTCATTAGTGGTGAGTATGTAGTTTTCGTATAGAAATTTTTAGATATATATGTTTTCGACCCCCCAGTTTTATATAAATTTTTAGCTAGGTTCGGTGACTTCCCCCCTTCCCCCAACCCCTGGTCAGAAATTTCAAGCTTCGCCACTATAAATGAGTGATTTTTCTTATACTATAAACAATTACACCCACAAACCAATGATTATAACTAAAGGTTAGGGTATGAGTTTGAATTAACAAAACTAATAAATGAAAAGATTAGATTCCCAACATGAAGCAAAATGCATTTTAAATATGAAATATATAGGTTAAGAGGGTTTTCCTCATGAGGAGTGACCCAACATATATTTACTTAGGCATGTGGATGTGGTCAAGAGGGTTTTCCTCTTGTGGATGTGGAGTGACCCAAACTCAAATTTTGAGGTAGGGAGTAATTTTGGAGTGTAACTTTTGATGTTAAAAAAACAAAATATTTGTTTTGCCTTTGAGGTTTTTTATATACATTTCATAACTTGCAAGGTTAAAAACTTTGATCAACCTGGTAATTTAAGTATCACATAGCAATTTATCGATTAAATTGTCATATTTATCTTTAAGTCGTGTCTAAATATTTCTAATTTTTTTCATTGTTTTCTGTTTCCTTGTGGATACAAATTCAAAAAATAAAGATGACCGTTATCTGAAATTGATTACGTTGTTTCATGCATACACCAAAAGAAGTGGTGTCCAATCGCATCATAATTGAATATGATTGAATAATTTACTAAGTTCAAACTTTAATATGATGAAAAGAAATGAATATATAATCTAAAAACAAAAAAATAAAATAAAACAAAAGTAGGTGACTAAGTGAGTTTTTTTTTTCTTTTTTTACTTTCCATCTTAATTATTTTTTTAAAGTGAAGAACCTAACTTATCGGCAGTCACTTGTCGACTATGAAACTAGTAAAATCTAGCAAACCGAAGGAAACTAACTTTAAACGAGCGTAAATTTTAATTCGATGGAAGTCACATTTCTATAAGTTACTCAAAAAACACGTGACGGGCAAAAAATTGTCACAAAAAAAACCTCCACATGTGTTAATTTTTTCCTCTCCAATCTCTTTGCAACATTGTCAATTTCAAATAAAAAAATTTATCTTTAAAACCCTACGTGTTACACGGAATTGAGAACTTTTACAAAGAGTGCTAACTTTAAGAACTGTAAAAACAGATTTAATCCATTGATAGTTTAAATCAAGGGTTGGTATTAATTACCAAAAAAAAACTCTATAACTAATAAATAATACTATCAAGTTAGGGTATTTTAGTCATTTAGCCATTTTCTATTAAATACTAATTTCATCAAGTTTTTAAACTAAAATAACTTTTATATACTTTGTTATTTTTGAAAAACAATTTTACCATAAAATCAAGTAATTTTTATCTTTAATATGAGTACCATATTGCTATAGTTTTTTTTTTTTTTTATAAAGATGACTTTTAAAAAAGTTACAAAAAAGTGTTTTATAATTGTGCCAGTTTTGTAGTTGGAATATGCTAGTATTAAAAATGTGTCGTGTTGATTTTAAATCTATACGTAAGTTCTTATTTTGTTGTGTAATTCTTATGTGTGGCTATTTGTTCATTTTGTGTTGTTATTGGGAGTCTATTTGGAAATAAATTTGTTTTGTACTAGTTATGTGATAATATGTGATATTTACAAAATTAAAACAAAAACATGAGATTGTGTTAGTATGTAACACTATGTGTTGTATATAAAATTAAAAAAAGATGAAATTGTGCTAGTTATGTAATAGTATCTGTAGTTAAAAAAGATGAAAATTGTGCTGATTACGGGCTGATTAATGTGTTGATTACATGTTATGCTGATTACGGGATATGCTAACTGTCACATCCCAACCGATGGCGAAATCATCGGGGCATGAATGAATGGATGATTGCTCAAAGCATCATAACAATTGCAAATGACAATATTTAAATAAACCATTTTTATTTCATAAACTCAAATTTGTACATTTTCAAAAGAAAAGAAACTACATCAATTCAAATATTCAAACAAAAGAAAATTAATTTATTCGTGCATTTCTAAATCTACCTAGTAGTTTTGTTGAACATTATCATCAATTCCCTGCAATATATGAATAAAAAGCTCAACAAAATAGTTGGTGAGCATACAAGTTTGGTCTACATAAAATATAATAAAATGTCTCAATCTAAAATGGAAATTTGTATACTACTAGCATTTGTAAACTATCAATCAAACCAAGTGTCCACTAGCATATCCTTTCCACATAATGGGAACATGTCGTATAAGATTAAATACTTAACAATACAACATAAGGGTGGTGTGCTACTCCTATAGCGCTATAATCGTTAAGGTAGGCGAGTAAATATACAAGATTGACTTCTAGCATGTATGTATGACAAATAGCACGTATTCATAGATTGAGTGTTTGAATAATGTGATTGATTGTGTGTATGTAAGTCTTCATAATTTCATCTATTGTAACCCAAAGTGTGTTTAAAGGAAAAAAGGTTCGATTATACTCACTGTTTGCAAGTGGTTTCCACAAACGTGAGGTGATCATCTTGAGAGGTTGAAGCACCAAATTATCCTAACAAGGATGAACAAAGTGTGTAAGTATAAGGATTTAGAAGGTGGAGTGTAAATGGGATTTGAATAAGAAATAAATAATAATAATAATAATAATAATAATAATATATGAAAATACATAAAAATATTATCTTGACTAAACACTCACTTTGGACACTATTAATTTATGTGTATTTCGTTGGTACTATTTCACCCACTAGAAGTCCAAGTGTGAGGAATTTAGTTTAAGATAAATGTTTACCTTTGCACACAACTTTTCACCATAAATTAGTTAGTGTCATGGCTAGGTTTAATATATATATATATAGGGAGAAGATCATGCGAGAACCACCTCTTATTGTGAGAACCGCGAGAACCAATGTGAACACAACAAAAAATGGCTAAAAATAGCTAAAAATCACACAAATTTTTTTTTTTGATTTTTTTATTATTTTTTAGGTTAAAATCGCTACTTTTCGAAGCCAAAAACAAAACAAAAAATTAAAAAAAAAAAAAAATTTTGGCTTCGAAAAGTAGCGATTTTAACCTAAAAAATATTAAAAAAATCAAAAAAAAATTTTTTTAGGTTTTTTGGGGGTTTAGTTTTTAGCATTTTAGCTGGGGGGGGGGGGGGGGCTTAGGTTTTTGGGGGGTGGGGGAGGGGGGTTAGGTTTTTTTTAGCATTTAGCTTGGGGGGAGGGGGGTTTAGGTTTTTTTTTTTTTTTTTGGGGGGGGGGGGGGGGGGGGTTAGGTTTTTTTTTGGGTGGGGGGGTTTAGGTTTTTGGGGGGTGGGGGATAGGTTTTTTTAGGTTTTTTTTTTTTTTTTTGTTTTTTTAGCTATTTTAGGTTGTGTTCACATTGGTTCTCAATGTTCTCACAATAAGGGTGGTTCTCGCATGAGCCCCTCCATATATATATATATATAGAGAGAGAGAGAGAGAGAGAAAATGTATCATACAAACCCCTAATCATACTTCACGTACGCGACAACCAGATTAAGACGCGTAGCAGGGATTAATTTTTCTCAATAAGGGCAAATTAGTCATTTATCGTACATCAAGAGGGTAATTTAGACATTTACTATGATCAAGAAAAGATCGCGAGTTCGTTATCCTTTGCATCCCGGTAATTATGATTCGAATCAGTTTCAAATATTTTTCATTTTTCAAACTATCAAATTAGCGGTTATAGGTGTGTGATTAGGGTTACGATCACATATGATATTGAAATTGAAGATGCTGAAGTCCATGGCGTTCATGATGCTACTGAGCATTTGAGGAATCCGACATCTGACAACGTTCTATTAGACGATCTGACCAGTAAGTTGTCAATTAAACTTTTGATTGCTAGAAATGAACGTAATTATCATTTTTTGATGTTAATATGTTCGTCGTTCATCATTATCAATGTATTTGGAAGCATTAGATTTGATCATCAGTATGTGAAATGATTGTATTATTAATACCGCGTGTTATATGTTGTATAGTGTAACAGGCGGTTTGGTTTGATCAATATGTATAGTTTTTGTTGTTTGTACCTAAAACCACATGTTGATAGTGTATAAACTTAACATGCGGTTTCTATTTTATAAACTAAACAGTACTGACTAGTAGCTGCATGTTGAAATACAACATGCGTGATTATCTACATTTCTAAGATTTTTTTTTTAAATGCTTGACTGTTGTTTGTTTTAGAGCTCATGTTTGTTTTTCCTTTCAAAATGTGCAGAGGAAAGATTATATATTCCTGAGGTGAATTCATCATGTATTCCCATTATAGGAATGGAATTTAGTTCCACTGAGCAAGCATGTGTTTTTTATCAGACATATGCCAAGAAAGAAGGGTTCTCTATTCGAAAAAGAGGTGAACATCATAGTTGTGGTATTATCAAGACTAAGTATTTTGTGTGCTCGAAGGAGGAGCATAAACCACAGGTTTTTGATGATCCTTTTTTCGAAGTTGGCTAAGCCTTACAAAAGTAGGAATAGACCGACTATTCAAACCGGAGGTAAAGCACAAATTAAGCTTTGTTCGACGGGTGGAGTGTTGTATAAGGTTGATAAGTTTGTTGAAGCCCACAATCATTCATTTGTGTGCCCCAAAGATATTCATTTATTACCCACCTATAGGCATCTTTCTGAAGTTCAAGAAAAGATGATATGGGAGCTTGGTACTTTAAATCTTGGGCCAGTGAAAGCCTTTAATATAATGAGAAAAAGATACGGAGGTTTTGAAAATGTTGGCGCTACTGTTGACGACTGCAAAAATTTTAGAGCTAGGATACATAGCTATATAGGAAAGTATGATGCATATATGGTTATCAATAGATTAACCGATAAAAAATAGTTTATGGTTGATTATTCATTTGTACATTCAATAGATGAAAACAAATGCTTAACTGGCATGTTATGGGTAGATGGTTTGTGCAAACGTAACTATACTGAGTTTGGAGATGTCATATCCTTCGATGCTACGTTCAAAACCAACAAGTTAGTGTTTATTATAATGTTTTAACTTTTATTTTTTTGTATAATTTTGTTGTTTTTTTATTCAATTTATTTCATCATTTTGTAGGTATAAAATGGTTTTTGTACCATTTACTGGTGTTGATAACCATTGTCGGAATGTGACACTTGGAGCCGGGTTGTTAGGATCCGAAAGTATTGAATCATACAAATGGCTTTTACAATCATTTTTGGACTCATTTGGTCAGCAACCGAAGGTGGTCGTCATAGATCAGGACTCAGCGATGAAACAAGCTATCGAGGGTGTTTTCGACAAGAGTAGGCACAAATTATGTATGTGGCACAAAATGAAGAAAGTTGCTGATAAGGTTAGATACAAGTACAACATGCGTGATTACATTTACAACATGCGTAATAATTATAAAGCTTTCTGTTTTTTATATGCATTTTTACAACAAGCATGATTAATTAGTCATGATGCGTTATTATTTCCTAGTGATGTGCGTAGTGCGTGATAAGTTTTTATGTATATTTTAAGCCCTTTTTAACACTTTAGTCAAGTTTTAAATTTATAAAACACGATATTTTACTAACACTAAACACACATATGGGTAAGTGCACCCATCGTGAGCGTAGTATAGCGTTGGTAAGATACCGAGGTCGTCCAAGGACACAAGAGCTTTTAGTACCGGTTTATCCTTAACGTCTAATCAAATAAAAAATTTAGAAAAAGGTTTTAAATTTGAAAATAAAAAAATGCTGAAAAGTAAAAATAAAACAGATAGACAAGATGAATCACTTGGATCCGACTCGCCTTTAGTGTAACCTTTGATGATTTCCGCACTTTTGCACTTTTTAAGAGATTATCTTAGTTATAGTAGTAGGCCCCTCTTTTGAAGGTGACGTTACCCTCAACCCAGTAGTTTGAGTCAGCAAGGATACAATCCTAAAGGGTCGGAATATTGAAAGATAATTAATTAAGTTATTAATGCGTAATGTGGTAGGCCCCTCTTTTGAAGGTAACGTTACCCTCGGCTAAGTGGTTTGAGTCAGCAGGGATACAATCCCAAGTAGCCAGGTTAATGTATTAATAGTAGTTTACATATGAGGGGATCAAGCCATTCGCACCCCTGCCATCCAATACCAGTGGGTATTGAAGGAGGTCCTAGTAAGCTTGACCCAGGTCCTTGCAGGATCTATACATTGAACAAGGCAAAACCTTACCAAACCATTCCCTTAACCCCCGACCAGGTAGCCAACATATCTCTATATAGACCGTAGAGATATGAATGGTGTAAATCTTTTATTTTATATAGACAGTAAAATAACGCCAAGACACCACGGACAAATGATAAGGAAGTTTCACCTTCAACATAAGAAACTAGTTATTAAATTCATTAATACAAAACCAAATAAAAAGTGCGAAAAGATTAAAAATCAAAAGTATTACACTAAATGCTTGTCTTCACCAAGTGATGTAAGAGACTTAGGCAAACATGGCCTTTGATTGTCAAGAACTCTTACTATCAATCTTGGATCCCGAAACTACTACACACACTCTATGATGGATGATGGATAATGGTGGTGGATGTGGGTTGTAGTGGTGGTGGAGTGTGGGTGAAGTGGGAGATAGGTGGTTTGCCAAGGGATGCCTTTGAAGTGAACCAAACACCTCTATTTATAGCCTGCACAAAAGCTCGGACACGGCCTCGTGTTCGCTGGGCACGGCCCCGTGTCCATCCACTTTCTCTTTCTTCATTAATTGCAATTTGTCTGCATTAGCTCCACACGCCCCCGTGTCTGTTGGGGCACGGCCCCGTGTGCAGAAGCGTATCTATACTATCAAGATTTGCTTAGATTCTACGAATCTTAGCGTTGACCACGGCCGTGTTTCCTGGGCACGCCCCCGTGTCGGGAAATAGAAGCTTCTACTACTTTGTCTTTTCTGCAGACACCTGAGCACGCCCCCATGTCCGTTGGGCACGGGGCGTGTTCAGCCTTCTGTTTACTTGTTTTTTGCTTGAGAAGATGCTGTCGAGGGGCCGGACATGTTATGTTTGTTCCTTTTCTTGTATTTATGTTAGATTTTGCTGCATATTTGCTTCTTTTGTTCATTTACGCTCATTTAGTCCTGAAAATATAAAAGGAAGACAAAAGCACACTTTTTCCAACATTAGTACTAAAAACGGGTTAGTTTTATGCCTCATTTGATGTAATTTATATGTTGCATTTTACACACATCAAATACCCCCCACTTGAATCTTTGCTTGTCCTCAAGCAAAACTCTTTATAATGTGGCTTACATTCCCAAATGGAATGGGTAGAAGAAAAGTTTTGGGCTTGTCTTGAGTGTCGGGAATCCAAGATCTTTATTAGGATTTATTTTTATGTTATTTACAATCCTATTCGTTATGATTTATTTTGAACATTTCATTAGAGAAATTACTTATTTGGGCATAACATGCCTCTTTAAAATTCCATTTATATACAAGTTCACATACCTCACGGGAGTTCACTCAACACTCGGCAGAATATGTATTTTTGTGAAACACTCGAGACTGGCATGAAACTTACTTCTACCATATGTTTGCCAAGCAATCAATCCTCCTCCTTTTTAACTATACACCTTTGTAAATATCAAGAGGACTTGGGGAAGGGTTAGGCTTGGGTTAAAGGTAGGTGGTTAGTGGTTAGTAAAAAGGGCTAAAAGCGTAAAAAGCGTCGGTCGGTTTAAAACTTTTTGTTTTTGTGACTTTTATTCAAACAAAGTTTCTTTTGAGGAACTTGTTTGTTTATTGCTAAACTTCATTTTTTTATAAGGGATGTCACACGAAAAACCGAGCTTTTCACTAAAATAAAGGGTTAAAAATAAAAAGGGTTTTGGTGGGTAAAGGGTTTTTACGGGTTTAGAAACGAAAAGATTTAGGCTCAAAGGGGTTAACTAGGGGGATTTTGGGTAGGTGGTAAAAAAATGAAAAATAATGGTGTTGAAAAGAAAAAGGGATAGTCCTAATGCCTTCATCATTTACTTACTTGGGTTTAAGTAGGTAAGGACCGGGAATGTATCGTCATGGCAAGTTCTAGAGTCGTAAGAAACCAAACGGCTATTCACACTATAAACGAAAGATGAGAATTTAATCTAAAGATATGTATTTGTATGCTCAATAAAGGCTCAAAACTCACTTTTTGTGGGAATGAGTTTATTATGTGATCAAGTATATATAATCAAATTTTAACTAGATTTGTCATGCCGTTTCATAATTTTCTTATGTTGGTCCTTTTTATCACGACGCTATCGGTTGTAAATTTGTAAAAATATAACCTTTTTAGAACTTGTTATTCCCAAATTAAACCAAGACAAGTAAAAAAAATAAAAAAGTTTTGGAAAAAATTTAGGGTGATTAGCTGTTCCAATAGAGTTTTGTGTAAGGCTTGTAATTAGGACTTGCAAAATTCAAGGTTTTAGCATCCCCCCACACTTAAATTACACATTGTCCTCAATGTGTCCCAAAAATAAGTTTTTAGGTTGATTGAATGTGTAAAAAGGTGTTTAAAAACAAAAAAATATGTTACTGGGTGTCTGGACACGGGCCGTGTTGATCCGGGCACGGCCCGTGTTTAGATTGACAGTATCATAGCTTACAGAAGGCTGGGCACGGGGGCGTGTTCAGTGAACACGGCCTCGTATCCAGTTACCTGAACTGGGCATTTTTCTGCAGATCATCGGGCACGGGGCGTGTTGGCTGAGCACGACCCCATGCTGAACTTGCTGTAATGAAGAAAAAGAGTTGGGAGGCTCTGTTTTTGTGCATGGGGTGTGGGTTCAAGTTTCCCTTAGTGTCACGGCCCCCGTCCCGGTTTTACCCGTTTCAGGAGCCGCGGGACAGAAACCCGTGGTAATTATTATGTGAGTTGACAGCGGAAGTTAACAGGATCTTTTAAAACTTAAAAATACCCAATTTATTTTATTTCACAAATTGGGTATTTCACCCATAATTTACAATAAAGGTGATTTCACTGGGAAATCCCTTGTTTTTACAAAAACATGTTTCTTCATTTATTTGAGCCACTTCTTCAAGCTTGCAGTGCTACACATCACTTTTTCCTAGATCACAACAGATCACCTGAAACATGTTTTAAAAAGGTTTTATCAGCAGGGAAATACTGGGTAGTCACTCAAGTTGCACAAAACGACACATTGTTATAATATACAGTATTAAGGGTGATTACATTGTTTTTATCAACCAATTACCCCAAATCGGTATTTGTCACTTGACTGTATCTATGACTATGGTCAGATCACCCATTGGCTAACCCGTTGTCCAATGGTGACGGGTATCAAGTAATGTATACAAAACCCCACATACCGGCAGTAATTGAAGATTACAAAGACTTAATCCCTGTAATTATAACTTTGAAAATAAATAGGGTTTTGGAAACAATTTGCTAAAAAGAGAATGGCTCACATTGCAGATTTAGACGGGCAGCGTTTAGCCTACTGATTTTAGCCCGGTTAACCTAATTCAAATAACAATGCACACGAAAACTAGGTCAGAAACTTAATACAACTTTTACAACAACTCACGAGATTAAAACCCTCACGACGAATGACAAAGTATAGCCCAATTACGGGCAACACTTAAACATCCATCGGACCGGTCTCAATCGATCGGACATTAAATCATAGCAGTGATCGAGTTATTACCCTGTTATCGCGGCAGAATTTTGTGCTGTGTGTGTGTTTTGAAGTAAACAGACGATATCTCAATGTACGAAACGAGTTTTTACGTCGAACCAACGCCAAAATTCAAGTGCCAAACCCCTGAATTTATACTGAAAAATTGTCCCTGTCGCGTGGCGCGACGGCACCACTTCTAGCATAGGGTAGCCTCGTGTCTTCCTAGCTTGGGTGAGTCGACCGTTTGAAGAAATTCAATTTCGACAACGAATTGTAAGGATAATATCAATTAGGGAATACCCCCCCCCCCCCTTGAGTTTTAGGGGCCCTGATCCTAGTTCTGATTGTTCTGAAAATTTTAGGGGTCATGCAATATTATTTGGGGGTCTCAATAAGGGTTTCCTATTAGACATAATAGAATAAGAAATAGTAATTTTAATGAGAGTTGTTACATCCTCCCCACCTTATAAAATCTCGTCCTCGAGATTTACTGGAACAAGTAGGGATATTTTCGCTTCCTTTCGGATTCCAGTTCCCATGTGTACTCAGGTCCTCTCTTTGAATCCCACTTGACTTTGACCAGTACTAGTCTTTTGTGCTTGAGAAATTTGACCTTTCTGTCTTCTATCTGCAGTGGCTTCTCAATAAATTTTAACTTTTCATTTACCTCTACATCTTGAAGATGTACTACCAGGGATTCGTCAGATAGACATTTCTTGAGGTTGGATACATGAAATACATCATGTACTCCAACTAGCTCTTCTGGTAGTTGTAGGCGATAGGCAACTGGTCCTATTCGCTGGATTACTGGGAATGGTCCTACGTACCTTGGACTTAACTTTCCCTTTTTACCGAACCGAACTACTCCTTTCCAAGGAGAAACTTTCAAGAGTACCTTATCTCTGACTTGAAATTCCAGTGGCTTGCGTCGATTATCTGCATAATTCTTCTGGCGATCTCGAGCCGTCTTTAGTCTTTCCTTGATTTGAGTGATCTTGTCGGTGGTTTCTTGTACGATTTCCGGGCCTGATAACTGGCTTTCTCCTATTTCTGCCCAACAAACTGGAGTTCTGCACTTTCGTCCATACAGTGCTTCAAATGGGGCAGCTTCGATACTTGCATGATAACTATTATTATAGGAGAATTCAATTAAGGGTAGATGGTCACCCCAGTTTCCACCAAAATCTATCACACATGCCCTGAGCATGTCTTCCAGGGTTTGGATCGTCCTTTCACTTTGTCCATCTGTTTGAGGATGGTACGCAGTACTTAAATTTAATCGGGTTCCCATTGCTTCCAAGAAACTAGTCCAGAAATGGGAAGTGAAACGACTGTCCCTATCCGATACAATGGAGAGTGGAACTCCATGTAAGGATACTACTTCATCTACATACAACTTTGATAACCTTTCCATGCTAAAGGTTTCTTTCATAGGCAGGAAATGAGCTGATTTGGTTAATCGATCCACAATTACCCAAATCACATCGTTACCTTTTCTGGTTTTGGGCAACTTAGTAACAAAATCCATGGTTATGAGCTCCCATTTCCATACAGGCATTTCTAATTGTTGGAGTAATCCTGAAGGTTTCTGGTGTTTTACCTTGACTTGTGAACAAGTTAGACACTTAGACACATATCTAGCTATGTCGTTTTTCATTCCTATCCACCAGAAATTATTTCTTAAATCTTGGTACATCTTATTATTACCAGGATGCATGGTATACCTAGATTTATGGGCTTCCTCTAAAATCTTATATCTTAAATCTCCTTGCTTAGGTACCCAAATCCTTCTTTTGTGGAATCTCCAAATTCCATCAGCTCCTTGCTCTAATTCTTTTATTCTTCCTTTCATTCCTTTAGCATCATCCTTGATTGCTGTGGCTTGAACATTTTTTAGTTGTTCCATTAAGTCTAATCGTAAACTTAATCTAAGAGCACGAACTCGCTTTTGCTTTTCATGATACTTACGACTTAAGGCATCTGCAACTACGTTTGCTTTTCCTTCGTGATATTGAATATCACAGTCATAGTCACTTAGAATTTCCATCCATCTTCTTTGCCTCATGTTTAATTCTTTTTGCCCAAATATGTATCTTAAACTCTTATGATCCGTATAGACTGTAAACTTACTTCCATACAGATAGTGCCTCCAAATTTTAAGGGCAAAAATTATCGATCCTAATTCTAAGTCATGTGTCGTATAGTTTTCCTCGTGTTTCTTCAATTGCCTTGAGGCATACGCAATTACCTTTTTGCGTTGCATTAGCACACATCCTAATCCTAGCTTAGAGGCATCACAGTAAACTTCAAAATCTTCTGTCCCTTCTGGTAGGGCAAGAATTGGGGTGTTGGTTAACCTTAGTTTTAAAATCCTAAAAGCTTCCTCTTGTCTAGGTCCCCATTCAAACTTAACTGTTTTACAGCTAAGCTTAGTTAATGGTACAGCTATCCTAGAAAAATCTTTAATGAAGCACCTATAGTACCCAGCTAATCCTAGAAAACTTCTAACTTCCGTAGCTGATTGCGGGACCTTCCATTTGGTGATCGCTTCTATCTTGGAGGGATCTACATGAATACCTTCATGATTTACCATATGACCTAAAAATTCCACCTCCTGTAGCCAAAATTCACACTTCGAGAATTTGGCATAAAGCTTTTCTTTTCTTAACAAAGTTAAGAGTGCATGCAGGCGTTCACAATGCTCTTCCTGATTTTTGGAATAAATAAGTATATCGTCGATGAAGACAATTACAAATTTATCCAAGTACGGTTTACAGATCCTATTCATCATGTCCATAAATGCTGCATGAGCATTTGTTAGTCCAAAGGGCATGACTGTAAACTCGTAATGACCATACCTAGCTCTGAAGGCAGTTTTAGGTATGTCTTCTTCTTGTACTTTCAATTGATGATATCCGGAGCGTAAATCTATCTTAGAAAAATATCTAGCTCCCTGAAGTTGATCGAAAAGATCATCAATCCTAGGCAATGGGTATCGATTCTTAATTGTAACCTTATTTAATTCCCTATAATCGATACACATTCGCATCGACCCATCTTTCTTCTTTACGAACAACACTGGTGCTCCCCAAGGGGATGGACTAGGTTGTATAAATCCTTGACTGAGTAATTCATCTAATTGCTTTTTCAGTTCTAACATTTCAGTGGGTGCTAATCGGTAGGGTGCCTTAGCTACGGGTGTAGTTCCAGGAATCAAATGAATTCTAAATTCTACCTCCCTATCTGGTGGTAATCCTGGTAACTCTTCTGGTAATACATCCGAGTATTCTGAGACTACGGGAATTTCCTTAAGTTCCTTACCCTTAGTGCTAATGATTACCGAAATCATATACACTATTCCTTGCTTTCGTTCATAACTAGCAACTTTCATTACTGAAATGAACTTCATTGGTTTACGCGGCTTATCCCCTGTAATCATAATTACTTCTCCTGTGGGTGCACGGATTTCTATGGAATTCTTATCACAGAGGATTCGAGCATGGTTGGCTACTAACCAATCTATTCCTAACACGACATCGAATCCAGCTAAATTCATGGGTAATAGGTTTGCAGAAAATTTATGACCTGAAAGTTCTATATTTTCTTTTTGCAAAACCGTATCTATGTTAACAGAATTCCCGTCTGCCGTTTCTACTGTATAAATCTGCCTAAGTTTGGTTAAGGGTAGCTTAAGAGCTTGGCATAAAGAAGTATTTATAAAACTTTGGTTTGCACCTGAGTCGAATAATACTTTCGCATAAACGTTGTGAGCTAAGAACGTACCAGCTATTACGTCATGAATCAATTCAGCTTCCTGCGTGGTCAATTGAAAGGCTCTTGCGTTCTTCTTGTTAGTCCCTTCAGCAGGTTTGGCCTTGTTATCTGCTGGTTTGACCAATTTAGGGCATTCGGGTCGAAAATGCCCAGCTTCTCCACAGTTGTAGCAAATCTTTGTTTTCTTTCTGCAATCTTCTTCACGATGTCCTATAGCTTTGCAGAAGTTGCAGGGTTTATTACATTTTCCAAAATGTTTCTTTTTATAGTTCCTGCAGAATGGCGGAGTGGAAGATTGCCCAGTTCCTCTTTTCTTGAAATTGCTATTATTACACACACGAAATCCTTGGGTAATTTTCTGAGCCAATTTCTTCTTCCTATTTTCTTCTCGCGTACGTACCAGTCCGTCAGTCAGAGTGTTGGCCAATTCTACCGCATCATCGATTGTGCGGGGTCTCGTAGCTTTGACAATATCCCGAATCTCGCTAATTAAACCCCAAATGTAGCGAGAAATAAGTACCGGTTCTGGCGAAGCCAGACTAGGCACAATTCGAGCATATTCGAAAAACTTCGAAGTATACCCTCGACAATCAACATCCACCATTCGGTGGCTGAGGAATTTGTTCGCCATTTGTTCTTTTTCATATTCTGGGCATAATTTTCTTTCCACCAGACGCTTAAATTCTTCCCAACTCATGGCATAGGCCATGTCACTTCCCTTAACTTGTAATACCGTATTCCACCATTCTAATGCTTCTTCCTTAAAAAGATGCGACGCGTACATGACCTTGTCTTCCTCGGCACATTTACTTATTTTAATTACTACTTCGGTTTTCTCTAACCAACGCAGTGCTGCAATTGCCCCTTCATTGCCTGCAAATTCGATTGGTTTACAGGCAAGAAATTCCTTGTAAGTGCAACCAGGTGTTGCAGCTTTCATTCTTTTAAGGAATGGGGCTTGCATCCCATCATTATCATTATTATTAATGTTGCCGCCTCCATTTTATACTATTACTGAAATTATCGCCGTGAGTGCGTTTGCTGCGAATAATTGGTTGAGGCTCAACTGGATTTCGGGCAGCAGCAATGATTGCTGGAATAGCATTTGCTATTCCCTGGGCAACAATGTTTTCTATATCTTGTCCATTCAGAAAATGGTCCTCATTGTTTTGCTCGGATTGGTTGACCTCGTTAACTGGTTCATTACCAGCGTGTTCCATCTGGTAATTAATATATATAACTTATTAGCATAAAATGAATAACAACCAAACATAATAAAACAATCGCACATAATCAAGTGAACACGTATAGCCAAAATTGTCGACTTTGCGACTTCCATATTTTATATATTTTAATATGCATCCGTACATTACCAGATATGTTATAAAGTTTTATTTTTAGTTATTTTACATGATTATATTTTTATTATTATATTATTATTAAACACACATTCCCACAACCACATACGATCCCATCAGCTGGCACTTCAGAAACGACGTTCCCTCTCATCGTATTTCCATGATATCCTCTCCCCCACATCTCGGATTCTATTTCCTGCGTCCACCAGCTTGTAACATCTGTGCTTGTAATCTTTATGAACAGTTCAGTTATCAATAAAACAATGTTATTTGATCCCAATGTTTGTTTGGTTATGTTTTACATTTTTCATGTTTTGACTTTTATTCAATTTCAAACTCTACATCGCTTTCTGGAGACTTATACGCAAACTGGTGCGTAAATGTAATCAGTTTAATGCGACAAATACTCCGGAACATCAACATATACTTAACATACCTTAAATAACCCTTACATAACTTAGAAATAAGTTTTGAAGGCTTTGGTATGGCAAAAACAAGTTAATTCGCTTACAGGGACTAAACTTGACAAACTGTGAAAGTATGCCAATTTAAACTATAACAGACATTCCAGAACATGACCATAAGTTAAACATACCATAAATATCCTTTACATAGCTTAGAAATAGGCTTTGAGGGGTTCGGTGTGCTAAAATAAACTTCTGGGTCATTCAGGGACTAAAAGCGTCAAAAAGTGCATAAGTTTGCACTTTCGCGCATAACTTACGTTCCGAATACATCCGGACATCCAAAAATTTATGTAAGCACTAAAATATTTTATTTTAGAGTTTAGCATAAGAAAAATCCATTCGTCACGCCATTTGGATCGTTTTTCGCGCTTACGCGCATTCCGTCGTAATTAACCGAACAACGCAATCGTACGGCCAAACGAACCTACATCCGTGATGTTTTCAAGCATATTTTAAGTTCCCTATACTTTAAATTCATTTTAGAGCTTTGAAATGGGGTTAACAGGGCTTAAACATGTCAAAAGTGCATCAAATAGCAAGTTTGGAGCTTCAGGGGCCTGTTCTGCCATTTTTTAAAGTATCAGACCTGCAAGGTCCTTGCGCACCGCAAGGTTCTAAGTCTTACGGTGCGTAAGCAGGGGTCAGATGCAGAAAAATTGTTTTGGTGGCTGATTAATGGCTTTTAAACACTCCAAAGGCAAATGCCACATGTTAATCTCTGATGGTGGGGGCAAACGATGCACCATAACATTTCAACACATGTACGGATGATATTCGATCACGGTATTCGAGAAACGATCCTAACGGTTGTCCATTTACTATAAATACCCACCTTAGTTTTCACTTCTTCCTCACAAATCTGATCAAAAGTGCTCTAAGTTGAAGCCATCACTTCATACCTGAGCTATTCGATCAAGATTTACTACCGGGGACCCTTTGTAAGTGTTCCTTCGTTCTTTTATCGCTTTTCTAGTCTGAAAGTCGAACAATGTTTGACTTTCTGCGTTGACCAGTTTATGGTCAATGCGAAGTTCGTTTGAACTTCATAACGTGAGCGTGATCACGATGGTTATAGTCCCTAGTGACTATACCTACTGATTACCACGTTATCTAGGCTCAGTGACGAGTCGTAGTTTCGGCCAAAATGCGTGATATTGCGTATTTTGTAACCAAACTACTCTTGGGTATCAAAACCGTTTGTTTTGATACCAAACCTATTTTCTAAACTTAGTTAAGCATGTTTTAACATGCTTAACTCGTCACTTGTAGTTTAGTGCTTATATAGGGTCGTAAGGTAAGCGATCTAAACAATCGCTTATACTTTCGAACCCGACCCGTTTGGTCGATCATTAGGATCCGACCAAGCACATTAGGTGACCATAGTATATAGGGAATAACCTTCCGAGGTTATACCTTATGGTCGCTTCGTTTAAGTAGTTGTATGATAGGTAGTTTATATGCCTTAGGGAAATTACCAAAATGCCCTTTTTATGCATAATTGATGTTTAAGCATATGTAACCCAAACTTTTGTCACTTAACTGATTTGGCAACAATATTAGACATGTTAAGGCATATTTTACTTATCATAGGACTAGTTAGGCAGTCCGAACGCGTTTTACGCGAACGACGCGTTAAAGTAGCATAAGCTACCTAAACGGGTCGTAATGGGTCGTAAGCACTTAGGTTAGGTTTCATTTAGTATGTAGGCTTTGTTAAACCATACTACATGAGTTCCCATACTCATTTGGTTTACGAGCCCTCATTCTATCCGATCTTCCGATTTAGGTCCGGTTTATTAATGTAGTTACCTATATTAGGTGCCGTTTGATATCCGTGATCTCTAGCATTGTTTGGTTGTTACTCAAGGACTACTAAGCAATCTCAAGTGAGTACATAGAACCCCCCCTCTTTTACCGTTTTCAAACTGTTTTGGGGTGAAACACATGTGCCTACTTGTTACTTTCATGCTTTCCATGTTTTCACATCATATACCTGCTATGTTCGTTAGTACATTATAGTACATGATTTCATTACATTTCATGCTATGTATGTCCATTGTGTGCGTACTTAGTACATCGTTTTACATTACATTTCATGCTATGTATGCCCATTGTGTGCGTACTTAGTACATTGTTTTACTTTACATTTCTGCTATGTATGTTGACTGATAGCATGCTAGCACATTGATTTACATGACTTTTCTGCTTTGTATGTTAACTTAGCATACTTAGTACATTGTTTTCATATGACATGTATACAATTGCTATAACATTTGGTTTGCACAAACGGGACTTATATACGTTCATTAACATTAGCTACGCCGCTCGGTAGTAAGTAGTGGTACCATAGGACTTGACAAATCCCATTCCTGACATCCCGGGTTTGTTTGGATGTAAGGAATGACTGAATCCGAAAACATTTCTTTTGATAACCTTGACTAAAAGGGTTATCCGACTGTCTCAAGGCTTGAATGTATGCGTTAACTTACCACATAAATGTTTGTATCAATGTAACATGCATTACTTTGCAAAACATAACTTTTTGATATATTCAAAATACTTTGTTTTGTACATTTCTACATTTGGATTATGTGACAATACTTTACTTACAATACATAACATTTGTTACACATTACTTGACTACTTTTGGACTATTAACATTTGATATGATTTATACAAGGACTTTTTGACAATTGGTCTAAACATAGACTTTATACATTGGTGGTTTGCTTAAGTGACTTAAGTAACGAGATGTGAGTAATATGATACAAGCATGGTGGATACGCCGCTGGTACTTCCTATATATAAGTGTTTGTATTATATTACATATCATAGCGTTATTTAAATCATTCAATTTGGACTTATACATTTTACACAAGTAACACGATTTTCACAAGACTTTGGTTTACAGACAATTTAATTTATACAACTCATTTTACTTGGTTATACATTTAACCATACATTATTCTTTTATTTATACATATCATTTGATCTTATCGCTTTTTAAATGACTTAGGTGCTGTTTGTTTTTGCAGACATAAACTGTCTGCAAGCTGATTTCATCTGTTTTCATGTCTGCAACTGAAGATGTGGTCTGAAGATCTGCAAGCTGAAAATATAAGCCTGTTTGTTTTTATAAATTGATAATGTCTGCACAAACTTTCTTTATGCAAATATAAGAATGAAGTTGTGTGACGGATTCGGTGGTGGAGGTGGTTGTTCGGTGTGTTGCCGGCGGTGGTTGTGGTGGTGGTGCGGCGGTGGTTGGTGGTGGTGGTGGTGGTGGTGCAGTGGTGGTGGTGGTGCAGCGGTGGTTGGTGGTGGTGGTGCAGCGGTGGTTGGTGGTGGTGGTGGTGCAGTGGTGGTGGTTGGTGTTGGTGGTGGTGGTGCCGCGGTGGTTGGTGGTGGTGGTGCAGCGGTGGTTGGTGGTGGTGGTGGTTGGTGGTGGTGGTGGTGCAGTGGTGGTGGTGCAGCGGTGGTTGGTGGTGTTGGTTGTGGTGGTGGTGCGGCGGTGGTTGGTGGTGGTGGTGCGGCGGTGCTTGGTGGTGGTGGTGCAGTGGTGGTGGTTGGTGGTGGTGGTGGTGGTGGTGCAGCGGTGGTTGGTGATGGTGGTGGTGCAGTGGTGGTGGTGCAGCGGTGGTTGGTGGTGTTGGTTGTGGTGGTGGTGCGGCGGTGGTTGGTGGTGGTGGTGCGGCGGTGGTTGGTGGTGGTGGTGCAGCGGTGGTTGGTGGTGGTGGTGGTGCAGTGGTGGTTGGTGGTGGTGGTGGTTGGTGGTGGTGGTGGTGCAGTGGTGGTGGTGCAGCGGTGGTTGGTGGTGTTGGTTGTGGTGGTGGTGCGGCGGTGGATGGTGGTGGTGGTGCGGCGGTGCTTGGTGGTGGTGGTGCAGCGGTGCTTGGTGGTGGTGGTGGTGCAGTGGTGGTGGTTGGTGGTGGTGGTGAGTCATGTTAAGAAGGGTGGCAGGGTGAAGAAGAAGAAGAAGGGGGAAGAAGAAGAAGAATAAGGGTTTTGTGAAGATGTATGAAGCAAAGTTCTATAGCTTTTTTTTTAAGATGAAAGAAGCCATATGAAGATCTGTTTTAAAAAAAAAAACAAACAAGCTTCAAGGCACTATGTCTGCCCGCCTGCAGACATAGTGTCTATGCAGACAAAATAAGTAAAAACAAACAGCCCCTTACAAAACAAAACAATTTACAAGGTTCATGACTGACTTTTACTAAACAACTTTTTCTTAAACTTAAGTCATGAATCCTATTTTCACAAAACCTATGTATCTCACAGGCATTTTTATGCTGACGTACCTATTGTCACATGTGTTTTCAGGAGCTTTTGCGTAGGATGATGATCGTGACACTAGGGCGGACCTGTAACTTAGAGACTAAAAATAAAGATAGAACTAGTTTAATTATGTTCTGAACTCTTTATTTCCTGTTTTGAGACAATGTAACACTCTTGTTTGATAAATAAAATACAACTTTGTATGCCATGGTTGTGAAACAATTAATTCTGTTACAACACTCCCCGACGTTTCCGCCACGATTTGATGTTTTACGTGGTCGGGGTGTGACAGAAGAGTTGGTATCAGAGCCAATGGTTATAGGGAATTAGGTTATTAGTAATTATTTGACCTAGACTATAACCTTTCTAGGACCCTAACACAAGTTATCTTGTGTTTAGATCTTAAAACATGCACATCACCTGTCCTTAGGTGATTATCAAAACAAAAAAAAAACCAAATTTTCCGAAACGATTTTTGAAAAAACAATCTTCTGTTTTTGAATGATTTATTACAAGGTTTTGAACCCTCTATTGTAAGGTTTTGAACCCTCTGTTATAAAGTTTTGAACCCCTTTGAGTTTTCAAAATCTCGTCAAGGTTTTGGGTTTTAAATAATGTGAACACGTGCAAACTGGAAGGGTGAATGTCTGTACCCTGGGTTTTCTGTCTAAGGCTAGAGTGTTCGTACAAATCCACATAATCGGACCAGTCACTCTTACCTAGGAACTCTTGGGTGAGTGTTCACTTATAGGCGAGCATGTCTTCGCGATACATTATTTTTGACCCATTTACTTTGATTAGTCACTATGTGTCGTTTGTTTGCTTTGTGATGCGGACAAATGACCACCATCTTTGCTTTTGATTTTGTTTCATCTCATTCTCCTCATCCAATCATCCCACTCGTTTCCTTTCATGTTTTCCTCTTTTAGAATGCCTCCTCGACGCGAAAACCAGATAGCGACTGCCGAACTGGCAGAAATAATTACGCGGCAAATGGCTGCTCAATGCCCAAACCTCTTTGCTCAATGGAACCAATCCAACAACAACAACAATGGTCCATGCAATTTCAAGAGTTTTAACTCGGCTAAACCACTCAAGTTTAGTGGTTCTGAGGGAGCGACTGGGCTTCTTCAATGGTTCGAGAGCATTGAGAATACTTTCCGCCACGTGCAGTGTCCTGACAATCACAAGGTCGAGTTTTCTTCGAGTGTGTTCCAGAAGAGGGCCCTTACGTGGTGGAACGGGGTTATGAGAGATCGTGGTGCAGAAGTTGCTCTAGCACAGACATGGGCTGAACTTAGGGCCCTTATGATGAGGGAGTTCTGTCCTCGGCATGAACAACGAGCTTTGGAGAAAGAGTTTGATGACTTGAAACAAGACAGTGGCGAGCACAGGGCATATACTGATAGATTTGAGGAGTTGAGTCTGCTTTGCCCAACAATGGTTACCCCACTCGACAAGGCTATCGAAAGGTACATCGACGGCCTACCTGACTCAGTGCAAGACATCATTACTAGTAGTAACCCTGCCACACTCCGTCAGGCGATCGAGTTAGCAGCGACATTGACTGAGTCGCAGGTTCGAAAGGGGAAGCTGCATAAAAAGGGTGACAAGGGTAAGAAGCAGGCCTCTGACAAGGAAGATAGCAAGAAAGGTCAAAACAAGAAGGGAAAGAATTCTGGTTCCTCAAAAGGGTCTAGGAAGCGAAAGGCTTCCCAAAACTATGCCGTTACTGCACAGGCCCAAGCTGCACCAAATCAGCCTGCGCAACCACTAGCCAAGAAGCCATATCTTGGCACTGCGCCTTTGTGCAACAGGTGTAACGGCCATCACCTACCACATCTCCAGTGTCGTCAATGCACCAACTGTGGAAGAAGTGGTCATCTTGCCGTTACGTGCCGCATTCCTGCTAACCAGAATCAGGCAGTTCAGAACCAAGCCCAACAAGTTGCTCAGCCTCTTGCTCAGCAACAAGGTCAAGCTGTACGACCTCATTTTCCTCCTGGTTCGTGCTACAATTGTGGGGATCTAACCCACTACAGAAACCGGTGCCCAAGGCTAGCCAACCAGAATCAGAATCCAATTCAGAATCAGGCTCAGGCTCGAGGTCGAGTCTTCAACATGAATGCACAAGAAGCACAAGCAGACAATGAAGTGGTGAACGGTACGTTCTTTATTAATAATCAGCCTGCATCTGTTCTTTTTGATTCGGGTGCCGATAAGAGTTTTGTGTCATTATCTTTTGAGCCATTGCTTCGCGTGTCTAGAACGAAACTAGGTAAACCTTTGACAGTAGAAGTTGCTAGTGGTGAACCCATTATTCTTGATTTTGTTCTTCACAACTGCCAGTTGAACCTTAACGACCATCTTTTTCCTATCGACTTCATGCCTATGCAACTTGGAAGCTTCGACGTTATTGTGGGTATGGATTGGTTAGCCAAGCATCGCGCAGAGGTAGTTTGTTTTGAGAAGATTGTTCGTGTGCCGCTTTCGACAGGCGAGATCCTACAGGTTCGTGGTGAGAAACCTGCCGGTGGTCTCAAACTCATGTCTTGTTTTAAAGCTCGGAAGTATCTGCGAAAGAACTATGTGGCCTTTTTGGCACATGTTGTAGCAGATAAGGGTAAGGGTAAGTCTATTCAAGATATTCCTGTTGTTCGGGATTATTCTGAAGTATTCCCTGAAGAGTTACCTGGTCTACCTCCAGCACGCCAAGTCGAGTTCCGAATTGATCTCGTACCTGGTGCAAATCCCATTGCCAGATCTCCATATCGTCTTGCACCGTCTGAGATGCAAGAGTTGGCTAAGCAGCTTCAGGAGCTCTCTGAAAAATGTTTTATCCGTCCTAGCTTTTCACCTTGGGGTGCTCCCGTTCTTTTTGTCAAGAAGAAGGATGGATCTTTTAGGATGTGTATCGATTATCGTGAGCTTAACAAGCTTACCATCAAGAATCGATATCCCCTACCTCGCATTGATGATCTCTTTGATCAGTTACAGGGCGCTTCTTATTTTTCAATGATTGATCTGCGATCTGGATATCATCAACTTCGGGTGCATGAAGAAGATATTCCCAAGACAGCGTTCCGCACTTGTTATGGGCATTACGAGTTCACAGTCATGCCATTCGGTTTGACTAATGCTCCTGCTGTTTTCATGGACTTAATGAATAGGGTCTGCAAACCTTATTTGGATCAGTTCGTCATTGTTTTTATTGACGACATCTTGATTTATTCTAAGACGCGAGCTGATCATGAGCAACATCTTCGTCTTACTTTGGAACTCCTAAAGAAAGGGTAACTTTTTGCCAAATTCTCCAAGTGTGAATTCTGGCTTAAAGAAGTTCAATTCTTAGGACATATCGTCAACGAACAAGGTATTCATGTAGATCCCTCCAAGATCAGTGCGATCAAGGATTGGGATACGCCTACTACTCCTACTGAAATTCGTTCTTTTCTTGGACTTGTGGGTTATTACCGCCGCTTCATTGAGAACTTCTCAAAGATTGCAGTTCCTCTAACTGCTCTAACTCAGAAGAACAAGCCCTTTGATTGGGGATTCAAGCAAGAGGAAGCGTTTCTGACTTTGAAACAAAAACTTTGCGACGCGCCTGTTCTGACTTTGCCTGAGGGCAATGATGATTTTGTCGTTTATTGTGATGCATCTAAATTGGGTCTTGGCTGTGTTCTAATGCAAAGGAACAAAGTCATAGCATATGCATCGAGGCAGTTGAAGATACATGAGAAAAACTACACCACTCATGATCTTGAGTTGGGTGCAGTTGTCTTCGCTCTTAAGATCTGGAGACATTATTTGTACGGAACAAAATGTGTGGTTTTCACGGACCACAAAAGTCTTCAGCATATCTTCAATCAGAAAGAACTCAACATGAGGCAACGACGTTGGGTTGAGCTTCTAAACGACTATGACGGCGAAATTCGCTACCATCCTGGTAAGGAGAATGTCGTAGCCGATGCATTGAGTCGTAAGGAACGTACTAAGCTTCATTATGATCGTATTCAATCTATTATTCAAGCTCGATCCGATATCCAAGCCCGCATTTCTCAGGCTCAACAATCTTGTGTTACACAAGGTTTGATGGATAAGGAATTTCCCTATCACATAACACCTGATTTGGAACTGAAGGACAATGGATCGTATTACTTCATGGACCGTTTGTGGGTCCCAAGCCAAGATAACCTTCGTACCTTGCTTATGGATGAAGCCCATAAGTCTCGTTATTCTGTTCATCCTGGCTCAGATAAGATGTATAAGGATCTTCGTATTCAGTATTGGTGGCCTGGTATGAAGAAAGACATTGCCTTATATGTATCAAAATGCCTTACTTGTCTTAAGGTTAAGGCTGGACATCAACGTCTTTCTTGTTTATTGGTGCAACCAGAGATCCCAGTTTGGAAATGGGAAAACATTAATATGGATCTCATTACTAAACTTCCGCGCACAAAGAAAGGTCATGATGCCATCTGGGTAGTTGTTGATCGTCTTACTAAGTCAGCACATTTCTTGCCAATCCGTGAGGATTTTTCTGCTGACAAACTTGCTAAAATCTATGTGGATGAAATTGTAGCTCGACATGGTGTTCCTTTGAACATCATTTCTGACAGAGATGCTCGTTTCACTTCTCATTTTTGGAGAACCATGCAATCTGCTATGGGGACCCAACTTAATCTGAGCACAGCTTATCATCCGCAAACGGATGGTCAATCTGAAAGAACAATCCAGACTCTGGAGGATATGCTTAGAGCTTGTGTGATCGATTTTGGTGGTAGTTGGGATTCACATCTTCCGTTGATTGAATTCTCCTACAACAACAGTTATCACTCCAACATCAACATGGCTCCTTTAGAGGCTCTCTATGGTCGAAAATGGCGTTCACCAGTCTGCTGGAATGAGATCGGTGAGGCTCAGCTTACTGGACCTGCCCTCATTTTAGAGACAACTGATAAGATTAAGAAAGTTCGTGATAACCTTCAGACAGCTAGAAGCCGTCATAAGAGTTACGCGGGCCCAAAATGCAAGCCCTTGGAATTTCAAGTCGGTGATCGAGTATTACTTAAGGTCTCACCTTGGAAAGGTGTGATCAGATTTGGAAAGAAAGGAAAACTTGCACCTAGATACGTTGGACCATTCAAGATCGTCGAAAGAATCGGTAAGGTAGCCTGCAGACTTGAGTTACCTCCTGAACTTGGAAATGTTCATCCAACCTTTCAGGTGTCCAATCTCAAGAGGTGTTTAGCTGATGAGAACCTCCACATACCGCTTGACGAAATTCGTGTTGATAAAACACTGAAATTTGTTGAGAAGCCAGTGGAAATCATGGAACGTGAAGTCAAGTGGTTTAAACGCAAACGCATTCCTTTGGTCAAGGTTCACTGGGAATCTAAACGTGGACCCGAGTTTACTTGGGAACGCGAAGATCAAATGAAGGCGAAATATCCGCATCTTTTTCCACGAGTTTCCTCTAAATAAATTTCGGGATGAAATTTCCACAAGTAGGGGAGACTGTAACATCTGTGCTTGTAATCATTATGAACAGTTCAGTTATCAATAAAACAATGTTATTTAATCCCAATGTTTGTTTGGTTGTGTTTTACATTTTTCATGTTTTGACTTTTATTCAATTTCAAACTCTACATCGCTTTCTGGAGAGTTATACGCAAAATGGTGCGTAAACGTAATCAGTTTAATGCGAAAAATACTCCGGAACATCAACATATACTTAACATACCTTAAATAACCCTTACATAACTTAGAAATAAGTTTTGAAGGCTTTGGTATGGCAAAAACAAGTTAATTCGCTTATAGGGACTAAACTTGACAAACTGCGAAAGTATGCCAATTTAAACTATAACAGACATTTTGAAACATGACCATAAGTTAAACATACCATAAATATCCTTTACATAGCTTAGAAATAGGCTTTGAGGGGTTCGGTGTGCTAAAATAAACTTTTGGGTCATTCAGGGACTAAAAGCGTCAAAAAGAGCATAAGTTTGCATTTTAGCGCATAACTTACGTTCCGAATACATCCGGACATCCAAAAATTTATGTAAGCACTAAAATATTTTATTTTAGAGTTTGGCATAAGAAAAATCCATTCATCACGCCATTTGAATCGTTTTTCGCGCTTATGCGCATTCCGTCGTAATTAACCGAACAACGCAATCGTACGGCCAAACGAACCGACATCTGTGATGTTTTCAAGCATATTTTAATTTCCCTATAATTTAACTTCATTTTAGAGCTTTGAAATGGGGTTAACGGGGCTTAAACGTGTCAAAAGTGCATCAAATAGCAAGTTTGGAGCTTTAGGGGCCTGTTCTGCCATTTTTGAAAGTATCAGACCTGCAAGGTCCTTGCGCACCGCAAGGTTCTAAGTCTTACGGTGCGCAAGCAGGGGTCAGATGCAGAAAAATTGTTTTGGCTGCTGATTAATGGCTTTTAAACACTCCAAAGGCCAATGCCACATGTTAATCTCTGATGGTGGGGGCAAATGATGCACCATAACATTTCAACACATGTACGGATGATATTCGATCACGGTATTCGAGAAACGATCCTAACGGTTGTCCATTTACTATAAATACCCACCTTAGTTTTCACTTCTTCCTCACAAATCTGATCAAAAGTGCTCTAAGTTGAAGCCATCACTTCATACCTGAGCTATTCGATCAAGATTTACTAGCGGGGACCCTTTGTAAGTGTTCCTTCGTTCTTTTATCGCTTTTCTAGTCCGAAAGTCGAACTATGTTTGACTTTCTGCGTTGACCAGTTTATGGTCAATGCGAAGTTCGTTTGAACTTCATAACGTGAGCGTGATCACGATGGTTATAGTCCCTCGTGACTATACCTACTGATTACCACGTTATCTAGGCTCAGTGACGAGTCGTAGTTTCGGCCAAAATGCGTGATATTGCGTATTTTGTAACCAAACTACTCTTGGGTATCAAAACCGTTTGTTTTGATACCAAACCTATTTTCTAAACTTAGTTAAGCATGTTTTAACATGCTTAACTCGTCACTTGTAGTTTAGTGCTTATATAGGGTCGTAAGGTAAGCGATCTAAACAATCGCTTATACTTTCGAACCCGACCCGTTTGGTCGATCATTAGGATCCGACCAAGCACATTAGGTGACCATAGTATATAGGGAATAACCTTCCGAGGTTATACCTTATGGTCGCTTCGTTTAAGTAGTTGTATGATAGGTAGTTTATATGCCTTAGGGAAATTACCAAAATGCCCTTTTTATGCATAATTGATGTTTAAGCATATGTAACCCAAACTTTTGTCACTTAACTGATTTGGCAACAATATTAGACATGTTAAGGCATATTTTACTTATCATAGGACTAGTTAGGCAGTCCGAACGCGTTTTACGCGAACGACGCGTTAAAGTAGCATAAGCTACCTAAACGGGTCGTAATGGGTCGTAAGCACTTAGGTTAGGTTTCATTTAGTATGTAGGCTTTGTTAAACCATACTACATGAGTTCCCATACTCATTTGGTTTACGAGCCCTCATTCTATCCGATCTTCCGATTTAGGTCCGGTTTATTAATGTAGTTACCTATATTAGGTGCCGTTTGATATCCGTGATCTCTAGCATTGTTTGGTTGTTACTCAAGGACTACTAAGCAATCTCAAGTGAGTACATAGAACCCCCCCCCTCTTTTACCGTTTTCAAACTGTTTTGGGGTGAAACACATGTGCCTACTTGTTACTTTCATGCTTTCCATGTTTTCACATCATATACCTGCTATGTTCGTTAGTACATTATAGTACATGATTTCATTACATTTCATGCTATGTATGTCCATTGTGTGCGTACTTAGTACATCGTTTTACATTACATTTCATGCTATGTATGCCCATTGTGTGCGTACTTAGTACATTGTTTTACTTTACATTTCTGCTATGTATGTTGACTGATTGCATGCTAGCACATTGATTTACATGACTTTTCTGCTTTGTATGTTAACTTAGCATACTTAGTACATTGTTTTCATATGACATGTATACAATTGCTATAACATTTGGTTTGCACAAACGGGACTTATATACGTTCATTAACATTAGCTACGCCGCTCGGTAGTAAGTAGTGGTACCATAGGACTTGACAAATCCCATTCCTGACATCCCGGGTTTGTTTGGATGTAAGGAATGACTGAATCCGAAAACATTTCTTTTGATAACCTTGACTAAAAGGGTTATCCGACTGTCTCAAGGCTTGAATGTATGCGTTAACTTACCACATAAATGTTTGTATCAATGTAACATGCATTACTTTGCAAAACATAACTTTTTGATATATTCAAAATACTTTGTTTTGTACATTTCTACATTTGGATTATGTGACAATACTTTACTTACAATACATAACATTTGTTACACATTACTTGACTACTTTTGGACTATTAACATTTGATATGATTTATACAAGGACTTTTTGACAATTGGTCTAAACATAGACTTTATACATTGGTGGTTTGCTTAAGTGACTTAAGTAACGAGATGTGAGTAATATGATACAAGCATGGTGGATACGCCGCTGGTACTTCCTATATATAAGTGTTTGTATTATATTACATATCATAGCGTTATTTAAATCATTCAATTTGGACTTATACATTTTACACAAGTAACACGATTTTCACAAGACTTTGGTTTACAGACAATTTACTTTATACAACTCATTTTACTTGGTTATACATTTAACCATACATTATTCTTTTATTTATACATATCATTTGATCTTATCGCTTTTTAAATGACTTACAAAACAAAACAATTTACAAGGTTCATGACTGACTTTTACTAAACAACTTTTTCTTAAACTTAAGTCATGAATCCTATTTTCACAAAACCTATGTATCTCACAGGCATTTTTATGCTGACGTACCTATTGTCACATGTGTTTTCAGGAGCTTTTGCGTAGGATGATGATCGTGACACTAGGGCGGACCTGTGCCTTAGAGACTAAAAATAAAGATAGAACTAGTTTAATTATGTTCTGAACTCTTTATTTCCTGTTTTGAGACAATGTAACACTCTTGTTTGATAAATAAAATACAACTTTGTATGCCATGGTTGTGAAACAATTAATTCTGTTACAACACTCCCCGACGTTTCCGCCACGATTTGATGTTTTACGTGGTCGGGGTGTGATAGAAGAGTTGGTATCAGAGCCAATGGTTATAGGGAATTAGGTTATTAGTAATTATTTGACCTAGACTATAACCTTTCTAGGACCCTAACACAAGTTATCTTGTGTTTAGATCTTAAAACATGCACATCACCTGTCCTTAGGTGATTATCAAAACAAAAACAAAAAACCAAATTTTCCGAAACGATTTTTGAAAAACAATCTTCTGTTTTTGAATGATTTATTACAAGGTTTTGAACCCTCTATTGTAAGGTTTTGAACCCTCTGTTATAAAGTTTTGAACCCCTTTGAGTTTTCAAAATCTCGTCAAGGTTTTGGGTTTTAAATAATGTGAACACGTGCAAACTGGAAGGGTGAATGTCTGTACCCTGGGTTTTCATCGGCATGTCTAATGAGGTCACTAAGTCCCAACTACGATCCAGCTCCTCCCACGATGGCATTTCCTGAGCTTTCCGGAACTCTCCCCGATCTCCTTTCCTTTGCCTTTATCATTTGGATCCTCAGTCTTTACAACTTTCCGTGCTGCTGGTTTCTTCCTACGTACACGCCTCCAGCCCACGAATCTTCTTATCTTTTTCGGCTTTGGTTTCTCCTGAGGTTGGGCTTGGAATACCATTGGCTCTTCAGTATCAGCCTGGTAGCCAGTGAAGGTATCGGTCGTATCCATATCTGTGGTATGGATAGTAAAGTTTGGAAGTGCTTCGGATAGTTCATTCATGTTGTTAGCATATATGAAGAAACACACAAAATTCAAAGTTAAAATTTTGTAAATTGAATTTTCACATAATCACAGAATGGCAATCCGAAAAATTAAGTATTTCTAAATACTTAATTGGCTTAAATCAGTGACTCTGATACCACCTTTTTCTGTCACGACCCCCGTCCCGGTTTTACCCGTTTCAGGAGCCGCGGGACAGAAACCCGTGGTAATTATTATGTGAGTTGATAGCGGAAGTTAACAGGATCTTTTAAAACTTAAAAATACCCAATTTATTTTATTTCACAAATTGGGGATTTCACCCATAATTTACAATAAAGGTAATTTCACTGGGAAATCCCTTGTTTTTACAAAAACATGTTTCTTCATTTATTTGAGCCACTTCTTCAAGCTTGCAGTGCTACACATCACTTTTTCCTGGATCACAGCAGATCACCTGAAACATGTTTTAAAAAGGTTTTATCAGCAGGGAAATACTGGCGAGTCACTCAAGTTGCACAAAACGACACATTGTTATAATATACAGTATTAAGGGTGATTACATTGTTTTTATCAACCAATTACCCCAAATCGGTATTTGTCACTCGACTGTATCTGTGACTATGGTCAGATCACCCATTGGCTAACCCGTTGTCCAATGGTGACGGGTATCAAGTAATGTATACAAAACCCCACATACCGGCAGAATTTCGTGCTGTGTGTGTTTTGAAGTAAACATACGATATCTCAATGTACGAAACGAGTTTTTACGTCGAACCAACGCCAAAATTCAAGTGCCAAACCCTTGAATTTATACTGAAAATTGTCCCTGTCGCTTGGCGCGACAGGGTGTCGCGTGGCGTGACGGCACCACTTCTAGCATAGGGTAGCCTCGTGTCTTCCTAGCTTGGGTGAGTCGACCGTTTGAAGAAATTCAATTTAGACAACGAACTGTAAGGATAATATCAATTAGGGAATACCCCCCCCCCCCCCCTTGAGTTTTAGGGGCCCTGATCCTAGTTCTGATTGTTCTGAAAATTTTAGGGGTCATGCAATATTATTTGGGGGTCTCAATTAGGGTTTCCTATTAGACATAATAGAATAAGAAATAGTAATTTTAATGAGAGTTGTTACACTTAGTATCCTCCATCATCCCGAGTGTGTTTTATCCATTACAACACCATCCAAACATCATTTAATACTTAAAACCATCATTTCATTAAAGAGTGAATTACATAAGATCCTAGAAAATTAAAAATAAAGAAGAAAAATGGAAACTAAAAAGTTCCTAAGATAGATAGGTCAAGTGATACATGAAATCATCCTAAGGAGTTCTACCCTTATTGTAGGAATCAAAAGCCTGGAAATAGCTTTCCAGTATTTAAAGGCGTCGTAGAACTCGGAATCGAGGGGTGCTCCCTAGATGTCGTTGAGCCATTCTTCTATCTCTCGGGAGGAAGAAGGTGGGCTCATTTTCCACAATGTCTTGTAGAGGGGGAGCGACGGCAATTGGGACCCCGTGTAATATGTCTCAAGTGGGTTCTGTGTGCATGGCGTACCACTCGGCCGGTATGATGATTTCCGGTACCACATTCCATGCCCTTTGCGTAATGATTGGTACCAAAGGAGGAGAAGCGAGAATATTCAACCTTTGGTTCAAAAGGTTGACATCTCGATTACATCCTTCTAGTCCCACCGACAAATGATTTATACGGTCGACCAAAGCTTCTTCCACTCCTGTCATTTCATCGTTGGCCTCTCTCAAGGCATACACGTAGTTCACAAGAGAGTCTTCTACCGATGACATTCTTCCTTGTCGGTTGTTTCTGGAGTGCGATGAAGATGTTCCATTATTTCTGCTCGACATTCTAAGAAAACAAACCGAAAAGAGTTCAATTTAATGAAACAGTACCTTAGACACGGCCCCGTGCTCAGCGAGCACGGCCCCGTGTTCACCTCTCTGCAGATTTTTGAAACAGGGAATCTTGGAGCTTTAAATTATTTTTCTGATTTTTGAAGCATTTTTAAGCAGAAATAACTTAAAACAGTGTTGTAAAACTTATTTTTGACAAGATTCCTTGAATAAAAACCTAACAAATATCACAATAAAGCTTCAAACTATGGGGATTTCAAGCTTTAATGGAGGTTTAAAGGAGAAAATGAAGAAGAAGGCAAATGACAAAAGTAGAAAAGACAAGATGGTTGTTGAGAACCTTCTTTAGAATATACCTAGTATGGTATATGTGAAGATCCCACCAGATCTTTGTCTTTGAAATGGGTCCAAGAGTGCAGGAATCTTGCTGCATTTATAGAAAACGACCGCACGCTGGACACGACCCCGTGTCGGCTGGACACGGCCCCATGTGCAGACAAGATTCTGACACTTTTTGTCCGTATTCTTACCAAAAGTTAGACGGGAATCTTTGGGTGGACATGGGGGCGTGCTGACCTGGACACGACCCCGTGGCTAGAAGTTGTTTATGAAGTTTCGTCTATTTTTAAGGAGTTTATCCGGATCGGGTGGTTCTTAACTAGACGGAACAACACCGAAGTGCCTGAGATACCTAAGTTGCCCTAATTTTAGACAAGAACGCAAGAGGTTATTGGAAAGGGTGATTCCTAAGCTAAATACCGGTGGGCAAAACCAACCTTTATTTTCCTTATTCGGGCTCTCGTTAAAGAAGGTGTATGTCGAATCGCTCAGGTCTATGTATGCATCGTCGGACACCGATGGGGAGTCCTTCACGACACAATCGACACAGGGACGACTATCGCTCAAGTTGTAACGCCTCGCTCTTTGAAACTTACTTTAACTAGAAGGATTATTCATGTACCTATTTTTGGGAACTTACATCCGTATCGTAATTGTTTTTCTCTTCCGTTTTTGTAATCCGTAAGTTCGATTGTAATAAAATTAATTATTTCATACGAATTATACTTCGTTTATTTTTTTTTAGATGCTTAAACATTTAATCCTTATATACATTCGATACATACTCGTACCCTTGTAAACACATGCGTAACTTACAATCAATACGTGATTCTAGATATTCTATACGTGCAAACACTTGATTCTACGTTCACAATACACAACCTATACCTTTATTTTATTGTTATACAAACTTATTACTTATGTTTTATATGTAAATTAAATATTAATATATAAACTATATTCTATATACTTAATAAAAATTACATAGTCATGTATTAATATAACATAATATACATTATAACTAGAAGTTAGAGACCCGATTACACTAAACTTGTTGTAACTCTTTTTTTTTTTTTAATTTGATGAAGTTCATTTTTATTATTTTCAAATAAGATCAAACCATTTCATATATTTTTCTCGGTCAAAATGCAATTATATTTACCCAATTTTTATTTAATTTGTAATGTTTTAAAATATAAAGATAACATGAAAATGAATTAGAATCTGTGAATAAGTTTTGAAAAGTAACATTTATGTTAATTGGTGAAGTTTTAACAACGTTTTAAAGAAAAAGATTTCTGTTGTGTATTTATGAGACTAGTATATGGTGGGTGCGGTCGATTAAATCCAATAGAGGTTAAGCCCCAAAAGAAACAAATATTTACTAAAACAAAAAAATAAAAATAAATGACAGTCCGATCACAGCAGCCCTATGGCTGAATTGTTGTTGATTTTTGTTATCAATCTTCCACCTCACCATGTTACACATTTAAATGGATAGTTATATATTAACTAAACTTAATATAATAGGTGAAATACCGAACTTAATATGTCTCAAACAACAACAAAAAAATGAAAGTAATCGGCTGTTACAGCCTTCCATTCGGACCAAATGCACCCCTCTTAACTCCTTTTTTTAATTGCTAACCACCACCTAAATCACCTTAAATGCACAACCACTTGAACCCTAATTCCTTCCCTATAAAATCCTACTCTTCTCCACACTTCATACACTTTACAAACCCACAAAATCACTCCCAAATCACTCCAAATCGCAGCTGAATTTACAAGTTCGGACAGATTCAGCAAGCTTCACTAAAGTGAGCATAACTCACTCGTTTCTTGTCCATTTTAGCTCATTCTTTTTCCTATGTGCTTGGATTGACCTTAGCTTCGATTCCATGGATTTTTCACAGTAAATAAGTCCTTGGAACTCCGGCAAAAAGGCTCCAAAGTTCACTGTTCATTTCTGATTTCATCTAATCTTTACTAAACTTGTTCAACTTGAGTCTAACTCATCTCAAACCTATGTCCTTATGCTTATAACCACTTCTATGGTTAGTTAGGCTTAAAAACAAGGTTTAGACATACAAAATCAGAGGTTAATCCTCAAATACTTTCTGTTTTGTTTAGGGTTTTTGACCCACAAGTGGTGTTCAAGCTTGATAAAGGTGTGATTGTGGACTAACTTGGGTTGTCCAACATAAAATCCCCACATCCCTTGATGATTTCTCATAGTGTAGATGTTTCTTATTCTTGTATTGATATTAGTTCATGACCCTCCTTGTATGTTTTTACATCAAGTGTAGTGGTGAACCATAAGAGGTACCTAAATGGAAGCTTGTTCTTCCTACCTCCTACGTGAATTCTATGACACAATAGATGTACCTAAATGAAGATTTATCTTCTACCTCATGCTTGACTAATGGACTAAATATTACATATAATACTTATACATATATATACTATTCAAACCCTTGATGGTGGACTTGTGTTCATTCGTCAAGATATTAGAATAACATCATCTAAGACATAAGACTTGTTACGATTCTAATGAGTATATTACTCATGAAAACATTAACCCTTGAGGTTTCATAGTGTCAAGAACAAGTACTTAGTGTCAAAGGATGATTACTATCGAATACCTATATTCTTGTGTTTTAACTTCCTAAATCCCTAAACGAACATATTCAACCTTCTAACCTCATCAACTTCGTCACATTGGATAATCGGAAAGCATATCTAAATTTTGTGAGTATACTCGCAACCCCCTTTTTATGTTTACCACTTTTGGGGTGTAACATGTTACATTATTAAACCACACTTAAACTTATTCTTTATGCTATGCACGAAAACAATCCTTATACATGAATGCTATGTTATGATACTTGATGCTTACGTGGACCATACTTATGTGATATGTTTTAGTCATTAGCTTTCACGAGCCTCCATTTGACATGTATAGCGCTATAGGAGTAACGCACCGCCCCCCTTAAACTTGTGGTCATGTCGAATTAACTAAACTTTCTTGCGTAAACAGAGGATTGGCTAGAAATATTGCATGCCATGTTAGGTTGATCTTGTATAAACTAAGTTGCCATGTGGATTCGTTTTAAACTTTTATACTTATACTTATGCTTAAACTTGTATACTCGCCTTTGCTTTTGCATTGAATTGTATTTTAAACATGTTACAGGTTGAGGATTGATGATGCTACGAAAATGGATTAGCAAAGATGCCTAGATACTCATTTAGACTTTTAGGTTTAAAGTGTTGTATAAATTTTGTTATGTTATGTTGAACAATGTTGTTATTCGAATTTCTTGTAATGCTTTGACAATTTATCTATGAAATGAAAATGGTTGAATTAAATATTGTCACAATTAGTGTTATGAAGTCTCTTGCAATCTTGAACAAGTCCCACTCTGATGATTCCGCTATTGGTTGGGGTGTGACACAAGTCCTCACAAGAGTTAGATGTGATTTCTGGAGCAACGATGTTGTTATAATCCGAATGCGATCTCAACAATTCTCCTTGATTGTTGTCTTGAGATGAATTAGTTATATCCATCTCAAGTTCTTTTATCCATCGGAGAATTAGTTCTTCCATTTGAAATAATTCTTCAAGAATCATTTAATCTCGAAGGGATGATTGAGAGCATTCGAGGGAGAGATAGGGATTGTTTTTACTTTCGCCCATCTTAAGGCTACAGGAAAACAATGGGTCTATATAGTGGGGATTGTAATTTAAAAAGTAACATTTTAAATCTTCATGAGTTCCGCTACATAATTGACACTACGTACCATAAGAGGAGCGAGAGTAAAAATTATCAGTATCACTCATGATTGCGTCAGAAATTACCAGCCGTCGGGATATTACGGCTCTGTTTTCAGTATCTGAAGCTTGGGCATGGGGCGTGTTCAGCGGGCACGACCCCGTGTTCAGCTACTGTCTGACTTAAAACAGGATTGTCAGTACCAAAGATTGGGCACGGGGCGTGTTCAGCGGGCACGGCCCTGTGCTGAGCTTCTATAGAAATTGAAAAATCTAAAAAAATCATAAAAAAACAGAAAAATAAGAAAAACGATTAGGCCGTTGATTCCTAACTTTCATAAAATCTTATGTCCCCGGCAACGGTGCCAAAAACTTGATGTGCGTAGTGCGTGATAAGTTTTTATGCATATTTTAAGCCATTTTTAACACTTTAGTCAAGTTTTAAATTTATAAAACACGATATTTTACTAACACTAAACACACATATGGGCAAGTGCACCCATCGTGAGCGTAGTATAGCGTTGGTAAGATACCGAGGTCGTCCAACGACACAAGAGCTTTTAGTACCGGTTTATCCTCAACGTCTAATCAAATAAAAAATTTAGAAAAAGGTTTTAAATATGAAAATAAAAAAATGCTGAAAAATAAAAAATAAAAATAAAACAGATGAATCACTTGGATCCGACTCGCCTTTAGTGTAACCTTTGATGATTTCCGCACTTTTGCACTTTTTAAGAGATTATCTTAGTTATAGTAGTAGGCCCTTCTTTTGAAGGTGACGTTACCCTCAACCCAGTATTTTGGGTCAACAAGGATACAATCCTAAAGGGTTGGAATATTGAAAGATAATTAATTAAGTTATTAATGCGTAATGTGGTTGGCCCCTCTTTTGAAGGTGACGTTACCCTCGGCTAAGTGGTTTGAGTCAGCAGGGATACAATCCCAAGTAGCCGGGTTAATGTATTAATAGTAGTTTACATATGAGGGGATCAATCCATTCGCACCCCCGCCATCCAATACCAGTGGGTATTGAAGGAGGTCCTAGTAAGCTTGACCCAGGTCCTTGCAGGATCTATACACTAAACAAGGTAAGAACCTTACCAAACCATTCCCTTAACCCTCGACCAGGTAGCCAACATATCTCTATATAGACCATAGAGATATGAATGGTGTAAATCTTTTATTTTATATAGACAGTAAAATAATGCCAAGACACCACGGACAAATGATAAGAAAGTTTCACCTTCAACATAAGAAACTAGTTATTAAAGTCATTAATACAAAACCAAATAAAAAGTGCGAAAAGATTAAAAATCAAAAGTATTACACTAAATGCTTTTCTTCACCAAGTGATGTAAGAGACTTAGGCAAACATGGCCTTTGATTGTCAAGAACTCTTACTATCAATCTTGGATCCCGAGACTACTACACACACTCTATGATGGATGATGGATGACGGTGGTGGATGTGGGTTGTAGTTGTGGTGGTGTGTGGGTGAAGTGGGAGAGAGGTGGTTTGCCAAGGGATGCCTTTGAAGTGAACCAAGCACCTCTATTTATACCCTGCACAGAAGCCCGGACACAGCCCCGTGTCCATCCACTTTCTCTTTCTTCATTAATTGCAATTTGTCTGCATTAGCTCCACACGCCCCCGTGTCCGCTGGGGCACGGCCCCGTGTGCAGAAGCGTATCTGTACTATCAAGATTTGCTTAGATTATGCGAATATTAGCGTTGACCATGGCCGTGTTGGCTGGGCACGCCCCTGTGTCAAGAAATAGAAGCTTCTACTACTTTGTCTTTTCTGCAGACACCTGAGCACGCCCTCGTGTCCGCTGGGCACGGGGCGTGTTCAGCCTTCTGTTTACTTGTTTTTTGCTTGGGAAGATGTTGTCGAGGGGTCGGGCATGTCACGTTTGTTCCTTTTCTTGTAATTATGTTAGATTTTGCTGCGTATTTGCTTCTTTTGTTCATTTACGCTCATTTAGTCCTGAAAATACAAAAGGAAGACAAAAGCACACTTTTTCCAACATTAGTACTAAAAAAGGGTTAGTTTTATGCCTCATTTGATGTAATTTATATGTTGCATTTTACACACATCACTAGCTTCTGTTATTGTCAATATTTATGTCATTCTTTTTTTAATAGGTGGGAGATGAGTTATGTAACAACGAGGATTTCAAGAGAGGTATGTGTGATATTGTGTGGACTGATTCGATTACGCCAGAAACGTTTGAGAGAGATTGGAAACTGATAATGATTGAATTCGGTCTAACCAAAATAAATGGATTGACAATATGTTTGGCATGAGATCTTCGTGGATACCGGCTGTACTGTAGTCATGAGCCTATGTCTGGGCTCATACAGACCACCTCCAGATCAGAGAGCGAAAACCATTTTTTCTGTCAGGTGGCGAATTCTCAACTTACCCTTGTTGAGTTTTTTAACCATTTTGATGGGGCAATGGACATGCAAAGGTTCAACCATTGAAAAAATGACCATATTTCTAGAAATACAACTCTAGATAATTGGCCTGAAACAACCTTAGAAGACGATGTTATGCAAATTTACACGAGGTCCATCTTTTGTGATCAACAGAGAGAGTTATATGCAACTCTGTCTGAGTGCCTTCCTATGGAGACTAAAATCGAGGGTGAGATGTTAAAGATATCTATGAAAGACTTTGATGTGTGCAAAATGCAACATATAAATTACATCAATTGTGGCATAAAACTAACCATTTTTTAGTACTAATGTTGGAAAAAGTGTGCTTTTGTCTTCCTTTTGTATTTTCAGGATTAAAAGAGCTCACATTAACAAAAGGAAAAGACAGCTAAATCTAACATAAATACAAGAAAAGGAACAAACGTGACATGCCCGACCCCACGACAGCATCTTCCCAAGCAAAACAAGAAAACAGAATGCTGAACACGCCCCGTGCTCAGTGAACATGGGGGCGTGCCCAAGTCCCAGCAGAAAAGACAAAGCTGTAGAAGCTTCTATTGCCCACCACGGGGCCGTGGTCAACTATAAGATTCGCAGAATCCAGGCAAATCTTGATAGTACAGATATGCTTCTGCACACGGGGGCGTGCCCAGCGGACACGGGGGCGTGGTCAACTAATGCAGACAAACTGCAATTAATGAAGACAGAGAAGAGGATGGACACAGGGCCGTGCCCAATGGACACGGGGCCGTGCCCGAGCTTCTGTTCAGCCTATAAATAGGAGTGCTTGGCTCAAGTTCAAACCATCCCTTGGCACACCACCTCTCTCACACTTCACCCACCACCACCATAACACCATCATCCACCACCATCATCCATTGTCCATCATAGAGTGTGTGAGTCGTCTTGGGATCCAAGATTGATCGTAAGAGTTCTTGAAAATCAAGGCCATGTTTGCCTAAGTCTCTTACATCACTTGGTGAAGACAAAGTGTCTAGTGTAATACTTTTTATTTTCAATATTTTCGCACTTTTTACTTGGTTTTGTATTAATGACTTTAATAACTAGTTTCTTATGTTGAAGGTGATTTTTCCTTATCGTTTGTCCGTGGTGTCTTGGCATTATTTTACTGTCTATATAAAATAAAAGATTTTCACCATTCATATCTCCACGGTCTATATGGAGGTGTGTTGGCTACCTGGTCGGGGGTTAAGGGAACCGTTTGGTAAAAGTCTTGCCTTGTTCAGTGTATAGATCCTGCAAGGACCTGGGTCAAATTTAGTAGGACCTCCTTCAATACTTAACGGTATTGGATGGCGGGGGTCCAAACTCTTTGACCCCCTCATATGTAAGCTACTATTAATACTTTAACCCGGCTACTTAGGACTGTATCCCTACTATTAACACTTTAACCCGGCTACTTGGAATCAACGGCCTAATCGTTTTTTCTTATTTTTCTATTTTTTTAGGATTTTTTCTTAATTTTTCAGCTTCTGTAGAACTCAACACGGGCCGTGCCCGCTGAACACGCCCCGTGCCCAATCATTGGAACTGGCAATCCTGTTTTAAGTCAGACCGTAAATTGAACACGGGGCCATGCCCATTCAACACGCCCCGTGCCCAAGTTTCAGTTACTGAAAACAGAACCGTAAGATCCCGACGGTTGGTAATTTCTGACATAAACATGAGTGATACTGATAATTTTTACTTTCGGCACTCTTATGGTACGTGGTGTCAAATATGTGGTGGTTCCCATAAGGAATTAGAATGTTATTTTCTAAATTACAAGCCCCACTATATAGACCCATCGTTTTCTTGTATCCTTAAGAGGGGCGAAAGTAAAAATAATCCCTATCTCTCCCTCGAATGCTCTCAACTAGATTTTCTAGGAGAAATGCTTCTTGATGAGCTATTTCAATTAGAAGATCTAATTATTAATTGGTTAAAAGAACTTAGGATAGATTTCAATAATTTATCCCAAGACGATAACCAAGAAGAAGTGTTGGGATCGCATTCAAACAACTTCGTTGTTCCCGACGATACCTCTAAATCTAGCGAGGACTTGAGTGATAGTCGTCCCTGTGTCGATTGTGCCGTGAAGGACTCCCCATCGACTTCGTTCGATGCATACATAGACCTGAGCGATTCGGCATACACCTTCTTTAACGAGAGCCCGGAAAAGGGTTGGACTTGTCCACCTACATATAGCATAGGAATCACCCTCACCGACAACCTCTTGCGTTCTCGTCTTAATCTAGAACAATTAAGGTATCTTAGGCACTTTGGGGTTGTTCCATCCAGTAAGGAACCGCCCGATCCAGAAAAGTTCCTTAAAAATAGACAAACTTCATAAACAGCCTTTCGACACGGGGCCATGCCCAGGTCAACACGCCCCCGTGCCCACCAAAAGATTCCCTTCTGACTTTCTGTCATAATACGGACAAAACGTGTCAGGATCTTGCCTGCACATGGGGCCGTGTCCAGCCGACACGGGGCCGTGTCCAGCATGTTGTCGTTTTCTATAAATGCAGCCAAGAATCCTGCACATTTGGACCATCCAGGGACAGAGATTTGAAAGGATCTTCTCACCTACCATCCTAGGTATGTTCTAAAAGAAGGTTCTAACAAACATCTTGTCCTTTCCTCTTTTATCTATTACCATCTTGTTCATCTTTCTTGCAACAACACCTTCATTGAAGCTTGATTCCCAACTTTATTGTGATGTTTGTTAAGCTTTTGTTCATGGAATCTTGTTAAAAATAAGTTACACAACATTGTTTTAAGTTATTTCTGTTCAAAAATGCTTCATAAGTTGGAAAAATAATTTGAAACTCCAAGATTCCTTGTTCTAAAAAACTGCAGAAAGTTGAACACGGGGCCGTGCTCATTGAGCACGGGGCCGTGTCCGTCGTACTGTTTCATTAAAATGAACTATTTTTGGTTTGTTTTCGTAGAATGTCTAGTCAAAACAGTGGAACCTCTTCTGCGCACTCCAGAAACAATCGAAGGGAAAGAAGGTCATTGATTGAAGCAACTCTCGTGCGATACGTAATGGCGTTACGTGAAGCTCTTGACGAGATGACTTCGGTAGAGGAGGTCCTAATAGACCGTATAAATTATCTTATGGTAGGGCTGGAAAACAGTTTTCAAGAAATTAACCTCTTGCACCAGAGGTTAAACATTCTTGTAACACCGCCCATGGAACCAATCCTCCCTTAAGAGGATTGGAACCTAGCACTTGGAATCCACAATCCTACTGGGTGGGATGACCTTCCAGCGGAGCCTCCTCTTGAAGATCTACAAGAAGTCCCGGTGGAGGTTGCACCTCCTCAAACTAATGCCAGTGAGCCCGCCTTTCTTCTCCCAAGGGAGATAGAGGAGTGGCTCGCCGACGTGTGAGGAACCCATGCCCGAAGAAAAGAAGTTTTCATGCCACATCTAACCAAGAGAATTATCTTTTTGGAAATTTTGCTAGTAAAATAAAGTTAGGCTATAACTTCTCGATTTGGATTTCATGTGTTTCTTTGACCCACTTATCTAGAATTTTAACTTTTAGGACTATTATGTAATTCTCTCTATGACTTAATAAATGATGGTTTTAGTTAAATTGGTGTTTGGATGATGTTGAAATGGATAAAACACACTCGGGATGGCAAAGGATAACAAGGGAAACTTGAACCAGCACCCCATGCAGGAAAACAGGGCCATCCGACAAAATTTTCTTCGTTACAGCAAGTTCAGCACAGGCCGTGTCCGCCCAACACGGCCCCGTGCTGCACAGTCTGCAGAAAATACCCAGTTCAGGTAAACTGGACACGGGCCGTGTTCACCCAACACGCCCCCGTGTCCAGGCTTCTGTTTCTCTTTTTCAATTTTGTTACTGGCACCTAAACACGGGGCCGTGCCCGGACAACACGGGGCCGTGTCCAGACGCCCAGTAACACAAATTTTTGCTTTTTCACACCTTTTTACACATTCAATCAACCTAAAAACTTATTTTTGGGACACATTGAGGACAATGTGTAATTTAAGTGTGGGGGGGATGCTAAAACCTTGAATCTTGCAAGTCCTAACTACAAGCCTTACACAAAACTCTATTGGAACCGCTAATCACCCCAATTTTTTTCAAAAAAAATCATTTTTTTTACTTGTCTAGGTTTAACTTGGGAATTTCAAATTCTAAAAAGGTTATATTTTTATAAATTTACAACCGATAGCGTCGTGATAAAAAGAACCAACATAAGAAAATTATGAAACGGCATGACAAGCTTAGTTAAAATTTGATTATATATACTTGATCACATAAAAACCCATTCCCACAAAAGTGAGTTTTGAGTCTTTATTGAGCATACAAATATTTATCTTTAAACTAAATGCTCATTTTTCGTTTCTTGTGTGAATAGCCGCTTGGTTCTTACGACTCTAGAACTTGCCACGATGATACATTCCCGGTCCTTACCAACTTAAACCCGAGTAAGTAAATGATGGAGGCATTAGGACTAACCCTTTTTATTTCTACACCATTATTTTTCTTTTTTTTTACCACCTACCCAAAATCCCCCTAGTTAGCCCCTTTGAGCCTAAACCTTTTCATTTCATAACCCAAACCAAACACCCTTTCACCCACCAAAACCCTTTTTTTTATTTTTAACCTTTTGTTTTAGTAACAAGCTCGGTTTTTCGTATGATTTTTCCTCAAAAAAAAAATTTGTTGATGATGAAGAGAGAAATAAACAAACTAGTTTATCAAAAATAATTTTGTTTGAATAAAAGCTTCATCAAAATCAAAATTGCAAAAATAAAAAGTCTTACGAAAACCAACGCTTGTTACGCTTTTAGCCCTTTCACTAACCACTAACCCAACCACCTACCTTTAACCCAAGCCTAACCCTTCACCCCAAGCCTAACCCTTCACCCCAAAAGTCCTCTTGATATTTACAAAGGTATATAGTTAAAAAGAAGGAGGATTGATTGCTTGGCAAGCTTATGGTAGGAGTAAGTTCCATGCCGCTCTCGAGTGATCCACTAAAATACATTTTCGGCCGAGTGTTGAGTGATCCCCGTGAGGTATGTGAACTTGTATATAAATAGAATTTTAAAGAGGCATGTTATGCCCTAATAAGTATTTTATCTTATGAAAAGTTTTAAATAAATCATGACGAATAGGATTGTAAATAAATAAAAATAAAATTTAATAAAGAATCTTGGAAATCCCGACACTCTATGACAAGCCCAAAAACCTTCTCTTCTACCTATTCCATTTGGGAGTGTAAAGCCACATTATAAAGAGTTTTGCTTGAGGACAAGCAAAGATTCAAGTGTGGGGGTATTTGATGTGTGCAAAATGCAACATATAAATTACATCAATTGTGGCATAAAACTAACCCTTTTTTAGTACTAATGTTGGAAAAAGTGTGCTTTTGTCTTCCTTTTGTATTTTCAGGATTAAATGAGCACAAATTAACAAAAGAAGCAAAAAGACAGCTAAATCTAACATAAATACAAGAAAAGGAACAAACGTGACATGCCCGATGATGTGCTAAAAGTAGTTTAACTAAATTAACTAAATTAAACCCTAAACTAGACTCTCTAAGTTTTAAAATTATAAAACTAAGACTCTCTAAAACCTAAACCACACGACTGACAAGTGTACCGATCGATGCAGTATAGCCTAAGGAAGTCCGAGTATCGAACCCAAGAGACTCTACTAAATTACACTAATGACTCTATCTAGACTTAGACTGACACGGACTTAACTAATTGTTTATTGATTGGGGGGTTTCTAAAAAATCCTAAAAATGCAAATAACGAATAACTAGATTAGCTACACTATCTAACACGAACTTGAACGAAGACTTTGACCAGTGGTGATGAAGACTACCTAGGCTAGACGCAAGCTTAATTCGGAATGGATTTATATTCGATAGTTTTGTGGTATGGAACCGGGATCTTTAAATGCTAAACCTATTAAGATACCAACTAAGCCCCTCAATCCCTCTCAAGGTGATTCTTGTGGCACTACCTAGGCTGTTACGCTTACCGGTTTTTAGATTTCCTCACAGTCCTCTAACTTCTTGAAAGTGCCTAAATAAGACGATCAACCTCACAGCGCGAAAGTCTAAGGCAACTATGGATTTTAATCTTGGTTTAATAGACAAGAGAATGTTTAAGGACTAGACCAATTTCTTAGACCTAGCTATAAACCAAACCGAGACCTATTAATAACCTCGAGCCTCACAGCGACAAGATTAGCAGAACACTTGATTTTATTAAATTACCGATTATTACTTTTAAGGTTAGTTACGTAATTTCACCTTAAAGAGTTAAAGATTTATTATGTGATATAGACACTCACCTAAATCAAGAACCCTAGCACAACCCTATTATGTGATATAGACCGTCACCAAGGATTATACGAAGCAATAAACAGCAGTAAAACAAATATCAAGCATGCATATACACCAAGTTAAAATTCCATAGCTTTTACAATACAAGAAAATCCATAAACCACGCCAAAAACCGAATAAAAATCCAAACTTTATTTAAACTATTGTCATTAGCCTAGGTAGTTAAAAAGATCTTGCCAAGAAACATAGTCTTAAAAACAATCAAACAAAATCTCAAACAAGAATTCATCCAAGTTAAAACAAGAAACTAGAAAATAAAAGAAATTGTAAGGTAGAACCCGTAAATTTCTTGATCTCTAAGCTTCCCACTTGACTCCAATGATTCCCGAATGTTACCCGACAATTCCAAGCGATCCGAATGCTTCAAAGATCTCCAAACAGCCTTCAATGGTGCCTTCAAACTCCAAAATTCGTAGATCTCCCGGCTGTTATTTCTGTCTTGCGTCCCCCAAAGTCGGTTCTCATCTTCAACCGTCTAAGATGATATCTCTTATATAGGATGGAATAAGGTTTTCTAATATAACAATGTATAATACATGTTCACAAGCCCAAAACCCCATATCTCGTAATTCATGGCCCACGAAATTTCCTAAATAATACACAATGAATTTCGTCCAGAATTGAGTCTCATCGTCTGATGTGGCTTTTTATCCAAGAATGATGTCAACTAGAGTCATGTTTAAAAACAATGTATAATTACTTTTTCAAAAGCCCATGACCCCAATTTCACGTTTTATGATGGGCTTTAGTTATAGAACCATATATTAATGATCCGATTATATAGTTATATTTTGTAGAGATAGTGGCCTCGGCCCACTTCACATAAATTAGCGGCAAATTTTCTTTGGTTACTGGCACCCCACTCTGCCTAACTGACTGTTTATTTAATTATTACTCATTTTCGCTCCATTTGCACCAGGACCTTGCCAAACACAAAATAATGTAATAAAATACTAAAACTAAATAAAAACAAATAAATACGATACAAAAATTATACAATTTACACGGAATAAATATGTGTATTTTACCCTACATCACCCGACCCCACGACAGCATCTTCCCAAGCAAAACAAGAAAACAGAAGGCTGAACACGCCCCGTGCTCAGTGAACACGGGGGGCATGCCCAAGTCCCAGCAGAAAAAACAAAGTTGTAGAAGCTTCTATTGCCCACCACGGGGCCGTGCTCAGCGGACACGGCGCCGTGGTCAACTATAAGATTCGCAGAATCCAGGAAAATCTTGATAGTACAGATATGCTTCTGCACACGGGGGCGTGCCCAGCGGACACGGGGGCGTGGTCAACTAATGCAGACAAAGTGCAATTAATGAAGACAGAGAAGAGGATGGACACGGGGCCGTGCCCGAGCTTCTGTTCAGCCTATAAATAGGAGTGCTTGGCTCAAGTTCAAACCATCCCTTGGCACACCACCTCTCTCACACTTCACCCACCACCACCATAACACCATCATCCACCACCATCATCCATTGTCCATCATAGAGTGTGTGAGTCGTCTCGGGATCCAAGATTGATCGTAAGAGTTCTTGACAATCAAGGCCATGTTTGCCTAAGTCTCTTACATCACTTGGTGAAGACAAAGTGTCTAGTGTAATACTTTTTATTTTCAATATTTTCGCACTTTTTACTTGGTTTTGTATTAATGACTTTAATAACTAGTTTCTTATGTTGAAGGTGATTTTTCCTTATCGTTTGTCCGTGGTGTCTTGGCATTATTTTACTGTCTATATAAAATAAAAGATTTTCACCATTCATATCTTCACGGTCTATATGGAGGTATGTTGGCTACCTGGTCGGGGGTTAAGGGAACGGTTTGGTAAAAGTCTTGCCTTGTTCAGTGTATAGATCCTGCAAGGACCTGGGTCAAATTTAAGAGGACCTCCTTCAATACTTAACGGTATTGGATGGCGGGGGTCCAAACTCTTTGACCCCCTCATATGTAAGCTACTATTAATACTTTAACCCGGCTACTTAGGACTGTATCCCTGCTGACTCAGACTACTTAGCCGAGGGTAACGTCACCTTCAAAAGAGGGGCCTACCATAATATGCATTAATAACTTAATTAATTATCTTTCAATAATCCGACCCTTTAGGATTGTATATTTGCTGACTCAAACTACTGGGTTGAGGGTAACGTCACCTTCAAAAGAGGGGCCTACTACAATAACTAAGATAATCTCTTAAAAAGTGCAAAAGTGCGGAAATAATCAAAGGTTACACTATACACGAGTCGGAGCCAAGTAATTCATCATGTCTATCTGTTTTTCTTTTTATTTTATTTTTCAGCATTTTAGTTAGTTTTTATTTTTTCTTAGTTTAAAACCTTTTTCTAAACTTTTGATTTGATTAGACGTTGAGGATAAACCGGTACTAAAAGATCTTGTGTCCTTGGACGACCTCGGTATCTTACCAACACTATACTACTCTCACGATGGGTGCACTTGCCCATATGTGTGTTTGGTGTTAGTAAATATCGTGTTTTATAAATTTAAAACTTAACTAACATGTAAAAAGGGCTTAAAATATACTTAAATCTATATACCACCACACACGCATCAGACTTCAAAGCCCACAATGAAGGATTTCTAGAGGTAACAGTGTGTAGGAGTACTTCATAGGCCAACTTGCGTTATTACATAACAACATGCGTAATTATCCATGATTACTAATGTTCAAATTTTTATGTAGGTTTGTTTCAAGAAGGGGAAAGATGTAATTGGATCATGCAGTTGTCGTAGGCTTGAACAATATGGATTATTGTGCCGACATATATACTTTGTGTTCAAGATGTTCAAAGTGAAAGAAATTCCCAATAAATATATTATCAAAAGATAGACGAAAGACGTGGTGTCGAATGATCTAAATAACACCTTTGATATAAAAGTTGATGCTAATGATGAGAATTAAAAAGGCTAAGGAGGTTGCCTATGAGATAATGCATACTGGAGAGTATCTTGTTAGTAATTTGATCAGAGATTTTGATTAGCTAGTTCTAGTCAGGGATCAAATGAGGCAGATGAAAGAAAAGGTTGATGAACTTCACATAACCAAGCCTATTGATCCTAAGTTTGACAGATATTCAAAGTTAATCAGTTACGAGCAACCGAACACTGATGCTCCACCTACAGTCTGTGTTCCAACCGGTATAAGGAACAAAGGACGTGGTTCACTTAAGCGGATCAAATCAAAGAAAGAACAGATGATTAGTTGAAAAGGTAAGAGAACTCCGACATGTAGTGTATGCAATGGCAAAGGGCATGATATCCGAACTTGTGAAGTTTTAAAGGGTAAAGTTAGTGCTGCTGGAAAGAAGGGAAAAAAAGGAGAGTAGTTTAGTTAGAGACTAATCCTGGTTTAGTAGACGAAGAGGATGATGAGATAGAAGATGGTGACGGAGAGGAAGAGGATGAGGAGGTAGACGAAGCAGATGATAGCGATTCTGATGAATGGGAAGAGTTTAACGATGATGATGAGTGATTCTTGAACAACAATTGTATACATTTAAACATTTTTATGCCTTTTTCTACTACATAACATTCTAATTTCAAAATTGGTTTCTCATAATATGCGGTTTTAATTTTAACATGCGTCATTTTACTATGTTGAACCTTAGGTTGTATCAATTTGCGTGATTAAGTTTAACATGCGTGAATATACAAAAACTAGGGATGAGATTTTTTACCGAAATACCGGTACCATACCGGTACCGTACCGATGTCGTACCGTACCGATCATAAAGGTACCGGTATCGGTAATAGATTTTTCAAAATTCAGTATCGGTAAAAAACAGTATCAGTACCGGTATTTTTCAGTAAATACCGGTATTAATACCGAATTTAATAATGACTTTACGTATTTTGCTATTATCTTAGATCCCACTATGAAGTTCTATTTTCTTGAACATTGTTTTACAAAAACCAATATCAAATTTCTTTTGTTTGGTTATTTTTAATCAATTATGATGATTTTTTAAACATGTTGGAATTTGGATCTTAAAAGTCGAATCCATAGATGTTTACATTTTGATTTTTTTTTACAAATTAATATGTTTACCCTTTGTTTGCATTCCTCTATATATTACTCTAGTTTAATTAATAATGGATAGATGTGTTGCACATGAATTTTTTTTAGGTAAAACAATGGATGACACCAAAGCGGTACCAATATGGTAAAGTACCGAAATACCGATACCGCTACCGTACCGGTACCGAATCTATAAATACGGTACGGTAATCGGTATCCACATTTCCTCAATTTCGGTAACGGTATTTACGGTATCGGTACCGGTACGGTACCGGTATCGTACCGATCTCATCCCTAACAAAAACTAACTCAACTGACCCTTTTAACCCCCTTATAACATTGTCTAACCTGTTTTAACACCTGTTGACAATTATTTCGTAGCAAGAAGCCGTTTTTTTATGAATCATATAACATGCATTAAAATTCATATAACTTGCGTAATTTTTAACTGGCTTGTTTTTTACAACTTGCTGTTGAAACATCATTAACAGGCGTTTTTTCTTACATGACAATCCCAAATACCACCCACAGGTGTATCAAAAACTATCAAACATGATAAAATTCACATTATATGCTATTTGTAAATATATCCACATATCATATTCGATTGTCATTACCTCCACAAACATACCTGCAATTTTTCACAATAGCAAGTTTATAACATACCCAAAAACATCAAAAGACTTTATCAAACAAACATACCACCTACTTCGATGCGAATATCTTCTCAAGCTCCTTGTCGCTGGTCTCCATCTTCTGTTGCACCGTCTCAACTGCATCCTTCATATAGGAGTAAACTAAGTGATCAGCAGAAACCTGATCCCTCATGAGCTTTATGCCTTCGTCCCTTAATAAAGATTTTGGTTCTTGAAGTAGTTTTCCTCACACTTGTTGGTTCATCTTCTGTTGTTCCAGGACCTTCCTCTACACATCAAAAATACAGTTAGTGGAGTTTACATCCGATGCAAGTTCTGTCAACGTGCGGCTGGAGAGGCGCTCCTTGATTGCTGTGCTTGCGGGTTCAGTCGACATTTTTGTAACTTATTTAGGGTTGTTAATTTTTGGCAAAAATCAAGTGGGTTTGTGATTATGTATGAAGATTGTAATTTATTAGGGTAGTTGGGGGAGGATTTGGTCAGTGAAATTAACTATCTAACATAATTACCAGTCACGTCGATGGTAAGGCTATTTGTAGATATCATTATTATTAGTATTATTATTTTTTAAATCAACTTGTTGTTTGTTATTATTTTTAACAAAACATTAGTGTTACTGGAATTCATTGCACTAGTTTTTTTTGTAGAATATGCATTTTTTCACTTTAAATGGGTAAAGACGTATGTTGTGAAATGAATATGCGTTATTATTGGGAATGAGCTATGAAGAGAACGTGCGTTATTGTTGAACATAACCTATTATTGAACATGCGTAATTTTTACAAATAACCGTACTGAACCAATAAAATTCCAAAAAAAACAATAACAGTGACTTCTGAACCAATAATTGTAATGCTCAATAATTATAAATGTCCTTTAGCTGGGTATTTTCTTTTATATTTCATTGAAAGACCATTGAAATATTACCTTCAAAGATGGCAGATTCTTTTAATTCGTCTTCTGGATCTTGTTCATCATTTGGTATGAGTGTTTATCTTAAAAAGATGATCGAGGAACAAATTGCTGAAGACAAGTCTTGTAAAGACTTGTTGGAGACTAACATTTCTCGGGTCAGAGAGAACATGAAGAGGAGAGAAGAAATATTCAATTTGATGTCCGGAATGAAATAGTCTAGTGTCCGAGAGGTGGCTATGATGTTCATGGTTGATCTAGGAGAGCGCGATGAGAAACAGTTAAAGGAGCTTGCAGTTGCAATAACCGTTTTAAGATGCTCTATGGACACTAAGATCAAGTTTTTAGAGTCCTTTTTTTGACTGGTTCAAGCATGTGTGTTTGTTTTATGATTTTGAGTAGGTTAACCATGTGTCTTTGTTTTATCTAAGTGGTTTTCTCGGTATCGCATTTGTTTTTTTAATAAGGAAACATACCTGTTGTGTTTACATTTTTAATGTTATCTGATAATATAGTATAATCATCAAAAAAAAAAAAAACAGTATGATTGTAACAAAAAAGTTCTAATACATAACATTTGTTTACACTTTTTCACGATTAGAGAACTTATCCAATCGTTCACTGATTTTATTATCTAGATCGTTCAACACATCTACGTTGCCTGAGTTCTTCTCAGATTCCTTTGTTGTGTCAAAGACTCGTTTTCTTACAAGATTGTAGTCGGACAACACAATCTTACTAAGATAGCGGTACCTCAAGAATCGAAGCTGTGAATCTTGAATTTCCTTTTTATCTTCGTTTATAAACCCCGGATTCCATGGTGATTGCCCTTGTACGTCTCCATGTGTCTCATAGTAAAGACACCACAATCAACTCCGTTTTGAAGAGTTCTCCATTCCATTTCTTTCCTTATTATGCTTGTCGTTTCCAAGTTTTTTATCCATTCTTTCCGTCGTATCTTGTCTTTTAGGTATAGAACGAGAACTTTTCGCTATAATCAGATAACAAATTATATTAGTACATACTCATTCTAGTATATAGTCGTTTTGTATATAAAGTTGAATTTTGGAGAATTACCAGCATTCCGGGGCGCCCACGGTAGCGTTTAGCAAACGATTGTTTGATCCTAGAGTTATCAATTAACTCAATTTCGCCATTTTTTACGTGAAAGCATGTGTAGAAGAAATGCTGAGATAGTAGTACTAGAATGAAGATAAGATCCACTGTTTCAAGTTTCTTGACCTCATATTTACTCGGTACATCTTCTAGGTTTGATGCAAATACTTTAAATTGTTCATTGTCATTGTAGTTGGGCCCATACATTGCGTCAGGCTGCACAACTATATATATATGTGTGTGTGTGTGTGTTATTAAATGGTATGTATGTGTTTTCAACTACAGGGAAATGTACATGCGTGATTTACTGGATTAGTATATGCATGCTTATTTATATACATTCAACAAACAGGCGTGATTAACAGGAAAATGTACATGCGTTATTTAAAAGATACATTTAACAACATGCGTGATTAACATATAACATGCGTTATTAATAGACACAACTATACAACATGCGTGATTAACAGGAAAATGTACATGCGTTATTAATAGTTACAAATATATAACATACGTTATTTACTTACAATCATTGTACTTGGCAAGAACAGCCTGTATGGTGATGATTTTTTGTTCCTTTTTTTCTCTTGAAAGTTCAACACATCTACAAATGCGTCTACTCCATTTGAAGCTACGAATTGTGATGGGTGAAAGCTTTCAAAAATTATTTTGAATGTTTCCACTTCCCTTTTTGACTTGTACATCACTGAGCTGTATTTTAAAACCAAAAAGGACGGGTTTCAACAATTGGTGAACTTAAATAAGTCAATATTTTAAGTGTTTAAAGGAAATAAAAGGCTGAACTTACATAATATTTCCGATCAGAGCTAAGAGGTATGTGATGATCGTTTTGTCACGTTCCAGGAGTGGCTCATATAAGCTTACTATCATGTTGCAATAAGGTGATCGGTATGCATTACCTAATTATGCCATTCGTTTTTCATTCATATCCCTCCACACTCTTTTATATGCGTTCTCACTATTTCATCCGCTCTTTTTTCGTTAGCAGTCATATGAGTTTTCTGTTTACTGCCCATTGATGTTTGTAGGATGGGAGCCAATCTTAAAAGCGACTCCAACGACTGTATTTCTGCATCCGTCACTTCATCTGTTATATCTTCTCTCCAATGAAAGCATTTGCGTCACTTCATCTGCATTCCAAGGGATTTGAGCAGCAAATATATACACAAATAATATTAGACTTAGGTACAAACAGAATGTATAAAATACACACTAAACACAATATTTAATTTTGTTTAATAGAGACCTTATTTTATTAAATTGTTATGTTTATGCCTCTTATATTCGTGTTTGTGTGTACCTTTATTGAAAAGCAACAATTGTTACCTGAAAGGCTAATGATATCACGACGATTTATGTGGACCTTCGAGTCGTCCAGTTATATCTTCTCTCCAATGAAAGCATTTGCGTAACTATTAGGCTATGCGGTATGGTGACCATCCTCCCTTGGAGGATGATCCGTCATCTATGCGCCACGTCATAGTTCCTTTAAGGATTGTCCACCACACTAAAACACTGGAAATGGGAGGATGATCCTACCCCACAAGTTTACTTTTTTTTTTTTTTAATTCATCTACTTTTTTAACAATTATCAAATAACATAGAAAAATAAATTCATTAATATTAAAAAAACATTACATAAACTAAAAAAAACATAAACTTAAAAAAAATTCGTATCTTTGATACTTCTTCGTGATGTCCTCTTGCATTTTCTTTAAAGGCTTGAGTTTGTTGCGTACTCGAAAGAAGGTTCGGAGAATTTTGGAAACCCGCAAAAGCGTTGGTGAAAATTGAGCGAAAGGGTTCGGTTCCATTGTGGGATAGTACCCGGGCACCGAAAAAACATTCGGGTTTGGATTCAGGTTGTTCGGGTTGAATGGATCCATTGTAGAAGAATGTTTTATAAATAAAAAAAAAGGTTTTAAAAAAAAGTTGAGAGAGAGATGGGGTTGTAATGGGTTAAAATTGGTGTAAAAGTATTGAATTTATATAAAATTTGGTTGAAATTTGGGGTAAAAGCCAAATGTTCCACGTTACCACGAGAGCACACTGCTTGATTTTTACGCAGTTTTGTAATTTGTAATATTTTATTTAAATTTAAATTCTTTTATTATTTAAGTCATATACACAGTATTCGGTTCCCACATCTTCTTCGTTTATTTTGTCACAGTCATTAGATCGAGAGACGAAAGGCGTACATTTGCAGCAAAATCAGCCGGAGAAAAGACATGTCGGCGAACGACGTAGACAAGAAGCCAGCCGGAGAACACATCAATTTGAAAGTCAAAGGCCAGGTTAGGGTTCATTTCTTCGATTAGGGTTTCTTTTATCGGGGTTTAATCTGAACAATTTTTATATAAACAAGTTTGGATCTATATTATTCTTATATGTGGCACCTAATTTCGTTGGTTGTTAGGATGGGACTGAAGTGTTCTTCAAGATCAAGCGTAGCACACAGTTGAAGAAATTGATGAATGCCTATTGCGATCGACAATCGGTCGAGATCAACTCTATTGCTTTCTTGTTTGATGGCCGTCGCCTTCGAGCAGAACAGACACCCGATGAGGTAACGCGAAACATTTAAGAAATAGTATTTGATATATCAAGCCGATTGTTTGTGGTAAAGTTTAAGATCGGGTTTCGGGTAATGGGCATTCCATAAGGTCATATACCGGATAGGTATGTGACACAAATTTATTATTGGGTATGAGTCTCGGATTACTAGAACCATGGTTTTAAAAAACGGTTGAGGCCGTGCCTCAAGGCGAAACAGCCAAAAAACGATTCTGAGGCGCGCCTCAGGGGGTTTATACTGTATGGGCGCCTTAGAGGTTTTTGATATTTGTTTTTGAGTTTTTATGTCAATTTCAAGCAATTTATGTCTTTTTTATGTGTGTTTTTTATTATTTTGATGAATTTAGTTAGTAATACTGTGGGTTTATACTGTATGGGCGCCTTAGAGGTTTTTGATATTTGTTTTTGATGTTTTTGTGTCAATTTCAAGCAACTTATGTCTTTTTTATGTGTGTTTTTTATTATTTTGATGAATTTAGTTAGTAATACTATTTTTATAAGATATATAATATTTATATTTATTTTTTAACTCCGCCTCGGGCTACCGCCTGGTGAGGCGAAGGGAAAACGCCTCGAAACTCGTTTCCGTTTTTTTAAACCTTGACTAGAACCCGACCCACCTAAGTGGTGCTGACTAGTTAATAATTTGTTGCGACAGTTGGAAATGGAAGAGGGGGATGAGATCGATGCTATGCTGCACCAGACAGGAGGTGGGTTCGGCTTCTGATGGAAGGAGAATGGTTCATTCTTGCCTTGTTAGCCAGCCCGTTTGATTTGTTGAAGTTGTTTCGAGTGTAGTATGTCTATCTAGTATGGTGTCGTCGGCCCCTTTCGTCTAGTTAATAACTTGTAGGAGTGTACTGTTTGAATGTAACAGATTGGTGATTGCTAGCTTTTGTGAAGTTATGCTATATAAGGTTGTTGATGTTTGTTTAATTGTTTTACGAGAGTGTGTTTGGGTTCCTCAATTGAGGCCGACTTTGTGTTCATGAACGTTCTACAGATTGCGATATGGTTTTGAGTCTGTCATCGCGATATAAAACAGATTATTCATGTTCCAAAGGGCTTGTAGCTTAGTGGTACAGGATGTTGGAGACGGTTGAAAGTTCAAGTGCCATGGTGGGAAAAACGTGTTGATTTAGAAGTAGGATTAGTGAGTGTATGTAGTTATTATCGTGATATATCACCAATATATCGGTTAGCGGTCCCCTGGTGAGACATCGGTACCAATAATATCGGCGATATTGGACCAATATATCACCGATTTTGCCGGTACCAGTACCTTTCTTCTTAGTTCTAGTATCCGCCTTTCAATTATTAGTGTTTTAAGTCTTAATTGTTGATTGTTGGTGTTGAATGATAGTGTGATAAGTCTTGATCAGTTCCTACTTGCTACAATTGTTTGTGTTTTGCAAGGGGCGAATGGTTAATTTGTTAATGGTAGGATAGTATACTGAATTGTTAGTGTTAAATTGCTATATAGATGAATTCAACATGATATTAAAATTACTGTTATCCCACCGCGATTACCAATATCTCAAATATCAGTCTTTGACCTTGACCGATATCCGATTCTTTACCGCATTAACTAGTTAGGTGTATAACTTAAATGTTGTAAAAAAGAGACAATTTATGTAGCAAGTTCCATTAAAGAATTAAGTCTGAATTAAGTAGAGTTACAGAAGTTCTTTCGCGGCTTTGTTATCCAGGCTCAAGACACACATTTAGTTTCACGAAACCGGTCTTTATTTTAAAAAACAGATGCTAAACAAATGTCTAAAATATTCTTAAACTAAAACCACAAGACGAACATCCTTACAAAAATCCATAACCTTAACATAGTATCTAAAAAACCTGCAATTAGCATGCAACTTTCACCAACCAAGAAGTAAAAGCTTCAACAAAGCCATTCTAACATAAAGACCATTTTTTGCTTGTCTAAAATAAGCTGCCCTTGGGTCGTCATCTACATCCACCGTTATCTGCATCACAACAACAAATGTTAAAAAACTACTAAAAAAATCAAGCGTAAAAAGATTAAAACAATAACATGTTTAAAACAATCCGACAGACACCTCATCAAGCCTGGGAAAAGGATGCATGACGACAGCATGCTTCTGCATAACGCCTAACACATCCCGATCAACAATGTACTTGCCACGAGCTTCGTCATACAAATCGGCTCTTCCACCAAACCGCTCTTTTTGAATGCGGGTTTGGTACACCACATCGCATTTTGATGCCACTTCCTTTAAATCCGCACTTTCTTCCCAATCAACCCCGTTTAACGTCAAGTATTGTTTAATGTCCTCCTAAAAAAAGAACACAAGATAACAAAAGTAATAATTCGCCTAAAATACAAAAATAAACATGTTTTTTTTATAATGTTAAAAGATTTTTTTGAATGCATACCTTCATCTTAACAACCTGTGGTGAGACAAGGTAGATTTTAACATCATCATATTTGGCTAAAAGATAGGCTAGAGAATGAACTGTTCGTCCATTAGCAAGATCGCCAACAAGTCCAACTTTAATCCCGTCCAGCTTTCCGATTTCCCGTTGAATTGTGTACATGTCAAGAAGAGCCTGAGTAGGATGCTGACCTGGACCGTCACCGGCATTAATTACAGGAATGTTAGCTGTCATCGCTGCTCTTTTAGCAGCACCACTTTCAAAGTGCCTCATCACAATAATATCTGAATACCCCTCCACAGTTCTAATTGTATCTGAAAATTTAAAAAAAAAAAGTCAACATCAAAGTCAAAGTCAAACAGCTCAATATTGTTACTGAAATGACCTTCAAGTGTCTCTCCTTTAGCAGCAGAAGAAAACTCGCGTGCGTTTTCTGTTGTTAAGACTTCTCCACCTAAGCGTTTCATTGCTGACTCAAATGAAAGGCGAGTTCTAGTTGAAGGCTCGTAAAACAGAGTTGACATTAAAAAACCATTCAAAATTTGACTTCCACGTGACGTTTTCTCAATAGTTTCCATTTCACGCGCGACTTCAAATATGGCACTGAGTATATCTCTATCGAATTGTTGTGCTTCAATCACATCATCAAGTTGGAACTTTTCTCCCTTTACAAAGGGTCGGAAAGTTTCTACTGCTACTGCCCTACATTGGATCATATCCTTTGATGTGTGATTATTCTTCAAATGAAGAAGATGATGCTTTTGGGAGAGATCTGACTTCTTGGTCACACCATAAATCTTGGTTTGTTTAAGAGCTATGGCGGTGCCGTTTGTAGCATATGTAGAAAACATAGAAGAATACATTGTCTCAAGTTGTATCACCTGCATTCAAATTTTCTTTTTCAGATTTACATTTTAAACAGTTACTCTATGACGTCACATAAACTACATGCATAAAGCAAAGCCTGGCAAAACGTACAACGGGTCAAAACAGGTCTTGACCAGAAAGTGCCAGGTTGAAACCGGTCGTTATAGGAAAACAGATTAAAATCGGCTCACCTACTGTATTTTGTTTGTATGATGCTGCTACCCATAGGTGATGGCTGCTAGGGGTGTTCATAAACTGTCGTGCACTTTAGCCGGCTTGAAATATGTATCGGTTTGGAACTTGGAACCGGTCTTGTAAACAAAAAAAGTTGTTCGACACTTAATTATCTATTTTTTTTATTTAGGGTAAAATAATTAATACAAAATTATGTTTTTTTTATATTTCTTTATTAAACAAACTAGGAATGTTTGTTTGCTTTTTTTTTTTTGGTCTGAAACCGTAAAACCAAATCGACAAACTTTAAAACAGTGAAAAACTGAAAATTGGCCGAACCCCAACCAATCCGTTCGGTTCGGTTTGTAATTTCCTAAAACCGTAGTTATCGGTTCAGCCCAATGCTTTTGTCAAAAACCAACAGATGAATACCCTGGCTGCAAAATGCTGCTATGGTGGTGCTAGCCTAGCATGTTTTATAAGAGTAACCAATTTTGACCCATTGTATAATTAAAGTGATCGAAATCAACCATTTAACCTAGCAAATTCTCACTTTAAAACAATTATTCAGACAACACCAATGTGGGAAAACAACCTAATGGAGAGTAATTCGTAACATAAAACACCCATAACATATAAAACAAGAAGGATTACAAGATAACATGTATATTAAATGGGATAAAATAAAAATAAAAACCAACCACCTCGGGGTACGAGAACTTTTGGATAAAATACGGCTGCGTCTAGGGTGGCCGGACAAGCAAGTCGTCGAGCTCCGGCAACTTTCCGGTGAAAGATGATGATGTAAGATTAAATTAACCAAACAGTAGACACGAAAGAGTGATGAATCTTTTAGGTTTTGGCGGAAAACAGAAACATTATGATTTTCATCCACAGGGCTAGTTGCCTAGTTGAACAATTATCAGTTGCTTTCAAACCCTAAAGAATGGGCCTGGGCTTGCATATGAGTGTGACACTTGTTTTATTTTAAGGCCCATGTATCATTTAGGTGTTTGATTAGTTTCCAAATAATTATTACTCCCAATGTTTTAAAAAACGGTAAATACCGGCCGGTTATATTGGTATTATCGGTGTCGGATACAAATCCGGTACCAAATACCCCGGTAAATAAGTGAAACGGCATAAGATTCATACTGGCAGTAAAATCCAGTATACCGGTTTAAACAGTTATACTGGTACTGGCCCATGGTTATTTTAGTTTGGGTTTTTAGTATTCTGGAGTTCCATCACATACATATACCATCGATCAACATTCAAAACCATCATCACTTCGTCCACAAGATTCAGCTCAATCTTCACCGATTCATCACTTCATCTTCGTCGGCAGTTTTACTTATTTCAAAATAATTTGGGTGTAAATAGATCCACAAGTGGGTCAAAAAGTGACTGACTTGAAGCAACTTGATGTATGTATCTCTCTCCCTTCATATGTATGTATGTATGTATGTATGTCTATATGGGTAAAACAATGTTCTGTAAGAGATTGTATTTTGAAATTTAAAAAGAGGAATAGTTATATTATAATTTATGTCAGCGTGAAAAAGTTAAAACCGGTGAGTTTGTCAATATAATTCATTTATGTCAGCGTGAAAAAGTTAAAACCGGTGAGTTTGTCAATATAATTCATGTACGTATGTATCTCTATGAAATTTTAGAGTTAATAGTTCACCCGGTTGAAACATCCGGTATAATCTAGTTCTACCGGTTGAACCATTTTTTATCCCATCCCAACATTATTTAAAAACTGGTTTTTAAAACATTGATTAGTCCTTTTTTTTTTTTTTTTTTTTGAACGGCCAACAAAATTTTATTAATCAACTAGCAAGTCGCTAGACACCAAATTTACATACAAACACCACCAAACATACTGGAAAAAAAAACCACCAGATACTACACTACATTTGATTACTCCTTATAATTTGGAAGATCAACATTAGGTAGGGTCAATTGTGGTTAGCTGTATTTGTATCCAAAAAGTCACGCCATCAATAGTCGTCATTATTTTAACTTACACTAATACAAATCGTTGATTAGATCATAAACCTATTTTTAATAAAAGGTTTTTTTATTTTATTTTAAAAAACGTTACAAAAGTTTAGGAGCTATTTGAACTAAGATAGGTACATTATAACAATCATAACAATTTTAATATCATGTCAAAATCAAAATCAAAGTCACATTATCTCTAATCATACATTTAAAAAAAATGTTATCATAATCGTAAAATTGTTACCTTAAAGTGACGCATGTAAAAAATTGATTCCCATCTAGCATACACTTCACTAGTTTATGCCTTGACCCTAGGGCGGTAAGTTTACGGAATTCGATGAAACTAGAATCTGAATTCATTTTTTTTAACGGCAAACCACTTTATATCTAAATTGCTGGGAAGCATACAACGGAAAAAGAAAAAAAACAACGAAGAAAACCGAACTACAGAAGAATAGAAACATCGAAAACGGGCCGATTCTCCAAGTGACATTAGGGAATTGGAATAAATGTAGAATATCATCACAGAAGTAGAAGATTCAATAGCAAATTGCACAAAACAACAATAGCATTATCAGGCAACAGCCATTAGCTCAAAGAGCAGCACACACTGAACTTGAAATCTGTACATGCAAGCATAGGTCCAACACAACTTAACATCCATGATCATTTTACAAACACTACATACCCAAATCAAACAAACCGAATCCCATGATTCTTTATTTAAGGGATGATCATTCTCGTAGCTAGCACACCAAAACCACGAGAACATCCCAAACATACACTAATCATGATAATAACATATTTCGTGAAATCATTTCACGAAACCACCTAGTGTTGGACTAGGCATTCTTGCTTCCCAGACACAATGCCTGCACGCAGACCATTGTTAATACCGACTTCATCAGCATCTTGATTATCCTCCTGCAACATTTTCTCAACGGCAGCACACGAAACTGTTTCGAAGATAATCGCCGTCACTTCCTGAAACCTCGCTTCAGACAAAGAAACCTCCGCAAGAAGTCGCCACGCTTTTTCTTCAGACGCGCCTTCGTAATCCTCCTTCCTTTTCAACACCATGTGTCCGCTAATTTCCCACACGGCCGGGTTCACCTGAGTATCTAGAAGCTCAGCACTCACTTCACCTAACGCCTGTTTCTCTGCGTAACACTGTACTTACACATGTTAGCATTAGATCACTTGAGTTAAGATAATGATATGTTACTAATTACGGTTGTTTGTAATTGTACCTGTGGAATGACGAAGATGCGTTTCCCAGATTCTGAAATGAGCACATTGCAAGGTATGTTGTGATCTTGAAGGCATATGCAGGTATCAGCTACAGAGTTCGAAAGATCTTTTAGAGAATTCCCGCCTTCGAATACAAGACCGCGAACGGGATAGTTGAGAAGCTCGTAAACTTCAACCCCACCGTTAAAATCAGTAATCTTTTTAGTGGCCGCTTTCTCAATCGGAAATGGCACAGCCAAGTAGTAAGCCTGAAGACGACATCAAAACAGTAACCATTTGGGTTACAAGATTTGTTAAGACTCGAATAGGAAATTTATTAACATTTTCGAAAGATGATAACCTGGAAGTGAAGGTGATTGATGGTAGCGAATGCACCCAAGCTATTGTAGCCTAGACGAAAGTAAGGACTTCCGGCCTCATGTGCCATGTGCAGCGCAAGCAATAAGCTTTCGTGGTCGATCTTTTGAGGTAAGTGCTCGAGAATTCGAGGGATAAGAAGCACATGCCCGTATTCAATGGGACTAACCTATTAATTTCAGATGAGCAACAAGCAACAGACTGTTTATTGTAAAGCTATTCATTTGTATAAGTTATAACAATTGAAAATAAATGAAAGAAAGACTACATACATTGATAGCAACAACACTTGGTGAATTGTCAACGTCAATGGGAGCGTTTGGATAGAACCGCACTTCACCATCTTCACTTGGTTCAAATTGGAACAGTACTTCTTCCTGCCCAACTTTGGTGAAGTTGAACTTGTTCTCATCAAAGGCCTGCAGCACCTTATCAACCTGGAACTCTGTGGGTCGTTTTTTGAGGTGTCGTCCCTCGTTCAGTTGAGCAATAAAACCGTGTTCACCCGGAATCACCTGCAATAGATCACAATTAACATATCATTTTGGTTTCTAAAAAGATTCATTATATTTCAAGAAACCGATGAATACCTTAGTTTCACAGGCGGTGACATCGTAGCGAAAAAGCCCCCTCTCCATTCGATCCTCCCACTGCAAAACAACCAACAACAATCTAAATTCTTAACCTATAACAATTATAAAACAAAAATAAATTAATTAATAAAACTTTCTATCTTACCTCTCCAAGAAGAAGGGAGTCCAAGAAAGCAAAAGGAATCCCATTTTTCCCACACGATTCAACCTTATCGGTTTTCGGAAAAGCATACAGAGGCAACTTAGAGCCTAAATCCAAAATCAACACAAAACCCACATCTTAAAAAGACTCAAATCATGCAAACAAACATCTTCACCTTCAAAAAAATATATACTAAATAAGCTAGGCATTTAATCAAACACCTGGCAGACAACATTTTCTGAGACAATTCCGACCACACCCACGTGCAACACCACCTTCCTCAGCCTCCTCCTTTTGATAATTCGAAAGAATAGTAGGAACCCTCTTAATCCTCAACATCCTCTTCTTCAAATCGTTGGTAATTTAAACAAACAGCGATCAAGCAAGCAAGCAGATTTTGGCAGATTATGTTACAATAATAACAATAATAATAATATTGGTAGGTACGAATTCTAAGCCTAATATAACCTAAGCTACAAGAAAGAGAAAGAAGATGGAACCACCGCCGGCGAGAAAGAGGAGGTCAGAAGGGCTACCGCCTTCGGACGGCAAAGCGCCGCGTCCGCCGTGCGTAGAAGGGTTGCTCTCAATGGTTATTGAACGACCCTTCTGGCGTACCGATCGGACATGTGCGAGTGGACGCGTTGCCCCGTGTATAGCCGTGATGTCTGCAACTTGTCGTTCCCGGGTTTTACCCCAAACCTGTGCTCTTTCTCCGGCGAGAAGGTTCGATCTTTTTCTCTCTCTTTTTTCTGCGGTTCGAGGTACCGTGATTGCAATAGTGAAAAGGGGTGATTTTGTAGGATGATGATTATGGGGTGTGGAAAGGAACGGATGGTGGGTGTTGGGTTATATAGACGGATAAGATGAGTGGTTGTGTGAGTTTTTTGTGGGTCTGGTTGTGGTTTGGTTTGGGGGTTGTGTGAGTCCACGTGATAAGTGATTTGACTCTTGTTGTTTGGGTTCGAGTCGCTCAGTGGTGAAGCTTGAGATTTTCGACCGAGGGTTAAAAACGTATACCAAAAAATTTCTAATACGAAAACTACATACTCTCCACTACTCAGTGAAAAGTTCAGGGGGACGGTCACCCCCTCCCGCCCCCACAAAGCTACGACCTTGGAGTCGCTTGCTTACGTGGTTTTTTAACCGAGTGTGACGTTTGTGAACAAGTAAAAAAAAAGATGATGAAAGAAGGAAAGATACGCATTCTTGTAGTGAATATCCTTTCAGCATAAAGTAATAACATCTATTATTTTATTATTTCTAACTGGAGTTGGGTGGCGGAGCAATTTTTTCAAGCATCTAACTTTGAAGGTGTTGAGTTTAAGTCTTACATGTATATATAATAAATTACTGAGTATTATGTGTCTAATGTTCAAGGCTTGATGCAAAACTACTATCAAGCTGAGGGTCTCGCTAGAAGCAGTCTCTCTATTTCTATGGGTAGAGGTAAGGCTGTCTGCATCTCACCCTTCTCAGACCCTACCTTAGCTTTGTTATTGATAAGATTTATTGAGTATGATGATGATGTATATATAATAAATATTATTTTATTTGTATCTTGCTTCATTTTTCTCGTGATGTTATTGTTTGGAGAATAATTCAAAGATTACAACACTATTAGTAATGATTGTTTAAAATTTGGAAACTTGTGGTTGTAGATATGAGTCATAACTTTAAAGCATGGGTCATGCTATTTACACACGGAGAAAATTATTTTCACACCCTAAAGCGCCGAGCTATGGCCAAAGCGGGGCGCTTTGGTGTAAAGTCAACCGACAAGGACTGACGCGGCCAGACCTTGTCTGTTGCTTTACATCAAAGCGCCCCGCTATGGCCAAAGAGGGGCGCTTTGAGGGTTTTTTTTTTTTTTTTTTTTTTATTTTCGGGCAAAACGCCCCTCTTAGGTCAAAGCGCAGCGCTATGGGCCTTTTTTAAATTTTTTAAAATTGTTTTTAATTCACAAACGCGTCGATAATAGTCTAAATTTTACGCTTTTTCCATTATACATTATTTTTTAATATATATGGACTATACTGCAAGTTCCGGATCAAATCGGTTACGTGTGATGTCGTATTCCATTATATCGTATCATTTTGTTTTGAAAGCACAAGTACTCCTATGAGTAGTGTTATGTGTATTAGCCGCCTACCGTACATGTACATGACGTATTTTTTCATTAATTGTAGTATTATGATGTATATTGTCATTTTGGGTCATACAAGTGCGTATTGAATCTGATTGGGTCGTGTCAGTGACATTCGGTTTTTAACGTGATGTAACGCATATATTGAACAAACACAAACGTACTCTTGGATTGTAAAAGAATTAACGTGATTATTATTAAACACATTTAACATACATCTTGAACATATGGGGTTACATTAAGGTCAGGGGGACGATACGTAAGCATTTCGTACGCGTTAATCTGATCCCTGTATAATGTATGCCAGGTGGAGAGAGATGTGAAACAAAAGTATTATTTTTATTTATTCTTCAAATGAGATTTTAGAAAATTTAATATTTGTAGTTTTCAAGAATTGTGGGGCCCGAGATTGTAAGGTACAGTTGCTTTATCAACAACTTTCTGATATGATATTTTTATTTTTCCAATATAAACTTTATGATGTAAGGCACAGTTGCTTTATCAACAACTTTATGATTTTTTTATTTTTCTAATATACTTTAACTTTTTTTAGGCACAAAATGCACCATTACTAGAGAGAGAGAGAGTTCATCGGTTTCCACAGTGATAAGGAAAGCATGGTTTAAGAGATAAGCAAAGCATGGGTTGAGATGAAAATGATGTCTCAACAAATTTTTGAAAGGGTTGGAAAGGGTTGTATGCGACAGTGAGATGCCTCAACAAATTAAATATTGAGATGGGACTTCACCTTTAGATATATGTGCACAAACAAATTAAATATTGTAAAATTTGGACCAAAAATGTAAAATTTGAACTTAAACGTAGACCAGTCACCAGTCAAAAATACGCCCAAAATGTAAAAAAAAAAAAAAAAAAAACCAAAGCGCAGAGCTTAGGCCAAAGCGGGGCGCTTTGGTGTAAAGTCAACAGACAAGGACTGAACCTGTCAGACCTTGTCTGTTGACTTTACACCAAAGCGCCCCGCTTTGGCCATAGCGGGGCGCTTTGGAGTGTTTAAATAGACTAAGGGCGTGTGCGAATAGACCCCACCTAAAGCATTTCACACTAGGAATTAGGAAATAATGTATCTTTTCATTTCTAAAATGTAAGGTTAAAACCTTGTGGTTGTAGCTACGAGTCATAAGCTTAGAGCATCTACACCAGCGAAATAATGTATCTTTTCATTTCTAAAATTTAAGGTAAATAGATATATATATATATATATATATATATATATATATATATAATTATAATGAGAAAACTCACCCCAGTTAAGAAAACCCAGAAAACCCAATTGTGTGGACTAGAAGCATCCACGCCATTTATGTAAAATATGAGATCAAGGGTAATTTGGAAATTTTGTACTAGACATGAAAAGCTTTTTTATGCAGACATTTAACTCTACCTCATCTGATTCTTCTCTCATCATAACCACAAAATCACACACACTCTTCTCTTTCTTTCTCTCTCTCTCTAGATAACCATTTTTTTCAAATCTAAGATCATTCATAATCAACCATCAAAATTCTTCTTCTTATCAAAATCATTCATAATCAACCACCAAAACTCTAGATCTACAAGCGTAACAACCCGGTGACGGTGTAGTTCAAGATCCGGTTTCTTGGCGAACGAAATATCCATCGATCCACCACAAATCATCACCAAAACCACTGGTTTTCTTGGCGGATTTAGTGCTTTGAGTGGTTCAATAGATTTGTAAGGTGGGCTCGGGTAGTTCCTCGACAAGGGTTTCAAGATCCAATGGTGGTTTCAAGATCCGGCGGTGGTCAACAAATCCGATGTTGAAGATGATGTTTCAGATGACGGTTCGATGTTGAAGATGATCTAAAAGATGTTTTATGCTGAACATGATGTTCCAGATCTAAAAGATCCTCCAGATCCATAAGTATGTTTGTGTTTTTAGGTTTTTTTTTCTTCAGATTTGCATTTTTTTGTAGATCTTTATTTTTTGTGTTTTGTAGATCTGCAACTTTTTTTATTTTTTGTTCAAGAAGATGAATGTTTTTTAGTTTTTGTTTTCTGGATATGTTGTTTTTTATTATTGATTTTTTTCATTTTTTTTTGTGTAAAATTTGTTTTCAGATCTGAACAAATGGAAACAATTTGATTTAAGTTCTTATGTATTGGATTCAAATCTAAGTTACTTTCTTGTTTATTGTTATGATGATTGAATCTAAAAAACCTATTGTTGTTGGATTCTTGTTAATAAAGTTATATTTTTTATATACATGTTATATTTTTTATGTAACAATTCTCATAACAATTCTTTGCGTCTTAGTTATGAAACTCCAAGATCTAGGCATTTTTTATGTAACACTATGTAACCGGGTGTTAGAAATGTAACAATTATCCTATATATTAAAAAAACAAAGCTAATGAATAGTAGTTGTCACATCATAATGAATAGTAAACTTTCCTTATTGGTTGACATGAATAGTAAATATACATAACTTCAAGTCATCTTTATCTTTTGTTGACTTTTTTCCCCTATACCCTTTTTAAGTGTGTATATATATCCATTTTCTTCAAAGTTAGGTAGATTATTCATCATGGTGGAGTGGTTTTGTGGTTGTATGTGTTTTAAAGAGACTCAAGTTCAAATCATGGGGTCTTATTTTTTTTCCCCATTTTATGCTTACATAACTTCACGTCATCTTCCTTTTTCTCTTCTTTCTCACGTTTTTCTGATTGTATTTATACAATTCTTATTCGTTATTTGTTGGGTTAGTGGATGCTTAGACATCGCAATAGTCGCCATCGCCAGGAGTTACTAACTCGCTTGCTACCAACGGCTCTGTTGTATGAAAACTCCATTTGTCAACTAAAAAATAAGACACTAAATAGCATAGTTTTAATAACAAGCAAGTATTTAGTCGCAATAAATAGTTTTACAATGACTTAGTTTTGTCGCGCCGCAACGCGGCGCGCAACATTAAAACCTAGTTGAAGAAAAAAAGCATGTTACATTTTCTTTGTGTTACATAAATAATGTCAGTTACGTTTTGTTGTGTTACATAAATAATGCCCGTTACATTTTTTGTAACAATCAAAGCAAAAATGCCTGTAACATTTTTTTGTGTTACATAAAAAATGTAACAATCAAAGAAAAAATGCCTGTTACATTTTTTGTGTTACAGAAATAATGCCCGTTACAGAAAATAAAGTGCATTGTTACACTTTTTTAAATTACTATAAAAATAAAGTGTGTTGTTACATTTTTTGTGTTACAAAAAAGTGGTTGTTACATATGTGACGTAGAATTTATCATGTAAAAATTATATGTTACGTTTCTATGTAACATTTGATCATAGAAAAATTATATGTTACGTTTCTATGTAACACATATAACAAAACAAAAAAAAGGGTAAATTACTTTTTGAGTCCCTGTGTTTTAGTGGTTTTAACTAGTTGAGTCCAAAAACAAAAAGTTTAACGACCTGAGTCCCTATAAGCATTTTCTTTAACCATTTGAGTCCTTTTGAGTCCAAATTTTAACCTTTTGAGTCCAATTTTTTGGACTCAAATCGTTATAAAATGAACAAAATTGGACTCAAAACATTATAAAATAAATGGCTAGGGACTCAGGGCGTTAAACTTTTTGATTTTGGACTCAAGTGGTTAAAACCACTAAAATACAGGGACTCAAAAAGTAATTTACTCGAAAAAAAATATGTTACAAAAATAGATTGTCATATACACATGTAACAAAACCAAAAAAAAATATACGAGCAAAAAATAATATTGAAAAGTAGTTGGTTGAAGTGTAATGATGAATATTGATGTGAGGGTTTCTTACAACATGCAGACTTTTGTCTGTTTGTAAGAGAAATTGTATAAATGTTCAAATATTACCCTTCAGTACATGAAATATATTAAAAAATTGAGACAAAAGGTCATAAAAGCAACTAATAGAAAAAAAATGAATCATAGCCATCCATCAAGTATGATCAATGGTTGTTGTTATGGGTCATTTTCTGAGCTTACATATCTTGATCAATATCCTGCTTCTAATTGTTTATTTGTGACCAGGATACTGGACGGGGATATTGCTAACATCCTGAGCGATATCCTGAGGTTGATTGAATTAACCACGTGCAGGTTAAAGGCTGGGGTTTGCTAACGGTCAGATGGACTTCATCTCCTCAAGACTCGGGCGTGTTTGTTATGGGAGAGACGTTGAACCCGAAAGACTAGGTCTACAACGTTCAAGTGAGGAATATTCGCTGGATCCCGGTTATTTAGGATAGTTTGTTATATTTGTTTTACTATAAATAGATGGGGGCGGATCAGATTAAGGCACGCAACTTTCATATTTTCAAACACTTTCTCTCTAGCTCTCTGCAAACACTACACACAAACACTTGTAATCAAATCACATTGTAACACTTAATTGATTCGCTCTACATCCTGCACTGTATCCTGATATTTGAAGCAATAGAAGAACAAGGCAGCTGCGATTGTCAGCTCCCGAGGTTTTGTGCCGGCGATCTAGATTGATCAAGGGCTTTCCTCGTACATCACGTGTCAACCTTTACTTTTATGCTCATTGTTTGATCACAGATACAGCTCTATATCTTGAGCCGTATCCTAAAACTATTTTTTATAACTAACTTGGTTAACATATTTTTCACACATAATTTTAGCACACTACCTCACTTAACTAATTTGATCACTAAATTGCTTCGGTAATTTTTGACCAAAACAATTTGGCGCCCACCGTGGGGCAAGTGGTGCTTTCTTTACTAAAAATCTTTGTGAAATCATTAATCGGTTTTCTGTTTTCGAAACTTTTTGCCACGTTGTTTACAATGGCCTCAAGATCAAACATGAGCTCCTCCACTATGTCTGCTACAACTTCTGCTACTACCGGTTCGGTGCTTCCACCACCTCCTCCAAGGATGCCAGTTTCCTCACAACCTCAAGATGTTATCCCTACTCGGAGTGTTCAGGGATCTGCTCCCGTTTTAGCCTCTAATGATGAAATTCTAACTTTATTTGGAAGTGTGCAGGAACAAATGAGGCAGCAACAGGAGACTAACCAGATGCTGTTAAGAGAAATCCAACTCTTAAAAGCTAGCTCGAGTAGACCTGCTGAAGAAACTGTCACTCCTATACAGCCCAGGGCTTTAAACTTCAGTTCCGCAGTTTACACTGAGGATAACAGGGGGAATATCGTCCCAAGCCATTCTCAGAATCATACCCCTGAGATACCCTCATCGGTCAGGATGTCGACTGTGAGGAGTACAGGATATGCTTCAGGATATGGCCAAAATCCTCAGACCGGTAATGTGTCAAATGATAATATTCTTGCTACTAACAACAATGGGTCTTTGCAGGATGCAGGTATGACGTCAACATTTACCAGGGAGCTCCAGAAATTGAAGGACATGATATCCAGTGTACCTGGAGTGGTCCAGCCAATTCCGGAAGTATCCCAAGACAGCCACAGGATATCCCGCTTTGCGTATCCTATCTGTGATGCTAAAATCCCAAAAAAGATTTCAGACTCCCAACATGAAACTGTATGACGGGACTACGGATCCTGAAGAGCATATTGCCCAGTATAGGGAACGGATGGAAATCAATCCTATCCCTCCAGATCTCAAGGAAGCATGCTTATGCAAGGGATTCGGTTCTACCTTGACAGGATCAGCCTTAAAATGGCTGTTAAACGTCCCTCCTCACTCAATTACTTCGTTTGCTCATTTGGTTAATTTGTTTAACAGTCAATTCTCTTGTAGTCGGAGTTTTGAGAAACTAACCAGTGACCTTTACAGGATAACTCAAGGATCTCAGGAATCCTTGAGGGATTATGTGAACAAGTTCAGTCGAGAATCCTCGGATATCCCACATCTTGATGTTGCAACAGCTGTGCAAGCTTTTAAGATGGGGTTATAAAATGATTCTCAGTTTTATCAGGATCTTGTAATGAATCCCTGCAGGAATCTCGACGAAGCTCGTAACAGGGCTTTGAGATATATCCGTTTAGAAGATGACAAGAAGATGCGAGAGAGGATGAATTCTACCTCAACCTATGAATCAACCAATAGGAAATCAGAATCCTCATATAAGCCATATCGCTCCAAGCCATATGGCAGAAATGATAACAAGAAAGTGAATGCTGTTGAAGACGAGGATCCTGAAGAATATCCGGACTTATCTGAATACTGCTTTTCTGTTAATATACCCGAGTTAATGTATGCTATGCAGGGTTTAGGGGACAAAGCTAGGTGGCCTCGAAAGAACCAGCAGAAAGCTGATTGGAAGGACAAATCCAAATGGTGTGCCTTCCATGAAGACTTCGGACATATGACCGAGGATTGCATTGCTTTAAGGAAAGAAATAAGTTACCTGTTAAGCAAAGGGTATCTGAAGGACTTGCTGGGAAGAAAGAAGAATAAAGGGAGGATCCCGAGAAGGATCCTGAATGAGCAGCATCACCCCCAGCAGATGCCAAGATAATTAACTTTATTTCAGGAGGATCCGACATTTGTGGGACTTCGTATTCGGCGGCTAAGAGATATGCAAAGGAAGCTAAGAGTGAAAGGGGAGACAAACCAGTCAGGATGACTACCCTCACAACTGATAAAGTGATCACTTTCGATAGTGATGACAGGGATACTGTTCAGGATCCTCACCATGATGCTTTGGTAATAACATTATATGTGGCTAACCATTTTGTACGCAAGATATTGGTGGACAACGGTAGTTCTGTCAATATAATTCAGCTGGAAACATTGAAAAGGATGAATGTATCTCCGATGGACATTACTTCGAAGTCCACTGTGCTCGTTGGTTTTAGTGGAGAAGCTAGAAATACTTTAGGAGAGATAAAGTTACCAGTATATGTTGAAGGGGTCAACTCAATACAATGCTTCTGTGTGATGGACTCCTTATCCTGCTATATCATCATATTAGGCAGGCCGTGGATCCATGACATGAAGGCTGTGCCTTCGACTTATCACCAATGCATCAAGATTCCAACCCCTTGGGGGGTCGTCAAAGTTGATAGTGATCAGCAGGAGGCGAATGAATGCTACACATCCTCGATGAAATCCTCGACCAAGCCTAATCCAGCATAGCAATTAAAGATGCGGGCCCGGGATACCTTGGAAGCTTCGGAGCAGGATGTGAAGAAAGTTATCCTGGATCAGGATAATCCTGATATCTCGGTGCTCGTAGGAACCAATATCCCTCAGGATATTGAAGAGCAGTTAACTAACTTTTTGAAATGCAGGATGTCAACGTTTGCATGGAAGCATGAGGATATGACAGGTATATCCAAAGACATTATTACTCACAAGCTTGGAATTGGCAGGTCGTTCAAGCCTGTTCAGCAAAAAAGAAGGAAGTTTGCTCCTGAGCGAAATGTAATCATCCAAGAGGAAGTTGAAAGATTGTTAAAGTCCAAAATGATCAGAGAAGTCAAGTTCCCAAGGTGGCTGGCGAATGTGGTCGTAGTGCAGAAGAAAAATGGGAAATGGAGAGTCTGTGTAGATTACACAGACTTGAATAAGGCTTGTCCTAAAGACCCATTCCCCCTTCCTCATATCGATGCAATGGTGGATGCTACTGCTGGGCATGAGATATTAACGTTCATGGACGCATCCTCAGGATTTCAGCAGATTCAAATGGAGCCTTCGGACCAGGAGGATACTGCTTTCATGACACCAACAGGTATTTATTGTTATACTGCTATGCCTTTCGGTTTGAAAAATGCAGGTGCAACATACCAGAGATTGGTGAACATGATGTTCAAAGATAAGCTGGGGGACACCATGGAGGTATATATTGACGATATGGTGGTGAAATCTAAAAAGGCTGAGGATCACCTCCAGGATATCAAGGGAGCATTTGATATCCTGGATCAGTATAACATGAAGCTGAATCCTGCTAAGTGCCATTTCGGAGTGGGGGCAGGAAAGTTTCTAGGATATATGGTGACGAAAAGGGGGATAGAGGCAAGCCCGGAGCAAATTAAAGCTATCCTGGATATAAAATCACCCTCGAATATGAAGGATGTTCAACGGTTAACAGGCCGAGTAGCAGCAGTGAACAGATTTATTTCAAGATCCTCGGAAAAATGCAAGGAATTCTATGGTATCCTCAAGAAGAATAAGAAGTTCGAACGGGGAGCAAAGCATGAAGCAGCCTTGCAGGATTTGAAGCGATATCTCTCGACTGCACCTCTATTGATGAAGCCTGAAAATGGTGAACCACTATCCCTATACCTCGCTATATCAGGGAATGTTGTAAGTGTCGTTCTTATAAAAGACCATGAAGGTCAGCAATATCCTGTCTATTATGTTAGTAAAAGTCTACTAGATGCTGAAACTAGATATTATCATTTAGAAAAATTGATATTAGCCCTAGTTATGGCATCGACAAAGCTTAGACATTATTTTGAGACACATAGGATCCATGTTAAAACCAATTATCCTGTTAAAAACGTGCTTAGGAAACCGGAGATGTCAGGTAGGATGGCCAAATGGTCAGTGAAATTGAGTGCTTATGACTTAGTATATGAACCTAGAAATGCCATAAAGTCTCAGGCTTTAGCTGACTTTGTGGCTGATTTCAGTAGTGACATCCAGGATGAAGTAGACCTAGAAGTTCAACAGTTAGGAGAATCTTCAGGATCCTGGACGTTATATACTGATGGTGCATCTAACGTTAGAGGAGTAGGATTGGGAATACTACTAAAATCGCCACAGGGGGACATATTACCCCAGGCTATTAGGTGTGAATTCCCTGCTACTAATAATGAAGCAGAGTATGAGGCTTTAATTGCAGGATTAGAGTTGGCTAAGAATATGAGTATCAAGAATTTGCAAGTATATGTTGACTCCTTGTTAATTACTAACCATTTTAATGGATCCTATGCAGTTAAGGGTGAGAAATTAATCGAATATCTCGACATTCTCAAAAAATTAGCAGGATATTTCGATGTTTTTACACTTGAACAGGTACCAAGGGAGGATAATGCTGAAGCAGATGCCTTAGCAAATTTGGGATCATCGATCAGGATACCAGAAGGGACCCAAATACCAATATTACATGTCTTATATCCTGCGACGAATCCTCAGGATAAAGAAGTAGCGGGTATTCAGGATCCTGGAGCAGAGTATCCTGAAAAGGATTCTAAACCTGGACGGCTCCAATCGTGAGATATCTCAAGGAAAGACACATCCCCGGAGATGAACATCCTAAGGCATTTAGGATGAAGGTATCACGATTCACTATTATAAATAATGTTTTATATAAGAAATCTCTTGCAGGACCCTATTTGAGGTGCTTGGAGGATCCTGAAGCCAAAGAAGTACTTAAGGATATACATGAAGGGGATTGTGGTAACCACACTGGGGGCAGATCATTATTCTCAAAAGTATTAAGAACAGGATATTATTGGCCGACAATGAGGAAAGATGCCACAGAATATGTTCGAAGATGTGATGCATGTCAAAGACATAGTAACATACTGCATCAGCCTGCTGAACCATTATATCCTATTGTTTCCCCTTGGCCATTTATGAAGTGGGGTATGGATATAGTGGGAAAGCTTCCAAAGGCTCCAGGAGGGAAGGTTTTTATGTTGGCAATGACAGATTATTTCTCCAAATGGGTTGAAGCCGAGGCATTTGTCCAAGTCAGGGATCAAGAAGTGGTATCCTTCATAAAGAGAAATATCCTGACCAGATTCGGAGTACCAGCCGAGATAATCTGTGACAATGGTTCTCAGTTTATAAGTAAGAGGACTACTGACTTTTGCAAGAGTTGGGGAATCAAAATGATTACGTCTACTCCGGTACATCCTCAAGCAAATGGACAAGCTGAATCCTCAAACAAGATAATTGTCAACAACTTGAAAAAAAGATTAGGGGCCAAGAAAGGAAGATGGTGTTAGGGGTGGATTTCTAAATGACCAGTGATCCTTATTTACTGTTGGATTTAGTGATCCTCAATTCTGTCTGAAGTAGTGATCCTCAGAAGTGTTGCAGGATCAGGATCATGGATCACTATAAGGATCCCTATACTAACGATTGTCTACTTTGAATTCGTAAATGTTTTGCAGGAATATCAACTTGGACTTAGTCTTGGCGACATTCCTGGAGAATATTCTCAGTCTATTCCGCACGTGCTTGGTAAGAAATGGACGTTGTGGAGTCGTGGAGGACTTGCACCATTTGCGGAATGTTAGTTAGGCTTGATATTTTCTATTTTTAAAGGGGTAGTGAGCTAATTTAGAAACACTTAGCTATTTTTAGCTACACACACACTCATACAACCGCTCTCACCGGATCTCGACAAAACACTTAGCATTTTTCATACATTTCTACACGATACACTATAGTGATCCTTGTACTTAGCTCGCTATCATCCGAAGTTGTAACAGATTGTTTGTTTAATTTGAGTTGGTGATCAGTAGTTTCCATCACCTGGGGTTTTTTGTGCCGGAGATCAACTCTTGATCAAGGGCTTTTTCCCCGTATAAATCTTCGTGTCATTTGTTCATTACACTTCATAGTGATCCTTATTGTTGTTCATCAATTCAAGCATCATACCTCACAACAGAAAGTTTGGTTACATTGTCATTGCTTGATTTTTGACCAAAACAGTTTGGCGCCCACCGTGGGGCAATTGGTGCTTCATTCTTAGAAAGATTCGTGTTTTCGTGGTTATTTCGGTTCGCTACAACCAAACAGATGGCTTCCTCAGTGAAGAATACTTCAAGTTTGATGCCCTCATTCAGTTCCTCACAAGGCGTTCCTCCTTTGCCTCCACCACCTTCTGGATCCCAGAAGAATGCTGAGAATGCTGCGAAGAAACCAACTCCTATTTTCCAAAAACCACCTACTTCTTCTGTTTCAACTAATCCTACTACTAATGATCTCTATGCCTTGATTTTGCAGATGAGGAATCATGCACAAAAGCAGGATAAGACCAACGAAAGGATCCTCCGGGAGATCGATGAAATCAAGAAACAGAAGAAATCAGTGGAGGATCACTCCCCTCTGATGCCAAGATCGCTGAACTTCGACACTCCGGTCATAACCTCACAATACTCAGCAGTTCCGGACGTGCAATACTTGGGTGAACTATCAGGAAGGCGTTATGGGACAACAACAATGAGTCAGGCATTTGGCTCTTGCTTCCAGCCCCAGGGATCCTCTTCTCAACCATTAGGATCCTCTTCTCAGCATCAGGGATACTTCACGTCAGGAGGATATGTGGGAATGCATGCAATACGGATCCTCCCAGGTCCGAGGATCCTCCCAGGTCCCAGGATCCTCCCAGGTCCGAGGATCCTCCCAGGTCCGAGGATCCTCCCAGGTCCGAGGATCCTCCCAGGTCCGAGGATCCTCCCAGGTCCAAGGATCCTCCCAGGTCCTAGGATCCTCTTTGGTCCCAGGATTCTCCCTTGTTCAAGGATCCTCCCTGGTCCCAGGATCCTTTCAGGTTCAAGGATCATCGCAATTCCAAGGATCCAACCCCCTTCAAAATCAAGGATCCTCGAGAAATATGCAACCTCAGAACTCAGACGTCCATTAAGGAGACTTCATACCAATGCAGACCATTGCCTCCTCTGGTCCTTCAATCATGCCAGAGTCTCGACAAGATGGATTCACATCCGCAATTCCAAACTCGAATCCTGTGGGAGGTAACACTTTTAATAATTTATATAACACTAACCATGGCTTTATGCAGGATACAGGTATCAATCAGGCCATGGCTAGGGAACTGCAGAAGCTTAAGGATATGATATCCAGTGTACCAGGAGTGGTTAAACCCATTCCTGAGATTGCGGATGGTAGCCATAGGATATCTCGTTTTGCACCACCTTTGTGTGATGCTGAGTTACCTAAAAGATTCCAGATACCATCAATGAAGTTGTATGATGGTTCAACGGATCCAGAAGAGCATGTAGCTCAGTACAGGGAGAGGATGGAGATCAATCCAAGTCCTGAAAGGTTGAAAGAAGCATGTCTATGCAAGGGATTTGGGTCCACACTTACAGGATCTGCTCTTAAATGGCTGCTAAGTCTTCCCCCTTACTCTATTACTTCATTTGCTAATTTAGTTAACTTGTTCAATAGTCAATTCTCTTGTAGCAGAAAGTTTGAACGATTAACTAGTGATCTATATAGGGTAACACAAGGTCAAAATGAATCACTTAGAGATTATATCACTAAGTTTAGTAAAGAATCCTTACATATTCCCAATTTGGATATAGCTACGGCTGTTGAAGCCTTTAAAATGGGATTGCTTAGGGATTCATTATTCTATGATGATCTTGTTATGACACCTTGCAGGAATCTTGATGAAGTAAGGACTAGGGCCCTTAGGTTCATCCGCCTAGAGGATGACAAAAGGATCCAGGACAGATTGACAGGATCGTCAAAACAGGATAAGCAAGGATCCTACTTCAGGAACAACAAATCCAAGTCCTATAACAGATCTGATAACCAGAATGTGCACGCAGTGGAACAAGAAGAGGATGATGAGAATTATCCTCCTATTTCTGAATATTGTTTCTCTGTTGATAACAATGAACTAATCATTGCAATGCAGAATCTAGGTGAGAAAGCTAGGTGGCCAAGGAAAAGTGATAAACCAGCTGCTACAAAGGATAAATCCAAGTGGTGTGCATATCATGAGGATTTTGGGCATCTCACTGAAGAATGTATTGCACTTAGAAAGGAAATTGGTTATTTGTTGAGCAAGGGGCATTTAAAGGAACTCTTGGGACAAAAGAAGTCAAGAACCCAGGATCCTGAAAGGATCCCGGAAAGGGCTCCTGCTCCTCCGGCAGATGCACAAGTCATAAATTTCATATCCGGTGGATCAGACATCTGTGGTACATCCTTCTCATCAGCAAAAAGACACGCTAAGGAAACCAAGATGGATAATGGAGACAGACCCGTCAGGACCTCCGTTGTCACCTAGGATAAAGTCATTACCTTTGATGAGGATGATCGTGTTGACATCCAGGATCCTCACCATGACGGTCTCGTAATTACATTGTTTATTTCTAACCACTTTGTTCGCAGGATCCTTATAGATGGAGGAAGCTCTGTGAACATCATTCAGCTGGATGTTCTCAAGAAAATGAATATCCCAGAGTCCGATATTATCCCAAGATCCTCAGTACTTGTGGGATTCAGTGGAGAAACAAAGAATACATTGGGGGACATCAAACTCCCAATCTATATTGAAGGATTGCATTCTTATCAAAAGTTTTGTGTTATTGATTGCTTATCGTGTTGTAACGTTATCCTTGGCAGGCCATGGATACATGATATGAAGGTAGTTCCATCCACCTATCATCAGTGTGTAAAGCTTCCAAGTCCATGGGGAGTGGTGAAAATTGAGAGTGATCAACAGGAGGCTAAGAATTGCTATACCTCATCAATGAAACCAGCCTCAAGACCAAGGGAGCAATAGCAATTAAAGTATCCTTCAAGAGACGTCTTGGAGGCAAGAGAACAGGATTTGAAAGAAATCCTCATGGATCCTGATGATCCTGAATCCAAGATCTTCATAGGGTCAGGGATCCTTAGCGATATTGAACAAGAGCTAGTATCCTTTCTCAAAAGAAGGAAGACCACCTTTGCCTGGAAACATGAAGACATGACAGGTATATCTAAGGATACAATTACTCACAAACTTGGCATTGACAGGTCATTCAAGCCAATTCATCAAAAGAGGAGGAAGTTTGCACCTGAAAGAAATGCTATTATCCAGGAAGAGGTAGATAAGCTACTTCGAGCAGGTATGATTAGAGAGGTTAAGTATCCAAGATGGTTAGCCAATGTGGTTGTTGTTCAAAAGAAAAATGGAAAGTGGAGGGTATGTGTCGATTTTACAGATTTAAACAAGGCATGTCCCAAGGATCCTTTCCCATTACCCCACATTGACTCCATGGTGGATGCTATCGCGGGTCATGAGTTGTTAACTTTTATGGATGCTTCATCTGGATTTCAACAAATTCAGATGGAACCATCCGATCAAGAGGATACAGCCTTTATGACCCCAACTGGTATATACTGTTATATTGCTATGCCATTTGGATTAAGGAATACAGGTGCTACTTACCAAAGGCTTGTCAATATGATGTTCAAGGAACAAATTGGATACACTATGGAAGTCTATATTGATGACATGGTGGTTAAGTCCAAAAGAGCTGAGGATCACCTTAAAGACTTGGAGGAAGCATTCAATATCCTTGATAAATTTAATATGAAACTAAATCCGTCTAAGTGTCATTTTGGTGTAAAGGCAGGTAAATTCTTAGGATATATGGTAACAAAGAGGGGCATTGAAGCAAGTCTAGAGCAAATTAAGGCTATCGTGAATATCAAATCTCCTGCCAATGCTAAGGATGTGCAAAGGTTGACTGGCAGGATCGCAGCCTTGAACAGATTCATATCCAAATCCTCAGAAAAGTGCAAGGAGTTCTATGACATCCAGAGGAAAAACAAGAAATTTGAATGGACTGAGAAGCATGAAAGTTCCCTTAAAGCTCTTAAAGATTACCTATCCTCAGCCCAAGCCTTAATGAAACCAGAAAAAGGGAGATGTGTTATCCTTATATTTGGCGGTATCCTCAAAAGCAGTAAGTGCGGTCCTTGTTAAGGATCACCAAGGTACACAACATCCTGTTTATTATGTAAGTAAGAACTTACTTGATGCTGCATCCAGGTATTCACATTTAGAAAAACTTATCCTTGCATTAATTATGGCATCTACTAAATTAAGACATTATTTTGAGACTCATGCCATTATTGTTAAAACTAATTTCCCAATTAAGAATGTTCTCAGGAAACCTAAAATGTCAGGAAGGATGGCTAAGTGGGCAGTGAAGTTGAGTGCATATGATATAAGATATGAGCCTAGGACAGCCATTAAATCCCAAGCATTAGCTGACTTTGTGGTAGATTTCAGTAGTGATTTGCAAAAGGAAGCTGAACTAGAAGTCCAACAGCTTGAAGAAACCAAGGATCCTTGGATACTGTTTACTGATGGATCCTCCAATGTGAATGGAACAGGGCTTGGAATACTACTAAAATCGCCACAGGGGGACATAATACCCCACTCCATAGCTTGTGAATTTCAAACTACCAACAATGAGGCTGAATATGAAGCCTTGATAGCTGGTTTGCAAATTGCAAAGCTTATGAGCATCAGGTATCTTGAGGTACATGTAGATTCTTTATTGATCACTAATCACTTTAATGGATCCTATGCTGTTAAAGGTGAAAAGCTAATCAAATATTTGGAGATAGTCAAAGAATTGGCACTCTCTTTTGTATCCTTTAGTTTGACACAGGTACCAAGGGAAGAGAATGCAGAAGCTGATGCATTAGCCAATCTAGGATCATCTTTGAAGATTCCTGAGGATATTGAGATCCCTATTATCCATATCCTGACCCCTGCTATCAAGGATCATGTAGCTATGGAGATAGGAGAAGATTCTGCAATCATCCCTAGTGATGATACCCAATCTCATTCAGGATCATGGATACTCCCAATCATGAGATACATACAACATGGAGAAATTCCTACAGGAGAAAACCCAAGGGCTTTTAAAATTAAGGTATCTCAATTTACAATATTAAATAATATGTTGTATAAACGATCTCTTGCAGGACCATATTTGAGATGCATTGAGGATCCTGAAATTCAAGAAGTCCTAAAGGATTTCCATGAAGGAGATTGTGGAAACCACACTGGGGGCAGGGCATTATTCTCAAGGATCATGAGAACAGGATACTATTGGCCCACTATGAAGAAGGACGCTGTGGAGTATGCCAAGAAGTGTGATCCTTGTCAGAGGCATAGTAATATCCTTCACCAACCAGCAGAGCTCTTGCATCCTATATCTTTTTCTTGGCCATTCATGAGATGGGGAATGGATATAGTTGGAAAGCTTCCTAAGGCACCAGGTGGAAAAGTATTCATGCTTGCTATGACTGATTACTTCTCTAAGTGGATAGAAGCTGAAGCCTTTGCTCAAGTCAGAGAAAAGGAAGTTATATCCTTTATTAAAAGAAATATTATTACTAGATTTGGCATCCCTTCTGAAATTATTTGTGATAATGGATCCTAATTTATTGGGAGTAGAACCACTAACTTTTGTGACAGTTGGGGAATTAAGATGATAACATCAACACCAGTCCATCCACAAGCTAATGGTCAGGCAGAATCATCCAACAAGATCATCATCAACAATTTGAAGAAGAAGCTTGGATCCAAGAAAGGAAAATGGGCAGAAGAACTACCTTATGTGCTGTGGGCTGATAGAACAACTCCCAAGAATGCTACAGGCCAAACTCCATTTTCTTTGGTATTTGGGGCAAAGTCAGTGATCCCTACAGAGATGGTGGTTCCAACTGCAAGAACAAGCGTTCGTGATCCTGAAGAAAATGCTGAAAACTTGATTCAAGACTTGGATACTATAGAAGAAATCAGGGATTTAGCAAGGATAAGGATGGCCAGTTATCAACAAAGGATGGCTGGAGCTTATAACAAAAATGTCAGGCTCAGGAAATTCCAAGTTGGGGATATGGTATTAAGGAAAGCATTTCAAAACACCACCAATCCTGCTGATGGAAAGCTAGCACCAAAGTGGGAAGGACCCTATTTGATTGAAGCTGAAGCAGGAAAGGGGGCATATCGATTGCTAACAATAGAGGGTGATTTGCTACCTAGAGCTTGGAATGCTGTCCATTTGAAGAAATATTTCATGTGATCATGATCCATGATCCTTACCAGACAAGTATCCTTGAAGGATCCCCGCTGACAGATGATCCTCTTTCTGGTAACATTCCAATCTTAAACTATTTCATTCTTTTTATTCTTACAAGGATAAGGATCCTGCGTCCTTTATCCTCCTTTTACTTGATTCTTAGTTTTGAAGGTTCAGGTATCTTTAACTAAGCTTTGAGTATCCACAGAAGTATCCAGTTGTTTGGGCTAATCCCCAGTTTGGGCCTGTCCCCGGTTTCGCCAGTAGCGCACGATGATCCTGGTCTAGTTCATGGCAATGGGACCAGTACCCGCTTTAGGGGCTGACAATTTCGTTGTACTGGCTATATTCAGGATCCTACGTATAATGGTAGACGTACCATACATCCGTTCCTAAGGTTTCTAACGTTTTCACGTTAGCTAAGGTTTTGGAATTTTCATGTCACTAAGTTTAGATAGTCGCCAGTAAGGGCCATACTCCAGTTTACATACGATCCTTTGGGCTTGTCCCCAGTTATCCTTTGGGCTTGTCCCCAGTTATCCTTTGGGCTTGTCCCCAGTATATTGGGCTTGTCCCCAGAATTGTTGGGCTTGTCCCCAGTCACTAACATTCATCTTATATTGGCTCAGTTCCAAGTAATATCTTATTTCAGGTTTGTGAAGATAAATGGCCAAAGATTCTTGACCCTTACTTTCAACTAAGGTTTGTATCTTGGGTTATCCTAATTTTAAGTGTTGAAGGATAGGATCCTAACTTGGGTTCTCAGGTATGATCCTAAACTGTTTTGATTTTATTCATTATGTATTTAAGTGACACTTATCCTTAGACAACTGAAATTATGATCCTTAAATTATTTTTTATATGATCCTTGATCATATCCTTAACTCTTAAGGGATATTTTTAAATTTTTTTTCCTTACTTGATAAGTTTAAACGACATGAACATCACAATAGATTGAAAAATAAAATAACAATAAGGATATCAACACAGGATATAGCCAAAAAGTTAAAGTCATTTTATTCACAAAAGCTTAAACCCTTTTAAGGTTGTCAAAATTGCCAACCCACGTTTCTACCAGCAAAACGTGGCCTGTCCACATGGGTTGGCAAAGGGTGTCCATTGTTTGTAGGTCTAACAAGTGCAGGAAATTAAAGACGGCAGGATCACAATGGCTTCATCCCCCAAACAGAGGATCCCTCCACCATTTGTAATCCTACCTATTGTTCAAAGGATCATCCATGATCCTCAACCCTAATTACTATTGTTCAAGTACAGACCAACCATTGTTAATCAAAACATCATCAAAACAAAAAAAACCATAACCAAACTAAAAAAAAAAATGGGCTCCGGCTACGTCTAGAAATGTCCATCATTGCCCATTGTTGCAGCCTACACCTTCGCTGCATCACCATCTCCAGCTCCACTAGCTTCACCACCATGATCCTTGCCACTACCACTAGCCTCAATTGCCAGAACCTCCTCAGCATCCTCCTCGTCATCCAATTCAACCAGCCTAGCCCTCCAGCCTTCCACATCCCAGCTACTCCTATCAAAGGCAGGATCCTGAGCTTCTTGAGCCATTTGTAGCTTGGTCTTGTACATGGCTATGGCAGCGGAGACCTTGGCATCCTCTGTGATTTCGTGCTTTTCATAATCGAAGTTGATCAGAATAGCAGCTGTCTGAGCTTTGGCATCAAGGAGATCCTTTTCAAGGGAAGCAATTTTTAGATCCTTGAGCGATGCGACTTGTTGGAGGTCGGCAATCTTCTTGTCCTGCTCTTCGACATGACCAACGTAGTTTTCAATCTCAGCAAATTTCTGCAAAGGAGATAAAGAACAGTTTAAGAACAAGTGATCCTCAAATAAGCTGCATACCTAAAGCAGGGACAAGGATCCTTACCTCGTTGAAGTATTTAAGGAACTGGTGGCGGATCAGGGGCAGACCTTGCAGATCCTCAGCTTCGGAGGCTTTTCTTTTCTTGCCACCCCTTCCTTTAGCGGGTGCCTTGGGGATCGAAGCAGTTGGGCTGGCAGGAAGCTTCTTCTTGGAGGATCGGACGGTGTCAAGCTCGGTGACACTAAATTTGGAAGCGGATCTTGATGATTTTCCAGCGCCTACACACCCAAAACAGATAAGTGTCCTAATTCTATTCATATATAACTGTTTTGGTCAAAAATTACCGAAGCAATTTAGTGATCAAATTAGTAAAGTGAGGTAGTGTGCTAGAAAGTGTATTGAAAATATGCTTGTTAAGTTATTTAGAAAATCAGTATTCAGGATACGGCTCAGGATATTGAGCTGTATCTATGATCAAACTATGAGCAAAAGTAAAGTAAACGACACGAGATGTACGAGGAAAGCCCTTGATCAATCTAGATCGCCGGCATAAAACCTCGGGAGCTGACAATCGCAGCTGCCTTGTTCTTCTTATTACTTCAAACGTCAGGATACAGTGCAGGATATAGACCAGATCGCTAAGTGTTACAATGCCTTTGTATGAAAGTGAGAATTGCTTGAGAGCGAGTGTTAGAGTGTAGCGAGAGTGAATGTGATGTCCTATTCGATCTGGTATACCCACCTATTTATAGTTACAAAGTAGAAACTAAAATTCCTATAAATATGGGATACTCCCGAATATTCCACAAGTAGCCGTTTGGAACCAAAGAAAGCGGGCTTAAAGTCTCTCCTTGAACAACTTGGACCGAGTCTTCCGCGGAATGAGTCTTCGTGAACGTTGATAGCTTCTAACCCACGTACCTGCACATAATCCGTTAGTAATCCTGAGGATACCATTCAGGATGTTACCAATATCCTGAATCAACATCCCGGATGTAAACAGATACTATATAACCAAGATATAAATCAAGATATTTTCCAGGATATGGGCTCAGAATTTTACCCATAACAATTATCCCCAAAAATGTTACCGTTTGTTATCCTGCACTAACGGTTACATTTTTACGCAGACCGAGGTAATTAATTAGATAAGACTAATGATGTGACCGTTTTCAACTACCCATCCTATATTTACTCATCATGCCCTATATCTTCTCATCCTCATCTCTTTTTTAATCATAATCGACAAGGAAAAAGGTAATATTCTCTCCCTCATCTTCATATTCCTCTTTTTCATCTTTCTCCGGCGAAAAATTCAGGCGACCAAATGCCCAGGCAAACAAGGTCCAGTTCAGGTGACTCGGCTCCCACATTCATCCAACAGAACCTTCTCCAAGAACCGGAGAAGGAAGCATGTACCTTCGATAGTGCCCACCTGTCAGCCTTGAAATCCTCCGGCATCTTCCCGGAAGGGACCGTGTTTAGACCGTTTGACCGGGAAATCCGGTCGGATATGGTCTCCAGCGAGTGGATATGCTTTAGTGCTTTCCCTTTTACCCTAGGGCTACAATTCCCCTTTCCGGACTTCATCACCGAATTCTTTAATATCACCAAAATCTCTTTCAGCCAAACCATGCCAATGCTCTGGCGTGTTTTGTCTGTTCTTGACCAAATCAAGAGAAACCACATTCCTGATCTTTCCGTCCATGATCTGCCCCTAGCTTACAAACTTAGATGCCACGGATCATGTAGATTTCTGTTTTACTCTACTTCCGGTGATCCACTGATACTTCGTGCCACCAGGAACGAGGATGGTTGGCAATCCAAGTTTTTCTTTGTAAAAAGGGACTCAATCCCTGGTGGAACGGATTATCCGATGAGATGGTTGAAGAAGGGTAGGATTTAGGGTTTAAAGATGATCCTGCCTCTTATCCTGCTTTATATCCTGAACTGACCAATTTCATTTTCTCTGTTGTGTATGCAGCTGATTTCAGGAAAATTGCACCTCCCCTCGCCGATTCTCAAAAAAGAATAGACGCCATCAGACTCCTTTCAGAGGCAGAGAGAAGCTTCAACCCATCTCCACCAACTCCAAGCCCTCTTTCAAGCGCAAACATGTCTGGTAAGGATCGTGCAAGATATCCTGTACATACATGTTTTTATTTGATATTTTTAGGAGAGATTTAGAATTTTACTCCCTGTGTGCAGATTCCAGCAAAGTTCCAGTCTACCTAGACCTTGATGAACTCGACAGCTATCCAACCCCAGCCACAGTCAAGAAAGAAACTCCTGCTGCAACTAGCTCCAAGCCACTCCCGGCTCCCAAGGCCAATCCAAGGACTCGTGCTTCCACAGCGAAAAAGAGGAAAGGTCTTGAAGTCAGCGCTCCAGGTTCAGAAGGGTTCTCCTATGACGAACTCAGTTTCTCTGATTCCTTAGAGCCAATGACATCCTTCCTTAACAAGGTAATATCCTGACGCATATCCTGCACATATATCCTGCACGTATATCCTAATAGGATATCCTGACAGGATATCCTGGTCAATATATTCTAACTCATACCTGAAATTGATGTGCAGGGCCTCCAGCATTTGCTCCACTTGTATAATGATGCCTGTGGTACTGTTGCACTTCATGAAGCCAGGATCAAACAACTTGAAAGCACCGTCGCTGACCAAGGTGCCATTGCCGAAGCGAAGACCCGGCACTACGAAAGCCTGCTGAAGAAGGTCACCCAAGACGCTGAGGTCAAACTCGCCACCGTTCAAATGGATCATGATCAAGCCTTGATCAACTTCCGGGAGGGAATCAAGGCTTCTACTATCGTCTCCCTGTTACAAGCACACATCAAGATGGCCTATGAGGCCAAGGAGACGGGCCTTGTTTGTCCATCTTGGCCGGTTGAATCCTGGGTGGCCAAGCTAAAGGAGCTCGGAGGCAAAGCTGTGCCACTTCCTGTTGAAGCTGGTGAGTCTTCTAAGTCAGCAGAGTTGGTGATCCAGGCTGGAGACAAGAAGGATGCTGGAGCAGATGCTGGGATGGACATTGGCGAGGATGCTGCTCAGGATGCTGGTCAGGATGCTGGTGCTGAGAAGTCTGAGAAGGTTGGAGGAGATGCCGCCGTGTGAGGGCATTTAGGTGGGCGATGACGGATATACGTGCCAAGGCCAGAGCCCACCTTTTTAAATTTGAATGTTGGTCTGTAGTCCCTTAAACAATTTACTTTTCTGCACTTTACTTTCCTGCACCTGAACAATTTACATTTCCTGCATGCTTTTTGAACAATACAACAGTTGAAGGTGGATGGGTCTCGGTTTGAGATGAAACCTTCAACTGTTGGGTAAATATGGTAATGAACTATTAGTGCTCTTAGTGGATGGGCCTTGTTTTGAGGTGAAACTAAGAGCACATCTTTTGGTATGTTAATAATATAACCTCTCTTTTGACTTTACTATTGTTGTCATTGATACATAAATTTTACTCGTGAAAACTATTTTGTTTGTACATTTTTAGGAATATATATTATAAACGAATCCTGGAAGATATCCTGAAAGATATCTTGATCAGGATATTGAAATACAACCTATAAATTGTCCAAATAAAAAGGAGAGATCATACCAGAGATTCTTAGAGAATCAATTTCAATCCTCCATTATAAGTTTGTCCCCAGTGCATACTTATAAACTTGGATCCATCCTTTGAACAGTATAATGTATGTCCCCTGTGTTCGACAAAAACACAAATGTATTTATATTTTGACTCGAATGAATTCCGAATACTCCAGGGCAAAACCCATGATATCCTGAAATGAATCCTTAGCATACTTGGGATAAACCCTTAATATCCTGGGGATAAACCCTGATATCTGGGGATAAACCCTAAATTTCATGCGCTACAAGCGAGAGTGTATAAACTCTAATTCTTAGAAAGGTGAAAACCTCTAAACCTTAGAGAGTATGAAAATACTCTTTCGTGAGAGAGGGTGATCAATCCTCATATACCTTCAGGATCCAGGATATAGCCAACAGTAACGAAATTGTCAGCCACTTTTACATGAACTGGTCCCACTACCTTGAACTATACCTAGATAACTTGCGCTCTAGGCGAGGTGTTTAAACCCAATTCGTAAGAAAGGTGAATACCTTTAAACCTTTGAAGGGACCAGGATCCCTTAAACGTGAGAGAGGGGGCCAATCCTCTAATCTTTCGACTTATCCTGAGTATATATCCTGGAGCTATATCCTGAAACATATCCTGCAAAACAATTGTAAACTAAGGTGGGTTTTAGGTTGGCTAGCACCCCTCTGATGCTTAAGTCAGTATTGGGTTCAAGATAATAAACAAATATATTTAAAATAGAATACATACCATTCCGAGATAGAAAATAAATTCTACTCTTACTTGAAATAGAGCTTTAAATGTATTGCATTCCAGGATCTTGGTAGCATATCCCCTTCCATATTCTTGAGTCGATGTGCTCCTTTCCCTGCTTCTGACTCGACTTCATAAGGTCCTTCCCATTTCGGAGCTAGCTTGCCATCGGCAGGATTAGTGGTATTTTGAAAAGCCTTTCTTAGCACCCAATCACCAACTCGAAACCTTCTAGTCCTTATGTTCTTATTATATGCTCTGGATATTCTTTGTTGATATGCTGCTATCCTTAGTCTTGCTGCGTCTCTTTTTTCATCTATAGTATCCAAATCTTGGCACAAGACTTCAGGATTTTGTTCAGGATCCTGTAGCATAGATCTTGCAGTAGGTATCATCATTTCTGTTGGAATCATTGCTTCTGCTCTAAATACCAAGGAAAACGGGGTTTGGCCGGTTGCATTCTTTACCGTTGTCCTATCAGCCCACAAAACAAAGGGTAACTCTTCCGCCCATCTTCCTTTTTTGACTCCAAGTCTCTTCTTTAAGTTATTGACTATTATCTTGTTTGAGGATTCAGCTTGTCCGTTCGCTTGAGGATGTACCGGAGTAGATGTGATCATTTTGATTCCCCAACTCTTGCAAAAGTCAGTAGTCCTTTTGCTTATAAACTGGGACCCATTATCACAAATGATCTCAGCTGGTACCCCAAACCTAGTCAGGATATTCCTCTTTATGAAGGATACTACTTCTTGGTCTCTAACTTGGACAAATGCTTCAGCCTCAACCCACTTGGAGAAATAATCCGTCATTGCTAACATAAAGACTTTTCCTCCCGGAGCTTTTGGTAACTTCCCTACTATATCCATCCCCCATTTCATGAATGGCCAAGGGGAAACTACAGGATATAGTGGTTCAGCTGGTTGATGTAGTATGTTACTATGCCTTTGGCATGCATCACATCTTCGAGCATATTCTGCAGCATCTTTTCTCATCGTTGGCCAATAATATCCTGTCCTTAATACTTTCGAGAACAATGATCTGCCCCCAGTGTGACTACCACAATCCCCTTCATGTATATCCTGAAGTACTTCTTTGGCTTCAGGATCCTCCAAGCACCTCAAATACGGTCCTGCAAGAGATTTCTTGTATAAAAAATTATTTATAATAGTGAATCGTGATACCTTCATTCTAAATGCCTTAGGATTTTCATTTCCGGGGATGTGTCCCTCTTTAAGATATCTCACAATCGGAGCCGTCCAGGATTTAGGATCCTGTTCAGGATATTCCGCTCCAGGATCCCAAATACCCGCTACTTTTTTATCCTGAGGATTCGTTGCAGGATATAAGACATGTAATATTGGTATTTGGGTCCCTTCAGGTATCCTGATCGATGATCCCAAATTTGCTAAGGCATCCGCTTCAGCATTATCCTCCCTTGGTACCTGTTCAAGTATAAAAACATCGAAATATCCTGCTAATTTTTTGAGAATATCGAGATATTCGATTAATTTCTCACCCTTAACTGCATAGGATCCATTAAAATGGTTAGTAATTAACAAAGAGTCAACATATACTTGCAAATTTTTGATACTCATGCTCTTAGCCAACTCTAATCCTGCAATTAAAGCCTCATACTCTGCTTCATTATTAGTAGCAGGGAATTCACACCTAATAGCCTGGGGTAATATGTCCCCCTGTGGCGATTTTAGTAGTATTCCTAATCCTACTCCTCTTACATTAGATGCACCATCAGTATATAATGTCCAGGATCCTGAGGATTCTCCTAACTGTTGAACTTCTAGGTCTACCTCGTCCTGAATGTCACTACTAAAATCAGCCACAAAGTCAGCTAAAGCCTGAGACTTTATGGCATTTCTAGGTTCATATACTAAATCATAAGCACTCAGCTTTACCGACCATTTAGCCATTCTGCCTGACATTTATGGTTTCCTAAGTACATTTTTAACAGGATAATTTGTTTTAACATGAATCCTATGTGTCTCAAAGTAATGTCTAAGTTTCGTTGATGCCATGACTAATGCTAGTATCTATTTTTCTAAATGAGAATATCTAGTTTCAGCATTTAACAAGCTTTTACTAACATAGTAAACAGGATATTGCTGACCTTCATGGTCCTTTACGAGGACGGCACTTACAGCATTCCCTGATACTGCTAGGTATAGGGATAACGGTTCACCATTCTCGGGCTTCATCAGTAGAGGTGCGGTTGAAAGGTATTGCTTTAAATCCTGTAGGGCCGCTTCATGCTTCTCACCCCATTCGAATCTTTTGTTCTTCTTCAGGATATCATAAAAATCTTTGCATTTCTCTGAGGATCTCGAGATAAACCTGTTTAATGCTGCCACTCGCCCTGTTAATCGTTGAACATCCTTCATATTTGAGGGCGATTTAATATCCAAGATGGCTTTAATCTGCTCCGGGCTCGCTTCTATTCCTCTTTTGGTCACCATATATCCTAGAAATTTTCCTGCCCCCACTCCAAAATGGCACTTAGCAGGATTCAGCTTCATGTTATACTGATCCAGGATATCAAACGCTCCTTTAATATCCTGGAGGTGATCCTGAGCTTTCTTTGATTTTACCACCATATCGTCGATGTACACCTCCATGGTGTCCCCCAGTTTGTCTTTGAACATCATGTTTACCAATCTTTGGTATGTTGCACCTGCATTTTTCAAACCAAAAGGCATAGCTGTATAACAATAAATACCTGTTGGTGTCATGAAGACAGTATCCTCCTGGTCAGAAGGCTCCATTTGGATCTGTTGAAATCCTGAGGATGCGTCCATGAAGGTCAGCATTTCATGCCCGGCAGTGGCATCTACCATTGCATCATTGTGGGGAAGAGGAAATGGGTCTTTAGGACAAGCTTTGTTCAAGTCTGTGTAGTCTACACAAACTCTCCATTTCCCATTTTTCTTCTGTACCACAACCACGTTTGCTAGCCACCTTGGGAACTTAACCTCTCTGATCATCCTGGACTTCAATAATCTCTCAACTTCCTCTTGGATAATCATATTCCGCTCAGGAGCAAACTTCCTTCTTTTTTGCTGAACATGCTTGAATGATTTATCAATTCCAAGCTTGTGAGTGATAATGTCTTTGGATATGCCTGTCATATCCTCGTGCTTCCATGCAAACGTTGACATCCTGCATTTCAAAAAGTTAATTAATTGTTCTTCAATATCCTGAGGGATATTGGTCCCTACGAGCACCGAAATATCGGGATTATCCTGGTCCAGGATAATTTTCTTCACATCCTGCTCCGGATCCTCCACGATATCCTGGGCCCGCGTCTTTAATTGCTATGCTGCACTAGGTTTGGTTGAGGATTTCATCGAGGATGAGTAGCATTCTTTCGCCTCCTGCTGATCACTATCAACTTTGACAACTCCCCAAGGGGTAGGGATCTTGATGCATTGGTGATATGTTGATGGCACAACCTTCATATCGTGAATCCACGGTCTTCCCAGTATGATGTTATAGCAGGATAGAGAATCCATCACACAGAAACGTTGTATCGAGTTGACTCCTTCAACGTATACTGGCAACTTTATCTCTCCCACTGTGTTTCTAGCCTCTCCACTGAACCAAACAAGCACGGTAGACTTTGAAGTGATATCCATTGGAGATACATTCATTCTCTTTAGAGTCTCTAGTTGGATTATGTTAACGGAGCTGCCATTATCAACCAATATCCTGCGTACAAAATGGTTAGCCACATATAACGTTATTACCAGAGCATCATGGTGAGGATCCTGGACAGTATCCCTGTCATCAGCATCAAAAGTGATCACTTTGTCAGTTGTGAGGGTAGTCATCCTGACAGGTTTGTCTCCCCTTTCGGCCTTAGCTTCCTTTGCATGTCTCTTTGCCGCCGAATACGAAGTCCCACAAATGTCGGATCCTCCCAAAATGAAGTTGATTATCTTGGCATCCGCAGGAGGTGATGCTGCTCGCTCAGGATCCTTCTCAGTATCCTGACCCTTATTCTTCTTTCTTCCTAAGAGATCTTTCAGATATCCCTTGCTTAGAAGATAGCTTATTTCTTTCCTTAGAGCAATGCAATCCTCAGTCATATGTCCGAAATCTTCGTGGAAAGCACACCATTTTGACTTATCTTTCAAGTCAACTTTCTGTTGACTCTTTCGAGGCCACCTAGCCTTGTCTCCTAGACCCTGCATGGCATACATCAATTCAGGAATGTTAACAGAAAAGCAATATTCAGACAACTCAGGATACTCTTCAGGATCCTCATCTTCGACAGCATTCACTCTCTTATTTTCATTTCTACCATATGGCTTAGGCCGATATGGCTTGAATGAGGATTCAGACTTCCTGTTGGTTGACTCATAAGTGTTGGATGAGTTCATTCTCTCTTGCATCTTCCTATCATCCTCCAACCGGATATATCTTAGGGCCCTGTTTCGAGCTTCATCCAAGTTCCTGCATGGGTTCATTACAAGATCTTGATAAAATTGAGAATCTTTTTGCAGCCCCATCTTGAAAGCTTTCACAGCTGTTGCAACATCAAGGTGAGGAATGTCCAGGGATTCCCGGCTGAACTTGTTCACATAATCCCTAAGGGATTCTTGAGGTCCCCGTGTTATCCTGTAGAGATCACTTGTTAATTTTTCAAAGCTTCTACTACAAGAAAACTGACTATTAAATAAATTTACTAAGTGAGCAAAAGATGTAATCGAATGCGGAGGAACATTCAAGAGCCATTTCAAGGCTGATCCTATTAAGGTTGAACCAAAACCCTTGCACAAGCATGCTTCCTTGAGATCCGGAGGGATAGGGTTAATCTCCATTCTTTCCCTATACTGAGCAATATGCTCCTCAGGATCCGTAGTTCCGTCGTAAAGCTTCATGTTGGGGGTTTGAAATCTCTTTGGGATCTCAGCATCACAAATAGGATATGCAAAACGAGATATCTTATGGCTGTCTTGGGACACTTCCGGGATCGGCTGGACCACCCCAGGTACACTGGATATCATGTCCTTCAACTTCTGAAGTTCCCTAGTAAGTGCTGATGTTACACCTGTATCCTGCAAAGATCCACTATTAGTAGCATGAGTATTATTATTATTTGACACGTTACCCGTTGGAGGATTTTGCCCATATCCTGAAGCATATCCTGAGCTCCTCATGGTTGACATCCTGACCGAGGAGGGTATTTCAGGAGTATGATTCTGAGGAAGGCTGGGCACAATATTCCCCCTGTTGTCCTCAGTATACACAGCTGAACTGAAGTTCAACGTTCTGGGATGTAATGGAGTGACAATATCCTCAGCAGATCTGCTCGAGCCAGACTTCAGGAGTTGTATTTCCCTTAAAAGCATTTGGTTTGTTTCCTGTTGCTGCCTCATTTGTTCCTGCACACTTCCAAATAAGGTTAAAATTTCATCGTTAGAAGCTAAAACAGGAGCAGATTCCTGAACACTGCGGGTAGGGATAATATCCTGAGGTCATGAAGAGGCTGGCATCCTTGGAGGAGGTGGTGGAAGCACCGAACCGGTAGTAGCAGAAGTCATAGCAGACACAGTGGAGGAGCTCATGTTTGATCTTGAGGCCATTATGGACAATGTGGCAAAAAGTTTTGAAAATAGAAAGCCGATTAACGATTTCACAAAAATCTTTAGTAAAGAGAGCACCACTTGCCCCACGGTGGGCGCCAAATTGTTTTGGTCAAAAATTACCGAAGCAATTTAGTGATCAAATTAGTAAAGTGAGGTAGTGTGCTAGAAATTGTATTGAAAATATGCTTGTTAAGTTATTTAGAAAATCAGTATTCAGGATACGGCTCAGGATATTGAGCTGTATCTATGATCAAACTATGAGCAAAAGTAAAGTAAACGACACGAGATGTACGAGGAAAGCCCTTGATCAATCTAGATCGCCGGCATAAAACCTCGGGAGCTGACAATCGCAGCTGCCTTGTTCTTCTTATTACTTCAAACGTCAGGAAACAGTGCAGGATATAGACCAGATCGCTAAGTGTTACAATGCCTTTGTATGAAAGTGAGAATTGCTTGAGAGCGAGTGTTAGAGTGTAGCGAGAGTGAATGTGATGTCCTATTCGATCTGGTATACCCACCTATTTATAGTTACAAAGTAGAAACTAAAATTCCTATAAATATGGGATACTCCCGAATATTCCACAAGTAGCCGTTTGGAACCAAAGAAAGCGGGCTTAACGTCTCTCCTTGAACAACTTGGACCGAGTCTTCCGCGGAATGAGTCTTCGTGAACGTTGATAGCTTCTAACCCACGTACCTGCACATAATCCGTTAGTAATCCCGAGGATACCATTCAGGATGTTACCAATATCCTGAATCAGCATCCCGGATGTAAACAGATACTATATAACCAAGATATAAATCAAGATATTTTCCAGGATATGGGCTCAGAATTTTACCCATAACAATAACTATTTATTTAAACATTTGAATATAAAAAGAACAGGATACTTACTTGACATGGTGACAGAGCCTGAGGATACCTCTTGTGAATCCTGGGTGATTGTCTTGAATGATCTTGTTTCAGGATCAAGCTTTCTAAAGGCAGCAAGTCTCCCCTTGGTGGCAGCTGAAGGAATAATATGCGAGAATGTGATAGTTGTACAAAAAGAAACAAAAGCATATTAGTAATCATTATCAGAATGAGCTTACTTAGTGATCCTTCTAAGGATCCTCCTATCCTACCATGAGTGCTCCATTTCTTCGGCAAATCCTTTCCATCCGGGATAGAATCCCTTCTGACGAAGAAGAACCGCCGTTTCCAGTTGGTATCGTTTTTAGTAGCCTTAAAGATGGGATGTTCTTCTCCGGGTTTACGTTTGAACAAATATCGGTGGGATCCAAACGTTGTGAGATCATACATCTCAGCCAACTCCGACATTCCTAGGTCAATTCCTTCCTGCTCGATAATCCTTTCAAGGGTATATAGGACCCTCCAGATCATCGGCATAGCTTGGATGTAGCAGATGCCGGTAAGGGAGAAAAAGGATTGGGTAAAGTCTGGAAAAGGATAGGTGTATCCTATGGTGAAAGGTGTAACTGGGAAAGCTACCCAAGTTTCAGAGATGTTGTCACTAAGAGCAGTGGGATCAAAGGATCTGATAACAGTATTTGCTGGAAAACAGTGGCGGATTCTATCAATTTGTGCATCGGTGAAACAACAGCGTTCTTTTGCGGAATCTTTGATGATCCCTTGACTTTTTAAGGGGCTATTCTTCTTGTGATCCTTGCCCGGTGAGCTTCGGAGCATCATTTTTGAACGAGATGATGGTAAAGAAAGAAGAGCAGAATATGAGAAAGGAGAAAGGAAAAGAGTTACCAGTTTGATCGTCGAAGCTGAATTTAAAGGGAGTTCTCTTGAACTTAAATGTGAAATGATCCCTATCTCTAACTCCTATTTATAATGATGATTCTGCAGGATAATCACCTCGCTGACGTCATGATCGTAACGGCTAGTCCGCTTATAACGGCTAGTTATCCGTTGGTTAAATGCGGATAAGATCGACAAAATATAACTCATTTATTTACATATTTACTCTTTATATTTTGGGGGCAATTGTTAGGGGTGGATTTCTAAATGACCAGTGATCCTTATTTACTGTTGGATTTAGTGATCCTCAATTCTGTCTGAAGTAGTGATCCTCAGAAGTGTTACAGGATCAGGATCATGGATCACTATAAGGATCCCTGTACTAACGATTGTCTACTTTGAATTCGTAAATGTTTTGCAGGAATATCAACTTGGACTTAGTCTTGGCGACATTCCTGGAGAATATTCTCAGTCTATTCCGCACGTGCTTGGTCAGAAATGGACGTTGTGGAGTCGTGGAGGACTTGCACCATTTGCGGAATGTTAGTTAGGCTTGATATTTTCTATTTTTAAAGGGGTAGCGAGCTAATTTAGAAACACTTAACTATTTTTGGCTACACACACACTCATACAACCGCTCTCACCGGCTCTCGACAAAACACTTAGCATTTTTCATACATTTCTACACGATACACTATAGTGATCCTTGTACTTAGCTCGCTATCATCCGAAGTTGTAACAGATTGTTTGTTTAATTTGAGGTGGTGATCGGTAGTTTCCATCACCCGGGGTTTTTTTGTGCCGGAGATCAACTCTTGATCAAGGGCTTTTTCCCCGTATAAATCTTCGTGTCATTTGTTCATTACACTTCATAGTGATCCTTATTGTTGTTCATCAATTCAAGCATCATACCTCACAACAGAAAGTTTGGTTACATTGTCATTGCTTGATTTTTGACCAAAACAGATGGGCAGAAGAATTACCCTTTGTTTTGTGGGCTGATAGAACGACGGTAAAAAATGCAACTGGTCAAACCCCGTTTTCCTTAGTATTTGGAGCAGAAGCAGTGATCCCGACAGAAATGGTGATACCCACAACAAGATCCAACCTCTGGAATCCTGAGCAGAATCCTGAAGTCCTATGCCAGGAGCTGGATACTATTGATGAGACAAGAGATGCAGCACGGCTAAGAATGGCGGCATATCAACAAAGGATATCCAGAACATACAACAAGAATATAAGGATTAGAAGGTTCAAAGTTGGAGATTGGGTGTTAAGAAAAGCTTTTCAGAATACTACCAATCCTGCTGATGGAAAGCTGGCTCCGAAATGGGAAGGACCATATGAGATTGAATCAGAATCAGGAAAAGGTGCATACCGACTCAAGGATATGGAGGGGGATATGCTACCGAGATCTTGGAATGCTATACACCTTAAACTTTATTTCAACTAAGTTTAGAATTTAATTTCTAACTTAAGATGGTATGAATTCTATCTTTTTTTAATATGTTTGATTTGATTTGTTCTTTGAAACCCAATACTAACTTAAGCATCGGAGGGGTGTTAGCCAAGCTAACACCCACCTTAGTTTAAGGATGTTTTGCAGTATATGCTCCAGGATATAGCTCCAGAATGCTCACTCAGGATACTTCGGAAGATTAGAGGATTGGCCCCTTCTCTCACATATAAGGGATCCTGATCCCTTCACAGGTTTAAAGGTATTCACCTTTCTTCCGAATTGGGTTTAAACACCCCGCCTGGAGCGCAAGTTATTCGGGAATAGTTCAAGGTGGCGGGACCAGTCCATGTAAAAGTGGCTGACAATTTCGTTACTATTGGCTATATCCTGAATTCTAAAGGTATATGAGGATTGATCACCCTCTCTCACGAAAGGGTATTTTCATACTCTCTAAGGTTTAAAGGTTTTCACCTTTCTAAGTCTTGGAGTTTATACACTCCCGCCTGTAGCGCATGAAAATCTGGGATTTCCCCCATGATACGAGGGATTCATCTCCAGTACATTTTTTTGGGTTTTACCCCTGTAACATGAAAAATTGTCTATACAATGATATCCAGAAGATTTTTAAGTATTTGAAGACATTGTACACATGGGACATTCCTACTAAGGCAATGGTGTAAAACTCAAAGGGTGAGGCTCGGACCTAATACACTGAGTGTCTCAGACAGGGGACATCTTCATCGGAAGAGTTGCAAGGGGACCGAAGTTTGAGAATAGGGTTATACCCTATTCCTGGTATGATCTTTCCTTTGTAAACGTTTTTGACAGTCCTATGTATGGTAAAAGGTTAAACATCCTGATCAGGATAAATTGTCGGAATATATTTTCAAAATATATTTTCGAAATACTTTTCAGGATATTTGATTAAAATATTTGAAGCTGGTACTGGTTTGAAACCTTGGTCAAGCAAGTATCGTCAAAACAGGTTTTAGAAATGGACTATCTTTTAATTTTCTATAATGATGATTGAATTTTTAGAAATTCTATTTAGTAAAAGTTTTCATAATATATCACTGAGTATGTTGATCAGGATATTTTTAAAAGATAATAGTACAAAATTTTGCGAAGCTAAAAATTACTCTAAGTAACGCATGGCAAAAATCTAAAAGGCGATAACAAATAAGTCAAGAGATAGTTATATTATTAACAAGTCAAAAGTTGTGCTTTTGGTTTCACCTCAAACCAAGGCCCATCCGCCAAAAGCACGTTTAGTTTTTACCATATCTACATAACGGTTGAAGGTTTTATCTCAAAACGAAACCTGTCCACCTTCAACCGTTACGATATTCAAAACAGATTATACTAATCGATGACCAAGGGCTTCATCCTAAAACCTAGGACCCATCCACCTTTGGTCATCATATTGTTCTAATGCAGGAAATATAAATTGTTCAAAGACAGGAAATGTAAATTGTTTTACAGACCATAACCATGAAATTTTAAAAAGTGGACTCCAGCCTCAGCACATATATCCATCATCGCCCACGTCGCTGCATTTAAGGGTCAGCTCCTTCCTTCATCGTGACATCTCCACCAGTATCCTTTCCAACATTCTTCTCAGCTTCATCAGCAGCATCTTCTCCATCAGCATTTTCTCCATCAGCATTTTCTCCAGAATCACCACTGGCATCCTTTGAAGCACCAGCATCATCCACCTTCTCGGTTACCTTGGTGGGCTCCACTGCGACAGGTTTTGAAGGGGGCTCCACCGGATTGCCGCCAAGATCTTTCAATTTCATCTCCCAGGCTTTGATGTTCCATGAGGGGCATTCAACGCCCAAAGCCCTAGCCTCGTAAGCCATTTTCAGTCTGGCCTGGAGGAGGGAGATGATGACTGAATTCTTAAGGCTCTCCCGGTATGAAGCCATATCTTGTTCATGCTAAACCTGGACCGCGTCAGACTTAGCTTGAGCCTCTTGGGTGATATTTTGGATGGCAGCTTGGTGATCTTGGGTCATGGCCTTATACTTAGCTTCGTAGTGTTCAGATTTGGCGGTGGCGATTGCTGCTTGATCCTTGATGGTAGCTTCAGCCTTTTTTAGTTTGCTTTCTAGCATGACGTTTAAACCACATGTGTCCTCATAAAGGAATACCAGGCGTTCAAGGCCCTGCAAGGTAAAGAAACATGCATTATTCTAAATGAACATTTCTACTTAGCATATGGTGCAGGATACAGGTCAGGATACTAACCTGGTTAAGGAAGCCGGTCATAAATTTGCTGGATTCCGTAAACCCGTGGTTCTCAAATGGGAACTCGTGAAGTGTAGCGGGAGGTTCAACTTCTTTTCTCTTTCGGGAACTAGAGGCCCGGGTATGGGATGCCGGAGGAGCTTTGGGAGCAGTCGTGGTCTTCGAGCTGGTAGGCTTCGGTGTGACGGATGACTTTGGATTGGATTCTTGCTTGGCAGGTGCGAGGCTAGAGTAGCTGTCCAACTCGTCGAGTTGGAAGCCTTCGAGGTTAATAACTGGCACTGCACAAGGGAAGATGTTTTAGGCTTATTATACCTCTAAAAATAATAATCGATTTAATATAAAGATAATTCCTGAAAATATGCTTACCAGACATGTTGGAACTTGATCTTTGACTTGAGCTTGTGAGTAGCAGGTTAAATGTTCTTTCACCCTCTGGAAGCTTGTAGATTTCTTTTATTCTTCCTTTTGATTCAGCACTAGGGGGAGCTAGTTCCTTGAAGTTTGCTGCAAGAAAGGAAATAGACACATCAGGATATTGGTTCAGGATGGAGGTTCGGGATATGATTGGGGATATTCCTAAAACCCTGAGTCCTACCAGAAGTCAACCATCTTTTAGGGAGGTCAAAACCCTTATCAATGGAGTCTCTTTTTACAAAGAAGAATTTTCTTGTCCACTTATCCTCGTTCTTGGTAGCTTTGAGGATGAGAGGATCTTTGGAAATAGAGAATAGAAGGAATCGTCTGGAACCATGAGATCTTAAACGATAAGCTATCGGCAAATCCTCGATGCACAGGTCAGGCATATGGCGAGCCTTAATTCCTTCCAAGGTGACTAATATACGCCAAACCATGGGCATGATTTGGGCAAAGCTAAGGCCAGTAAGTTTGAAGAAACGAGAAATAAAAGGTGAAAACGGGTATTGAAGTCCTATGGAGAAAGGGTAGGCAAAAAAGCAGACCCATTCGTCGGAACAAAAATCCGATCGGACCTCTCGGTCGAATGGACGGAAGATTGTCCCGGCGGGAAAGGCACCGGAAGCTCGTAGGGCTGCGATGTCGGAATTATCGAAAGAACACACCTCCTTTGAAGGTTTCTGAAGCAAATTTTGTTTGTGGAAGGGGGAAACAGAATCCGCCATTTGCGATCAAGTACGGGTCGCCAAGAAGGATTACAATCGGAGAACAGGAGATGTAAACAAGGAAAATAGAAAAGAGAGAGAAAAGTACCTGATATTCGGATGAAGATAAAGATAATCATAATGAGACGACCCTCAGTTAATATAGGCTAAATGTAAGGGGTAAAGAGTAAATATCGCCTTGGAAGTTGCACATTGTCATTTCAAGGGTCTCATCATATTGATTGCCTTAATTGATGAGATAAAACTTTTAAAATATATCCGTTGGATTGGTATACCAACATATATATTTGGGGACAATTGTTATGGGTCATTTTCTGAGCTTACATATCTAGATCAATATCCTGCTTCTAATTGTTTATTTGTGACCAGGATACTGGACGGGGATATTGCTAACATCCTGAGCGATATCCTGAGGTTAATTGAATTAACCACGTGCAGGTTAAAGGCTGGGGTTTGCTAACGGTCAGATGGACTTCATCTCCTCAAGACTCGGGCGTGTTTGTTATGGGAGAGACGTTGAACCCGAAAGACTATGTCTACAACGTTCAAGTGAGGAATATTCGCTGGATCCCGGTTATTTAGGATAGTTTGTTATATTTGTTTTACTATAAATAGATGGGGGCGGATCAGATTAAGGCACGCAACTTTCACATTTCAAACACTTTCTCTCTAGCTCTCTGCAAACACTACACACAAACACTTGTAATCAAATCACATTGTAACACTTAGTTGATTTGCTCTACATCCTGCACTGTATCCTGATATTTGAAGCAATAGAAGAACAAGGCAGCTGCGATTGTCAGCTCCCGAGGTTTTGTGCCAGCGATCTAGATTGATCAAGGGCTTTCCTCGTACATCACGTGTCAACCTTTACTTTTCTGCTCATTGTTTGATCACAGATACAGCTCTATATCTTGAGCCGTATCCTAAAACTGTTTTTTATAACTAACTTGGTTAACATATTTTTTACACATAATTTTAGCACACTACCTCGCTTAACTAATTTGATCACTAAATTGCTTCGATAATTTTTGACCAAAACAGTTGTTATTGGGTTTTCAGGGTTTATTCAACTCAAGTGGGTTTTCAATTTATCCTTCCATATATATATATATATATTCCACATTAGTTTCTACATCTACATCATCTATCCTTCAAATTTTAAAATTTGCTACAGTAAGCCCCAAATTTAGGGCTCTGTTGTTCTCCTCTAAAATTATATATATATATATATATATATATATATATATATATATATATATAGGATGAGGATCATTACAGAACACTAACTATTGCGAGAACAAAAAGAACAACTCTAAAACACTAAATTTTGGGATTTAACTACATGTTTTTTTAAATTTTATGTTTCTTACATTCATATGTGTATTATATATACATAAAAAACCATGTTTTTTTACCTACACGTAGCTTACATACATGTTGGTAATTTAACCTACACATAACCTACATATGCGTAGGTTATACAAAAAGTGAAAATTTTCCAAATTTTGTTTTGAATTCTAGTGTAAGAAACAATAAATCTTACATTTACAACATTTTCATTTACTTTTTAGGTTTTTAGGCTTGAAAAAATAGGTGATTCATTGTGTTCTGCGTGTTCTCGCAATATTTTGTGTTCTGCATAGAACCTTCCCCTATATATATATATATATATATATTGTTTTGGTAAAAAATTACCGAAGCAATTAAATGATCAAATTAGTTAAGTGATGTAGTGTGCTAGAAATATATGTTGAAAATATGCTGATTAAGTTGTTTGTAAAAACAAATTTCAGGATACAGCTCAGGATATAGAGCTGTATCTGTGATCAAACTATGAGCAAAAATGTAAAGGGGTGACACGAGATGTACGAGGAAAGCCCTTGATCAATCTAGATCGCCGGCATAAAACCTCGGGAGCTGACAATCGTAGCTGCCTTGTTCTTCTATTGCTTCAAATATCAGGATACAGTGCAGGATATGATGAGGATCAACTAGGTGTTACAATATAATTTGAGTACAAGTGTTAGTGTGTAGTGATTGCTAGTAACTAGAGAGTAAAGTGTGCGAATGAAGTGAGTGCCTTAACTTGATCCGATCATACTATTTATAGCTAACCGAAAACAACTAACTTTCCTAATAAACCGAGATGCCCCGAATATTCCCAAGTAACCGTTGTAGTCCTGGTCTTTCGGGATCAACGTCTCTATCCCAACTGATTTGCCCGAGTCTTGGGGGAAGAAGTCTTCTTGAACGTTGGAGACTTGTAACTCTTAATCTGCACGTGATCAATTCAGTTAATACCAGGATATCAAACCAGGATGTTACCAATATCCTGATCCGGTATCCTGACCACAAGTAAACAATCAAAAGCAGAATATTAGTCAGGATATATACTCGGAAAATGACCCATAACATATATATATGAGTAGGAGTTGGGTGGAAAGTGGGGTTTTCCTAGAAAGTCTAGGAAGCAATCAGAATGCGACATGTGGCATTGAAGATTTTTAACTAGAAGGGCAATTGTGTACTTTCACATTCTATTTTTATTTTTGGAGTTTATCTTCATTAACTAACTATCCATGTCCATATTTTGTAACCGTTTTTCTCCATGATTTTCTGAATAATTTGTTTTCGAAATCTAAACCAATCGCATATTCCATTGTTCAGGAGATTACTGGAAATTATCAGCATGTTCTTGGTGCTGTGTTTTAACAGTTTTCAGGGCTAAAGTCATTTTTTTTATAGATCCCACAATATAAAGATGGTAAAACACAGGGTATGAATCTGCTTGCTGTTAAAACACAACTGTATGAATCTGAATGCTAAAACACAACTGTATGAATCTGCTTGCTGTTAAAACACAACTGTATGAATCTGCTTGCTGTTAAAACACAACTGTATGAATCTGAATGCTAAAACACAACTGTACGAATCTACTTGCTGTTAAAACACAACTGTGTGAATCTGAATGCTCAAACACAACTGTAATGAATCTGCTTGCTGTTAAAACACAACTGTATGAATCTGAATGCTAAAACACAACTGTATGAATCTGCTTGTTCTTAAAACACAACTGTATGAATCTGCTTGTTGTTAAAACACAACTGTATGAATCTGAATGCTAAAACACAACTGTATGAATCTGCTTGCTGTTAAAACACAACTGTATGAATCTGAATGCTAAAACACAACTGTATGAATCTGCTTGCTGCTAAAACAAAACTGTATTAATTTGCTTGTTGTTAAAACACATCGTCAAGAAAACGGAGATGATAAGAACAGTATTTGAATGGTGATGATGAACTCGGAGATGGTGGAGATGGAGAAGTGTTCTAATTTGATCTGGTGCTCTCCATCCTTTCTAAAGTTATCTTCTTCCATGATTGTAGTTATTTTTGGTAGGGATTGGGGTTTCGAAGATAGGTTTGGAGAGAGAGAGGGAAAATCGCGTGAAATTAGGGACTGGGTTTGACTGACGGTTATCTAATTGATTTAAAACACAATATATTGACAAAATTGCCCCTAGTCTTTTAAAACAATGAATTAAATAAACTAAAAAATTACAAGATTGCCATTGACTTCATCTTAACCATTAAACACACCCATTGGATGGCCCAGATCGCTTCCTAGACTTTCTAGGAAAAACACACTTTCCGCAGGATCCCTACTCATATATATAGGACAAAGATCCGTTAAGAACCACCCTTTATTGCGAGAACCGCGAGAACCAGTGTGAACACAAACAGTAATTCCTAAAAAAAAATCTAAAAAACACCAAAAAAAAAAAAATTTTTTTTGATTTTTTTACTATTTTTTTGGAAAAATCGATATATTTTGTTAATAAAAAAATTTAAAATTTTTTTTTGAGTAACAGTTATCCATGCACATGTGCATATGTATCATTTCTTTGTCAAATTCCGTAATTCATTACAAATATTAGTCAATTGCACTTTCATTTACACTACCACGTGTAATACACTACTTTTTACGTTAACAATATTAGAAATGCACATGTGCATCTATATGTATCAACATGAAATAAGGTGTTTTAGTACACTACTTTGAATACACTTTCTCTTTCATCTATCATTCCATCCATAATACACAAACATGCACATGTGCATATGTATCATTTCTTTGACAAATTTCGTAACTCATTACAAATATTAGACAATTGCACTTTCATTTAAACTACCATATGTAATACACTACTTTCACATTACCAATATTAGAAATGCACATGTGCATCTATATGTATCAACATGAAATAAGGTGTTTTGGTACACTACTTTGAATACACTTTCCCTTTCATATATCATACCATCCATAATACACTACCATTACCTCCTACTATCCATAATACAATATCATTACCTCCTACCATCCATAATACAATACCATTACCAATATTTTGACTTTATTACATGTATATCAACACCATTTATACCATCCAATCATCATATTACATCATAAAGTAACAACTATAGCCAAACCATCAACCACTAGATATAACTAACCAAAAAACATGTATATGGGCCTACTTCTCCATTCCATTACCAATATTTTGACTTTATTACATGTATATCAACACCATTTATACCATCCAATCATCATATTACATCATAAAGTAACAATTATAGCCAAACCATCAACCACTAGATATAACTAACCAAAAAACATGTATATGTGCCTACTTCTCCATTCAAAATCACAAACTTTTTGTACCAAAACATGTTATATCATGGTTATACCTAATGATGCACATGTGCATTTTGAATATTGGTAATGTAAAAAGTAGTGTATTACAGATGGTATTGTAAATTAAAGTGCAATTGTCTATTACTGATAACGTATTACGGAATTTATTGAAGTAATGATACATATGCACATGTGCATGGATAACTGTTACTCGAAAAAAAAGTTTTTTTTTTTTGTAACTAAATATAGCGATTTTTTTTAAAAAATAAATAAAAAATTTTTGAGTGTTTTTTTTTTATTTTTTTTAGATTTTATTTTGTGTTCACATTGGTTCTCACGGTTTTCGCAATAAGGGTGGTTCTTGCATGAACCTTACCCATATATATATATATATATATATATATATATATATCTATATATATATATATATATATATATATATAGGGGGCCGCTAAAATGAAAACCGCCCCTAGTTGTGAAACCACGAGAACCACTCTCCACCAATCAGATAGTGACACCCAAAATGGTAATATAGTTATTTAATCAAAACTATCCATGCACATGTGCATATGTATCATTTCTTTGTCAAATTCCGTAATTCATTACAAATATTAGTCAACTGCACTTTCATTTACACTACCACGTGTAATACACTACTTTTTTACGTTAACAATATTAGAAATGCACATGTGCATCTATATGTATCAACATGAAATAAGGTGTTTTAGTACACTACTTTGAATACACTTTCTCTTTCATCTATCATTCCATCCATAATACACAAACATGCACATGTGCATATGTATCATTTCTTTGACAAATTTCGTAACTCATTACAAATATTAGACAATTGCACTTTCATTTACACTACCATATGTAATACACTACTTTCACATTACCAATATTAGAAATGCACATGTGCATCTATATGTATCAACATGAAATAAGGTGTTTTGGTACACTACTTTGAATACACTTTCCCTTTCATATATCATACCATCCATAATACACTACCATTACCTCCTACTATCCATAATACAATATCATTACCTCCTACCATCCATAATACAATACCATTACCAATATTTTGACTTTATTACATGTATATCAACACCATTTATACCATCCAATCATCATATTACATCATAAAGTAACAACTATAGCCAAACCATCAACCACTAGATATAACTAACCAAAAAACATGTATATGGGCCTACTTCTCCATTCCATTACCAATATTTTGACTTTATTACATGTATATCAACACCATTTATACCATCCAATCATCATATTACATCATAAAGTAACAATTATAGCCAAACCATCAACCACTAGATATAACTAACCAAAAAACATGTATATGTGCCTACTTCTCCATTCAAAATCACAAACTTTTTGTACCAAAACATGTTATATCATGGTTATACCTAATGATGCACATGTGCATTTTGCATATTGGTAATGTAAAAAGTAGTGTATTACAGATGGTATTGTAAATTAAAGTGCAATTGTCTATTACTGATAACGTATTACGGAATTTATTGAAGTAATGATACATATGCACATGTGCATGGATAACTGTTACTCGAAAAAAAAGTTTTTTTTTTTTGTAATTAAATATAGTGATTTTTGTTAAAAAATATAAAAAAAAAATAAAAAAAATTTTGAGTGTTTTTTTTTATTTTTTTTAGATTTTATTTTGTGTTCACATTGGTTCTCACGGTTTTCGCAATAAGGGTGGTTCTCGCATGAACCTTACCCATATATATATATATATATATATATATATATATATATATATATATAGGGTGCCGCTAAAATGAAAACCGCCCCTAGTTGTGAAACCACGAGAACCACTCTTCACCAATCAGATAGTGACACCCAAAATGGTAATATAGTTATTTAATCAAAACTATCAAATCATCTCTCTCCTCTTTAAAGTCCCTCTTTAGGGTGTAGGGAGTGGTTAAACACTTTGAGTGGCAAACCAAAAAACCGACCAATCAGAGCGCGCCATGTCAATCAGTCAAGAGTGTTTAAACTTTGGTGAAAAGTGTTGGCAATGGTTTAGACACTTGGTGAAGTGGTAAACTATTTTTTTTTAAAAGGAAAAAGGTGTGATTGGTTGAGATAGGAATGGACCCCACCCACAATACCCCCTCTCTCTCTCCTTCCTCCCCTCACTGAATCGTCAAGCCACCACCGATTTGGTAAACTTTTAGTGGCAAACTAGTGTTGGCGGTGGGGTTTACCGAGTGGTAAACTACTTTGCCGCCCCTTGCCGCATGCCACACCGTACACCCTTAAAGTCATTTTAATTTCTCTCTCTTCACATCAAATCATCTCTCTCCTCTTTATAAATTTTTGTTATTTTGTAAAAAAAGTTTTGCAAAAAAAAAAGTTTAAAACGAAAAAAAAAAGTTTTTGTAAAAAAGTTTCAAAACGTGTGTGTAAAAAAAAGTTTTTGAAAAAAAAGGTTTTTTAAAAAAGGTTAAACCGTAAAAAAGTTTTCGTATAAATTTTTGTCTTTTGTAAAAAATGTTTTTATAAAAAAAATTTGTGAAAACATTTTGGTAAAAAAAATTTTGTAAAAAAAATTTAAAACCGTAAAAAAAGTTTTCGTAAAAAAACGTAAAACAGTTTAAAAAACGTGTGTGTAAAAAAAAGTTTTTGTAGAAAAAAGGTTAAAACCGTAAAAAAGTTTTCGTATAAATTTTTATTCTTTGTTAAAAAGTTTTTGTAAAAAAAAGTCTAAAACCGTAAAAAAAAGTTTTCACAAAAAAAAGTTTAAAAATGTGTGTAAAAATATGAGCGTAAATACGGGGCGTAAAAAACGACGCGTAAAAAAAACACTTAAAAAACGGGGTGTAAAAAACGCCACGAAACGGGCGTAAAAAACGGCTCGTAAAAAAACCGGGTGATAAAACGACGCGTAAATACGGGGGCGTAAAACACATCTTTAACCAGAAAGAGCTGAATATGCGCCAACGCCGATGGGTTGAACTCCTCAACGATTACGAAAATGAGATTCGTTACCATCCAGGCAAAGCAAACATCGTTGCCGACGCTCTCAGTCGACGAAGCTATTTGCATAGCGTTCGTAATATTCAAGCCCAACATAATCTCGAAGCTCTCATCCGCGACGCCCAACATGCTTGTTTTACCGAACGTACTTTGGAGAAAGAAAGGATCATCAATAATGGCGAACAACTGGTGAATAAATCGAATGGTATATTCCATTATCTAGACCGAATTTGGATTCCCAAGCGTACCAATTTGCGACAGATTCTGCTCGACGAAGCCCACAAATCTCGGTATTCTATTCATCTCGGTGCCGATAAAATGTACCCGGACATGCGCTACAAGTACTGGTGGCCGGGCATGAAGAAGGATATCGCTATCTATGTTTCGAAATGCCTGACTTGTTCCAAAGTCAAGGCTGAGTATCAACGCCCCTCTGGCTTACTCGTACAACCCGAGATCCCTATGTGGAAATGAGAGAGTATAACTATGGACTTTATAACGAAACTATCGCGCACGCCATCAGGTCACGACAGCATCTGGGTTATCGTTGACCGTTTGACTAAATCTGCTCACTTTCTACCAATATAGGAAGACTATAAGGTAGAACGATTAGCTCAGATCTATACCGACGAAGTTATTTGTTGACACGGGATACCTCGTGATATCATCTCTGACCGCGATGGTCGATTCACCTCGCGTCTTTGGGAAACGTTTCAATCTGCTCTCGGTATTACTCTCAATCTTAGTACTGCTTTCCATCCCCAGACCGATGGTCAGACTGAACACACGATTCGTACCCTGGAAGACATGCTTCGTTCGTGTGTTATAGATTTCGGTGGTAATTGCGATTCGCATTTACCTTTAGTCGAATTCTCGTACAATAACAGTTATCACTCTAGCATCCACTTGGCACCATTTGAGGCATTATACGGAAGGAAATGTCGATCGCCTATTGTATGGCACGAGATCGGGGACGCGCAAATTACCTGTCCTGAACTGTTGCAAGAAACGACTGACAAAATCCTCAAAATTCGAGCCAATCTGCTGAAAGCTCGGAGTCGCCAGAAAAATTACGCCGATAGACGCCGCAAGCCCCTTGAATTTGACGTTGGCGATCACGTACTCCTAAAGGTTTCACCTTGGAAGGGGGTGATCAGATTCAGCAAGAAAGGAAAGCTCGCGCCTCGATATGTTGGACCCTTTAGAATTCTGGAAAGGATTGGTAAAGTGGCCTACAGACTCGAACTACCGGAGGAACTTAGTAATGTCCACCCGACTTTCCACGTTTCGAACCTCAGAACGTGTCTAGCCGACCAGGAATTACATGTCTCTCTTGAGGATTTACAAGTGGACGAAACATTGCACTTTGTGGAGAAGCCTGTCGAGATCATGGGCCGAGAAACCAAGGTACTCCGACGCTCACGCATTCCCATTGTGAAGGTTCGCTGGGAAGGCAAACGCGGCGCCGAGTTCACCTGGGAACTCGAAAGTGACATGAAGGCGAAGTATCTGCAACTGTTTGTTACGCCTGCTTCTTAAATTTCGGGACAAAATTTCCTAAAGTAGGGGAGGCTGTAACAACCCGACTTTTTGAAGTCAAAGTCAAAGTCAAAGGAAGAAAAGATTGCTAATAGCGATCTGCCATTCCTTGCTTAATTATTGAATTGTACTTCACGACTAGTATCGATACTCTATTTTATTTTCGCTTTAGTTGTATTATGTGGAGTACTTGTTAATAAATCGCTATTTAATCGCAGTTTAATCGTTAATCGACTTATCGCTAATCGCATCGCTATCGCATTCGCAACTCGAATTATGTGTTCTGGATATTGTTTTACGTGTGTGTGCTATTATGTGTTACTTGTGTGTGTAGATGATATGTTTGTGGTGTTAATTGAAAACGCAATCGCAACTCTATCGCAATGCAAACTAATCGCAAACGCTAAACGCAAGTTATTTATGTTGATTGTATGTTAGATGTAGTAGTGTTAGTACATATGTCTGTAGCTTCCGTCTGCATTGAGTCATATGTATTTTATGCTTGTATGTCTTTTGTATATGTATATATTATTGTGTAAAGACGAACTGGGATCGGAACGTTAATTGTCAGATGACATCCGATCGGATGACATCCTCTCATCCCAGTTTGCCTATAAATAGTGGACTTGTGTCATTTGTCCACAACCTTTTGCTGAAACATTGTAGCGAAGCTCTGCTTGTCTGACTTTCTACCGGAACCTCTGTATTTTCACTATCATTCAATAGAATTCAGACGTGTTATACGTTGAACTTGTCGTTTTTGATTCTTTGACATTATCGAGGGATTCCGCACCTCGATTCTGATCGATCCAGCCACGTTCTACTCGAACAGATCCTGCAAACACGGCCTAACAAGTGGTATCAGAGCCACAGGAGGTTGAATCGAAGACGACAACAACAAATTCACCGAGTTTTCAGCGATTTTCTACTGATTTCTGTCAAATCTCACTGGAGATTTTGAGAAATTCTTCATTTCTTGCAGTTTTTACATTTTCAGACCTTAAAACCAGAAAAAGTCAAAATTAAGCAGGATTTCACAGACAAATTTGACTAATTTTGATATCATTCGAATCAGAATTGAACATAGATCAATCCTACAAAGTTTCATTGAAAAATTCGAACTAAAACTGAATCAAATCAATCAAAAACTATGTCGTGTTCTTCGTTCTTGCTGACGTCATTCACCCGATTAGATAGCTATCCGATCGGATTGGCCTAGACTGTTCTTGATTTACTAGCTGACGTCATCATCTCACTCGATCGGATCACCATCCGATCGGAGTGGTGTTGAAGTTTGAAGGTTTTAAAGTCTCGAGTGTCACTCCATCGAACGACCATCCGATCGGATCACCATCCGATCGGATAGCCATTCGACACTTGCTATCCGACACTTGTTATCCGACGATTGTTACTTGGTTGTGTCATTCGATCGAATCACCACTCGATCGGATCATCATTCGACCCAAGTGCATTAGTTTGAAATTTTTGAAAGTTGTGAAAATTTTTCTAAGTGTTTGAACTTTTTCAGGTACTTCAATATAGGAGACGAATTTCTGAACCCGTTTAGTGATGTCTTTGCATACAACACCGGAGATGCATCAACAAATATAACCACCAATACTAATCCAAACCTGAAAAAGGCGATTGCAGATTCTCTTAGCGTCGACAACGCCTATGGTACGTATAACAAGCCGCCGAAGCTGATGGCGATTGAAGACTACAACCGTTGGGCAGATAGATTTGAGGGTTGGTTGAGAGCGTTTGCTTACATGAGTTGGAAGTGTATGAAGAACGGTTACGATATTGGAAGAAAAGATTATGAAAACTTGCCCGACACTGAACAAGACATGTTTGTTGCTGAACAAAAGTGTGTAGCCCTGTTACATCAATCTGTCAGAGACGATATTATTTCTTTGATTAGCTACGAAAATTCAAAGGATTTGTGGGCTAAGCTAGAAAAGAAGTCTATTGGAGGAGAAGAGATCGTGAAAAAAAAGAGGCGTTTGCTGAAGAAAGAGTTTGACTTATTTGCTTGCATGAAAAATGAAAATGTATTAAAGATGATTGAGCGGTTCTGCCATTTAAAGATAGAACTTGCTAGACATGGTATCACAGTTACTGAAGAAGAGATGGTTGAGAAGTTGTTTGAATCGCTACCAGAAGAGAAAGATTGGCAGTATTATGGCCTGGTTCTGAGAAATACCAAGGCATTGTCAGAAATGACTGTTGACTGGTTGATCGAAAGATTTTAGAGTCATGAGCTAGAAATTAAGAAAATGAACAAAGTCAACAACACCCCATATCAACAAAATGTTGATCTCTACTACAGGGATAGTATGATTCCGAAAACCACTTCACCAAAAACCGCATTTTCTGCTGAGAGCTCAAACACGGTTACTCAAGAAAGGCAAAACAACAGTTCATCATCCAGCAGTGGTTATCATGGAGGTTCTTCTTCATCTGTTCCAAGCCAGCAACAACAAAATCTTCCCAAAAATGTGTTTCAATGTAATATCGCTGTGAATCTGAACAATGCTCAAAACTTCAATGAAGAAACAGCGAAACAACAAATGGTGTTTCTTGCTTCGATCTTGGAATCATATGAAAGTCTGGTCGCTGGAAAAATCGAAAATACAAATCTGACGAAAGAAGATTATGACCAGATTGATCCCGAAGAGATGGAATTGTTGGATCTGGGTTTGTTTTTGATTGTATTTTCGTTTGAAATTAAGATGAAAATGAAAGAGTTGTGCAGCGGAATTAAGATGAAAACAAACTTTGCATACAATCAAACGAGAGTAATACTTTAATCAAACATCTTTACACAATGAATCGAAAGATTGAATTTGTTTCAACAACGATTACAATGATTGATGAATGAATGCAAACTCCCCCTCAGCCAGAGCTCAGTAGTTTGTTCGTGCAAAGAAGACGATGTTGTAAAAGAGCTAATAGAACAGTACAAAGTACTGAACTATTTATAGGCACTTGCAAACCACTGAGCATCTTTAGCTGACGTCACCATGAAAGTGACATCTAACCTCCTAACAAACTCTAACCTCTGATCTATACAAACACTGATGTACTAACAACTGCTATTACAATTTATTACATAAAAGACACTTAAACAGCTGCTGCATCCTTCCACTGCTGTGAACCCAGCAGTGCTTGTCCGGATCAGCAGTACTTGACTCAAGGCAGTAGATTGAATCAGCAGAGCTTTGGTCTTCCATCAGTCTTTGACATTGGGCAGTAGATGCAAGGCAGCAGTTGTAGGTCAGCACTTAGTAAGATCAGCAGATAGGAGGTCAGCAGATATGAAACCACTTTCAAGGGGAAAGATTTGTATGAACCAACTGTAATCGTCTGCTTATTCTGGATCCACTGCTCTGATCCAGTTTTGGCTTTAATTATCTGTTCCTCTGATAGGGTTCAATCCCAACAATCTCCCCCTGGAACAGATAATGCCAAAACTCTTCATTATTTGGGGAAATCTTTTATTGCCTCATTAACAGTTCCCTTATCTGACCTTTGAATTGTAGTTCAAAGTCTAGGGCATCTGTGTCTTCATCATCCCTGCTAAGTTGAAGATCAAGGAGATCCTGCAAATCTTCAAGACTCAGGCCAAGAGCTTGTTCCCTTGATATTTTCTCCACTTCTCCACCAGACCTGAGCAAAGTCAATACGCAGGTCTGTTTGTCAGTTTCCCACTTTTGTATTTTTGAGCCTGGTGGGTTTCTTGGGAGATGTTTATTTGCAGAAGTATTTGGTGAGGCTGGCCTGTTCATGACTGACTGAGCAGCACTTGCAGATTGTTCCAATTCAAGATCTTCTTTTATCATTACTTTCGTGCCTGTTTTTACAATGGCATCTCCAGCTAAAAGATCTTGAATTGTTTCCATACTAAACTGGTTTTTGCTCCTTCTTTTGTAGATGGCAGCACCAGCTGGAGCAGTGGTTCTTTTGACTTGCAGCTTTGGTGGTTTTTTAGAAACCTCTGCTTTAGAATAGTCAGGCTTTTGAGGAACATTTGGGTCTTTCTTTCTTAGTTCCTCCAACCTTTTGTAGGTGGCCCTGACTACATCTTCTTTCCATCTGGCAATTTGTCTTTTGTTTCCATATTCAGCAGCAACCAGTTCCTCTTTCATTCTTTGCAGTTCTACCTGTTTGTCAGGTACATTCTTTCTAAACTTTGCCCAGTCAGGAGGAGTGTGAGTGACCTTCCTTTTTATCATGTCTTGAATTCTTGCAGCTTCATCTTCAAGCTCAGGAACAGTCCACTCTTTGTACATGTATCTCTCTCCTTTATACTTTTTGTGATCCATGATGCTTTCAATGTAGTCTTTCTTCAAAGTTTCAGCTGCTCTCTTTCTGAAATTTGTTGACTGACATTTTTTGCAAATTGTTCTAGGGATCTGACTTGTGTGAGCAGATATTGATAATTTCTTGAAATTTCTTTATCAGATTTCCCTTGTGTGCTTCTTTTTGAGATATCCTCTGCTTGCTTGGCCTTGATTTCCAAATATTCATCAACATTTTTAGGCCAGGGATATCCCTTTATTGATGGCAAACTCCTTTTGGCAGGGTCATCCTCATAGTAAAAGGATTTTATTTCATCTCTAACAGCTGCTAGTTCAAGAGGAAATTGAACACCTGCAGGAGGTAAGGGCTTGTACATTGGAACTGAAGAGAGAGAGGAACAGGTTTTGGTATTGTGACAAGAGCTGAAGATTTTGAAGATGTTTGTGGTGGTGAAGTGTCATCATCTTTGAGAATTAGCCTTCTCCTTTTTGTTTGAGGAGAGGCTGATGATGTTTTGGATGGAACAGTGGTGATGGATGTAGTGGCAGTGGTTTGTGATTGACTAACAGTTGTTGAAACAACTGGTGTTCCAACCACTGTTGTCATTACAGCAGATGTTGTAACAACCACTGTCTTCTGCTTTTTGGCAGGAGGTGATTTTGTTTTTGGTGGTAATGGTGGTAAAGCAGTGGATTTGGTGTATTTTGAAGTGGTGTGTGTTGAAGTGAAGACAGATGTTGAAACTACTGAGGTACCAGCAGTAGTTGATACAGTAGGAGTTACAACAGCTGTTTGGGTGGAGGTTTGATGCTGATGGCTTTTGGATGGTGGTTTTGGAATATGCTTTGGAATTCTAGATGAGGTGGACTTAGGTTTCCTTTTTGTCTTAGGATTTTTAGTATCCTTTGAACCAGAACAACCCTGTTCATATAGCTCCATGAAATCTCTTTTCTCCTCATTCCACCTTGAAACATCCTTTGCCATTCTATCTCTTTTTACACTTGCTACTCCTTCATCAAGTGCTTCTTGAGTAACATCAACCTTCTTACTACCATATGGTACAGGAATTTTTCTGGTTATAGCATCCTTTTCAGGTTCAATGTAGAGACCATCATCTATTCCTTTCTTCTTCCACTCCTGAATTTTCTCCCCCTTTTTGGCATTATCGTCTGGGAGTTGATCAATGAAAAGTACTGTTGGAGGAGCAGTGCCAGTGGTTTGCAGGATCTGAGTTTTGAGAGCCTTTAAATCAGCCTGAGTGTTTTTGAACCTTGACTCCATTGCATTTCGCAGCTGTTGGACATGTTTTTCATGTTGCTGATCTGCTAGTTTTGCTTGTTGATGGAGAAAAGGTTGAAATAAATCCCATAGCTCATTTGTAGCATGTGCCCTTTGTGGAGCAGGTGCTTGAGGTGGAATAGCAGTTGATTGTACCTTTTGTTCTTGTAACACCTGTTATAGCATATCTTTGAGTTCTGCAACAGAGTTATCAAGTATTTCAATGCGATCCGTCAATTTCTGGTACTTTAAATCATCACCCAAGTGAATGAGATCATCTGATTTCCCACTAGCAGTGGTTTTATCAGAGGTAGATGTAGGGAGTATACTCCAAACATTAACCACTGATGCCCCTTTTTCTTGGTACTGGGGTCTTCTTCCTTCAACACTTGACAACCTTTTGATGTTGCCAGTAGGATAAATAGATCCACTGGTGGTTGGCAGAGGTGCTATAAAAGGAATTGCCTCCAATGAAGTCTTATTAATGTAACCACTGTCCAAATGTAACCCAGTGGGTGTAACAATTGTAGTGGCTGCTTCACTTGGATTACCACCAAGAGTTACTTGTAACTCAAGGGGTCTAACCTCCTCAGGTTGTGTTGGTGGGTTAGCAAAGATTGAGACAGCAAACCCAGTCAGTGGTTGAGGCATATTCTCATTGATAGGTGATTGAGAAGGACTGGTTAATGCCTGGTTCAAATCAATTGCATCCAACAGCAGTTTAGTTGGTGTGGGAATTGTGGATGTGAAGGGTGGTGTAGAAGATGGATTTGCCCCGGGTATTGAGCTGTGGATGATAGAAACAAGTGTTTCCAGAGCATCATGATGTGGAGACCCTATTTGTACAACCTGTTCTTTTTGTGAAGAAGCAGGAGGAATTTTGGTTATGGGTTGAGATATTTGTACCAACTGCTGTGAGGAAGTAGGAGCAGTGGTTTCTTGTGACTTTTGTGTTGTCACTGGCAGGAGCTCTGGTATCTCATCCTCTAGAGATGCCTTTTTGATGGTTTTGGGGGGTTTTTGTGTTTTTCTTTTTGTTGGCCTTTTGGTGAGTTTAGGTGTGGGTTTCAAAACAGTTGTTCTGCTGCTTTGATCACCTTGAGCAGTGGGCTCAGCAGCAGATACCTGAGGAGCAGTTGTAACTGCTAAAATCTGCTCAGGCACCTCTGCTTGTGTTTTGCAAGGTGCTAACATTCTTGAAAAAGTTTCAGTTGTTAAACTGTTTATTTGAGTAGAATCACCTTGGTTTATTGTAACTAAATCATCCTTACTGAATTTCTTTGTAAAATAGTAACTTAAAAACCTTGGAAACAGTAAGAATGATTTTGTTTCAACATTATTAACCAAATCTTTAAAAATTTCCCGAGAATAGTTAAAATTTTATCCTAGAAGAATTGCATATCCCAGATTTTGAATCTTTAAAGGGATTTAATTGAAAGAAGTGGTTTTGTTTGAAACACATAGCAGGAGGGTATGAAATAAAAATCTGGTTGCCGACGGAAAATAACCTTTTTCTAAGGTAATTTTCTTCATCATTGTGGCTTCATACCCTCTCTCAATGAAGTCAGTTTGTAACTCGTTTTTAGTGAAAGAAATTTTAACTTCCTGATCACCGAGTTGAAAGACCTCTGAAATGGATTGTGGCGTGATTTGGACAGCTTTACCCTTTATAGAAGAGTGTATGGTGGTTGCAGTGTCTCCTTGTTTTTCAAGGGTTGCATTCTTCCAAAACTCCCTTTGGGTCGCCAAATAGATTGGTGCATCGGCGGTGAACAAAGTTTTGTACTTTGATTTTGCCATGATATCAATGATGGATTTGAAAACTTTTTGTAGGTCCCTATCCCGTATGGATCGTAACAAAACTGACAATCTACCAAGGGTGCGGAATCCCCTTGATAAACCAAATAAACAGAAACAAGAACACCAGACGATTTACCAACTGATCTTCTATGATTATCCAACGAAAACGTTTACAATCACTCAAGATCTTCACGAACTCACAGCCAATAATCTGTGTATTCGAACTCTCTCTCAATTGCCTAAAAGTCTCCAAAAGTCTAACCCTAAAACTCTAGATAAAGGTTGTTTATATACACACAACCATACAATTCGAACTGGGCCAGGCCCATACGAATTCTAGATACAATTCGGGCTAAACTAGATAGACACCAACTTGATACAAACTTGGACTTGATTGGGCTTCAACAAACTCGAATTCTATTTCTCTCATAAGTCTTCGCGGCCCAAACACGTTTAATATCCAAAGACCAATCCAACGCTGTTGTCACATAACATGCACCAACAAACTCCCCCTTGACAATAGCTTGCAAAGGAAACTTTAGTCTTCAGAATCTCACAGTCTTTTGGTCTTTGGATAGCGTCAGCTTCAACATGAATTCTGTCAGCAACAGACTCCCCCTAAGCTGATGTATCCAATCACCAAATCTTCCAACTTTTGATTCAGCAATCCAAATAAGTCTTCACAGCATCCATTCTGCATTGTAGAAGGAGGATTCTACCAAGCAGCAACAAACTCCTCATCTCTTCAAAGCAACTTCTCATCAACAAACTGCTTCAATCTGTATACTATAAAACAAACATCTCGAGAAACCATAAGAATTTTTCAACATAGTTAAGGAATTATTATTATTCAAGAGATAGTTAAACTGTATAACAGATTAAGCACTTTCCAATTCAACACCAACACGCACAAATTTTTAAACAAACACCTTATAACCTGCATCATTTCAAAATTTTGAAACCACTTACTAACACCGTCTCCCCCTATCAGTAACAACTCATCCACGAATAACAGTTTTCCGTACGTTAAGAATTTTAACAGAAAAAGACACTATTTTTGTATTTTCTGAAAGCAAATAAATACGAAAAGCAATAAACACTCTATTTTTGTGAGTATCACTGGTAAGAAGATCATATCAGCATAATCAAACTGTTTCACACTATTAGGTAATTCTTTATGTAATTTTTCATGAAAAGCAGTCCAAGACGATTACCAGTATGTTTGTCCATCTAAACAAAATGCATGAACATTTCAAGTACCATTACCGTATGATACGTTAAGGTAAATTTATTCTGATATATTTAGTGTGTCCCACTTCAGGATATACCCCCGCGATCAAGGTATGCACAAAGATTCATCGTAGTAGGTGAGTATACTGATGTCGTCCTTTAAGATATCCTGACAGTGCCTAGGTCTGCTTATAATCTGTTTTATCATGTTTTGATTGCTTAACAATGAACACCCAAATAAATACTAATCAAATCCTGGAAATATAAACAGCACACTCTATCATGCAAGTATCTTCCCTACCACATATTTCACAAGTCCAATCCCGTATGGATCGTAACAAAACTGACAATCTACCAAGGGTGCGGAATCCCCTTGATAAACCAAATAAACAGAAACAAGAACACCAGACGATTTACCAACCGATCTTCTATGATTATCCAACGAAAACGTTTACAATCACTCAAGATCTTCACGAACTCACAGCCAATAATCTGTGTATTCGAACTCTCTCTCAATTGCCTAAAAGTCTCCAAAAGTCTAACCCTAAAACTCTAGATAAAGGTTGTTTATTTACACACAACCATACAATTCGAACTGGGCCAGGCCCATACGAATTCTAGATACAATTCGGGCTAAACTAGATAGACACCAACTTGATACAAACTTGGACTTGATTGGGCTTCAACAAACTCGAATTCTATTTCTCTCATAAGTCTTCGCGGCCCAAACACGTTTAATATCCAAAGACCAATCCAACGCTGTTGTCACATAACATGCACCAACACTTTTGTGGTTCCTGGTTTTGTGAGAAGACCCAGGAGATTGTGAGATGGTTTATGTGGAATTCAGTGGAGATTGCCTTTTGAGAGGCTGTTTTCGAAGATGATTTGGAGGAGGGTTTTGAAGATGACTTCGATTTTGTCATTTTGAAGATGAATGATCGAAGAAATTTGTGAGAGATGAGAAGAAAAACTGCTTTGAGAAGAGAATTTTTAAGAATTCAATTCGACAGTAAAACCCTGTTTTGGTGGTGAGTGGGGGATTTTATAGGGAAGAAAGTGAATGCTGAGGTGGCAGCCATTACAAAAGGTCTGACCAATATGTACTGCCCACGTGACAACCCCTGGTGAAAGTGAAGGACAATACTTTTGTGAAAGTGACTGATGAAGGCAGTGGTATGAAAGCAGTGGATGATTTTCACTATCAGTGGATAGCATATCAGTGGATAATACACTGCTTTTGAACAACAGAGTTTATCAAAGGAATGAGAGAACAGGGGGTTGACTTTCAGCAGTGGACAGACTTTTGAAGTAGAGCAGACTTTTGAACAATCAGTGGTTAATGGCAGACTTTTAAGGATTTTAATGAAAAATGTCATTTTTAGCTATTTTTAAGGATGGAGTTTTGATTTTCTGAAAACATTTTGTTGCTTTTATTCATAGAAAAACAAGATGTTGCTTGTTATTCCATGTTCAGCATCCCAATTCTAGAGACCAAACTTTCAAAAGTGGCTGTATCAAGTGCTTTTGTGAGCACATCTGCCAGCTGATCTTTAGTTGGGACATGATGCAGAGAAATCAAACCTTTTTCATAGCAATCCCTCACAAAGTGATGTCTGATGTCGATGTGTTTGGTGGTTGAATGGGAAACTGGATTTTTGATGATATTTTCTGCTGCCTGGCTATCCAACATGAGTGGTGTCTTTAAGGCAGTGATACCAAAATCCAGTAACTGATTTTGAAGCCACATGAGTTGGGCTGTACAGCTTGCAGCAGCAATGTATTCAGCTTCAGCAGTGGATGTTGAAACAGTTGCTTGCTTTTTGCTTTGCCATGAAACTAAGCAATCACCTAGAAACTGGCACCCTCCTGATGTGGACTTCCTTGTGGTGTGACATCCAGCAAAGTCACTGTCTGAGAAACCTGAAAGCTTGATGTTCCCATTAGCTGGATACCAGATACCAAGTGTGGGAGCACCTTTTATGTATCTGAAGATCCTTTTTACAGCAATGAGATTTGATTTTCTGGGAGCTGATTGACTTCTTGCACAGACACATGTTGCAAACATGATGTCTGGTCTAGATGCAGTTAGGTACAATAAAGACCCAATCATGCTTCTATAAAGTGTTTGGTCAATCAGCTCATCCTTTTCATCAGACATGACCAGCTTATTTGTTGCCATGGGTGTGCTGCATGGTTTACAATCATTCATATCAAATTTGGTTAAAAGTTCTTTAGCATATTTGCTTTGATGAATGAAAGTTCCATTTTGCATTTGCTGTACTTGGAGACCAAGAAAGCATTGTAGCTCACCCATTGCACTCATTTCAAACTCAGCTGTCATGAGTTCTCTAAACTCTTCACACATTGAGTTACATGTGCTTCCAAAAATAATGTCATCCACATAAATCTGGACAATCATTAAATCCTTCCCTCTCCATTTTAAAAACAATGTTTTATCAATGGTACCTCTTTTGAAACCATTTGAGAGTAGGAAGTTGGAAAGAGTTTCATACCAGGCCCTTGGTGCTTGTTTCAGGCCATACAAGGCTTTGTTTAGCCTGTAGACATGATCTGGATAAAATGGATCCTCAAAACCTCGAGGTTGACAAACATATACCTCTTCTTGAATCGTACCATAGAGGAAAGCACTTTTGATATCCATTTGAAACACCTTCATATTGTGGTTGACAGCAAAGGCCAGGAACAGTCTAATGGCTTCCAATCTTGCAACAGGGGCAAATGTTTCATCATAATCAATCCCATCTTCCTGTCTGTAACCTTGAACCACAAGCCTGGCTTTATTCTTGACAACAATACCCCTTTCATCAGTTTTGTTCTTGAAGACCCACTTTGTGCCAATGGGAATAACCTCTTCTGGCAGTGGTACAAGCTCCCATACTTGTTGTCTTTTAAACTGTTGGAGCTCCTCTTGCATGGATTCTACCCAGCTGTTGTCTTTCAGTGCCTCTTGGTACTTGACTGGCTGATGGAGTGATAGAAAACCAGCAAAAAGACAAATGTTTTGGGTTTGGCTTCTTGTGAGCACCCCTTCATTTATGTTGCCAATGATTTGATCAGGTGGATGAGATCGCAAGAAGATTAAATCTCCTTGGTATGGTATGATGGCATTGGTTGGTGAAGGCTGCAAATGTGTATCATCTGAGCTAACCACTGCTGGGGACTTTGATGATCCAGCAGTGGCTTCAAAAGGTGGTGGAATAGGAGGTAATGAAGTGGACAACTGCTGACTTTTATCCACTGTTTGAGGACTTTTGTCAGCAGTGTTTGAGGATGTGGAAGCAGTGGTTGATGGGCTACTTTGGTCAACAACTGTTGAGGTAGCAGTGGTTGAGCTTTGACAACTGTTTTGAACAGCTGGTGCTTTTCCCTTTGTGGCAGACCTTTGAGGGATGATGATTTCATACCCATAGTCTGGTGTTGTATCCTCTGATGGACCTGCACTGTTAGTCTTGACAGCAGTATTTTCAAAAGTAAATTTTTCAAGATCAAACAGATTTGCAGGGTTTGCTGGGATTTTCATTGATGAAAGTTCATTGAACTTTAACACTCAAAGTCTCCTCCACTGCCTTGGTCCGTGTATTGAACACTTTGTAGGCCTTGGCAGTGGTTGAGTATCCCAGATGATAACCACAATCAATTTTGGCTGCAAATTTTGAAATGGAATCTTTTAAGTTCAAAATAAAGCATGGGCAGCCAAACACCTTGAAGTATGAAATCAGTGGTTTAATTTTATACAAAATTTCATAGGCAGTCTTTTTGTGCCTGGGGTTTATTAAAACTCTATTCTGAACATAGCAAGCAGTGTTTACTGCCTCTGCCCAGAAAGTTAATGGCAAACCTGAATCTGCAAGCATGGTTCTGGCAGCCTCAATCAGAGTTCTGTTCTTCCTTTCCACTACCCCATTCTGCTCTGGTGTTCTAGGGATGCTGTACTGCCTTACAATCCCTTTCTTCACACAGAAGGCATCCAACTCTCTATTTTTGAATTCTGTGCCATTGTCACTCCTGAAGCTTTTCACTGGAAGGTCAAATTGCTTTTCAACCTGTGTTACAAAGTCTTGCAAAATGCCTGCAGTCTCATCTTTTGAGTGTAAAAAGAAAGTCCATGTAAACCTAGAAAAGTCATCAACAATAACCAAACAATATCTTTTCTTTTTGAGGCTCATGACTTGAACTGGGCCAAACAAATCCATGTGTAGCATTTGCAAACACTGGGTTGTTTTGGACTCTTCAATGGACTTGAAAGAACTTTTATGCTGTTTTCCTTTTAAACAGGAAATGCAATGTTCAGGACATGAAAACAATTTTTGTGGTAGGCCTCTCACCAAACCATTTTTTGAAATTTCTGTGATTGTCTTAAGATTTGTGTGCCCCAGCCTTCTGTGCCAAAGTTCTGTCTCTTTGTTAGAGGCAGCTGAGAACAGACAGGCATCAGCTCTGGGACACTCTTTTGACATGTCAACAACATAAACATTGCCACTTCTTTGAGCAACAAGTTTAGTTTGACCAGTTTTGATTATTGCTTCAATCTTTTTGACCATTTCTGGTCCAACAATCCTACAACAGTCTTTTGTGAAGAATGACCCAAATCCCTTGTCACTCATTTGGGACACACTCAGAAGGTTGAATTTTAGATTGTCTATTAGATTGACATTTTCAAATTTTATATTTCCAGATTGCACTGTTCCAGACCCCAGAACTTTCCCTTTACTATTATTCTCAAAGGATATATCACCCCCTCCATGGATTTTAAAGTCTTTGAGGAGGGCTTTACATCCTGTCATGTGCCTGGAGCCTCCACTATCTACATACCAAAGACTATCAAAGCATGCAGAAGCTCCTTGCACATGTAGTAAAAGAATTAGTTCATTAAGGTCTCCAAAGCCAACAAGGCTTTGGATGGGGTCTCAACAGTGTCTGGGATGGATGCAGAGTGATGGACAGTGGTTAGGTCAGGGGTTTGGACTGCTTTAGGACAGTGTTTTTCTAACCACTGTTGTGGGTCCTGACCAATCACCTGCTGGTAACCAAAAGGATGCCTGTTCACTTTGGGTTTAGAGGGCTTTTTGTAGGCCTCATAAACGTGTGGAATCCTTTGGTAAGACTGTTTTTCCTTGCCTTTTCTGAATTGATTAGCAGGGGGTGCATCAGTAACCTGAACATCTCTTTTGACAGATGTTTGGTTCAGCTGTTTGAACTGGCACAAACAGTGGTTGTTTCTTGGTGAATTTGACAGATGTTGATGATGATGATTGACTCAAGGATGTTTTAGCAATGTACTCATTCTTTTTCACATCAAAGTTTTTGAGATACACACATGCTTGAGTTTTGTGGTTTATTTTACCACAGACAATGCAACCTTCAGCTGAAACAATGACACTTGTTCTGTTTAAATCATAAGCTTTTAAGTGGAAACAATCTTTTGTTAGATGATTCCTTTTCTCACAGAATTCACAAAACAAGTTATCAATTTTTTCTTTCTTCTTTCTCTTTTCAGACTCCTTTGCAGCAGAGGTTTTAACCACTGCTGGTATGACTTTAGCTTTTGGAGCCTTGACACCATCAGTTGATGTAAAGTCCATTGGCTTGAAATTTTCAAGAATGTCACACTCATCAGACCATTTTGGTTTAAACTGGTATTCTTCAAGCTCCTCAAAAGTAGAGGATCCCATTGGTCTGTCAAGTGTGATTTTGTTACCAAGTTTGTCAGTGATTTTCACTTCTTGGCCATTCTTGTTTGTGGGGATGAACTCAGTGGTTACATCAGTGGTTTGAACAGATTTTTCAAAAGCAGTGTTTTCATCATCATGTTTTCTATAGCCAACCCCAAATTTCACATTGCTTTTTCTCTGTTTTTCAAGCATAACCTCATATCCTCTGCAGGATTCCACCCATCTTTCACAAGTAATCTGGGTGGATTCCAACTCCTTTTTGCAAACTTGGTATTTTTCTACCATAGTTTGAAGTTAGGTTTTGGTTATGCTTTGCTCCTCTTTTAGACAGTTGATCTCTTTTTCTTTTTCGGTCAATTTGTTTTTAAGTTCTTTTAAAGACTTTTCAAATTTAACCTCATCAGTCAAGATTTTATCCCGAAGGTTTTCATTCACCTCTTTAATGTTAGAAAAAAGCAATTATGCAATTGTCAGAACACAGTTTTTCAAGAACTTGAGGAGATACCTTGGCAGCTGCCATCATTGCACAATCACATTGATGATCTTCTTCATCATCAGCCTTTACCTTCTTTTCACCAGCCTTTTCTTCTTTTTCTTCTTCTTTGTCCTCTACGGACCATGGATCTGTCATTGGTTCAATCAGGGTACCTGAACTTTCTCCCAACAGTAGTTCACCAGCCACAGCAGTAACCACTGCTTCAGTCACCTCTTCCACTGTTTCAAAGCTCTGATGTTCTTCCTCAGTTTCAACCCCCTCCTGTATTGACTCTAATGCCATTAAACAAAACTCATCATGAGAAGAATCATTAGAAGCATATAGTGCAAAATTTTCATCACTAAGATCTTCAGGCATACTGCTCCAGTCAACAAACCCTTGAGTGAAAAAACTTTGTTGATCTAGTTGTGCTGCTGCTGGAGCAGTGGTTTGAGGTGCAACAGGTTGCACTTGTACCTGTGGAGCTGGGGTTTGAACATATTGGATTTGTGGAACAGTAGTTTGGACATAGTGTACTGGCACAGGGGCAGCAGCATAGTGAGCAGTGTTCACTTGAGCTGCTGGGGTATACTGGGCATAGTGACAGTGCTTTGGTTTTGAGGTCTAGGATTTGAGCTAGGATGAGTAATTATGGGACCAGTAGTTTGACTCCTACATTCCCTAGCGAAATGTCCCAACCTATTACACTTGTAGCACTTGATTTTCGATTTATCCAACCCAACCCTTAGATTCCCATGCAAACCTGGGAATTTTTGCCCTGTTCTTTTGTAGAACTTGCTAGTTCTAACACTTAGCAAAGCCAGTTGGTGCAGGATGTCCATTTCCTCTAAGTCAGTGGGATCAAAATGTTGTAAATCATTTAGTTCAAAGCTTAAATTATCTGACATCTGGTTTTCGTTTGCAGTGAATGCATAACTAGCAGAGTGAGGATCAGGGTTGTTGAAATTTGCACCAGCAGTTATGTCAATGAAGTGATCATAACCCTGATCCTTACCACTGCTCCCAGATTCTTCTTGACCCAGAAGAGCAGTATTACCGAAAGTGTAATCATCGGTAACTTTTCCTGACTCTTGTAACCTCCTTTTCTGGTTCAACTCCCTTTCGTAGGTCAGGAGTCGACCGTGGAGTTGGGTCAAGGTCAGATCCTTGAATTCAGGTGAGTTTCGGGTGACAAAAGCTATGGTGTCCCATTTTTCTGGCAGTGACCTGAGGAACCGGCTATTTTGAGTTGAGTTTGTAAAAGTGGTGTTAACAAGCCTCAGTTCACTGATGAGACAACTGAAACGCTCAAATTGTTGCGTTAGTGATTCACCTTTAACGTAGCAAAATGTTTCATACTGTTGGTTTAGGATTTCCCTGTTTTTTTCTATGACTTCTTCAGTCCCCCCAAACTGTTCCTTAAGTGCGTCCCATAATTCTTTGGCAATGTTACAGTGTAACAGTCCAGCATATATCTCATTGGGCAGCGCTGATGCTATGATGCTAAAAGCTTTAGCATCTAGTTCGATCTTTTGAAAGTCGGTTTCGGTATAATTTTCAACTGGTTTTGGAATGAACTTTTTAGCATCTTCAGCGCTTGGCACTGAAGGAACATGGGGACCATAAATGACAGACCTCCAACAACCTGTGCTTTGTTGAGCAAGGATGTGACCTATCCTTCTCTGCCAGATGTTGTACTCATTTCTTTTTAGCATAGGTGGTTTAAAAAGTGAGCCGATGTTGTTTTTATCATCCTGAGATTGTGACGTCATTCTTGTTGTTTTACAGACACTGAGAAATCAACTTTAATGGTGATTAATCCTTGCTCTGTTTTTAACGGACGAACAAACGATCAGTATCAACTGTTATGAGCTGAACTATTTACGTCAAAATGATTGTTAGATCAAATTTGACTGTCCAAGCTCTGATACCAATTGTTGGATCTGAGTTTGTTTTTGATTGTATTTTCGTTTGAAATTAAGATGAAAATGAAAGAGTTGTGCAGCGGAATTAAGATGAAAACAAACTTTGCATACAATCAAACGAGAGTAATACTTTAATCAAACATCATTACACAATGAATCGAAAGATTGAATTTGTTTCAACAACGATTACAATGATTGATGAATGAATGCAAACTCCCCCTCAGCCAGAGCTCAGTAGTTTGTTCGTGCAAAGAAGACGATGTTGTAAAAGAGCTAATAGAACAGTACAAAGTACTGAACTATTTATAGGCACTTGCAAACCACTGAGCATCTTTAGCTGACGTCACCATGAAAGTGACATCTAACCTCCTAACAAACTCTAACCTCTGATCTATACAAACACTGATGTACTAACAACTGCTATTACAATTTATTACATAAAAGACACTTAAACAGCTGCTGCATCCTTCCACTGCTGTGAACCCAGCAGTGCTTGTCCGGATCAGCAGTACTTGACTCAAGTCAGTAGATTGAATCAGCAGAGCTTTGGTCTTCCATCAGTCTTTGACATTGGGCAGTAGATGCAAGGCAGCAGTTGTAGGTCAGCACTTAGTAAGATCAGCAGATAGGAGGTCAGCAGATATGAAACCACTTTCAAGGGGAAAGATTTGTATGAACCAACTGTAATCGTCTGCTTATTCTGGATCCACTGCTCTGATCCAGTTTTGGCTTTAATTATCTGTTCCTCTGATAGGGTTCAATCCCAACAGGAATTAATTGATATACGCTGGTGTATGGCAAGCGTAATCCGTAGAGCGCAAAGGTTCATGGAAATCACGGGAAGAAACTCAATCGGTAGGCCTTCGACAAAGTTTGGATTTGATAAATCCAAAGTGACGTGTTTCAAATGTAAACAAAAGGGGGACTTTAAGCGGGAATGCAGAAACTCAGCAATGGATGAAACAGCTAATCCTTTTCGTGATGACTACTATAAGAAAGCTGTTTATCACAAAAACCGCGAAGAGCCGCCTAGAATGAAGCAAATCGAAAAGACTCCAAAGGAGAAGTCGAGAGCCTTAGCTGTGATTCAAGATGACGAAGGATTCGATTGGAGTGAGTTTTTACCAGAAGGTGATGTAGTTGGATTTGCATTCATGGCACATATTCAACCATATAAAGATATACGAACTGAAGAGCAAAAATTCATCTATCGAAAGATAGTAGCAGAAAGTATAAGGGATAAAAACTATGCAGCTTGGAAAGAAGCAAAAAGAGCAAATAGATGGGAACCTGATCGTGAATGCTATTTGGACCCGAAAGGCAACATAATTGCAGAACCATCATCAATCAAACTCGAAACTCTCATAGAATCTATAAAGCAACAAGATGAACACAGAGAGAGAGATCTTGCAAAGAAAGCTGAAGAAGAAGAGTTAAAGTCAAAGAAGATAGATGAAGGGATCATCGATACTTCAAAGAAAATGACAGTAGAGAACCTGACTAAAATGGCTGACAAAGTGCTTATGGCAAAGGAACTAGAGGTAGATTCCAAATCTGCGTCTGAGTCAACAAGCAAGGTCAGTAGTAGTGGTTCAACCCCTGAATCAGGTAAGACTGATTGCGCCAAAACAGAAAGTGATTGCAAAAATTGCATGAAAGAATGCAAAGTTTGCAGCACACATGCGTATCTCACAATGGAAAAGACACAAGAACTGGTTGAGAAAGTCGAAACGACTGAAAAAGGTTTTTTAAATCGAGATAAACTTCTTAGAGCTTCAAATGAGAGAATTGATGAATTAACAAAAAGGATTGAAAAGGATAAAACTGATGTTGAACGTTTTAAGAAAGAAAATGAAAAATTAATTCTTGAAAACAGAAAAATTTCAGAAAATTATGAGAAGTTGAAAACAACAGTGAAAGATTCTGATGAGCGAAATGATAAAACTTATAAAGAAAACGTTCAGTTGTCTGGAGTTCTTCAGGCAAAAGAAAGACAAATCAACCAGCAATTGGATGAGATTGCAAATCTTAAGCTTCAGTTCCAGGAAGCTAAGATTGAAAATGAAAGAATTAATCTAAAATTGAACAATTACAACTGCGCGAGCTTTGTTCTTCAACACATCATTCCCAAACCAATTGGGAAGAACAAAGCTGGTGAAGATGTTTACTTGGATGGAACGGGGGTGGGTTATCATCAAGTTCCACCGCCTGTGTTAAACAATTTTTCAAAGAAACAGTCCGGGTTGGTTAATGAAGATGAAACAAGTGAGAAAACAAATGATGTAAAATTGCCAGAAACAATTGACATCACGCTCACTTCATCGTCTGATGAAGATAGTGTTCAATCTGAGGTCATAAAGAATGTTGTTGAAAAAGTTTTAAAACCTGAAAGTGATTCGACTGAAGATGAAGAATGTTTTCTGCACAACTACATTCCAAAGTTAAAATCCCAGAACAACTCAAATGATGAACCTACTCTTGTGATGTACAAGATGGCTGGTTCAGATAAGTTGTACTCGGATATTGAGTTCCCAATTGAGAATGTGAATGTCGACAAGCTGAAACAAGTCTTCAAACTTGTTGAAATTGAGGTTTCTGAAATTGAGAATTTAAAAAGTTCCAAAAGATTTTTGAACTTTGAAAAGGATAAATCTTACTATCAGAAACCTGTTGTACCCCCATGTTTTAACAATAACAACCAAAAGAGATGGTCGGGTGGTTATCAGGGTGGTAAGAATTATCAAAAGAGGAACTTTCAAAACAAAAAAATTGTCGAAAATAAAGTTTTTGTTAAAAGTTTAAATTCACTTTCCGAATAAGAGTCGGAAATCTTTTCGAAAACAACTAAAGAATTTTTTGCAAAGAAGGCCTCACAGCCTCAGACTGAAGGGAAAAGTCGGGAAGTTGACACCCGCACTGAAGTTGGACACATTGCACGAAAGTGCACCAACTCAAAACCTAAGTCTGTGGTTGTTGAGAATTCAAGAAAGAAAAATGATGTCAAAGGCAAAGCTCCAATGTTTGTTGAGAAGAAGATTTTGAAAAATGAAAATATCAAAGTCAAAACTAAACCCGTAAAACAGCTAGTAAAGAAAAATGATAAGTTTTACAAACGGGTCGCTTCTCCACAACAAACTTGGAAGCCAAAATATGAGGATAAGACATCAAGTGTTCCAAAACCAAAGGTTTCTGATTCTGCAAAACAATCATCTACGACTAAACCAGTCAAGATGAATGTACCTTTGGATTTTTATGAGAAGTTGGAGAAACAAACTTCGACCCCTCCAGGGAAGAAGTATGTTCCGAAGAAAGACCAACCATTTGGTCAACCTCCGAAAGACGAATTTTTCTTATACAAAGAAGTTGAGGTTGGGTCTGAAGAAAGCTTGAAAATCAATGACAAAAATTTCCCACCACTGTACACAAAGAAAACTCACCTTAACGTCAAGCTACCGAGTCAAAGGAGGCTTGGGTTGCTTCAAAATCTAACTAAATGTTTGTGAAATGTGCAGGAGCTCCCGAGATCTATCTCAAAGTGGATTATGGATAGTGGAGCATCCCGACACATGACGGAGAGAAAAGCCGTGTTATACGATGTTCGAGGTTTCAACGGTGGATACGTCGGTTTCACAGGAAATCAGGGAGGACGTATTGTTGGGGAAGGAAGATTATCAAATGGTGTAATCACGTTTGAAAGAGTTAATTACATAGCAGAGCTGGAGAACAATCTACTTAGTATTTCTCAAATTTGTGATAGAATGTATTCGACACATTTCACTGACAAAGAATATCTGATCCTGAAGCCGGGGTTTGTCATCCCCGAGGAGCGGATCATCATGCGAGCACCATGGGTTAATGATCTGTACGTGTTGGATATGAGCGTTGCTACGACTACCACGGGTCAAACCCAGTGCTTCGTATCAAGAGCCACTGAAAAGGAGTCAGAGTTGTGGCACCAAAAGATGGGCCACATTCACCTATGCAAGATGAACCACCTGGTGCATAACGATTTGGTAAAAGGTGTTCACTTGAAGAGTTTTCATCTTGAGGGGGAGTGTATCAGTTGCATAAAAGGAAAACAACGGAAGAAATCTCATCCTAGTAAAAAGATGAACTTAGTCTCGAGGCCGCTGGAGAAACTTCATATGGATCTCTTTGGTCCTGTGAATGTCAAGATCATAACGGGGGATCTTTATTGCCTAGTTGTCACTGATGACTATTCGAGATTCTCGTGGGCGACGTTCCTGAAGTCGAAAGACGAAACATTTGAGAGTTTGCTGAGGTTATTCAGGAAGATAGATAATTTGTACCGAGCACGTATACGCAGATTAAGGAGTGACAACGGTACAGAATTCAAAAACAACAGAATGGAGGAATTCTGTGATCGACGAGGTATATTGCAAGAGTTCAGCGCACCTTATACTCCGCAACATAATGGAGTCGCAGAAAGAAAGAATAGAACACTGATCGAAACGGCGAGAACGATGCTAGCTGATTCCAAGTTACTGATAAATTTTTGGGCAGAAGCAGTATCAGCCGCTTGCTATACCCTCAACAGGGTACTAACTGTGAAGAAGCACAATAAGACATGTTTCGAGTTGATCAACAATCGCAAGCCTAATCTCGAGTATTTAGAGCCGTTCGGGTCACCCTGCACAGTTCTAGATCCCTATGGAAAATTTGGTTCAAAGAGCATCGAAGGTATTTTCGTGGGGTATTCAAGTCCACTCAGACGAGTTTTTGTTCCAAGTCTCAAACAGATCATCGAAGCACAGCATGTTGAATGTCAAGGCTATACTATGCCTTCACAGAAGCCCACAGAGTCATGGCGATTCAACTACAATGCCTTATGGGATTCATTCGAGTTAGAAGAAGAGCCAAAGTTCTTTGATGATTTGGATATTTTAAGAGAATATGAAGCATCTCAGGGAAGATTTCCAGAAAAGTCTTCTACACATCAACAACAAACTTCCAAAGATGATGAAGCTGGTCCAAGTCATGCTGGAGAGAATGATGAAGTTTAGCAAACTCCGACTACTTCGAAACGCGAACCTGCTCCTGAAAATCAGACGGTGGTCAATGATGATAATTCAGAATCTGATGGTAGACCAACATTTGATCGTGGTGATTCAGAGTCTGAGGGGGAGCAAATCCAATCTTCAGATCATACAGTTCTTGACAATGAACAAGTTGCGGATCAGAACGTTACTAATTTGGAAGGCGAGGTGGATGTTCCTGGCGAACTTATGCCGAGGACTCTTTTATACCATCCCGAGGAGTTGATAATAGGAGAGTTGCAGTCAGGTGTTCGCACCGGAAGCCAGATTGACCATGGCCTTACTTGCTTTTATACTAAAATTGCTCCTTTACAAACTAAATTTTCACTCAGTTGTTTCATTTCGCAGATTGAGCCGTGAACCTACAAGGAAGCACTAACAGAAGATTCATGGGTCAATGCAATGCAGGAGGAGCTGAGTCAGTTTGAAAAGCTTGGTGTATGGAAGCTTGTGGACCTACCTGATGGACATAGGAAGATAAACACGAAGTGGGTGTTTAAGTGTAAAAGAGATGACCGAATAGTTATTGTCAGAAACAAAGCTCGACTTGTGGTCCAGGGTTTTAGTCAGCAAGAGGGAATAGACTTCACCGAGGTTTATGCTCCAGTTGCTCGACTTGAAGCAATCAGAATTTTCCTTGCTTTCGCTTCATGGAAGGGATTTAAAGTGTACCAGTTAGATGTCAAATCGGCGTTTCTATATGGAAAAGTGAAAGAGGAAGTATATGTCAGTCAGCCACCGGGCTTTACTGACCCAATCCACAAAGACAAGGTTTACTTGCTAGACAAAGCGTTGTATGGTTTGCATCAGGCCCTGAGAGCCTGGTACGAGACGCTCTCTCAACACTTGTTTGCCAACAGCTTTATCCGAGGAAAAGTGGATGCTACCCTCTTCACAAAGGAAGTCGATGGGCACTTATTGATCGTACAGATTTATGTTGATTATATAATCTTCGGGTCAACAAATGATGAACTCTGCGAAGACTTTGAGAAGGTGATGAAGCAGAAGTTCGAAATGTCGTCAATGGGTGAGATGAAGTTCTTCATAGGGCTGCAAGTCGACCAAATACCTGAGGGAACTTTCATTCATCAAACGAAGTACGTTTACGATGTTTTAGAGAAATTCGGGATGTCTGAAACTGCTCAATATGCACCCCATTAGCAACCAATCATGGTATCAACCCTGATCTCACCGGAGAGAAGGTGGACGAGACGCTATACCGCTCAATGATAGGTTCGATGATGTACTTGACAGCATCCAGACCCGATATCATGTACCCGACATGCCTCACGACCCGATATCAGTCGAGTCCTAGAGCTTCACATATGACTATCGTCAAGAGGATTCTACGCTACCTGAAAGGAACTCCAACACTGGGGTTGTGGTATCCCACAGATGGTGACTTCACGCTCGAAGGATACTCAGATTCTGACTTCGGTTGCTGCAAAGTCAGTGCTAAATCAACAATTGCAGGATGCCAATTTTTTGGACCCCGATTGGTCACATGGCAATGTAAGAAGCAAACCTCTGTTGCTCTATCAACATGTGAAGCAGAGTACGTATCTGCCAGCAGCTGCTGCTCGCAGATCTTGTGGATCCATCAATAGATGCGCGATTACGGTTTGCAATTTCTTACTTCACCAATTTTTGTTGATAATGAGGCAGCAATTAACATTACGAAAAATCCGGTACATCACGCTAAAACCAAACATATAGAAATTCGTCATCACTTCATATGAGATTGTTATGAAAAGAAGTTAATACGAATTGACAAAATCCACACCGACGAACAAAAGGCTGATTTACATACCAAAGCTTTCGATAAAGCTCGTTTTCAATATCTTTTAAATCTAAATGGTATGAAATTGTTGTCGGATGTGGAGAAAATAATTGGCGTTGATGAGAAAACCGAGGCAGATGATGTTGAGAAGCAGACTGCTTTGGTTTGTCGTATTTTTAGTTGTTTTGGTATTTAGGGGGAGATAGATAATATCCGAAAATACAAAAACAATAAAAATTGCAAAAATCCAAAAACATGAGATATTTTCAAAATCCAAAAACAATAGAAAAACTCAAAAAGAGTTTGTGTAAAAAGAGCAAATGATAGTACATCAGCTAGACAGTTACAGTATGCTAAAGATATGTAATGTTTAAAAAGTGTTAAGCAGTCTCGCTGATGATATGCCGATAGGTTTTTACACATTTAGTAGACTTTTTGGGATATAAACATAAAAACACAACTTGCTTATTTCGTGGGGAACATCTCTCGGATATATAGGTAACCCCTGAAATCTTGTTTGAAAGGCTTTCTATTTCTTACATACTAGGTCTATGTGCTTGATGATATCTGGGGTATTATATCGGGACTTCTGATTTTGCGGAAGCAATAGCCTAGTCCTCGTATAATACTCTGCACTGCTTTATTCATTAAAGCCTCCCCTTAGCATAAAAAAATGATGAAACATTGCAAAATGTGATTCATGTGCTGTTGAAGAAAACATCCCCAAACGGGACACATCGAAAGTCGAGCCATCATCTCTTTGTCTGAACGGAAGTTCTAACCTGAGCTCTCATGGCCTCGCATTACCCGTTACAGATATCATTATTGTACATTCACCTGTAAGACTGAATATAGAAGTCTGGATACGAGAGTATATTCTGAGGTGGGACACGCGTATAAGTTAAGATCTTAAAACACCTAAATAGTATCCTGATTAGTTGAAATTTGTGTGAAAATTTAAAAGGGTCAGTATATCGGCAATCTAAGCGAATTATTTAATACTTAGTTTGTAATCAAGCTCAACGGTACTTGTAACATGTCAACAGCTGATATGATCCTCTAACACGCTCACCAAAAATATGTTTGTAAATAGTTTCATTTACTGTTTACCTTTACTGCATCTCATTTCATTATTAGTCAAAAACTCAAAAAGATTTCATAGTGTTTCAGTTTTAAACTTTCTTAAAATCCCAAAAAGATTTTACATTTCTGCTTTAGTTTTGCGACAAACCGAGGTGGAAAGCGGATCTTCAGATTCTGAGAAGTGAAGCGGAGCAGGAAGTTTCTGAACTGGACAACAGGGTTGGGAGCTAATCTTGAAAAATCTTGAGAAATTCAAAGTAAAAAACAAGTTCATTAATTTGACACTTGAACAAATTTCTGAAAAGTGTTTGAAAGTCTTTGTACAAAAATGTCAGTTGTTTCGTATCGGGTCAACCAAGGTCATTAACTTAGACTTGGTAGACAAATTAAGTACCTAGGGTCATTAACTTGGACCTAGATACTTAAGTGGATTTCTAAAACTGAACAAACTTGATAAAAACGGCAAAAAGTCAAAAGGTCAAAACATTAAAAGTCAAAAGAGAGGTGTTTGGATCGGATGACAATCCGATCGGATGGCAATCCTTTACTCGATCGAACGACCATTCGACACTCTCTCAAACACTCTCACTGTTGTTGTTTGATTCTTCACACTTGCTTTCCAAACTTCATAGGATTATTGGCTTGTATAATCTTCACTATGGGAAAGGTAAGATCTCAATCTTTTAACTGTTAAATTGAATATTTTGATTATGTTTTGATGTCCGGCGACTGTTCGGACTTAAGATCTTAGATCTAGGCATTTTTGATGATTTCTGATAGATTTTGATCATAGGGTTTTGTTCACGGGCCTTAGATCTATAGGTTTACCATTTCAATTTGTGCAAAAACATGTTAAAATTGATGATTTAAAGGTTAGAAGGCATCGGCTGTCGGAGTACTTATTGTCAAATTAATCCCAAATTACGCCGAGTTAGAGAAAATTGAACATAGGGTTTTCATAATCGGCGAAAAATCTACATGGATCTGTGTTCAATTTTGTGAAAAACTTAGAAAAATTTTGGTGTTCATAGTTCATTCAAAGTGTTCTTCATGTTCAGATGATCGAGTGGTAGTTCGATCGGATGGCAATCCGATCGGATGACCATCCGATCCAATGGTCTTCTTGTTTGAAAATTATTCTAAATGTTGGTTCTTGAAATCTATGCCTTACCTGTTAATCAGTTGTTTTGTTTAAGATGGAATCTCGATCGGATGGCCATCCGATCCAAAACACACATTCATTGATTCATTTGCTTATCTGATTATCATTGATCGAGTGGCAATCCGATCGGATGACAATTCGATCGGATGGCCATCCGATTCAAATCATTCTATGACCTGTCTGATTATCGTTGTGCTATCTTGTCATTGATCGAGTGGCAATCCGATCGGATGGCAATCCGATTGGATGGCCATCCGATCCACATCACAATATGTCTTGTATGGTTTATCATCCTTTCATACTTGTCATGGATCGAGTGACAATCCGATCAGATGGTAATCCGATCGGATGACCATCCGATCCATATCACATACTCATATGAGTTGACTTGTCAATGGAGCTTATCTGTTTGTCACATGGATCGAGTGACAATTCGATCGGATGACAATCCGATCGGATAGCCATCCGATCCACATGCATTTGACTTATTTGAATTTTTTCATGAGATGGTTCACCTGATCGGATGTCAATCCGATCGGATGACCATCCGATCCGCAGTACTGTATAGAGTGAAAGTTCGAGAGTTAGAAATTTTTTGAAGTTTTCAAATTTTTTGACACTTTTCAATTCTTGTCTCAAACTTTGTGAAATGCTAAGGCTAATCATTCCTGCAGGCAAGAGCATCAGATTGGGACAAATCTCACAACATTTACTGTCTTTTGGATGCACATTATACAGACACAACACCATATAAAGCCATGGAAAAGTTCTTAAGAGAAAGTAAAATTGCCAAAGCCTTAACTGATAGAACGACAATGTATGAATCACATGTCAGAATGTTTTGGAAGTCTGTAAGATATAATGAGGAAGAAAAGATGATTTATTCAGCTGTTAGAAAGAAAGATGAGAATGATAAGGATGTCGATATAGAAATTATGTTTAATGTGGGAGACTTAAGAAGAGTTCTGGAGTTAGGAGATTCTGACAATGACCCTACCATTGTTCCTAAACGTTTATGCAAGGCTTTATGGTTCAGAATGGGGTTTACAGGGCATGTAAACGGAAAATACCTCAAGTCTTTGTTTGGCAAAACCTTATAAGTTCTTAGTTCATTGTGTTGTGCAGCTTTGTCACATAGGAAGGGAGCATATGACGAGACATCAGACTATATCATGAACATTATCACTTGTTTGGTGCTTAACAGGCCATACAATGTATCTCAAGTGATATTTGATCATTTGGTGGACAACATCAGAAGTGAAAAATACATAATGTACCCCAGGTTTATCCAAATGATGATAGATGATCAAGTTAATGATCTTCCAAAGGATCCTGCTGATGTATTAGGTCTACGCAACATGACATTTGATACTTTGAGCAGATTAGGTACTTATAAGCTGAAGAAAGATGACACAGAGCCAAGAGCCAAGCATATGATCTGCAAGATTGCAAATCCATGATATGTTGCTCCTGAAAATGATGCCTGAAGGCATGAAAACATCAATTCAGAGAATGAGGATGATAGTTTGAGGGATATGCATGAGAAGAAACTTCGTTATTGGTTTGTGAAGGACGGAAAAAGGAAGAGAACAGCAAAGACCTCCCCAACTGTATCTGCTCCTAAAGTTTCGACACCGAAGATAGTTGTTAAGTGTATAGTTGAAAGGGGGAGTCATAAGAAAAGTTAGAACTTTAAATGTTATTTTATTCTAACAAATGTTAAATGCTTATTTTGCAGGGCCTTCAAAAGAACCACAACCAAGGTTGGTGGATGAACCAGTGCTCAATCCAGCTGATATACCTCACGAAGGTGTTGATTTGGCAAAGGTGACGTTTGAACAATATGTAAAGCTTACTGAAGATGTTGCACAGAGACAAGCTGAAAAAAGAAACTGGAGCATCTTCAAAGAGTGTTCAAGCTGAAAATGTCAAAGAGAAAGAGCCTGAAGGTGTTCCACATACTGATTCAAGTGATGCGGACGATGAATCTACAGAAACAGAATCAGAGATTGAAAGAATAGGTGTTGGGAAAGTTCAAATGAAGAAGAAACCTTTGAAAAAGAAAAGAAAGTATTCTGATGATGAAGACGAATCTTACATTCCTACACCACAAGCTGAAAAGAAGATGCTGAGAAAGAAGCGAAAAGCTGTTCAAACTGGCGTTATTCCAAGGAACGTAAGGGCAAAGAAAGGATCTGCAGCAGCTCCAAAAGATCAAAGTGGAAAAAGTGAGAAGCATGTTGCAACTTCAAAAGGTCCTGAAGCTGTTAAAGACAAAAATGTTGAAGTTCCTGAGGTTGAGTAGGTTCAGAATGTTGAAAAGAATGCTGGTGATGATGATTACGTTGTTGTTACTGAAGTAAGGGTTTCTACACCACCATCACCACCACCAAAAGATCAATCTATTCCAGAAGAAGCTGAGACATCAAAGCCAAAGAAAATTGTTCTTCCAGATCCATTTGAAGGTTTTCCAAATGTTCGAGGTGATCTTAAAGATGACATTCTTCTTGATGATGAGTTTGATATGTTTCATGATGAGTCTGTTAAAGATCTGAAGAAGAAAGTTAGTCTTCTAGAGAAAGACAAAGCAAAAGCAGAGGCTGATCGTGGTGAATTGAAGAAGCAGCTTGAGGAGTTGAATAAAGTGAATGAAGAGGTAAAGTCTGTCATAATCAAACATGCAAAGAAGATTAAGTCATTGGGTGAAGACGTGGATGATAACGCTAAGCTCTTTGAGCAACTCTCTACGGAGATTTCTGAGTTGCATGTGAAGAATGGAAACTTGAATGAAACAAATCAGATGCTGCATCAAATGTTAAGTGATCTTCATGAAGCGTCTGCAAATGAAATAAAAGTGATGAAGCTGGAAGTTGAAGCTCTTAGGGCTGACAAAGCAGTGAAGGATGAACAACTCAACATGTTATATACTGTGATGGAAGATCATCCGGGCATAAATGTTTAATCCATCTACAACAACATAGAGATCAAAAGAGTTGAAGAGCGAAGGGCTCAGAGAGAGAAAGAGTTGGCTGAGGCTGCAACTCAAAGAAAGAAAGAAGTGATCATAGAAACCCAAGAAGCTGAAGGTTCGTCAAGTCAACATGATGTTGAAATGGTAGATGCTGAAGTTGATCAAGCTCAAAGCTTCGTACTTGTTGGTGAAGCTACTCCTCTGTCTTATAGCTTTGATGACATTCTTCGTCTTGTACAAGTAGAACAACGAAAACGGAAGACGAAAGAGCCTAAAGTGATGTTTCTAAGATGGAAAGATGAGGAGAAAGAGGAGGAGGAAAAAGAAAAGATAGAAGATGAAGAGTTGGAAGATTTGTTTGAGGAGATTGATAACTATCCTGAAGGAAATGATGACGACGATGATCAAGGATCAACGAGGTTGTTGATTGTCAACCCCTCTTTTCAACAAAAGATGAATGACTTTTTGTAACACCTCGAAAATTTATGTCCAATAATATATCAACACGTGTCATGAGCTTCAAACGTGTAAAGGATTGCGTTAGAAGGACTAAAGTTGACAAACAAGGAAAGTATGTGAATATAAGGGTTCAAAGTGTCAACAATGGATCAATATACCTTACTTTAACCCTACACGATGTTTATACCCTTAAACGAATGAATCATGGATCATACAAAGCAAATTGTGGAAGAAAGTGAGAGATTACAAACTGCAGGGGTTAAATGTGTCAACATGTTTAAAGTATACCTCTGAGTGACCTTTTAGCAAACCTGAAGCTTTGTAACAATTAATTATGCTCACTAGAATAAGTGATAAAAATTTCACAAGGTTTCGATAAAGTATGAGAGAGTTATGACAATATTCGTATACGAAGGGTTAAAAGCATCAAGTGATAACTAGGGACTTAACGGTGTTTGGTTATGTCATGGAGCCCTTAAAAGTCAAGTTAGAGGACCAAAAGTGCAAGAAATAAACTTGAAACCACGTTTAAAAGGACCGGGGGCTGAATTGCAATTAAGTAAACTTGTTTGGCCTGTTCTGCGACTTTTAGGCGCCCCGCGAGAGGCCTTGCGCAGCCCGCGAACAAGCACCAGCGACAAAATTGTTTGGCAGCTGCTAGTTTCAGCTGTGTAACCGACTTAAGGGCCTGTAAAATGATACCAGGGGCTGTGCAAATGGGAATACATGCACTAGGGACACTTGGGCATGATCTAACATCAGTTGTACACCTATTTGTCATCATCTTGTTGATTTAAACTCACTATATAAGAGGACCTTTGTTGCAAACATTGAATACACTCACTTGAAATCTTCACAACTTCACTTCTGGAGAATTTTGGAGCTCAAGCACCCTTCCTAGGAGTCACTAGTCGTGCTTAGGACTATTGTAAGTGTCCTTAACCTTCCTTAATTCAGTTTAGCTTAGTTAATTAGCTTAAAGTCAAACCGTTGTAATTAGAGTTTGACTTTGACTTTGTGATAAATCATAATTTGTCCAATCAATTTTCAAATTGAAAGTACCTATGAGTTGGTAATTATGTGGGCAATAAACCCTTAAAAGGGCACCCCTTATTCCCACTCTAACTAGGTCAATTGTCGGGTCAAAGTTAATCTTAAAAAGTCAACAGAAAGCTTATTTTCAAATTAATGCAAAATTAGCAATGTAGAAGCCATGCAACCTGTTTTCTCACTAATATAACTTGGTAATTAATGTAAGAACATGTCTAAACATGTTCAACCCGAAAATTTTCAGTTTAGGCTCGGTTCGGAACCGAAAGTCGCATAATTTGACTTTTGCTTTGACTTTCAGTTCTGACCCAATGTAGCATGTTTTAGAAATGCCTTCGAGCCTTATTAGGACCAGGTTTCATGTTAGTATAACCCTCTGTGATTATACAACTTGGTTCATTAGTTATCCAATTTATATGCATGTTTCCGTTAAGTGGTTAAATGTTGACTATTATGCCCATATGACCTTAAAACGTGATTTTTGAAAATGTAAAAGAGTAGAAACCTTCATTACTGATTTATAGACATGTCCCTAAAATTTGACATCACTTTGAGGTCTAGATTAAGAGTTATGCTCAATAGCGTAATTAGAAAGCTTTTTATTAATTAAAGGGCGTAATTAGCATATAGCCTATCTAAACTCAATTTTTGATACCAAACTTTTTACCTACTGATATAAAATAATATTTTGGGATTTTTGAAGATTTTTATTTAATTTTAGGCTGAGCATAACATAGAGTTCCAGGCTTGATTCGGTAATTGCCGGTTTTGCCCTTTTGGGCTATAAAATGAATTTTATAAATCTTTTTGACACCAAACCTTTTTTTTACTAATCTAATATGATGAATAAATTATTTTTAGCCTTCTGGAATAATAAAAATATCAGCTTTTCTTATAAAACCCGGAAATCGCTTAAAATCGCCTTTTTACGCGTTTTAAACGCATAGTATGTACTAAAACTATTTTGAATATATAAGATTTGATACCTACTGATATTTTTAGTAAATTTTTATACTTTTACAGTAAGAAAAAGTTTTTAAACTCAAATTTCCAGAATTGACCTTTTAGGCTTATGCGAAATTACCAAAATGCCCCTACGGTGCATAGTTTAGTTATAAATGGTAAATTTCACATATATGTAATACCCTACTGATATTACCTATTAATTTAAGTATATTTACTGATTATATCAGACTTGAAAATAAGAATCATATTAAATCTCTTTTATAACCTTTTAAATGACCAAAATACCCCTACGGGGCATAATTTGAGTTTAAATCCATTTTGGGCATAATAGAAGATATCTTACTGATGTCACAACATATTTAAGGCATATTAACTTAGGAAACATGTTCATGAATCATTTGGTTACCCGTTACGCATTATTCGCGTTCGGTGCGGTTTATGTAACTAGTTTGCATAAATTAGCCGAAACGGGTCAAACCTTATCATTTTTGTCTCAAAATCCAGAATGTGTTTAGTTTACCCATATTACACAAGTCTCCAAACTTTTCGGGTCTAAATCACATTCTATTCCGGTCTTCCCTTAATCGTGCGTTTGAACCGTATCTTCTTTTAAAAACTAACCGGTCTAAGTTTAGGCTTAATTAAAGACCCGTTAGGAATCTAATAGGTTATTAAAAACGTTTGTTCCAGAATAGGAGACCCGGTAAAAGCTACGTGCACTTGCTGTTTGTGATTAATACTTGCAAAGGTAAATACTTTTAACTTATTTTCCCTATATGGGCTTGGGGTACGGTATATAAAATACCGCTTGGTCGGGCATTGAATTTTTAATTGTATGAAGGTTAAATTATTGAAATGTCCCGTTTAAATTGTTTTGTTTGCTTAAAGCCTTTGGGGGGTTAATGACCATGTCCCGGATATCCTTGGCATCATTTTACGAAATGGCCACGACCTAAGCACGGGGTGTAGGCGTACACCCGACAGTGCATATATATAAATAATAAGGTATAACCGTCGGTTTCGGGAATAACTCGCCGCGGGACTATATCATGTGGTATGTCTATTAATCTTTAACCCGGTGTCAATCCGGGCTACTGAACGTATAACGAACATGTAATTCTCTTACAAGTTTATATATAAATAATTATCCCAAGTTATAAAATGTTTTGTGCCTTGTGCATTTAAATCAATTTTCTTAAACCTTTTCAAAATGAGTCAGTTAATTGTATTTACCAGTGTAAACTGACGTATTTTCCCAAAAAGGCTAAGTGCAGGTACTACTCGAAATAGGCTGGCCTCTCCTTAGCATCAATAAGAGTCTCGCAAGCTTGGATGCATTTTAATTATGATAAACTATGTTTCCTTTTTATTTGATCCGCCTGTGGATCCTTTACAGTCCGTTTGTAATACTTTGATATTACTTTATATTCGGTTTGTAATGTGATTCATCTTTTGCTTCCGCTGTGCATTTAAATTGTGTTGTTTGACTATGATGATATCAACTACGTCACGATACTCCTCACCGGGCCCACCGGTAATACGTGGAAATATCGGGGTGTGACAGGTTGGTATCAGAGCCAACACTCAGTGAATTAAACACTAGCCTTTTGTTTTTAATCTCAGTTACACAGTTGCACATTCCTAAATTTTCGAGTCTAGACAAAGAACTTAGGACAAATCCCGATTTGTTTTATATTTGTCCTTTATGTATATTCCTTGTTGTTATCTTTGTTTATGTTGACAAGTTCAATCATGCCACCAAGATTCAACAGGGGAAGAGGAAAGGCACAATCACAGGCCATGACCATGAGGCATGGCCCTCACACAGACGAACCCCACCAGCTTCAATGAGTACGAGTCCTCAGGAGCATTGGAGGACGTATATAGAGCTAGCGAGGCGATCCGTCTTGCTAAGTTCGTCACCATCCTATCACCATTCCTACGGGCCTCATTTTGAAAATAAGCCCCATAACCCGCAGCCATCTTTCATCCCCCTCCAGAGAACCAGCCCTCACTACTCATTCGATGAACCGACACCTGTCTTCCAAATCCGGTTCAACCCGGCAAACTACATTGAAGAACCAGTGGGTTTTAACCCACTATGACCTGAAGACCACTTCTCGGGCGACCATGCGATGGACATGGACGAAGACACGGATCCCGCCGAGCTTCCAACCGGGACCCCTAACTACCCCATCGAAATTTCGGATGGGTCACCTTTTGTGGGATCACCTTTTGTGGGATCACCTTTTGTGGGATCACCTTATAATGGTCCCGACAGCTATGGGGAGAGGTTCAGACAGATCGACTGGGTGTTTACTCCCAGTTACCACAACTCACCACAGCCGCAGCAGCCACAGCAGGATCCCTTCGAGGATTCTCGTTTTGTAGCGGTCACTCTGCCACCACCACCAGCCCTGCAATAGCCTCCGGAGCCCCCGAGGCGAAGAAGATCGAACGCACGGATGTCTGTGCGAGGAGGAGTGCGTATTAGCACCCCTCAACCTTCGAGTGGCAGCCGCTACCCGCCACTCCATGAAGACCCGCAGATGGGTAGGCCTTCAAACCCAGTCTTGGAAGTAAACTCTGTGCCTGTCGCGCCACCACCGTTGGGCTTTGGCGAGCCAATTCCTACATACGCCGGTTCAGCGGCGTACAACCCATTTGAGCAGCCGGTCCACACCAACTACAACTACGCCGAGGCCGACCCTTACCTGGTAGCAGCGGCGAATTACAATGCCCTTCATCCGGAAGGATCCTTTGGTGTCCCATATCAAGCCGGATACCCACACTATGGGTACCCACCATATGGGTATCATCAACCGCCACCTCCTCAACCTCCACTATATCAGCAACCCCCGCAGCCGCCAGTGTTGTCGCCACCGCAACATCAGGAGATTCTTCAAAGGATTAATGAGGTGCGGCAGGAAGTGCGGGAAGACCGCAGGTAAAACCGAGGAATGTTCAAGAGTCTGGCAAACTTAATTAAAGGGAAAAGCAAAAAGGACCATTAAATCCTTTAATTGTTTGTTTATTTTAGTGTTGTGATCAAGTCCCTGCGTGGACTTTTGTTTCTGTATTCAGCCCCTGCGTGGGCATGTCTTTCAATACTCCGCCCCTACGTGGGTGTAACACCCGTTCTTATAAATTAAGGTTTAACGTATCATTTACGAAAAACAGTCATGTAATTAAGATTACATATGCATTGGAAATTATGGGTTTATTAAAACTTTTTACAATTTAAAAAGTATACAACATATCATGTGTACGTTCGTCGTTTAACATAATAACGATACAAAGTGCGGAAGCTTATTTCGTGATCGTGTTCGGTTCTTGCTCGTCGCTTGATCTTCATCCGTGCACTCTTGGCATTCACCTATGTTCAAAACCAACTTAAAAGTTAGTTTTGATAGTCAAATATTAAGTTCAAACAAGTACAGGGGTTAAAAATGACAAAATTTAAAAATTTTCGGAGTTAGGGGGCTAGACGTGACGCCAAGGGCCTAGGTGTCACGCCTAGCCCTGTTTTTCACAGCCTGTTGCCTTAGCTGATGCTGTACATACACAGCACGATCTGATTTCACGGAAACGACCATAACTTCTTCGTTATTGATCCGTTTTACCCGATTCTTTTTCCTACGCATCCGTAATTTAATCCTCCATCTTATGGAGTTAAAATTCTACATCCAACATAAGAAATTTTGAGACTTCTAAGCCTTCGACTCGCTACCTTTTTACCGAATTTTAACCCGTTTATGCATTTTATCAAACAAACGTATTTATTTGATTCCTATATCTCATACACTTCTTCAAATTAATGTTACCTACTATATTAGGTTCTAATCATAGGTTTATTACACCATTTAAACCCGTTTTCGCTCGTATGCTTATTTTGACCCGTTAAGGGTATTTAAGCACTTTCGAGCCTAAAATAGCTTTCGATTGCTTCTAGAATTCCATTACCACATTTCTTATCCTATAATCTCCCACCCCAACTGTATTTAAGGTAGGTTTAATGTGGTGATCAATATAAACCAAATTTTACCTCTCGAATCATTATTTTACGGCAAAAACTCAAATAGTGCCATTTAGCTAATACAATACCTCTTTCCGCTTCTATACTTATTCTAAGTATTTACCTAGTCATAAAACTCGTTTCCAAACAACCTTTAAGGGTCGTTTGTTCCATTTAGCCTACAAGGGCGTTTTGGTCGATTTTAGTCCTTTTATGACGAAGGACTCTCTCTAAAATTATTCGACCAAAATAACACTTTTAACTACAAAATAATTATGCGTACTTGGCCCGGATCAACAAGTAGACCCGATTTATACCTCGTTTTCATTATCACACCATCAATGGTGACGCAATTATCCGATTGGCTAATCGGTCCTGTTAACATAAGACTTGACAACCACATTAGTCGATATTGTCAAATGGTGTTATCATCACCATTCGACCCGTTTGGACTATATGCCCAACATTATCTATTTAATCAAATACATCGTTTTTGATTTCCAATTCATACATCCATCCCATCCCGGATTTTATAACCATACCCCTTTTTCTTTTACACTCTTTTCTTACAAATTCAACCCATTTCGGCTTACGCCATGGGTGTCCTTTTAACCTTAATTTACATTAGTCGACACTTGACAAATTTCCATATTTCCAATATTATCGTTATCACGTTTACAACGTATCGAATAAACGGGTATTATACATAAGTTTGTGACTTACACTTACCTCGCATCCACGCCACTCTTTTCTTTCCGTACTTGCTCCGTTTGACCTGCTCCCTCCTCCAAGCTTTCATCTAGCTTGTTACGCGTCAAACTATTGTCAATCATTTACAAGGCGGTTAAATTAGTCATAAAAATCACGACTATTCCACCTCACTTATTTCCTATGCCGAAGCTACTATTTGACTTCATGATTAGTTAACTTAACTTATCTAAAGTTAACTACTTTCAATCGCATGGTTTACAATATTAAGTCTAAATCAACATAGTATTTAGAACTCTTATCACTTCATATCACGCGTAATTGCCATATCATTCGAATACGCGTTTTCACTCTAAATTTCAACACTTTAGTTCTCATTTAGGCATTTTAACAAACACCTAATGTGCATAATTTTACATATTTACTAACTAGTTCATAACTAGTTATTTTCACCAAGATTTACATCAAAAATCAAACCTCTATGTCTAGTGTTCATGAACTACATCAAGAACTTATATCATAACAATCAATATTCCTGAATTTAACATCCTAATTCAAGTGTTCATCACAATGACATAAAAACCCACTTAGCACATAATAGGGTAATTACCAAATCCCTAGTTTGACAACAATTCATCAAATTTTCTGCTAGGGTTTGTATCTAAACCAAGATATAATTTACAATAACACTCAAAGATTCCACATTCATTCCAGAATTTTTGATTATGATTGTTCATCATAATCTCAAGGTATCACCAAAACATAAAATTCAACATACCTTGTAATCCCCACGACTTGGTGATCACGAATTTGTAATCATGCAGACGTTTTGGGTTTGATTTGAGCTTCAATTTGAGAGATTTGTTGGATTTAGGGCTAGAGCTCCATGAGCTTTCTCCTGGCCATCCTCACGCATGCACGCACACACACTTTTTTTTTGTGTGTTGTATTATTTTTTTTATATAAATGTTTTAATAAAACACTTTTCTAGTTGCCCATGTTTAGTCCCTCAAGTTTAGAGATTCATAATGAAACTATAACTCATAGTTTGTTATTTAATTACCCATTACTAACTAGGTTAATTTTACCTAGTTAACTTTGTGGGTTTCCGGGAGTTAAAACCCGTTTTATTTTAAGTCCCGTTGACTCGGGCTCTTATAAACTCAATTCTTTAATTCTTTGATTCGCTTGTATTTAATTATTAGGATTTCTTATTTAAATCCAATTATTTACCGGGTTATTTTTACTGCTAACGGTACTTTACCCGTCTTTTAGTATTAACGGAGTTTGATTACCAAACCCGTTTTCGGGGTGTTACAAGTCTACCCCTCTTAAAGAGGTTTCGTCCTCGAAACCCTTTTTACATAATTTATTGTGTTTAACTCAATGTATTCGATCCTAGAAATCTTTTAAACATTACTTATACTTTTATCCAATAGTTAGTATTCCTAGAAAAGTATGGTAACATCTTTTTGGTTACTAATTGTCTACATAACTCATACGACATAGTGCAACTTGAAATAACGTAATCTCGTTATTTCCACTAGTTTAGTTAACTTAGCGATATCCATTGCTTTCATATAACATCGAATTCTTTATGAATCCATTACTTTGACCCGTTTAAAGGTCTTTAGTGAAATATTTCACTTTTAGCAATAATTTCTTTTGTTTTCAGATTTATTTATTCGGTTCAGTTATACCGAATCCACCGCTTACAAGCAAACCAAATTTTATTGATTTGAATTACTGGCCTTAATCGGTCTCACTAACTAGACTTATTAGTCCCGTTACTTTTTACCTCTCGCTTGGTTATAATGTGATTTTACTTCACATTACATTTCCTAACCGTGATCGTGTCACATCATGTTTAGTTTTTATCAACCTTTCATTTTCGAAAATATCACTATTTGAATATATCGTCTTGCACCTATCAGTGTCAAGACTTGAATCTTTCATGCTTACTATTCAAATTCCTATCCGAATTTATATTTGTAAAAACGTTATTTCTTACTAAAATCAAAGTTTTAGTTTTAGGATCTTTTCTTTAACTTTTGTCAATTATCCATACCATGATATTGACAGTCCATAGTTTATTCTTTTACAATCTTAGTCTTATACGGGGAATCGTAACAAGTTCCCTTACCTCACACTATCGACCCGTAGTGTAACACCCGTTCTTGTAAACCAAGGTTTAACGTATCTTTTGAAAGATAATCATGTAATTAATCACTATCATATACATAGGAAATACGGGTTTATTAAAAACTTTTGCAAATCATAAGTTATTCTACATAACGTGGTTGAATTCGTTGTTTAAAATTTACAATGTGTCAAAGTGCGGAAGCATGTGTCTTTATTGTGTTCGGTTCTTCGTTGAGCTTGATCGTCTTCCGGCATCCCAAAGTGTACCTATATTTCATTAAACATGAAATGCTTTAGTCTTACGGGGTCTAAAACGTATTCAAACGATCCGGGAAACAATTTATTCTAAAAACAAGAAATTGAAAATAACCTCCACCGTAAATTACGGTGGCACCGTAATTTACGGTGGCCCTTTGGTTTATATTCTTCTGCCGTAAATCAGAAGGTTACTACCGTAACCACATCAGGTCCACCGTAAATTACGGTGGCACCGTAATTTACGGTGGCACCTGCATCCCACCTTTCCATTTCGCCGTAATTTGACACGAAATCTTTCGTATCTTTCAAACCGCTTATCCGTTTGACCTACCGTTTCTTCCTACATGATTGTAATTTAATTCTCCATCATATGGAGTTAAAATCCGACGTCCGGCTTAACAAGATTTAAGACTTTTAAGTCTTCGGCTTATTTCCCCTTTTTACCAAATTTTGACCCATTCGCGATTTTATCAAACAAACGTATTTGTTTGATTCCTATATCACATGAATCTTATAATTTCAATGTTATCTATCATATTAGGTTCAATTCACGGGTTTATGTATACTCTTAAACCCGTTTGTACTAAAATGCTTATTTTGACCCGTTAAGGGTATTTAAACCCTTTTTCCGCATAATTCATAATTATTTGTTTCTAGCATCCTATTTTCGCAATATTTGTCAAATGAACTTCCACCAAAACTATATTTATGGTGATTTTACTAAGGTAATATATGCAAACCAAGTTTTACCCCTTAACTCTTTGTTTTACGGCAAAGACCCAAATAGAGCCGTTTGATTAACGTAATACATCTTTCAACTTCTATACATGTCCTAAGTATTTACTAAATCGTAAAAATCATTTCCAAACAACTTTTAAAGGTTGTTTGCTCAATTTAACCTCCAAGGGCGTTTTGGTCCATTTAGTCTCTTATTAACAATGAAGGACTTTTGAAAGCATATTTGACCCAAAATCCCTCTTTTAACCTATGATTCTGTTTGAAAAGTCATTAAGCTTTCCAAAGTAATGTCCATTGCTTAAAACATTTGGTTTACTTATCAAGTAACCAAACGTCCATTTTGACCTCTTTTAACACCCTTGAACCACATGTTCTAAATGAGTGTTACCCTATTTCACATACCTGGCACAGATCAATATATTGACCCGTTTCTAATACCTTGCTTTTATAACCGCTAATTCATAGTATTGCTAATACCCATTTGACATTTATACCTGAAATAATATAGCTCGACAATAATCATTAGTCGTTATTGTCAAAGGGTGATATTTTTCACCTTTTGACCCATTTGGTCTAAGTGACCGATTATGTTGGCGAGATGATATTTATTGCCATCTCATCTATATGACTCACTTCGGTTTACACCGTGTGGTCATTTCACGTATTAATCGTTTTCCTAACGCTTTTTGGCCTATCATGGCTTACGCCTTACAGTGTCCTTCAAAACAAATAGTTATGGTCAACGCATGACCAATTTACCATTTTAATTCCTTTTAAACCATCAACACGGTTTCTTGTCATGCTCGACTACCTTGTTCCGTACGTTTACACGTCGGAACATCATACCTAAATTATGTATTTATCTTACTCGTAACTAATACGATAAGAGAATATTCTAACATATAAGACTAGTGTAAGCTATACTTACCTTGCATCCGAATTATGCTTTTCCACCATTCTTGCTTCGTTTGACCCGCTTCCTTTCCAAGCTTCCACCTAGCTTGTCAAGCGTCAAACTATCATCATAATTCGTAAGACGGTTATATTAGTCATCATTAATTATGACTATTCCATCTTACCTATTTTCTATCACAATTACCATTCGATCTTATTAATGGTCGGTTTGACTACTAAAAGTCAAACGCCCCTTAGCATATAAATGCACATTCAAGTTCTATCTATCAATTAGTAGCTAACATGATCTTATACACTTAGTTACATGAACATGGCTACCAATCTCATCATAACATTCAAACCCACTTCAATCATGTATGAACAAGTTCCCAAATCACTTAATTTGTTTGAGTGCCTTGTTTCTATTATCCAATATGATGATTTTAAACATAAACTTATCATCATCTTTACTATTACATAAAAACCCACTTCCTAGTTTACTTGTTAATCACATACAAGTGATATTACTTCAAGTTCTTCATGATTTCATCATATCTAACAAAACCCACTTCTAGTTACTTATGAACTCTTAACAAAATCTCTAATTTGTTCAAGTAGTTCATTCATATGAATTAGTGTGATGTTTATAAACACCATTAGAACATCAATTTCATCAATTCAACCAAAACCCACTTAGCTCATAATAGGGTAATTATCAAATCCCTAGTTCGACAACAATTTCATCAAGATTTCTACTAGGGTTTGTTTCTAAACCAAGATATAATCACAATGACACTCATAGATTCAACATTCATTCCAAAATTTCGATTATGATTGTTCATCATAATCTCAAAGTATCACCAAAACTGAAATTTCGACATACCTTGTGATCCCCACGACTAGGTGATCATTTATATGCATTCATGCATCGATTTGGGTCTTGATTTGAGCTTCAATTTGTTGATTTGTTGGAGTTAGGGTTTTGGCTCTCCTTGGAGCTTTCTCCTGGTCATTCACGAACACACTAAATGTGTGTGTGTTTTGTTTTTGATTTTAGTAAATAATCTTTTAGATTATTACACCTTTGGCCCCTCAAGTTTTGTTAACTAATAAGTAGGCTACAACCTATTTATTTTCAACAATACTTTGTTTTGTTAACTAGGTTAAACTTTGCTAGTTTAACTTAGTGAATTCGGGGTAGTCGTAACCCGTTTTATTTTAAGTCCCATTATCTCGGGCCTTCTATATACCTTGTTTTCCTTAAAAGCTTTTATTCACTTTTATTTAATATTAGGGTTAATTATTTAAATCCTAATATTTACCGGGTAAATTTTACCACTAGCGGTGCTTTACCCGTCTTTTATTATTAACGGGGTTTGATTACTAAACCCATTTTCGGGGTGTTACACGTAGGTTCCTTCACTTAACCTCGTATACTATTTCCTTAAGCTTTCACCTCTTTAAGGCGATGCCCTTTTTATCCATTTGCTTCAATTTATGACCCGTGGGTCATTTTGGCCCCGTAGACCCTTACACTAATTAATATCCCGTAGGTTATGATGATCCCGTAGATCATCTTTTATTCTAGTCTTTATTCAATTGTCTATTTATACATATATAGCTTTAAAGCATCCTTTGTTATGTTTGGAATCATTTAATTTTGCTTTTGAGCTTTAGTTGACCTTGACCGTAGTCTAAGGTTTCATTTGTTTACTTTCGGACTGTCTTTCCGACTTTACGACTTCTAACGTCATTTACACGTCGGTTTGTCCTACGCTTACCGTTACCCGGTTCACACTTATACTCCTTTACCACCCATTACCTGGGTCCTTCTATCTTATTGTTTTTAGCTTTCCGGTTTCACCGGCTTGCGTTTTCCTATTATATTAAGCGTTATTCCTTAATTGACTCGTTTGACTCATTTTGGGTGAATTTTCATCACTTATGATTGTCAAACTTCATTCTTTATTTGACCCGTCCAATTTTAAAATGGTTGAACGTAATTACCAAAATTTATGTTTGCGAAAATTCTTGTCATCTTTTAGTCATGACTCATATTCCGAGTCTTTTGACTTTCTATTTCGCGTTCCTGTTTCTCAGTCTACACATGCGTTTAATTCCTTACCCATCAACCGGGTGTTTTACCGAAATCGTTATTATTGCAACCCTTACGGTATGCATTATGACTTCGTTTCGGTTTTATATTCCTACTTTGTTCTCAAATTTGGCGTTTTACAAAATCGGCCCGTTAAGAGTCATATTTGCATTCTCCGGGTTCGAGTGTAAGCACAACCCTCCCAATTGCATACTTTAATCATTTTACATTAATCTTTGTCCCTTCACTCGGGCTCATCATCCTAATGTAATACGCTTCCGTCACCCGGCTGTGCGTTTACATTATGATCAAATATTCTGCTTATCTGATTCATTTGGGTACTTTTTAATTTGTCCCTTTAACCCCGTCCTTACTATATCGGATGTAAACGTGTCCGCTATAAGAAGTTCATGGTATCATATGCCACTACTTACTTGGCCAGAGTAAGCGATTAACACATGACACGCATGACCTTTTTATAGTTTTCACATCACGCCCTATGTAAGTAACGCCTCTATTTAGTTTTCTTGGAAATAATATCCTGGATAGGTATTCTATTCAGGTTTTCCAAGTTTCTAACTTACATATGCAACAATCAGTCTCTACATGTTTGTTGCATATTGTTATTTGTGCGATTATATTTAAAAGCACGCACCTGGTAATGCTTGCCCCGACGGGCGTTTCTTGCATTTAACTTTGTTCGCGGTCGTTACGCGATTTAGTCCTCGGTGAGCATGCTCCTCTTGTCATACTTCGGACCGTTCTTCTATCATATCCGTAATTTGTTAAGCTCTCGCTATCCTCATATGCGAGTGTCCTTCAACTAAAACATATACAAATGTTAATAATTTCAACATTAAAGGATGCCCGTATTATAATACAAGGCTTTTCTACTATACGCATCAACGCGTGTAATTTCATTGACTATATCTATTCTATATCGATTTTATTGGTGTAACGTGTATTACATGATAACCATATGTGTTGTTCTCAACACTTTAATCATATTAAACCATTGATATACATGTACTTACCGGATTTGCGATCAAGCCTCGAACCGAACACCAATCTTTATCAAGAGCGTAAGGTTTAAGTCCAAGCATAGCTTTCCCGCCATACTTGAATCTCTTAAACCAAGGCTCTGATACCAACTTGTAACACCCGTTCTTATAAATTAAGGTTTAACGTATCATTTACGAAAAACATTCATGTAATTAAGATTACATATGCATTGGAAATTACGGGTTTATTAAAACTTTTTACAATTTAAAAAGTATACAACATATCATGTGTACGTTCGTCGTTTAACATAATAACGATACAAAGTGCGGAAGCTTATTTCGTGATCGTGTTCGGTTCTTGCTTATCGCTTGATCTTCATCCGTGCACTCTTGGCATTCACCTATGTTCAAAACCAACTTAAAAGTTAGTTTTGATAGTCAAATATTAAGTTCAAACAAGTACAGGGGTTAAAAATGACAAAATTTAAAAATTTTCAGAGTTAGGGGGCTAGACGTGACGCCAAGGGCCTAGGTGTCACGCCTAGCCCTGTTTTTCACAGCCTGTTCCCTTAGCTGATGCTGTACATACACAGCACGATCTGATTTCACGGAAACGGCCATAACTTTTTCGTTATTGATCCGTTTTACCCGATTCTTTTTCCTACGCGTCCGTAATTTAATCCTCCATCTTATGGAGTTAAAATTCTACATCCAACATAAGAAATTTTGAGACTTCTAAGCCTTCGACTCGCTACCTTTTTACCGAATTTTAACCCGTTTATGCATTTTATCAAACAAACGTATTTATTTGATTCCTATATCTCATACACTTCTTCATATTAATGTTACCTACTATATTAGGTTCTAATCATAGGTTTATTACACCATTTAAACCCGTTTTCGCTCGTATGCTTATTTTGACCCGTTAAGGGTATTTAAGCACTTTCGAGCCTAAAATAGCTTTCGATTGCTTCTAGCATTCCATTACCACATTTCTTATCCTATAATCTCCCACCCCAACTGTATTTAAGGTAGGTTTAATGTGGTGATCAATATAAACCAAATTTTACCTCTCGAATCATTATTTTACGGCAAAAACTCAAATAGTGCCATTTAGCTAAAACAATACCTCTTTCCGCTTCTATACTTATTCTAAGTATTTACCTAGTCATAAAACTCGTTTCCAAACAACCTTTAAGGGTCGTTTGTTCCATTTAGCCTACAAGGGCGTTTTGGTCGATTTTAGTCCTTTTATGACGAAGGACTCTCTCTAAAATTATTCGACCAAAATAACACTTTTAACTACAACATAATTATGCGTACCTGGCCCGGATCAACAAGTAGACCCGATTTATACCTCGTTTTCATTATCACACCATCAATGGTGACGCAATTATCCGATTGGCTAATCGGTCCTGTTAACATAAGACTTGACAACCACATTAGTCGATATTGTCAAATGGTGTTATCATCACCATTCGACCCGTTTGGACTATATGCCCAACATTATCTATTTAATCAAATACATCGTTTTTGATTTCCAATTCATACATCCATCCTATCCCGGATTTTATAACCATACCCCTTTTTCTTTTACACTCTTTTCTTACAAATTCAACCCATTTCGGCTTACGCCATGGGTGTCCTTTTAACCTTGATTTACATTAGTCGACAATTGACAAATTTCCATATTTCCAATATTATCGTTATCACGTTTACAACGTATCGAATAAACGGGTATTCTACATAAGTGCGTAACTTACACTTACCTCGCATCCACGCCACTCTTTTCTTTCCGTACTTGCTCCGTTTGACCCGCTCCCTCCTCCAAGCTTTCATCTAGCTTGTTACGCGTCAAACTATTGTCAATCATTTACAAGGCGGTTAAATTAGTCATAAAAATCACGACTATTCCACCTCACTTATTTCCTATGCCGAAGCTACTATTTGACTTCATGATTAGTTAACTTAACTTATCTAAAGTTAACTACTTTCAATCGCATGGTTTACAATATTAAGTCTAAATCAACATAGTATTTAGAACTCTTATCACTTCATATCACGCGTAATTTCCATATCATTAGAATACGCGTTTTCACTCTAAATTTCAACACTTTAGTTCTCATTTAGGCATTTTAACAAACACCTAATGTGCATAATTTTACATATTTACTAACTAGTTCATAACTAGTTATTTTCACCAAGATTTACATCAAAAATCAAACCTCTATGTCTAGTGTTCATGAACTACATCAAGAACTTATATCATAACAATCAATATTCCTGAATTTAACATCCTAATTCAAGTGTTCATCACAATGACATAAAAACCCACTTAGCACATAATAGGGTAATTACCAAATCCCTAGTTTGACAACAATTCATCAAATTTTGTGCAAGGGTTTGTATCTGAACCAAGATATAATCACAATAACACTCAAAGATTCCACATTCATTCCAGAATTTTTGATTATGATTGTTCATCATAATCTCAAGGTATCACCAAAACATAAAATTCAACATACCTTGTAATCCCCATGACTTGGTGATCACGAATTTGTAATCATGCAGACGTTTTGGGTTTGATTTGAGCTTCAATTTGAGAGATTTGTTGGATTTAGGGCTAGAGCTCCATGAGCTTTCTCCTGGCCATCCTCACGCACGCACGCACACACACTTTTTTTTTTGTGTTGTATTATTTTTTTTTATATAAATGTTTTAATAAAACACTTTTCTAGTTGCCCATGTTTAGTCCCTCAAGTTTAGAGATTCATAATGAAACTATAACTCATAGTTTGTTATTTAATTACCCATTACTAACTAGGTTAATTTTACCTAGTTAACTTAGTGGGTTTCCGGGAGTTAAAACCCGTTTTATTTTAAGTCCCGTTGACTCGGGCTCTTATAAACTCAATTCTTTAATTCTTTGATTCGCTTGTATTTAATTATTAGGATTTCTTATTTAAATCCAATTATTTACCGGGTTATTTTTACTGCTAACGGTACTTTACCCGTCTTTTAGTATTAACGGAGTTTGATTACCAAACCTGTTTTCGGGGTGTTACAGCGGGCCTGTTTTTCTGTTTAACCCCTGCATGGGTATGTTATGTTGTTTCGCCCCTGCGTGGGCATGTTATTTCTTGTAGAAGTCCCGTTTAGGGCAAATCTGTACTTTTTTAATTTTGTAATGGAATGGTTGAAATTTAAATTTTCATTTTATTAAAACATATGCATAAATATAATATGTGAAATAAATGAAAATATAACATTCCTTTTTAAGATCTATTATTATAATAAAATGACAAAATCTTAAAAGGACAAGACCTAGCCATGTGTCATCTTAAGACAAGGCCAAAATGGTAGTTCCATAAATTAGATTCAGATCCTTATTAACACCTCAATTTAGGATTATTCTACGATAAATAATAATAAGAATCTTAAAGGTAAAACCTAGCCACATGTCTTTCTAGATATGGCCAAGACGGTATAACCTATTTCAAAGATTCAAAACCTTGTTAACATCTGCAAACATGTTAACACTCCTGGCAAAATGCAATTCGATAAAATCGCATAAGTCATCCTTACATTAGATTCTTCCAAATTCTTTTAATTAATTAAAACATCCATTAGTGATATAATGCCTACGGGCTCTACTCATTATCATATAAGACAAAAGACAGTCGTGGTCTTCGACCCCCTGTTAAGAAGAGGTAATGAATTAGAAATTAAAACCTCAATACCTTGATCCTATAAGATCAGGATTTAAAAATTTAAAACTGTCCATGTGATTCGGCCTTTTATGACATTAATGTATTTTAATTATAACTAAGGATTTGTATAGTGAAAAATCCTGAATATATATATATATATATATATATATATGCCTAACAAATTAATCGAAATGGTTTCTTAAATACCATGATTGATAAATCATCTAGAATGATAAAACTGTTATAGACCTCTGAGTAAATTAAAATCATTTATCTTATGTAGTAATCAAGCTACATGGCTGGGTCTGATGAAGTCAACAGCCACCCCAGAGATAATCATGACACCTCCAGAGTCAACGTAGCAGGAGCAGAACTACAAGCATTAATAGATAATGCTGTTACACGAGCTTTGGACAGACAGTTCAATGAATCCAGTGGTACCCATGTAAGGACCCAGTCAGCACCACACTCTAAACCACCCTCAAGAACTCATACTGATCACAAGAGTGATTCTCATCACTCATCGAACCAGAGGAGTGTTCCATCTAAGAAAATTATGCGGAACCAAGAACCACGTGCTAAAGGTTGCACCTATAAGTACTTTGTTTCCTGCAAACCCAGGGATTTTACTGGGGAGAAAGGAGCAGTTGACTGCATGTCATGGTTAGATGAGATGGACACCGTGATAGATATCAGTGGTTGCGCTAATAAGGATGTGGTAAAGTTTGTATCTCAGTCATTCAAAGGCGAGGCATTAGCATGGTGGAGATCTTTGATCCAGGCCACCGGACTGTACAATTTAACATGTGATCAATTTGTTGCTCTCATCAAGGAGAACTACTGCCCTCAGCATGAGGTTGAAAAGATTGAGTCTGATTTCTTGTCTTTAGCTATGAAGAATCTGGATTGTCAAGCCTACCTTACGAGCTTCAACACAATGTCAAGGTTGGTTCCTTACCTTGTGACACCGGAACCCAAAAGGATAGCTCGTTTCATTGGGGGTTTAGCCCCAGAAATCAAGGCGAGTGTGAAGGCCTCCAGACCAGCTACTTTTAGGTCTGCAGCTGATATATCATTGTCCCTTACTTTGGACGCAGTCAAGCAAAGATCACTCAGAAACACCGATGCTGAGAAGAGAAAGCGTGAGGATGACAACTCACGATGGTCAGACAAGAAAAATAAGGGAAACAATGACCACAAAAAGGGTTTTGGAACTAAAAAGGATGGTCATCAGTCGGGCGATAAGCCCAAGTGTAAAGTCTGTAAGAAGCACCACTTCGGGAGATGCAGATTCGAGTCGAAATCCCAATCGCAACCAAGGCCTTGTGGGATTTGTAAATCTTCTGAGCACAAGACATTGGACTGTAAGAAAATCAAGGATGCGACGTGCTATAACTGCAATGAAAAAGGGCATATCAAGTCCAACTTCCCAAAGTTTGCTAAGAAGGTTGAGGATGGGAAAAAGACCAATGCTAGGGTCTTCCAGATGAACGCACAGGAGGCGATCCAGAATGATAATGTCATAACAGGTACCTTCCTTATTAATGATGTTTATACAAGGGTGTTATTTGATTCGGGAGCAGATAAGTCATTTGTTGATGATAAGTTTTGTAAGTTGTTAAACCTACCTGTTAGAACCCTAAGCGTAAAATATGAGGTTGAATTAGACGATGGCACCATAGAAACCACATCAACCGTGCTAGATGGATGTTTCATATCCGCTAGGAACCACTCTTTTCCATTGTCCTTACTTCCTTTGAAGTTAGCCGGTTTCGACATAGTAATAGGCATGGATTGGTTATCCCATAACCAAGCTCAGATCGTGTGTGACAAGAAGCAAGTAGTGATCAAGACTCCGTATGGTGAGCCACTTACCATACAGGGAGATACTCAGTATGGGTTGCCTAAGCAAGTGTCTATGCTTAAGGCATCAAGGTGTATGAAGAAGGGTTGTGTCATCTACATGGCCCAAGTGACTATTGATGAGCCGAAGCCTAAGATTGAAGATATCCCTATCATTTCTGAATATCCCGAAGTATTCCCTGAAGAACTACCTGGTTTGCCACCAGATAGGCAAGTAGAATTCAGAATTGACATTATTCCAGGAGCAGCACCTGTTGCTAGGGCACCTTATAGGTTGGCACCAACAGAGATGGAAGAATTAAGGACTCAGCTAGACGATTTGTTGGCAAAAGGTTTTATATGCCCTAGCTCGTCTCCATGGGGAGCACCAATCCTATTTGTGAAAAAGAAGGATGGATCGATGCGTCTATGCATCAATTAACGTGAGCTCAACAAGGTTACTATCAAGAATAGATATCCATTGCCCAGGATCGACTATTTGTTTGATCAATTGCAAGGGGCAAGTTACTTCTCTAAGATCTACTTGAGGTCAGGCTACCATCAACTGAAGGTTAAAAATGAAGATGTGCACAAGACTGCATTTAGAACTCGTTACGATCATTACGAGTTCCTAGTGATGCCTTTTGGGCTCACTAATGCACCAGCAGCATTCATGGATCTCATGAATCGCGTCTGTAAGCCCTACCTAGATAAATTCGTCATCGTCTTCATCGATGACATTCTCATTTATTCAAAGAATCAAGCTGACCACGAGAAACACCTTCGATGTATTCCGGAACTGCTTCAACAAGAGAAGCTTTATGCCAAGTTTACAAAATGTGAATTCTGGCTTCGTGAAGTCCAATTCCTTGGACATGTGGTTAGTGAGCGTGGTATCCAAGTTGATCCTGCTAAAGTTGAAGCTGTCATGAATTGGCAAGAGCCAAAGACGCCTACCGAAATTCGTAGCTTTCTAGGTTTAGCAGGATACTACAAAAGATTTATTGAAAACTTCTCAAGGATTGCAGCACCCCTGACTCTACTAATTCGAAAGAATAACAAGTTTGACTGGGGGCCTAAGCAGCAAGAATCTTTCGATATTTTGAAGAAGAAGTTGAGCAACGCTCAAGTACTGACGTTGCCAGATGGAATCGATGAATTTGTAGTTTATTGTGATGCATCGCACACATGTATGGGATGTGTGCTTATGCAAAAAGGCAAAGTTATTACCTACGCTTCTCGACAATTAAAAGTGCATGAAAAGAATTACACCACCCATGACTTGGAGTTGGGTGCGATGGTATTTGCACTAAAACTATGGAGGCATTATTTGTATGGAACTAAGTGTGTAATCTATTCTGATCACAAAAGCCTTCAACACATGTTCAATCAGAAGGACTTGAACATGAGGCAGCGACGATGGATGGAAACTTTAAATGATTATGACTGTGAGATAAGATACCATCCCGGCAAGGCGAATGTAGTCGCCGATGCCTTAAGTAGAAAGGAAAGGGTGAAGCCTATAAGAAATAATGCCAAGAGCATTGAATTAAGGAATAGTTTGAATGAAAGGTTATTAGCTGCACAGAAGGAAGCTGTATTAGTGTAACACCTCGGAAATTCACGTCCTATAATAGGTTGACACGTGTCATAAAGTTTAAACGTGTGAAAGAAATATTATGTAAGGACTAAAGTTGACAAACGTGGAAAGTATGTAAATATACGTATTCTAAGTGTCAACTGTGAATAAATATATTGTATTTTAACTCTACAAGATGCTCATACCTTCAAACGAATAAATCATGGATCATACGAAGTTAAAAGTGAGTGATTTCAAACTACAGGGACCAATTGTGTCAACATGTTAAATTATACCTCTGAGTGACCTTTTGACAAACCCGAAGCTTTGTAAATATTAATTATGCTCACGAGAATGCACCATAAAAATCTCATAAAGTTTCGTTAACGTATGAGAAAGATATGATCAAATTCGTGTGCGAAGCGTTAAAGCGTAAACGTCGAAAGTTAGGACTTTTCGGGTGAAAATAAAGTTACCCGGGGACTTGGCAAAGTGGGCATATGTTTTAAGGCCTTAGTAGATCAATTATAAGGGTTTAACATGCAAGAAATCAGTGCCTATTCGAGTTTTGAAGAGCCAAGGACTGATTAGCAAATGAAATCAAGATAATGATCTGCAGGGGGGCTCGCGCCACGCGAGGGGACCCTCGCGCTACGCGAGGGTGGCCCAGAACCGCAAAACATGGGCTGTTGTCTGCCAAGTGTTTTGTGCGCGACCTTTACCCGTTTTTCCACTTCTCCTGGCCCCTAAAACATCCCCTAAGCCTCTAGGACACCTGTTGATCAATTGTGGGCACTCATAGACTTAGTTGTCAACTTCTTATGGTGGGAATTTCACTATATAAGGCACTCCATGTTGCAAACATTCTTCACACTTGCATCTGATCATTTGGAGCATTTATGGAGCTAAGGAACTCTCTCATTTGATCTTAAGTCGTGCATAGGACTCTTGTAAGTCTTCTAGTTCTCCTTTGTTTGAGTTTAGCTTGGTTAATTAGCTAAAAGTCAAACCGTCGTAATTACGGTTTGACTTCGAGATTAGTCAATAATGGCTCAGTCATATCTCGAAGTAGAAGTAGTTATAGGATGGTATTTATGTGGGTAATAAAACCCCAAAAGGGTTTCCCCTGATCACCATCCTAACCAGGTCAAATGCCGGGTCAAACCTTTACTTAAAAAGTCAATATAATGCTTAAAATGACATTTATGCATAATTAGCTATCTAGAACACATATAACCTGTTTGATCATTGTTATAACTTAGTAATTAGTGTAATAACATGTTCAAACCTGTTCAACCCGACTATTTCCTGATTAGACCCGGTTCGGAACCGAAAGTCACATAGTTTGACTATCACTTTGACTTTCAGTTCTGACCCGTTTAGGCATATTTTAGAAATGCCTCAGAGATTTAATTGGACTAGGATACATGTTAGAACAACCCCCTGTGATTATACACCTTGGTTCACTAGTTATCCAATTAATATGCATGTTTCCGTTAATTGCTCATATGTTGACCGTTATGCCCTTATTACCTTAAAACATGATTTATGAAAATGTAAAAGTGTAGAAACCTTTGTTACTGATATATAGACTTGCATGCAAAGTTTGACATCAGTTTGACTTGTAGATTAAGAGTTATGCTCATTATCGCAAAACTAATGCTTTATGTTAACATAATGGCGTAATTAGCGTATAGCCTAGTTAAACATACTTTTTGGTATCAAATATTTTACCCGCTGATATGATATATTATTTTGGGATTTTTGAAGATTTTTAATTAATTTTAGGCTGAGCATAACTCGTAGTCGTAGGCTTAATTCGGTAATTGTCGATTTTGCCCTTACGGGCCATAAAATGAGTTTTACATATCTAAACAACTCCAAACCTTTTGCTACTGATTAGTTATGATAAATAAATTATTTTAAGCCTTCTGGAAATATAAAAATATCAGATTTAAGTATCGAACCCGGTAATGGCCTTTAATCGCCTAAATTAGCGTTTTTAACGCATAGTATGTTTCAAAATCATATTGGACATACCCGGGTTGATACCTACTGATATAAGAGGCAAATTATAATATTTTAATATTAAGCAAAGGTTGATAAAACTCAGAATTCAGTTTTGAGCTTTTCGGCTTATGTGAAATTACCAAAATACCCCTACGGGGCCAAGTTTGGTTAAAAATGATAAGTTTCACATACATGCTTTAACCTACTGATGTAACTTAGCAAATTGAGTATATTTGCTGATTACATCAGACCTGTAACTCAGGTTGTCGCTTAAAACCTTTTATAAACTTTTAAATGACCAAACTACCCCTACGGGGCCTAGTTTGGGTTTAAACACATTTCGGGCATAACGAAAGACACCTTACTGATGTCACAACATATTTGAGACGTAATTAACTTAGGAAACCTGTATATAGCTCTCATGACTAACCGTCACGCTTATTACACGTACGGTCCGGTTATGTAACTAGTTTACATAAATTAGCCGAAACGGGTCAAACCTTAACGGTTTTATCTCAAAATCCAGAATGTGAATAATAAACCCATATTAAACAAGTCTTCAAACTTGTCGGGTCTGAATCACATTCTATCCGGTCTTCGCTTAATCGTGCGTACGAACCGTATCTTGAAACTAGCCGGTCTAAGCTTAAGCTTAATAAAAGACCCGTTAGAATTCTAATAGGTTATATTAAACCTTCGTTCCAGATTAGGAGAAACAGTAAAAGCTACGTGCATTCTGCTTATTGTGATTTATACTTGCATCAGGTAAATACTTTTAACTTATTTTCCCTATACGGGCTTGGGTTACGGTACATAGCGTACCGCTTGATCGGGCATCAAATCTCCACGCTTAGTGGGTAGTTGAATAATTTGATCGGCTCGTTAAAACAGTCTTGTTTACTTTACAGCCTTTGGGGGGTTAATGACCATGTCCCGGATATCCCTGGCATCATCTTACGAGATGGCCACGACCTGAGCACGGGGTGTAGGCGTACTCCCGTGTATAACTCACTTAAAGTGGTGTGTCTATTGATCTTTAACCCGAATTTGATTCGGGCTACTGAACGCATAAGTAACATGTAATTCGTTCACAAGATTATAATATTAAATAATTCTCCCAAGTTAAATAAAATGATTTATGCCACGTGCATCCAAACCAATTTTCAATCATTTTCCAAAATGAGTCAGTTGAATGTATTTACCAGTGTAAACTGACGTATTTTCCCAAAAAGACTGAATGCAGGTACTAAACGAAATTTGGCTGGATTGTCTCCTAAGCATCAATAAAAGTCTCGCAAGCTTAGAATGCCAGAAGTCTGTTGAACCATAAATATTATTTTGTTTCGATCCGTTCTGTGGATAAACACCGGATATTGTGACTTTGATTACAATAAATAAATTCGGTTGTATCTTATTTTTAAATTGCTTCTGCTGTGCATTATTATATTGTGTTGTTTGACTATTACGTTGCCAACCACGTCACGATACTCCCCCACCGGGCCCACCGGTGACACGTGGAAATCGGGGTGTGACAGGTTGGTATCAGAGCCAACTCTGAGTGAATTAAACACTAGCCTTTTGTGTTTAATCTCAGTTACACAATTGCACATATCTAAACCTTCGAGTCTAGACTTATAACGTAGGACAAATTCCACCTTATTTGGTTTTGTTTTTGTCCTTTAAATTTTATATTTGTTATTGTTAGCTCATGCTTTATTGACAGGAATATCAAAATGCCTCCAAGATTTCTCCGGACACGGGGACGAGGACGAGGAAAAGGGCCAGTTACAGCCCCCAACGACCATGAAGCAGGGCCGTCTAATACACGAGCTCCAGCTGCGACGGAAAGCGAGAACCCCCGCCGAAACAGGCGCAGCCAGTTCGAACCAGCAAGGCGATCCGTTTCGCACAGCTCTACCCCTCCAGTCCACAACTCGTATGGACCACAATCAGAAGACGAGCCTAACAACCCTCTGCCTTCATACATACAACTTCAGAGATCCCTATCTCATCATTCATATGGAGACCCTACACCTATCTTTCGGGGACAGTTTAACCCAGTAGGGTTCATCCCAGAGCCCGTGGGTTTTAACCCACTGGGTCCAGAGGACCACTTTTCAGAGGATCACGCGGATGATATGGACGAGGATACGGACCCCGTCATGCCGGCAAGTGGTACTCCAAACCATCCGATCGAAATCTCCGACGGATCTTCTTTTCACGGATCACCCTATGGTGGTCCAGATAGTTTCCAAGCCCTCTTTAATCAGCACCAGTGGTATTATACACCATCACACCACTCGTCGTCTCATGGGCAGCATCAGCAGCAGCAGTCTCAGCAGCAGCAGGAGCCACAGCCACAGCCGCATCATCAAGATTCATCCGAGGATCACCGATTTGTGGCAGTTACGCCACCACCTCCACCGCCACCAGTTCAACCGGCACCTCCTCAACCGCCAAGGCGTAGGAGAACCGGTGCACGCATGTCGGTGCGACCAGGGGACTTTCATTTTAGCTCCCCACGGCAGTCAAGTGCTAGTCACTACCCGCCATACCAGGAGGACCCACAAATGGGTGGACCCTCCAACCCTGCTGTACTACAACCACCGCCGATGGGATTTGATAACCCAATCCCGGCATATACGAGTGGCATGGGCTACAACCCGTTTGAACCCCCAACGCATCACGACTATGGGTACGCGGAGGCTGATCCGTACATGTTAGCAGCGAACTACAACACCCAAGGACCCTATGGGGATCCATGGGGGTGAGTTACCCGACACAGGGATACGCGATACCTCCTAGACCCATCATCCGGACTCAATCGCAGCCACCTAGATTCTCACCACCCGAACATGAAGAACTCCTGCAAAGGATAAATCAAGTTGAACGAGTAGTTCACGAAGACCGCCAGGAGAGGCAAACATTCTTCCAGGGATTAGTGGGATTGATCAAGGGGAAGAACAAGAAGGATCGTTGAATCTTTCCATAGTTATTTTCTCCTATATTTACTGTTGAGCCCCTGCGTGGGTATATTTGGTATGTTGCTTTGAGCCCCTGCGTGGGCATGCTTGTTTGTTTGAACCCCTACGTGGGTGTATTGTTAGTGTGAGTCCCTGCGTGGACTATTATATTATGTAGTCCCTACGTGGACATGTGTGATATTTGGCCCCTGCGTGGGCATGTGTGTTATTTAACCCTTGCATGGGTAAATTTGTGATTTGAAAGACCCGTTTAGGGCAAGTGTGTAATGCTTTGAATAAATAAATGGAATGGTTGTTTTTATAAATTTCATGATTGTCAATTGTGCATATATACTTTATGGATGAAATAAATAAATTAAAAGCATTCCTTTTAAAATTAATCTGCTTATGTAATTATCTAATTAAGGATCTTAAAGTGTGAAACCTAGCCTCGTGTCAAATATAAGACCGGGCCAAAATGGTAAGACCTGTTTAAAAGATTCAAATCCCTGTTAACATCTTAAAACATGTTAACACTCCTGGCAGAATTGATTCGTTAAAATCACATGTCATTTTTTTTTATATATATAAGGATTCTTTAGAAGATTCCAAACCCAGTTTAATGATCTCTAAATCCTGGGTCTAGATCATCAATTAAGATGATCATATTTTACCATACTTGGTAATATGATGCCTACGGGCCCCGCTCACTTTTATATGAGCCAAAAGATAGAGGTAGCTATGACTCCCTGTCCGATAAGGGTAATGAACTAGGTTCAAACCTTAAAAGTCTTGATTCCCTGAAATCATAGATTATAATTTAAATTGTCCATGTGACCAAGCCTTATGTGCTAACATATATTGTTATTGTTTATGGTTAGGATAAATTTTAATTAAAATCCTAAATTAATACGATTAATAAGTTAACCACATGTGGTCTCTGTTACCATGGTTAACGAGTTACCCTAAGGGGTAATTCCATGATAAACTCCCAAATAAAATATTGACCTTGTTTTCTGCAACAGTTCAATACAAATGGCTGAATCAAATGAAGTAAATAGCCATCCAGTGGAGCCAAATGAGAACGCCCAGATTACGTTAACGGGTGCCGAGTTAAGAGCAATCATAGACGGCGCTGTTACTCAGGCTTTGGATAGACAGTATGAGGAATACAGTGGTACTCGAAGTAGGACCCACTCTGCATCACATTCAAAGCCCAGGACACATTCTGAGGCTCATAACAAGCCTCCTCCCAAAAAGAATGGACCCAAGAAAGACGGTGATGACCGTCAGTCCACCAACAATCAAAGTGTTCCATCTCAGCAATTGGTACTGCATCAGGGACCCCGTAACAAGGGTTGCACTTATAAGTACTTCGTGTCTTGTAAACCCAGGGATTTTACTGGGGAAAAGGGGGCCGTCGACTGTATGACTTGGCTGGACGAAATGGACACGGTGGTGGATATCAGCGGGTGCGCTGAAAGGGATATAGTTAAGTTTGTGTCACAGTCCTTCAAGGGTGAAGCACTGGCATGGTGGAGATCTCTGATGGAGGCCTCCGGAAAGATCCCGTTGTATAGCATGTCGTGGGATCAATTCATTTCCCTGATCAAGGAAAATTTCTGCCCTCAACATGAGGTGGAGAAGATAGAATATGACTTTCTATCATTGGTGTTGAAGAACCTCGACTGTCAAGCTTACCTGACAAGCTTTAATACGCTGTCCCGGTTGGTTCCCTACCTGGTAACCCCGGAGCCAAAAAGAATCGCTCGCTTTATTGGTGGTTTAGAACCCGAGATCAAGGCCAGTGTAAAAGCTTCTCGGCCAGTTACCTTCAGGTCTGTAACTGACCTTTCCTTATCCCTCACTCTGGATGCGGTCAGACAGAGATCACTGAGGAATAAGGCGGCCGAGAAGAGGAAGCGTGAAGATGATGGTTTGCGAAGGTCGAACAAGAAACACCGTGGGAACGGTGATAACAAGAAGGGATCCGAGTCGAGGAAGGATGGGCATAGGTCTGATGAGAAGCCCAAGTGTAAAGTTTGTAAGAAGCAGCACTATGGAAAGTGCAGACTGGAGTCGAACTCTCAGACCCAGTCAAAACCCTTTGCTTGTGGAATTTGCAAGTCCACGGATCACAAAACCCTGGATTGCAAAAAGATAAAGGATGCAACGTGCTACCGTTGCAATGAGAAGGGGCACATCAAGACCAACTGCCCGAAATACAACAAGAAGCCTGAGGAGGCTAAGAAGACTAATGCCAGAGTCTTCAGAATGGACGCGAAGGAAGCTGTGCAGGACGATAATGTCATAACAGGTACATTCCTTGTAAATGATGTCTTTGCAAGAGTACTTTTTGATTCAGGCGCAGATAAGTCTTTCGTAGATCATAAGTTTTGTAAATTGTTGAATTTACCTGTCAAAACCTTAAGCGTAAACTACGAAGTAGAGTTAGCAGATGGTACCATAGAAACCGTCCCTACTGTGTTAGATGGATGTGTTATATCCATTAAGAACCATTCTTTTCCTCTGTCTCTACTTCCGTTTAAATTGGCTGGTTTTTGACATAGTTCTGGGTATGGACTGGTTATCTCATAACCAGGCCCAAATTGTCTGCAACCAGAAACAAGTAGTAATAAAGACTCCGTCCGGTGAACCACTTACCATTCGGGGAGATACCCAGTATGGGCTGCCTGAGCAGGTGACTATGCTCAAGGCTTCCAAGTGCTTGAAGAAGGGGTGTGTCATTTACATGGCGCAAGTGATTATTGATGAGCCTAAAGCGAAGTTAGAAGACATCCCTGTCATTTCTGAGTACCCAGAAGTATTTCCTGAAGATCTACCTGGTCTACCACCAGATAGACAAGTCGAATTCAGGATCGATATCATTCCCGGAGCGGCACCAGTTGCCAGAGCACCATACAGATTGGCACCCACGGAAATGAAGGAGTTGCGGACGCAGCTAGATGAATTGCTGGCTAAAGGTTTCATTAGACCTAGTTCATCTCCTTGGGGAGCGCCAATCTTGTTTGTCAAGAAGAAGGATGGATCGATGCGTCTATGCATCGACTATCGCGAGCTTAATAAAGTCACGATCAAGAATAGGTATCCTCTGCCCAGAATCGACGATTTGTTCGATCAGCTTCAAGGGGCAAGTTACTTCTCGAAGATTGATTTGAGGTCAGGCTACCATCAGTTGAAGGTTAAGGATGAAGACGTTCACAAGACTGCATTCAGAACTCGTTACGGTCACTACGAGTTCCTAGTGATGCCTTTTGGGCTCAACAATGCACCAGCCGCGTTCATGGATCTCATGAATCGCGTCTGCAAGCCTTACTTAGATAAATTTGTTATCGTCTTCATCGATGACATCCTTATTTATTCTAAGAATCAAGCTGACCACGAGAAACACCTTCGTTGTATTCTCAAACTTCTACGTCAGGAGAAGCTCTACGCCAAATTCTCTAAGTGTGAATTTTGGCTACGAGAAGTCCAATTCCTTGGACACATGGTTAGTGAGCGTGGTATCCAGGTGGATCCCGCTAAAGTTGAAGCTGTTATGAATTGGCAAGAGCCAAAGACGCCTACGGAGATTCGTAGCTTCCTGGGATTGGCAGGATACTACAGGCGTTTCATTGAAAATTTTTCAAGGATTGCTGCACCCCTAACTTCCTTGACCAAGAAGAAAGTAAAGTTCGTTTGGGGCCCTAAGCAGCAAGAGTCCTTCGATGTTTTGAAACAAAAGTTGAGCAACGCTCCTGTGCTTACCTTACCTGAAGGCGCTGAAGAATTTGTAGTTTATTGTGATGCATCACACACTGGCATGGGGTGTGTGCTTATGCAGAAAGGCAAGGTGATTGCCTATGCATCGCGACAGTTAAAGGTGCACGAAAAGAATTACACCACCCATGACTTGGAATTGGGTGCCGTTATGTTCGCACTAAAACTGTGGAGGCATTATCTTTATGGAATCAAGTTTGTGATCTATTCTGATCACAAGAGCCTCCAGCATCTGTTTAATCAGAAAGAATTAAATATGAGGCAACGCCGTTGGATGGAAACTTTAAATGATTATGATTGTGAAATCAAATACCATCCCGGCAAAGCGAATGTAGTCGCTGACGCCTTGAGCAGAAAGGAAAGGGTTAAACCCATTCGAATCAATGCCAAGCGCATGGAAATAAAGAACAGTTTGATAGAAAGGGTGTTAGCTGCACAGAAGGAAGCTGTGTTGGAAGCTAACTATCCTAATGAAAAGTTAGGAGTAACTGAGGAGCAGTTAACTCTTAGCAAGGACGGAATTCTGCGATTAAATGGAAGAATATGGGTTCCAATTTTTGGAGGACTTCGTGATGTAATCCTCCAAGAAGCCCACAGTTCCAAATACTCCGTTCATCCTGGCGCCGATAAGATGTACCAGGATCTAAAGGCAAATTATTGGTGGATAGGCTTGAAAAAGTCTGTAGCCGCCCATGTAGCAAAATGCTTGACATGTGCGCAAGTCAAAGCCGAGCATCAGAAACCGTCAGGTTTGCTACAACAGCCTGAACTTCCTACGTGGAAGTGGGAAATGGTAACTATGGATTTTATTACCAAGTTACCCAAGACGAGGAAAGGAAATGATACGATATGGGTTATAGTTGACCGACTGACTAAGTCAGCTCATTTCTTACCCATCAAGGAGACTTATAGCTCCGATATATTAGCCCAGTTATACGTTGATAAGATTGTAGCCTTACATGGCATACCTGTAGCTATCATCTCCGATAGAGATACTAGGTACACGTCACATTTTTGGAAGAGCTTCTAGCAATCTTTGGGCACACGTTTGCACTTCAGTACGGCTTACCATCCTCAGACTGACGGTCAGAGTGAGCGTACTATTCAAACGTTGGAAGACATGCTGCGTGCATGTGCGATCGATTTGGGAGGTAGTTGGGATAAGAACCTACCATTGATCGAATTCTCCTACAACAATAGCTACCATACCAGCATAAAGGCTGCGCCTTTTGAGGCATTATATGGTAGAAAGTGTAGATCGCCAGTCTGTTGGGCGGAAGTTGGAGAAGTCCAGTTATCAGGACCAGAGATCGTGTTCGAAACGACGGACAAGATTGTCCAGATTCGTAACAATCTCCAAGCTGCCCGGAATAGGCAGAAGAGTTACGCTGATCCAAGTCGTAAGGATTTTCACTTCAAAGTAGGTGACAAAGTCCTACTTAAAGTGTCACCCTGGAAAGGAGTGATGCGATTTGGTAAGAAAGGCAAACTAAGCCCGAGATACATAGGACCTTTCGAGGTTATCGAACGTGTCGGGTCAGTTGCCTATAAGTTGAACTTACCAGAGGAGCTCAGTGGAATTCACAATGTGTTCCACATCTGCAATCTAAAGAAGTGTTCCGCTGACGAATCACATGTCATGCCACATACAGATGTGCATATAGACGCGAGCTTAAAATTTGTTGAAAAACCTTTGTCGATTGAAGATCGACAGGTAAGGAAACTTCGAAGGAAGCATATACCTTTTGTAAAGGTCAAATGGGATGCCCGTAGAGGTCCCGAATACACGTGGGAGGTTGAATCCACGATGAAAGAAAAGTACCCTTACTTATTTCAGTAAATCTCGGGTCGAGATTTATTTTAAGGGGGTGAGGATGTAACATCTCGGAAATTCACGTCCTATAATAGGTGGACACGTGTCATAAAGTTTAAACGTGTGAAAGAAATATTATGTAAGGACTAAAGTTGACAAACATGGAAAGTATGTAAATATACGTATTCTAAGTGTCAACTGTGAATAAATATATTGTATTTTAACCCTACAAGATGCTCATACCTTCAAACGAATAAATCATGGATCATACGAAGCTAAAAGTGAGTGATTTCAAACTACAGGGACCAATTGTGTCAACATGTTAAATTATACCTCTGAGTGACCTTTTGACAAACCCGAAGCTTTGTAAATATTAATTATGCTCACGAGAATGCACCATAAAAATCTCATAAAGTTTCGTTAACGTATGAGAAAGATATGATCAAATTCGTGTGCGAAGCGTTAAAGCGTAAACGTCGAAAGTTAGGACTTTTCGGGTGAAAATAAAGTTACCCGGGGACTTGGCAAAGTGGGCATATGTTTTAAGGCCTTAGTAGATCAATTATAAGGGTTTAACATGCAAGAAATCAGTGCCTATTCGAGTTTTGAAGAGCCAAGGACTGATTAGCAAATGAAATCAAGATAATGATCTGCAGGGGGGCTCGCGCCACGCGAGGGGACCCTCGCGCTACGCGAGGGTGGCCCAGAACCGCAAAACATGGGCTGTTGTCTGCCAAGTGTTTTGTGCGCGACCTTTACCCGTTTTTCCACTTCTCCTGGCCCCTAAAACATCCCCTAAGCCTCTAGGACACCTGTTGATCAATTGTGGGCACTCATAGACTTAGTTGTCAACTTCTTATGGTGGGAATTTCACTATATAAGGCACTCCATGTTGCAAACATTCTTCACACTTGCATCTGATCATTTGGAGCATTTCTGGAGCTAAGGAACTCTCTCATTTGATCTTAAGTCGTGCATAGGACTATTGTAAGTCTTCTAGTTCTCCTTTGTTTGAGTTTAGCTTGGTTAATTAGCTAAAAGTCAAACCGTCGTAATTACGGTTTGACTTCGAGATTAGTCAATAATGGCTCAGTCATATCTCGAAGTAGAAGTAGTTATAGGATGGTATTTATGTGGGTAATAAAACCCCAAAAGGGTTTCCCCTGATCACCATTCTAACCAGGTCAAATGTCGGGTCAAACCTTTACTTAAAAAGTCAACATAATGCTTAAAATGACATTTATGCATAATTAGCTATCTAGAACACATATAACATGTTTGATCATTGTTATAACTTAGTAATTAGTGTAATAACATGTTCAAACCTGTTCAACCCGACTATTTCCTGATTAGACCCGGTTCGGAACCGAAAGTCACATAGTTTGACTTTCAGTTCTGAACCGTTTAGGCATATTTTAGAAATGCCTCAGAGCTTTAATTGGACTAGGATACATGTTAGAACAACCCCCTGTGATTATACACCTTGGTTCACTAGTTATCCAATTAATATGCATGTTTCCGTTAATTGCTCATATGTTGACCGTTATGCCCTTATTACCTTAAAACGTGATTTATGAAAATGTAAAAGTGTAGAAACCTTTGTTACTGATATATAGACTTGCATGCAAAGTTTGACATCAGTTTGACTTGTAGATTAAGAGTTATGCTCATTATCGCAAAACTAATGCTTTATGTTAACATAATGGCGTAATTAGCGTATAGCCTAGTTAAACATACTTTTTGGTATCAAATCTTTTACCCACTGATATGATATATTATTTTGGGATTTTTGAAGATTTTTAATTAATTTTAGGCTGAGCATAACTCGTAGTCGTAGGCTTAATTCGGTAATTGTCGATTTTGCCCTTACGGGCCATAAAATGAGTTTTACATATCTAAACGACTCCAAACCTTTTGCTACTGATTAGTTATGATAAATAAATTATTTTAAGCCTTCTGGAAATATAAAAATATCAGATTTAAGTATCGAACCCGGTAATGGCCTTTAATCGCCTAAATTAGCGTTTTTAACGCATAGTATGTTTCAAAATCATATTGGACATACCCGGGTTGATACCTACTGATATAAGAGGAAAATTATAATATTTTAATAGTAAGCAAAGGTTGATAAAACTCAGAATTCAGTTTTGAGCTTTTCGGCTTATGTGAAATTACCAAAATACCCCTACGGGGCCTAGTTTGGTTAAAAATGATAAGTTTCACATACATGCTTTAACCTACTTATGTAACTTAGCAAATTGAGTATATTTGCTGATTACATCAGACCTGTAACTCAGGTTGTCACTTAAACCCTTTTATAAACTTTTAAATGACCAAACTACCCCTACGGGGCCTAGTTTGGGTTTAAACACATTCGGGCATAACGAAAGACACCTTACTGATGTCACAACATATTTGAGACGTAATTAACTTAGGAAACCTGTATATAGCTCTCATGACTAACCGTCACGCTTATTACGCGTACGGTTCGGTTATGTAACTAGTTTACATAAATTAGCCGAAACGGGTCAAACCTTAACGGTTTTATCTCAAAATCCAGAATGTGAATAATAAACCCATATTAAACAAGTCTTCAAACTTGTCGGGTCTGAATCACATTCTATCCGGTCTTCGCTTAATCGTGCGTACGAACCGTATCTTGAAACTAGCCGGTCTAAGCTTAAGCTTAATAAAAGACCCGTTAGAATTCTAATAGGTTATATTAAACCTTCGTTCCAGATTAGGAGAAACAGTAAAAGCTACGTGCATTCTGCTTATTGTGATTTATACTTGCATCAGGTAAATACTTTTAACTTATTTTCCCTATACGGGCTTGGGTTACGGTACATAGCGTACCGCTTGATCGGGCATCAAATCTCCACGCTTAGTGGGTAGTTGAATAATTTGATCGGCTCGTTAAAACAGTCTTGTTTACTTTATAGCCTTTGGGGGGTTAATGACCATGTCCCGGATATCCCTGGCATCATCTTACGAGATGGCCACGACCTGAGCACGGGGTGTAGGCGTACTCCCGTGTATAACTCACTTAAAGTGGTGTGTCTATTGATCTTTAACCCGAATTTGATTCGGGCTACTGAACGCATAAGTAACATGTAATTCGTTCACAAGATTATAATATTAAATAATTCTCCCAAGTTAAATAAAATGATTTATGCCACGTGCATCCAAACCAATTTTCAATCATTTTCCAAAATGAGTCAGTTGAATGTATTTACCAGTGTAAACTGACGTATTTTCCCAAAAAGACTGAATGCAGGTACTAAACGAAATTTGGCTGGATTGTCTCCTAAGCATCAATAAAAGTCTCGCAAGCTTAGAATGCCAGAAGTCTGTTGAACCATAAATATTATTTTGTTTCGATCCGTTCTGTGGATAAACACCGGATATTGTGACTTTGATTACAATAAATAAATTCGGTTGTATCTTATTTTTAAATTGCTTCCGCTGTGCAATATTATATTGTGTTGTTTGACTATTACGTTGCCAACCACGTCACGATACTCCCCCACCGGGCCCACCGTTGACACGTGGAAATCGGGGTGTGACAATTAGAAGCTAACTATCCTGATGAAAAACTAGGAGTAACTGAAGAGCAGTTATCCTATGGCAAAGACGGAATCCTGAGATTAAATGGATGAATATGAGTTCCAGTATATGGAGGACTTCGGGATGTCATCCTCCAGGAAGCCCATAGTTCTAAATACTCCATTCATCCTGGAGCTGACAAGATGTACCAGGATCTAAGAGCAAATTATTGGTGGATAGGCTTGAAGAAGTCTATAGCTACCTATGTAGCCAAATGTTTGACGTGCGCTCAAGTCAAAGCTGAACATCAAAAGTCGTCAGGTTTGCTACAACAGCCTGAACTTCCCACCTGGAAGTGGGAAATGGTGACGATGGATTTTATCACCAAGTTTCCAAAGACAAAGAAAGGAAATGATACTATATGGGTCGTAGTAGATAGACTGACTAAGTCAGCACATTTCCTACCCATCAAGGAGACTCACAGCTCTGACATTTTAGCCCAGTTGTACGTAGATAAGATTGTATCTCTTCATGGCGTACCAGTGTCTATTATCTCTGACAAGGATACTAGATACACATCACATTTTTGGAAAATTTTCCAACAATCTTTGGGCACGCGCTTAAATTTTAGTACGGCTTACCATCCTCAGACGGACGGACAAAGTGAGCGTACCATCCAAACTTTGGAAGACATGCTTCGAGCATGTGTGATTGACTTAGGTGGTAGTTGGGATAACCACCTACCATTGATCGAGTTCTCCTATAACAATAGCTATCATACAAGCATTCAGGCTGCGCCTTTTGAGGCATTATATGGTAGGAAATGCAGGATGCGTATTTGTTGGGCAGAAGTAGGAGAAGCTTAGTTATCAGGACCTGATATAGTCCTTGAAACAACAGACAAGATTGTCCAAATTCGTGACCGACTGAAAGCTGCCAGGGATAGGCAGAAAAGTTATGCTGATAAGAGGCGAAAACCTCTAAAGTATGAGGTTGGCGATAAGGTTTTACTTAAAGTATCACCTTGGAAGGGGGTGATGCGATTTGGAAAGAAAGGTAAGCTAAGCCCAAGGTATATAGGACCATTCGAGATCATCGAATGTGTGGGAACAGTGGCTTATAAGTTGAACTTACCTAAAGAGCTCAGTGGTATTCACAATGTATTCCACATCTGCAATCTAAAGAAATGTCTAGCTGATGAATCGCTAGTCATACCACATACGGATGTGCATAAAGGCAAGAGCTTGAAATTTGTGGAAAAACCTTTGTCGATCGAGGATCGACAAGTTAAGAATCTTCGAAGGAAGCATGTACCTATTGTAAAGATCAAATGGGATGCCTGCAGAGGTCCCGAGTACACGTGGGAGGTAGAGTCCACAATGAAGGAAAAGTACCCTCATTTATTTCAGTAAATCTTGAGGTCGAGATTCCTTTTAAGGGGGTGAGGATGTAACACCTCGAAAATTTATGTCCAATAATATATCAACACGTGTCATGAGCTTCAAACGTGTAAAGGATTGAGTTAGAAGGACTAAAGTTGACAAACAAGGAAAGTAAGTGAATATAAGGGTTCAAAGTGTCAACAATGGATAAATATACCTTACTTTAACCCTACACGATGTTTATACCCTTAAACGAATGAATCATGGATCATTCGAAGCAAATTGTGGAAGAAAGTGAGAGATTACAAACTACAGGGGTTAAATGTGTCAACATGTTTAAAGTATACCTCTGAATGACCTTTTAGCAAACCCGAAATTAAAGGCTTTTCGGGTGATCACAAAGTTAACTAGGGACTTAACGATGTTTGGTTATGTCATGGAGCCCTTAAAAGTCAAGTTAGAGGACCAAAAGTGCAAGAAATAAACTTGAAACCACGTTTAAAAGGACCAGGGGCTGAATTGCAATTAAGTAAACTTGTTTGGCCTGTTCTGCGACTTTTAGGCGCCCCGCGAGAGGCCTTACGCGGCCCGCGAACAAGCACCAGCGACAGAATTGTTTGGCAGCTGCCAGTTTCAGCTGTGTAACCGACTTAAGGGCCTGTAAAATGATACCAGGGGCTGTGCAAATGGGAATACATGCACTAGGGACACTTGGGCATGATCTAACATCAGTTGTAGACCTATTTGTCATTATCTTGTTGATTTAAACTCACTATATAAGAGGACCTTTGTTGCAAACATTGAACACACTCACTTGAAATCTTCACAACTTCACTTCTGGAGAATTTTGGAGCTCAAGCACCCTTCCTAGGAGTCACTAGTCGTGCTTAGGACTATTGTAAGTGTCCTTAACCTTCCTTAATTCAGTTTAGCTTAGTTAATTAGCTTAAAGTCAAACTGTCATAATTAGAGTTTGACTTTGTGATAAATCATAATTTGTCCAGTCAATTTTCAAATTGAAAGTACCTATGAGTTGGTAATTATGTGGGCAATAAACCCTTAAAAGGGCACCCCCTGATTCCCACTCTAACTAGGTCAATTGTCGGGTCAAAGTTAATCTTAAAAAGTCAACAAAAAGCATTATTTTCAAATTAATGCAAAATTAGCAATGTAGGAGCCATGCAACCTGTTTTATCACTAATATAACTTGGTAATTAATGTAAGAACATGTTTAAACATGTTCAACCCGACAATTTTCAGTTTAGGTTCGGTTCGGAACAGAAAGTCGCATAATTTGACTTTTGCTTTGACTTTCAGTTCTGACCCAATGTAGCATGTTTTAGAAATGCCTTAGAGCCTTATTAGGACCAGGTTTCATGTTAGTATAACCCTCTGTGATTATACAACTTGGTTCATTAGTTATCCAATTCATATGCATGTTTCCGTTAAGTGCTTAAATGTTGACTATTATACCCATATGACCTTAAAACGTGACTTTTGAAAATGTAAAAGAGTAGAAACCTTCATTACTGATTTATAGACTTGTCCCTAAAATTTGACATCAGTTTGAGGTCTAGATTAAGAGTTATGCTCAATAGCGTAATTAGAAAGCTTTTTATTAATTAAACGGCGTAATTAGCATATAGCCTATCTAAACTAAATTTTTGATACCAAACTTTTTAACTACTGATATAAAATAATATTTTGGGATTTTTGAAGATTTTTATTTAATTTTAGGCTGAGCATAACATAGAGTTCTAAGCTTGATTCGGTAATTTCCGGTTTTGCCCTTTTGGGCTATAAAATGAATTTTACAAATCTTTTTGACACCAAACTTTTTTCTACTAATCTAATATGATGAATAAATTATTTTTAGCCTTCTGGAATTATAAAATATCAGCTTTTCTTATAAAACCCGAAAATCGCTTAAAATCGCCTTTTTACGCGTTTTAAACGCATAGTATGTACTAAAACTATTTTGAATATATAAGATTTTATACCTACTGATATTTTTAGTAAATTTTTATACTTTAACAGTAAGCAAAACTTTTTAAACTCAGATTTCCAGAATTGACCTTTTAGGCTTATGTGAAATTACCAAAATGCCCCTACGGTGCATAGTTTAGTTATAAATGTTAAATTTCACATATATGTAATACCCTACTGATATTACCTATTAATTTAAGTGTATTTACTGATTATATCAGACCTGAAACTCAGAATCATATTAAATCTCTTTTATGACCTTTTAAATGACCAAAATACCCATACGGGGCATAATTTGAGTTTAAATCCATTTTGGGCATAATAGAAGATATCTTACTGATGTCACAACATATTTAAGGCATATTAACTTAGGAAACCTGTTCATGAATCATTTGGTTACCCGTTACGCATTATTCGCGTTCGGTGCGGTTTATGTAACTAGTTTGCATAAATTAGCCGAAACAGGTCAAACCTTATCATTTTTGTCTCAAAATCCAGAATGTGTTTAGTTTACCCATATTACACAAGTCTCCAAACTTGTCGGGTCTAAATCACATTCTATTCCGGTCTTCGCTTAATCGTGCGTTTGAATCGTATCTTCTTTTAAAAACTAACCGGTCTAAGTTTAGGCTTAATTAAAGACCCGTTAGGAATCTAATAGGTTATTAAAAACCTTTGTTCCAGAATAGGAGACCCGGTAAAAGCTACGTGCACTTGCTGTTTGTGATTAATACTTGCAAAGGTAAATACTTTTAACTTATTTTCCCTATACGGGCTTGGGGTACGGTATATAAAATACCGCTTGGTCGGGCATTGAATTTTTAATTGTATGAAGGTTAAATTATTGAAATGTCCCGTTTAAATTGTTTTGTTTGCTTAAAGCCTTTGGGGGGTTAATGACCATGTCCCGGATATCCTTGGCATCATTTTACGAAATGGCCACGACCTAAGCACGGGGTGTAGGCGTACACCCGACAGTGCATATATATAAATAATAAGGTATAACCGCCGGTTTCGGGAATAACTCGCCGCGGGACTATATCATGTGGTGTGTCTATTAATCTTTAACTCGGTGTCAATCCGGGCTACTGAACGTATAACGAACATGTAATTCTCATACAAGTGTATATATAAATAATTCTCCCAAGTTATAAAATGTTTTGTGCCTTGTGCATTTAAATCAATTTTCTTAAACCTTTTCAAAATGAGTCAGTTAATTGTATTTACCAGTGTAAACTGACGTATTTTCCCAAAAAGGCTAAGTGCAGGTACTACTCGAAATAGGCTGGCCTCTCCTTAGCATCAATAAGAGTCTCGCAAACTTGGATGCATTTTAATTCTGATAAACTATGTTTCCTTTTTATTTGATCCGCCTGTGGATCCTTTACAGTCCGTTTGTAATACTTTGATATTACTTTATATTCGGTTTGTAATGTGATTCATCTTTTGCTGGGAAACAACATGCAGACCAGGTATTCCTCACACAACCTACTGTTATATATTTGAATGCTTCAGTTGAGGGGGAGTTGGAGGTACCGAGGTCTAGGATAGAGATGTTGGAAGAGTTGGGTTTAGATGATGGAAAGTTTAAGTTTGATATTAAAGATGAGATTCCTTCATCACCTGAAAAGGAATATGAGTTCAAATATGCTCATGGAGCTGATAATTACAATGATGTAATAGTTGAAGAAGGATCGGATTCATCTGATGAAGGTACTCCTTTTCACTATTCTGGAGTTGATGATTCATTTCCTACACTTGCCGAGATGTTCAAGGAACAGAATGAAGAGGAGATTAGAAGGAAAGTAGTGGAGAAGATCACTACTGAAGGTATTCCAAGAATAATTCCATGAGAAACCATGGCAGAAGAAAGAAAGAATTGGTTCAAAATCATGCCGAAAGAAAGGAAGTTCAGAAGACCTCTTCAATATTTCACGCGTAATGCTTATCAATCTTTGGGAGACATTCTTTCATAGGGTTATCTGGAAGATCAACAAGTGTGTGCAATCCGATGGGAGCTAGGGGTTCAATACTTTGAATTTCTGTCAGACATTAAAACCCTCCCGTGGTGGGACGTTGAGGAATTGGTGCAGATAAAAAACATAAAGCAATTCTATTATGGTCTTGATGTGAAGCAACATGATCAACACTTGTGGAAATACATCAAGCAGCAAGCAAAGGATAGATTTCCAGATTGGAAGCCACAATTCTCGGAACAAGATATAAAGATTGATCCTGTCACTGGAGAGAAAGATATTACACTGATTATAAAGCCGCCGAGGTGTTTGAAAAATATGTCGCTACGTGCTATGGAGCAAGATTTTCATGAGGACTTTCAGGGTTGGATGTACAACCAGAGCACAGCGGAAGCGGTGATATCTTTGTTTGATAAATCAAAGGGTGAATCGAGGAGGATCAGTTTGTTGGATCTAATGTGGTTGGTGAATTGCTCCAAGAAGGATATTGATTGCCTATTATACAACAAGATTGTTTATGAAAGGCCAGACAAAGTTCAAGCTCAGCAATATCAAAAGTTAGTGAACTTGTGCTACACGAAAGACATCAATTCTGGCAGATATTGGAAGTCAAAATGGAGAGACTTAGAAATTGATGAGTTCTTGAAGAAGTACAAGCGCAGTCAAAGATTCAAGGAGATTGCTGACAAAGCTGCAATACTTGGAAGATACAAGCTGATGAGACCTCCACCAACAGACCAGACACCGATTGAAAAAGAAGAAAACAAGATCCCAAGATGGGATAGGAAGCGTGATGGTGATCCTGTATATAGAAAATACTGGAATGAAGTTGGTAGGCCTCTTAGGCGAAAGATGCTTGCTGAAAGGGACAAAACGAAACGACAGAAAGCTAAGGAAGGAAGGCGCAGCAGGAAGACGGATTGAAGACTATGCAGGAAGGATCTACAGCTATATCCAAGGGGGAGTCTGTTAGTACAGATGTCTGTAGCTTCCGTCTGCATTGAATCTTATGTATTTTGTGCTTGTATGTCTTTTGTATATGTATGTACATATATGTATTATTGTGTAAAGACGAACTTGGATCGGAACGTTAATTGTCAGATGACATCCGATCGGATGGCAATCCGATCGGATGACATCCTCTCATCCCAGTTTGCCTATAAATAGTGGACTTGTGTCATTTTTCCACAACTTTTTGATGAAACATTGTAGCGAAGCTCTGCTTGTCTGAATTTCTACCGGAACCTCTGTATTTTCACTATCATTCAATAGAATTCACACGCGTTAAACGTTGAACTTGTTGTTGTTGATTCTTTGACATTATCGAGGGATTCCGCACCTTGATTCTGATCGATCCAGCCACGTTCTACTCGAACAGATCCTGCGAACACAGCCTAACAAGTAGTTAGGTTATTTGTGTAACTAATGGGTAATACTATCACATCGCTCACTCGAAACGCATCGCAACGCTCAACACGCAAAACGAAACGCCGAAACCTAACTCGCCGGACCACTTCGATCGAATGACCATTCGATTGAATGGTCATCCTGTAACGCCCTGCGTCCCTAAACTTTAGGCTATTGACAAGTTTAGTCCCTGGACCTTGCCTATTGTCAATTTTAGTCCCTGAACTATGAAGTCAATAATACTTTTGGTACTTGGTGAATTAAATGCCTAATTCTATATATTTGAAATGCCTAATTCTATATGCTTGGAATGCCTAATTCTTAATACTTTGGTGCTTGACTCTTGAGGCTCTTGAAACTTGAGACTTGGTTGAACAAGGGACTGGAGTCTTGTCATTGGCGGAAACTATGAAACTTTGAAATCTTTGGTCTTATTGCTATAATCTAGTTATGCTATTACCCAAATAAATACGCAACGCAACGCTTGATTTAACGCATGAATCGAATCAAACACGGAAAGGATGGATTGGCCGAGTGCCAATCCGATCGGATGACCATCCGATCGGATACCACCCGATCGGATGGCCACTCGATTGAGTTGCCATCTGATCCGTGCACACCACCTTACTCACCCTCCTTACACTATAAATAGGAGCTGTCACATCAGTCCTTCACTGATGTGACAGCCTCGCGCGACTCAGACGCACGCACACCACGTTTCTTTGATTTCTCGACGATTTCAGTACGTTTTACACTAGATCCTTGTACTTTCTTGATCTACACCTCATTCTCTACGTGATTCTCCTTTGAAATCGCACTTTTCACCGTGAAATCTCTCAGATCTGAGTTCTTGAGGATGATGTCATCATGGTGATTGTACAAACTACTATGTGATGTCATTCCTGGTAAGAACTAGCTTAGATATGAGGAATTCCATGTATTTTTCACTTAATCTAAGCTAAATCTAGGATTTTTCATAATAAAACTTAAGTTACCTTCATCTTTTCTTCAACTTTTCACTTTAAACGGGAGAATCCGGGTCTAAACGGACTGTAGACTTGATGGATAGTCTGGAGTTGGTTTGGAAACGGATTGTTGCTAGAGAAGACGACCATAGTACGGATTCCGACATAAACCCGTTATGAACAGACGACTGAATGGGCAGGGGTGATTCCCATCCGATCAGAACGGATGTATGTTGATGGGTTTACCATTGTCTCAGTACACACCGTGCCGTCTTCGTTAATCTAGAAACTTGAAACTTTACAAAATTATAAACGAAACAAGGACCACCCGATCGAGCAGCAATCCGATCGGATAGCCATCCGATCGAACAGCCACTCGATCAGGTGACACTTGTCTCATAATCTTGAACACTTGGAACTTTGAATCTTTGAAACTTAGGAAACTACCATCGTCGAATGGCAATCCGATCGGATAGCCATCCGATCAAACTGCCATCCGATCGGTATAGCTTATGCCTCTAAACCTTTCAAACTTTTTCAGAAACTTGAAACTTTGGAACCTTGATCGAATGGCAATCCAATCGGATAGCCATCCGATTGAACAGCCATCCGATCCCAGTAACCAAGACACTTAGCAACACCTACACTTGAATCGAGTGGCAATCCGATTGGGTAGCCACCCGTTCCCTCACACATTGTCACTTCAATCGACTGGCATTCCAATCGACTTGGCGCAATCTCGTTACTCTGTCCAATTCTCATCTGTTACAATCTAATCAGGCTAACTCTAAAGAGCTCCCTTTGATCCAATAACAGTCAACCTGTTAAGCAATCACTGTGAGTATACTCGATCCCTTTTGTTTTAAACTTTGGGATGTAACATGTATTATATTAAACTACGATACTTGAGACATTTGCAAACTAAACTCCATCCTATGTGTATGTGAAAATTGTGATTCTTGTATTCTATTTGTGCTATGTGAACGTTTAATCCAGGGTGTGTAGTTCCGCCTTAACATAGTAGCGCTATAGGAGATGCACCTCCCCATTATTCTCGGGGGTATTGTTAGGAGGATTCTAGTTTTCCTTGAGACTTAGGAAAACAACAAAGCATCGGGATACTTGGGCTATCACTGGTTGGACTGCGAACACTAGCTTGGCTGAAACTATTTTGTTACACTTACATACGGATATGAGTTGTTTTAATCTATTATACTATTACTCAAACTTGTATACTCGCCGGTACATTTTGTACTGGCCCTATTTTAATACATGTTGCAGGCTGATTGGATGCTGAGGAAACAAGTGAACCAAGCTAGGGTGATGCTTAGAAACCCACGTAGTTAATTAAACTTTGAACAATATTTGAGACTTGATGTACTTTGATACTTCGTGATGGTTGTTTGGTTTAGACAATGTTTGAATCTATCTAAATTCTAATGAAACTATTTAGTGTTATGGAATCTCATGAGCAATCTGAACGCTTAGTGCTCACACCCCCGATGTTTCCGCCATCGGTTGGGGTGTGAAAGATTGGTATCAGAGTCATAACTATAGGGAATTAGGATAAGTAGGAATACTTGCCCTAGTCTATAGTTCTAGGAATCTTGATTCTTATATGTTGTTTAAGACTTATGCATTCTACCGTATCTGCTTCCTAGCAGCACCTTCCTGCTAAACTTACATGCCTTTCCTAAGGCTGACACAATGTACACTCGATACTTTGAAAACACTGTTAATCAGTGTTTGTATTTTGCACGAGATTTACCCTCAAGTCAGGAGTGACATCCGAACCTTGATGGAAAATCTCCATATTATTCTAGTAAGGTCTTGTCTGCGGATAAGTACCAACACTATTTGGGTGCGACATTGTCAAGTTAGAGGTGAAACTCAGACCTTGACAACTAGTCCCACTCCTTGATGTTTTAATTATGTCTCGCCAAAGCCTCGAAATTTCCATTATATTGGGTACGTGAAATGACCACAAGGACGAATATCGTAGGCCTAACATCGATGATGTATTTATCTAAGTAAGTCAGGACACGTTGCCTCAATTCGAAAGGGGTTCGAATCACTTTGGTTAGTCACCGTTGTTCTACCCGGAACAATCTATGTTTTATGAGCCTACCTTTTATGTTATCTCAATTTTACATGTGGTTTTAGACTTGATTCTTCGTTCATATTGATTCTTCGTTCATTTTGAGACTTTTTACACAAATCGCACTTATGTCCACAATCTAAAACCTTAATTCTAATCTCAGAATCAAACTAAATTTGTGAAGCTTTATTCTATCATGAGGGCTTATATGAGAATCTTGATCGACTATGACACTATGTGAAACTATCTGATGAATCTATGTATTGTTGTGGTTATGAGACACTTAGTATAACATGACATGGAAACACGAGGGAGAAGTGACGTGTCTGAAGCAAGGTGGATATGCCGCTGGTACTTCCTATATATAAGTGTTTCCGATATGTTACCGACTTTCGTACTAAGTGCCATGCGAAACTTAGTGTTTTGCAGACCGGTGATGAGTTGGTTGAAATCTAATCCATGGGAAACTACTTGAGTAATCTATGAGGAATCTATGTGTAATCTAAGCATGTGTTGTTTTGAGAAACAAAATGCGAAACGTAGCCTAGCGCCGAAGACGAGGAAGACGTGGCATGTCCGAAGCATGGTGGATACGCCGCTGGTACTTCCTATATATAAGTGTTTCTGGCATGTTACCAAGTCTTCGTACCACGCGCTAAGTGAAGCTCGTAGTTTTGTAGGCTCGGGTTGAAGTTGTGTAATCTATTTGGGTAATCTATGTTAAATCTATTAGGTTAGTCTATGTTGAATCTATTTGGTTAGCCTATGTTGTGAAAGTGGTGGAATCTAATGTTATGGTTAACGAAGCGTGACACCGATGACAAGGGGGACGTGGCATGATTGAAGCATGGTGGATATGCCGCTGGTACTTCCTATATATAAATGCTTCCGTCATGTTGCTGAACTTTCGTAGCACGTGCGAGGCGGGAATTCGTTGTTTGTGGATTGTTAACACTAATCTCTCAAAATCTATGGAAAACTATGAAATCTATTGGAGTCTATTGAATCTATTAAAGTCCATTGAATCTATTGAAGTCTATGGAATCTATTAAATTCTATTGAAGTCTATTGGATCTATTAAAGACTATTTGAAACCTATCGTAATCTATTGAAACCTATGTGAATATATGATAATGATGATGAGTGTTTTTGCGACACGTAACATCACACCGACTACGAGGTCGAAGCGATTGTGCCCGAAGCGTGGTGGATACGCCGCTGGTACTTCCTATATATAAGCGTTTCTGACATGTCGCCAAACTTCGTACAACGTGCCATGCGAAGGTCGGGGGTTGCGGTATCTATGTGGATCTTGAATCTTAGTCTGTCATGTGTGAATCTATATTAATCTAGACTTATATGATCCTGTTGTTGGATCTTTAGGATGTCTTCCCGAAGGCACTCCGACACTCTCAAGAGATCCAGGGAAAAGTCTCAGAAAAAGATGATGTCCTTCATGGCCGATCAGATCGCTCGATTCGTGCCAAAGATCGTCTCTAAGATCCAAGGATCGAACACTCCACCCTCTTCTGTTGACTCTAAGACGGAGAAAGAAAAGTCTACAAAGTTCAACTACAAACATTTTGTCTCTTGCAACCCTAAGTGTTTCACGGGCAGTGATGGGGTGACTGTTATGCTCGAGTGGTTTGACAACGTCGAGGTTACCTTCATTAACAGCAATGCCCAGACCATCTAAAGACTAGGAGTGCAACGAGAATGTTTCAAGGTAGAGCGTTAGAGTGGTGGACACATGAGAGAAACATTCGATCGAATGAGGAAGCCTATGCTCTTCCATGGGCTGAGGTGCGAGAATTGATGATGCTGGAATTCTGCCCTCCTCATGAACAATTGAAGATTGAAGAGGAGTTTTGGCACTTGAAGTAGATTGGTGACCATAATCTGGCTTATACTACCCGTTTCAAGCAGCTCAGTTTGATCATTCCTCACTTGGTTTCTACTCCTAAGCGAATGATAACCAAATACCTCAATGGTCTACCTCCTGCTATGCGTGATTCTATTGAAGCAGCTCAACTCGGAAATATTGAGGAAGTCTACCGTCTTGCTGCAAGTCTCAACAACAACCGCGTTCGTGATAAGCAGTTTGCTAAACCTGCTCCTTCCAAGTCTGCACATCAAGTTACCCAGCAGCCAAGTGGCAGCAAGAACAAGAGGCGAAAGTCTCAGGGTTCAGGATGCAATGCTATTGTTCCTACTGCGAATCCTGCTGTTAAACCTGCTCCTGCTGCTACCGCTCAGAACATTGCTGCCCCTGAGGTCAAGAAACAGTACACTGGATCTTACCCCAAGTGTACCACTTGTAATTTTCATCATCCTGTTGCTTCAGCATGTCGTTTGTGCACCAACTGCAATCGCTATGGTCACACGACTCCCTACTGTCGTCAAGCTAATCTTGCTTAACCCGCTCAGCAAACCCCAGCTCAGGCAGCCCTACCAGCTCTCCCAGCTCCTCCGCAGAATCCCAAGCCAGTCAACGTTGTTCGTGCATGCTACAAATGTGGAGATACTACTCATCTTCGTAACCAGTGTCCTCAGCTGAACCAGGATCAACAGCCAGCCGCTCGTGTACGAGTGTTCAATCTTAATGCCAACAAAGCTCGTAACGACAATGACGTCGTTAATGGTATGTTTCTCGTGAATAACCTTTATGCTTCGATACTATTTGATACTGGTGCCGACAGAAGCTTTGTGTCCATAGAATTCGAATCCTTGCTAAACTGTGCACCCTCTATGTTACCTAATTCGGTTTAGGTAGAGATTGCTGATGGAAAGTCTATTCTAGTTGATTCTATACTCTGTGGTTGTTCCTTGACTCTTAACGACCATGTGTTTACTATTGATCTAATACCCATGCAATTGGGTAGTTTTGATGTCATTATCGATATGGATTGGTTGCGTAAGAACCACGCCGAGATTGCTTGTCACGAGAAGTTTGTTCGTCTACCTTTACCGTCTGGTGATATCTTGCATGTCTATGGAGACCGACCTTCGAAAGGGCTAAGGTTGATGTCATGCACACAAGCGAGCAGGTGCTTACGTAAACCGAACTTTGCCTTCTTGGCCCACGTGGTGGAACAAAAGAGCAAGGGGAAGAACATAAGCGATGTTCCAGTGGTCTGTGATTTCCCTGATGTCTTTCCTGAAGATCTACCAGGTCTTCCTCCTCCTAGAACCGTCGATTTTTGTATTGATCTCATACCTGGTGCGACTCCTGTCGCCAAGGCCCCGTATCGTCTTGCACCTTCTGAGATGCAAGAGCAATCTAGCCAGCTACAAGAACTACTCGACAAGGGATTTATTCATCCAAGTACCTCCCCGTGGGGTGCTCCCGTGCTATTCGTCAAGAAGAAAGATGGTTCATTTCGTATGTGTATCGACTACCGTGAACTTAATAAGCTTACCATTAAGAATCATTATCCTCTTCCTCGTATCGATGACCTATTTGACCAACTACAAGGCGCGTCATGTTTCTCGAAAATCGATCTTCGTTCTGGTTATCATCAGCTACGAGTTCTCGAGGATGATGTGCCTAAAACAGCATTTCGTACTCCTTATGGACACTACGAGTTCATGGTCATGCCTTTTGGATTGACCAACGCACCCGCTGGTTCATGGATCTCATGAACCGTGTTTGTAAGCCTTATCTGGATCGTTTTGTGATAGTCTTTATTGATGATATCCTCATTTATTCTAAAACTAAAGCTGATCATGCTCGACATTTACGCTTAATGCTTGAACTCTTACGTGGTGAACGCTTGTATGCTAAATTTTCTAAGTGTGAGTTTTGGATTAATGAAGTGCAATTTCTTGGTCACGTCGTTAGTAAGCAAGGTATTCATGTTAACCCATCTAAAATCGAAGCTGTGAAGAATTGGAGTACGCCTAAATCTGCATCTGAGATTCGTTCCTTCTTAGGATTGGCGGGCTATTACCGCCGATTCATCTCAGACTTCTCTAAGATCGTTGTTCCCCTTACTTCATTAACTCAGAAAGATGGACCTTTTGCTTGGGGTCCCGAGCAAGAGGAATCTTTTCAAACTCTTAAGACTCTTTTGTGTAATGCCCTTATTCTTACTCTTCCTGATGGGAATGATGATTTCGTGGTATATTGCGATGCCTCGAACCGTGGCTTGGGCTGTGTGCTCATGCAGCGAGACAAGGTTATTGCTTATGCCTCCCGTCAACTCAAGGTACATGAGAAAAACTATACTACTCACGATCTGGAGCTTGGTGCAGTTGTGTTTGCGTTAAAGATATGGCGACACTATTTGTATGGTACTAAGTGTGTGATTTTCACTGACCATAGGAGCCTTCAACATATCTTTGACCAAAAAGAACTGAACATGCGACAGAGACGTTGGGTGGAATTACTCAACGACTACGACTGTGAAATTCGCTATCATCCTGGCAAGGCAAACGTAGTGGCCGATGCTCTTAGTCGTAAAAATCATGTGAACGCTATCCGTATCTCTAATGATCTCCATGCGTGTATTCGTGATGCTCAGTATTCATCAGCAAGTGAAGGAAGTCTAGAAGTGGAAACCCGAGGCGCTAAGATTGAACAACTCGAAACCAAACCTAATGGACTCCAATACTACCACAATCGCATCTGGGTACCGGATCGCGATAATCTCCGCGAGCTTATTATGAATGAGGCTCACAAATCCCATTACTCTATTCATCCGGGCGCCGATAAGATGTACCATGATTTGCGTACAACTTATTGGTGGCCTGGCATGAAGAGGGACATTGCTGTATATGTTTCTAAATGTCTTACTTGTACCAAGGTTAAGGCGGAACATCAGCGTCCTTCAGGTCTCTTAGAACAAGCCGAAATCCCAGTTTGGAAATGGGATAGCATCGCTATGGACCTTATTACCAAGCTACCTCGAACACCTTCTGGTCACGATAGTATCTGGGTGATAATTGATCGTTTGACCAAATCAGCCCACTTTCTTCCTATTCGTGAAGATTATAAAGTGGAGAAACTTGCTTGAATCTATGCCAATGAGGTTATATGTCGTCATGGCATACCTCTTGACATAATCTCTGACCGTGATGGTCGTTTTACTTCACGTCTTTGGCAAACCTTTCAATCCGCTATGGGTACTCATTTGAATCTTAGCACGACCTTTCATCCCCAAACGGATGGGCAGACCGAGCGTACCATTCAGACCCTATAGGATATGCTCCGTTCTTGTGTCATCGACTTTGGTGGTAACTGGGATGTACATTTACCATTGATTGAGTTCTCGTACAACAACAGCTATCATTCCAGTATTCAGATGGCTCCTTTCGAAGCTTTATATGGCCGCAAGTGCCGATCTCCTGTCAGCTGGCATGAGATCGGTGACACGCAGTTTACTGGCCCTGAAATCATTCAAGAGACAACGGATAAGATTCTTCAGATCCGTGACAACTTGATCAAGGCTAGGAGCAGACAAAAGAGCTATGCTGATAATAGGCTCAGGCCTCTGGAATTTGATGTTCGTGACCGAGTTCTTCTCAAGGTATCTCCCTGGAAGGGAGTAGTTCGATTTGGTAAGAAGGGAAAGCTCGCACCTCGCTATGTGGGTCCTTTCAAGATACTCGAAAGGATTGGCAAGGTGGCGTACAGACTCGACCTGCCACAAGAACTAGACAATGTGCATCCAGTGTTCCACGTATCCAATCTACGTAAATGCCTAGCGGACGAGGAACTGCAGGTTCCCCTCGAAGACTTGCAAATAAACGAAACTGTACACTATGTGGAGAAACCGGTCGAAATCATGGATCAAGGAGTCAAGCGATTGAGTCGCAGGAAGATTCCCATTGTCAAGGTTAGATGGGAAGGAAAGCGTGGCGTCGAATTCACTTGGGAATTGAAAAGTGAGATGAAGGCCAAGTATCCGCAGCTCTTCAAGCAGTCTTCCTCTAAGATTTCAGGGACGAAATCTCCTAAAAGAGGGGAGACTGTAACGCCCTGCGTCCCTAAACTTTAGGCTATTGACAAGTTTAGTCCCTGGACCTTGCCTATTGTCAATTTTAGTCCCTGAACTATGAAGTCAATAATACTTTTGGTACTTGGTGAATTAAATGCCTAATTCTATATACTTGAAATGCCTAATTCTATATGCTTGGAATGCCTAATTCTTAATACTTTGGTGCTTGACTCTTGAGGCTCGTGAAACTTGAGACTTGGTTGAACGAGGGACTGGAGTCTTGTCACTAGCGGAAACTATGAAACTTTGAAATCTTTGGTGTTATTGCTATAATCTAGTTATAGTATTACCCAAATAAATACGCAACGCTAGAATGACCACCCGATCGGATGCCTACTCGATCGAGTTGCCATCCGATCCATGCACACCACCTTACTCACCCTCCTTACACTATAAATAGGAGCTGTCACATCAGTCCTTCACTGATGTGACAGCCTCGCGCGACTCAGACGCACACACACCACATTTCTTCGATTTCTCGACGATTTTAGTACGTTTTACACTAGATCCTTGTACTTTCTTGATCTACACCTCATTCTCTACGTGATTCTCCTTTGAAATCGCACTTTTCACCGTGAAATCTCTCAGATCTGAGTTCTTGAGGATGATGTCATCATGGTGATTGTACAAACTACTATGTGATGTCATTCCTGGTAAGAACTAGCTTAGATCTGAGGAATTCCATGTGTTTTTCACCGAATCTAAGCTAAATCTAGGATTTTTCATAATAAAACTTAAGTTACCTTCATATTTTCTTCAACTTTTCACTTTAAACGGTAGAATCCGAGTCTAAACGGACTGTAGACTTGATGGATAGTCTGGAGTTGGTTTGGAAACGGATTGTTGCCAGAGAAGACGACCATAGTACGGATTCCGACATAAACCTGTTATGAACAGACGACTGAACGGGCAGGGGTGATTCCCATCCGATCGGAATGTCTGTATGTTGATGGGTTTACCATTGTCTCAGTACGCACCGTGCCGTCATTGTTAATCTAGAAACTTGAAACTTTACAAAATTATAGACGAAACAAGGACCACCCGATCGAGCAGCAATCCTATCGGATAGCCATCCGATCAAACAACCACTCGATCAGGTGACACTTGTCTCATAATCTTGAACACTTGGAACTTTGAATCTTTGAAACTTGGGAAACTACCATCATCGAATGGCAATCTGATCGGATAGCCATCTGATCGAACTTCCATCCGATCGGTATAGGTTATGCCTCTAAACCTTTCAAACTTTTTCAGAAACTTGAAACTTTGGAAACTTGATCTAATGGCAATCCGATCGGATAGCCATCCGATCAAACAGCCATCCGATCACAGTAACCAAGACACTTAGCAACACCTACACTCGAATCGAGTGGCAATCCGATCGGATAGCCATCCGATCGGGTAGCCACCCGTTCCCTCACACATTGTCACTTCAATCGATTGGCAATCCGATCGGATGGCCATCCGATCGGACAGCCATCCGATCCAGTGACTGATCTGACACTTGGCGCAATCTCGTCACTCTGTCCGATTCTCATCTGTTACAATCTAATCAGGCTAACTCTAAAGAGCTCCCTTTGATCCAATAACAGTCAACCTGTTAAGCAATCACTGTGAGTATACTCGATCCCTTTTGTTTTAAACTTTGGGATGTAACATGTATTCTATTAAACTACGATACTTGAGACTTTTGCAAACTAAACTCCATCCTATGTGTATGTGAAACTTGTGATTCTTGTATTCTATTTGTGCTATGTGAACGTTTAATCCAGGGTGTGTAGTTCCGCCTTAACAATAGTAGCTCTATAGGAGATGCACCTCCCCATTATTCTCGGGGGTATTGTTAGGAGAATTCTAGTTTTCCTTCAGACTTGGGAAAACAACAAAGCATCAGGATACTTGGGCTATCACTGGTTGGACTGCGAACACTAGCATGGCAGAAACTATTTTGTTACACTTACATACGGATATGAGTTGTTTTATTCTATTATACTATTACTCAAACTTGTATACTCGCCGGTACATTTTGTACTGGCCCTATTTTAATACATGTTGCGGGCTGATAGGATGCTGAGGAAACAAGTGAACCAAGCTAGGGTGATGCGGAGAAACCCACGTAGTTAATTAAACTTTGAACAATACTTGAGACTTGATGTACTTTGATACTTCGTGATGGTTGTTTGGTTTAGACAATGTTTCAATCTATCTAAATTGTAATGAAACTATTTGGTGTTTTGGAATCTCATGAGCAATCTGAACGCTTAGTGCTCACACCGCGATGTTTCCGCCATCGGTTGGGGTGTGACACATCCGAACGGATGACCATCCGATCAGATGGCCATCCAATCGATGTGCCATCTGATCCGTCCCATGTGCGCACTTTCCTCTTTTGGAAACATATAAATACACCTGTCACATCACCAACAGCGATGTGACAGCCCTCTCTTCCGACCAGCGTGCTCAAGCTCTCTTTTCTCTCGATTTCTCGAGATTCTTGTAAGTTTTCAACTCAAATCTTGTACTTCTATGATCTAAACGCACTTCTTCATCATTTTCACCTTTGAATCTTCACTTTTAACCGTGAAATCGACGGATTTGAGGTGTTCAAGGGTGATGTCATCATGGAGTTCTTATGAACTTCAAGTTTGGCCTCATTCCACCAAGAACAACTCAGATCTACATGATTTCCACATGTTTTAACACTATTTTAGCATAGATCTAAACATTTTCATAAGTAGAAGGATTGAAAGATGGTTTCACAACTTTCTTTCAACTCTTTTACACTCAATGTGTCACACCCCGATATTTGGAGCTCAGCCCGATGGGGAGTATCGTGACGTAAGATTGATATCGTCATAGTTAAACATACACAGAATAGCACAGCAGAAGTCTTGGAATATAAAATATTATTACAAACACAAATGTCTAAAATATATCAAAGTATTTAGTACATACTAGTTTGTAAAAATCCACAGGCGGATCATTAAGACAAAAGGAGTTTATCAGACTAATGGCTTATGCGAAGGAGTTGCAAATTCCTCGTCTAACAATTTCGAGCAGCTTCCAGCCTATTTACGTATTTGTACCTGTCACTTAGACTTTTGAAAATACGTTAGGTTTCACTTGTAAATACAATCAACCGACACATTTGAAAATGTTTATGAAAATTTTGTTTAGGTACACAAGGCACGAAAATATTTTATACTTGGGACAAACTATATCTCATGTTATCAGTTTTACATAACTTGCTCTACATACAGGGCCCGGTACTATGCCGGTTCATGATTAACCGACACACCACTTATTCCCTTATTGGGAAACCCATATTGGGTATAAAATTTATTTAATAAACCATATTGCATCTGACGAGTGTATGCCTACACCCCGTGCTTAGGTCGTGGCTATTGCAATTAACAAGTCAAGGATATCCATGACACGGTCGCATTAACCCCCAATGTTTCAGTCAAGAAATACGAATTAAAACAGGTTATTTGGATTTCCCGACTTATTGGTATTCGAATCCCATACATGACCATGCGTTAATTATATTATCGTATCCCAAGCCCGTATAAGGGAAAATAGGTTAAGAGTATTTACCTGAGCTAGCTCCTGTCTTAAATTGCAAGATTTATAACAACTCAGCCGTATTCAATTAAGTAAGCGTAGGTACAATTTACCTGAAGGCTCTAGTCTGGAAAGATGGTATAAATAACCAATTTAGAATGCTAACGGGTCTTAATTAGGTCATGGACCTAGATCGGCTAACTTAAAGTATTGGAAACGGTACGATACGCTAGATTAAGCGATGACCGGATTAAAATGTAATTTAGACCCAACAAGTATGAAGACTTGTATAATATGGGTAAACTAAATACATTCTGGATTTTGAAGTAAAAATGATAGGGTTTGACCCGTTTCGGTTAATTTATGCAAACTAGTTACATAAACCGTACCGAATGCGTATAAGCATAACGGGTAACCGGATGAGTCAAGTACAAGTTCCATAAGTTATTATGCTTAAAATATGTTGTGATATCAGTAGGATATCTTCTATTATGCCCAAAACGAATTTAAAACCAATTTAAGCCCCGTAAGGGTATTTTGGTCATTTTAAAGTTTATAAAAGAGATTTAATAGTAAACTGAGGTTCTAGTCTAAAACATTTAGTAAAAATATTTATTTTATCATGTTACATCAGTAAGATATTATACATATGTGAGGTTTATCATTTATGACCAAACTATACACCGTAGGGGCATTTTGGTCATTTCACATATGCTTTTAAGGTCAAACTTGGAAGTTTGAGTTCAAGACTTATACTTACTGTTAAAGTATTAAAATTTATTTTTAAAATCAGTAGGTAACAAGTCTTAGGTGTTAAATATGGTTTTAAACCATACTATGCACCTAATTCTCGTAAAAGTCGGTAATTGACAATATTTGAGATGTTTATGAAAACCTGAGATTTTTATCAGCCTCTACTATTTAAAATATCTTATTTAACATATAACATCAGTAGGAAAAGGTTTGGTATGCAAATCATAAGTTAAACTCATTTTATTAACAAAAAGGGTATTATCGCCATTTGCCGATTTATACGAGAACTCAATGATATGGTCAGTTTAAAATTTGACCAAAAATTCCAAAAATCCCTAAAAATAATTCAAAACAGTGGTAATGAGTTTGGTGTTAAAATTTAGGTTTAAACCTGATTTATGCCAAAAATCGTAATTTAATTAATAAAAAGTTTCGTTTTACGATATCTTGCATAACTTTAGTTTGAGACCAGAAAATGATGTCAAATTTTTGTGACATGCTTAAATACCAGTAATAAAACTTTTTGTCCTCTCACAATTTCAAAAATCTCGTTTTTATAACATAAGGGCATAATAGTCAATTTTTAAGCATTTAACGGAAACATGCAAATAAACTATGATTTCTAAGGGATCATGTAGCATGACCTCAGAGGGTTATACTAACATATAATATGGTCACAAAGGAACCCTATGGCACAAAGAAACTAAGCTAAATTGGGTCAGAACTGAAAGTCAAAGCAAAAGTCAACTTTTGCGACTTTCGGTTGCGAACCGAGCCTAAACTCAGAATTGTCGGGTTGAACATGCCTAGACATGTTCAATTAATATTTACCAAGTTATTAAAGTGACAAAACTGATTTTATAGCTTCTCCATCATTAGTTATGAATTTTATTTAAAAATTGACTCGTTTGACTTTTATTTTAATTACTTTGACCCGACAATTAACTAAGTAAACGTGATAATTAGGAGGTGCCCTTTTGAGAGTTTAACACCTACCAAATTACGATCACGTAGCCATGTTCGTTGCGAACAATGGCTTGACCGTTTATGGTCTAGCTAAAAGTCAAAGCGTTTATCGTAAACGCTTGACTTTTCAGCTTTTTAAGCCAAATAAAATATACTAGTCACGAAAGGACACTTACAAATGGTCCTATGGACTGAAAAGAACTCAAAAGAGGTTCCAAAATGATCAGGATCCTCTAGGATTGAGAGATAGCAAGATTGAACTTGAAGGTGCAAGTGAAATTGTGAAGGTTGAAGCCTATATATAGTTTTTGTGATTTAATAGGATCTTGCCATGTGTATTTGGGATTCATTTGGATGATCACAGGTGTAAAACAAGTTATCTAAATCAGTTAACATGCCCCATGTATTAGTTTAATGGTTTAGAAAACTATGGGGAGAACAAGGTATACCAAAAAAATAAAAAGAAATTATGTTGCTGTTGTTCTGCAAGCTCGCGGCCCGCCAGCTAAAGGCCCAGCTCCAAAAAGTTTGGCAGAGTTGCTGTTCAGGTCCCTGACATTTCTTATGCATATATAGAGTTTCATAATTTACGTTTTCTGGCCAAAACAACTATAACAGTTATTGTTTTACTGTTTCTGCAGCCCGTGAGCAAGGAGTCGGGCCTGGGTCGTGACTCGAGACAAGGTTCCGCCCAGACAACAAATTCAGCAGATTGACAGAAATGGTCCCTGTCTCAGCTTTTATTATTTTGACAGTTTTAGTCCCTGTCATTTATATGATATTAAACTGTCATAACGACGTATCTGGTCCCAAAATTTTATATCAGATTTATTTAAGTTCAGCAACATCTTTTGAAGGTTTGTCAAGAACAGTCCCTTCACATTTTATTATCTCTTAAACTTTCATTTTTGGCATTTTTGGCACGAAACTTTCTAATCCATCATAATATGTTAATACAAGGTTCAAAACCTCTAATGGTCAACCTTAGGTATACTCAGGAGTGCGAATGAGTAATACGGAGTTCCCGGTTTGTTCAAAAGGCCTCTCAAAGGCGTAGTTTTGCTAGCTGTCGCTTTTAGTCCCTTTGTCGCACGAAGTAGCGCATAATATCGTTTAACGATATCTAAGCATTTAGTGGCCCATATTGAGCATTCCCAAGCATGTGCTTAAATATTACGATGCTCCCGTTCACTTAAATGGTCACCCAAAGGCGTAGATTTAAAAGTTGACGCTTTTGGACCCTCTAACGCGTAAACTTGCGCGTATTATCATTTTATTGTGTCAAAGCCCTTGGTAGCCCATATTAGGCATTCTCAAGAGTATGATTGCACTTCATAATACTTCGCGTTCGTTAAAAGGTCATTCAGAGGTACAATTAAACATATTGACGCTTTTAACCCCTTTAACTTGCAAAGTTGCGCGTAACGTCACTTATTGGCATAAAAGCCTTAGATGGCCAATATTGGGCATTCGCGTGAGTATAATCACACATCATGAAGCTCTTGGTTTGTTAAAAGGTCACTCAGAGGTAAGAATTAACATGTTGACGCTTTTGACCCTTCGACGCGCAAACTTTCAAATAATTATGCAAACGGCTCCTCTCGACCAACAAGTGGCTCATTGTAAATACGAATACCGCGTATTGTCAAGAGGCTTAGTTTAAGCATCTTAACACTTTTAGTCCTTCCACATTCAAAGTTTTTGATTTTTTGCAAAATTAGTCCCTCAAAGTCAACGTTTAACTTTATTAGGGTTTAGTACACGTGTCAACACATCATTGGACGTGATTTTACGAGGTGTTACATAATGCACTCAAAACCGATAGAAACGGAACTCGTTCAGGCCTTCTACTTGTTTTCTAGTGAAGTGTCGGTCTGAGATCTGATTCCTAGCAAAGAGACAACCGATTTCAGATTGAACATGAACAACCGTCACGAACAGTAAACTGATCGGACTGGGTGATTCCCACTTCGGTCGGACGACTTGGACTTGACGAGGTTCCGTTGTTCAATACGTTGTCATACCGTCTCGATCAAACCGCAACTTTTTCAACTTAACCAAATATTCAAAATGATCAGATTGTTGGACGGATTGCCGCGATCGGATTGCCATCCGATCGAACGACAATCTGATCAGATTGCATATGGTCTTCAACACTTAAACTTTTATAATTTTCAAATATCATCAGTTTCTGACGGATTGCCATCCGATCGGAAGACCATCCGATCGAATGACAATCCTGCTGTGAACTTGTTCTCTGAGAAATGTCTAACTGAAGGATCGCCATCCGATCGAACGACCGTTCGACTGGGCGACCTGAAAGGTAGATATACTTATCTGTTTTCAAAATGCTACTACGAAAACTTCAAAGTCACATCATACACAAACACATCCATCCCAAACGTATGTCAATCCGACCGAATGGCCATCCGAACGGATGACCATCCGAACGGATGACCATCCGAACGGATTGTCATTCGATCGAATGACCATCCGTTCAGATTGTCATCCGATTGGATGACCATTCGTCACTTGGTTCACTCTTCACCGTTTAACGCGCCGTTCATTCGCTTATGCTATCGTTAACTGTTCAGGCTAATCCCTAGTGCTCCCTTCAATCCAAGGGAGTGTTTATTTACTAAACACGATCTGTGAGTATACTTGATCTCTTTTTGCTTTAAGCACTTTTGGGTGTTACATAGGTTACTTATATCAAATCACATCGATCACACAACGCAAACACTTTTATATGCTAACCGTTATTGCATTTTATACGTGTTACTCGATGAATGCTTGTATGTTATGTTTACACAGTGATTGTTTCCTAACACCTTAGCAATGATAGTACTATAGTTTGGACTCAGCACTTGTCGTGGACAGGGGTTGTTAAGGGCTTTTCTCGCATGTCACAGTGGTGATATGTGTTGCGCATTCTACAACTCGCAATCACGTCTGTGCATATTTCATTGTCGATAACTTACTTGCTTCACATTATACATGTTACATGCTGGTTATGCGTAAATTCGCTTTTGCTACTACTATACTATTAAACTTGTATGCTCACCTTTACACTATGTGTATTGACCTCTATTTTAAAGTATGTGACAGGTGCTTAAGATGCTAGGAATGTTGTGCTTTGGTGAATCAAGTTAGGGGTCTAGTTATGTCACGCTAAATCTGAGTTGTCGGAACGGTGTTGTTTTTGAGATAATTATTTGTAATAACTATTTTATTTGGATATGTTATGGTATGGGACATGATGTTTAAATATCTGGTAATTAATAGCTGTTATGGATACTCATGGTCAATCTGTTTCGCTCAGTGCCGTTCCCCGATGTTTCCGCCATCGGTTGGGGTGTGACAGATTGGTATCAGAGCCATAACTATAGGGAATTAGGCAAGACTCGACCTAGTCCGGGTCGATGTCTTAGAAACGACCTAGTCTATAGTCTAAGTACCAACAGACCGACTTGTGCATACCCGGTATGGGTTTTGCACGAGCTTACTTGCCATTTCTCGCTCGAACTCGCTGTACACTACACTTTTGCGTGAAAATCGCATACTACGGTTCCACGTAAGATCAGTCTTTCCTAAGGCTGGCAACACACACAAACGGATGATCTGGTTGAGATTAGGTGTGAAAACCGCAAACTCTTGACCAAGTCACTCGTTCGACATGCTATTTTTTACTATAAACAAGAGAATTTGCGTTGAATCAGGAGTGAAATCCACACTTCGACGCAACTCTCCTTATCTATCTTGTGATTCTATCACACAAACAGGGATGCAGTCGTTAAGATAGGGGTGAAGCCCGAACCTTGATGACTCGTTCCGCTCTATATTCTGGTTTTACAAAACTCTCACCAAAGTCTCGATGGGTTCCAACGACTAGGGTCACATAATGGCCAAATGGATGCGTGTCAATCGCCCGGATTGAGGCAAGAGCACAGTCTACTAACCCAAAATGTGTACCCAAAGTCCTTGAGAACAGTCGAATCACTTTGGGTAGTCAACGTCTATCAAGCCAAGACAATCTCTCCTCGATTTTATGTGTTTCGATTCTGGAATTCGCCGCCGCCGACTCTGAGATTTCTCGATTTTATGTGTATTTATGTGTTTTATATGCTTATTTGTTAGCGTTTTTAGATAAACAGTACGGTGGTACTGATGGTTTCGATTCCACGTTTCTCGCTCCACCAAACCGCGCACAACGCACACCACGCTAACAAATCGCTTGTGTTATCCGCAATCGCTACTCGCTAATCGCACTCGCAATACTCGATCGCTTACGTCCCTGTGAAAGATAGGTGAATACGTGCAATATATGTAGGTCAATACGTGCAAAATATAGTTGAATATATGCTTTCGTGCCTATGTGGACTACGTGCTTATGTGTTTCTGTGCTTATGTGATTCTGTGGATTTTGTGCCTACGCGATTTTGTGCCTTGATGTGTTCCTGTGCTTTATAAAGTAGCTTTTGTGAATTCGCAAGACTATACTAGGGTTAATCGAAACTGTGTTTGAGTCCTGTGACGATGTCTGTTTGCAGACAATGTCGTCATTTGGATCACACACTGCTCGCTCAGCTCGCCGCAATCATGAAGACAAACGCATCGCTGCACTAGTCGCCAAGAAGATGGCGAAAGTCATCCCACAAATTGTTAGTGAGCTGAACGAGAACAATAGCAAGTCTTCGGAGGAGTCCAGGACTGATACTCTCAAGGCAACTTTTAGCTTCAAGCAATTCAAAGCATGCGGACCCAAAGAATTTACCGGCGAAGATGGGCCTACGGCCATGTTTCAATGGTTTGATTCGATCGAAGTCACCCTGCACCAGAGTGGTTGTTCGGAAGACCTTCACACTGTTAACGCCACCGGCGTCTTCCAATCCTGGGCTCTAGATTGGTGGACCGCCGAGAGAAACAAACGAGGGAACGATGCAACATTTGGGCTGTTGTGGGACGAGTTGAAGGACATCATGATGCAAAAGTTCTGCCCTCCCCACGAACTCCAAAAGCTGAAGTACGAGTTCTAGCATATCAAGCAGGATGGTGAAGATAACGCTGGTTTAACTGCTCGCTTCAAGCAGCTAAGTATCATCTGCCCTGGTCAAGTTACTACCCCTGAGATTACGATCAAGAAGTATATCCGTGCTCTGCCGGATTGTGTCGCTGACTTTGTGCAAGCTGCAAAGACAACAACTATTAAGGAAACCTACCTGCTCACTGCTGAGGTAAACGACAAGCGAGTCAGGGCTGGTTACTTTGATAAAGCCTCCAAGAATCTGCACCAAGTCACCGCTGCTCCCACCGCTGAAACCGCCGTATCGCAATCTTCAAAGTTGTACCGGCTCAACCGCAACCTCAAAACTGTGTAGTAACTGCCGCTCCACTTCAAGTTGTACCGGCTCAACCGCAACCTCAAAACCGCCAAGTAGCGGCGCCTGTGGTCAATGCACCGCCTGCCAAGCGTGCATACACTGGACCACACCCGCTCTGCCCTACTTGTACTTATCATCACCCGGTTGGAATCGCATGCCGGTTTTGTGTCCACTGCAACCAGTACGGCCACTTCACCGCTAACTGCCATACCGGTCCTCGCCAAGCACCAGTTCCAGCTCAAGCTCCTGCTCTACCAGCTCCACAAGGACAGCAAGCAGCTCCTGCACCCGCTGCTCACGTAAGAGCCTGCTTTGCCTGTGGTGATCCCAACCACTTCGCAAACGTCTACCCCAACAGAGTAGTTAAGCAAGAGCCACAGCAGTAGCAGCAGCCAACACCGCAACAGCACCAACAGCAGCAACAGCAACAGCCAGCTCAGCAAGCACCCCGCGGGCGCGTCTTCAACATCAACGCTCACCAGGCTCAGGCAGACAACAACGTGGTTAATGGTACGTTTCTTGTAAGTGATATATATGCTTCATGTTTATTTGATACTAGAGCCGATAACTGTTTTGTATCGTTCGAATTCGAAAGGCTCCTAAATCATAAGCACGTTAACCTCCCATCAACATTCGACGTAGAAGTTGCCACCGGAAGAACTGTCACTGTTAGTTCTGTCCTGCGTGACTGTACTCTTGATCTCAACGGTCATGTTTTCCCGATTAATCTCATTCCGATGCAACTTGGTAGCTTTGATGTCATAGTAGGTATGGATTTCCTTTGGGAAAATCATGCTGAAATTGTTTGCTTCGATAAAATGATTCGTTTCTCTCTCGTGAACGGTGATCAATTGTGTGTTTATGGCGATGTCGATTCGAAGAAGTTACAACTCATGTCGTGTGTCCAAGCTGGCAAGTATCTCCGCAAGGAATACCAAGCTTTCTTGGCACATATCGTAGTAGCGGAGGAAAAGGAAGTTAAGGCAATAGACAAGGTGCCTGTGGTTCGTCATTTTCCTAGAGTCTTTCCTGACGATTTACCTGGTTTACCTCCCACTCGTGACATCGATTTCCGAATCGACCTTATTCCTGGAGCAAATCCTATTGCTAGAGCACCTTATCATCTCGCTCCTTCCGAAATACGCGAACTCTCGAGTCAGCTCCAGGAACTACTTGATAAAGGCTTCATTCGCCCTAGCACCTCTCCTTGGGGCGCGCCTATCCTTTTCGTCAAAAAGAAGGACGGATCGTTCCGGATGTACATCGACTACAGGGAATTGAATAATCTTACCATCAAGAATCGCTATCCCTTGCCTCGAATCGATGACTTATTTGATCAGCTACAAGGTGCTACGTGTTTCTCGAAGATTGATCTACGCTCCGGCTATCACCAGCTACGAATTCAAGAGGAAGATATACCTAAAACTGCCTTTCGAACCCGCTACAGTCACTACGAGTTTGTTGTCATGCCTTTTGGTTTTACTAACACTCCCGCAGTCTTTATGGATCTAATGAATCGCGTGTGTAAACCCTTTCTCGACCGCTTCGTCATCGTGTTCATCGATGATATCCTGGTCTATTCCAAGTCAAAAACCGAACACTCGCAACATCTACGTTTGGTTCTTGAACTACTCCAGGGAAACCGTCTCTATGCCAAGTTCTCCAAGTGTGAATTTTGGCTTGAGGAGGTTCAATTCCTCGGTCACATCGTCAATAGTCAAGGAATTCATGTCGATCCTGTGAAGATCGAAGCTGTTAAGAGTTGGGTTACACCAAGGAACCCGTCCGAAGTTCGTTCTTTTCTCGGATTGGCGGGTTACTATCGCCGATTCATCGCTGACTTTTCGAAAATCGCTATGCCGCTTACCTCGCTTACTCACAAGAACAAACCTTTTGTTTGGGGAACTGAACAAGAGGAGGCCTTTCAAACTCTCAAAGCTATGCTTTGCAATGCTCCCGTGCTCTCACTGCCCGACGAAAACGATGATTTTGTAGTCTATTGCGATGCCTCTAACTATGTCTTGGTTGAGTTCTTATGCAACGAGACAAGGTCATCGCGTACGCCTCTCGACAACTCAACATCCACGAGAAGAATTATACAACCCACGACCTCGAGCTAGGTGCGGTTATTTTTGCGTTAAAGATTTGGCGACACTACCTTTATGGTACCAACTGTACGGTCTTCACCGACCACAAAAGCCTACAACACATCTTAACCAGAAAGAGCTGAATATGCGCCAACGCCGATAGGTTGAACTCCTCAACGATTACGACTGTGAGATTCGTTACCATCCAGGCAAAGCAAACGTCGTTGTCGACGCTCTCAGTCGACGAAGTTATTTGCATAGCGTTCGAAATACTCAAGCCCAACATAATCTCGAAGCTCTCATCCGCAACGCCCAACATGCTTGTTTTACCGAACGTACTTTGAAGAAAGAAAGGATCATCAATAATGGCGAACAACTGGTGAATAAATCGAATGGTATATTCCATTATCTACAACTGGTGAATAAATCGAATGGTATATTCCATTATCTAGACCGAATTTGGATTCCCAAGCGTACCAATTTGCGACAGATTCTGCTCGATGAAGCCCACAAATCTCGGTATTCTATTCATCCCGGTGCCGATAAAATGTACCAGGACATGCGCTACAAGTACTGGTGGCCGGACATGAAGAAGAATATCGCTATCTATGTTTCGAAATGCATGACTTGTTCCAAAGTCAAGGCTGAGTATCAACGCCCCTTTGGCTTACTCGTATAACCTGAGATCCCTATGTGGAAATGGGAGAGTATAGTTATGGACTTTATAACGAAACTCCCGCGCACGCCATCAGGTCACGACAGCATCTGGGTTATCGTTGACCGTTTGACTAAATCTGCTCACTTTCTACCAATACGGGAAGACTATAAGGTAGAACGATTAGCTCGGATCTATACCGACGAAGTTATTTGTCGACACGGGACACCTCGTGATATCATATCCGACCGCGATGGTCGATTCACCTTGCGTCTTTGGGAAACGTTTCAATCTGCTCTCGGTACTACTCTTAATCTTAGTACTGCTTTCCATCCCCAGACCGACGGTCAGACTGAACGCACGATTCGTACCCTGGAAGACATGCTTCGTTCGTATGTTATAGATTTCGGTGGTAATTGGGATTCGCATTTACCTTTAGTCGAATTCTCGTACAATAACAGTTATCACTCTAGCATCCAAATGGCACCATCTGAGGCATTATACGGAAGGAAATGTCGATCGCCTATTGTATGGCCCGAGATCGGGGAGGCGCAAATTACCGGTCCTGAATTGTTGCAAGAAACGACTGAAAAAATCCTCCAAATTCGAGACAACCTGCTGAAAGCTCAGAGTCACTAGAAAAGTTACGTCGATAGACGCCGCAAGCCCCTTGAATTTGACCTTGGCGATCACGTACTCCTAAAGGTTGCACCTTGGAAGGGGGTGATCAGATTCGGCAAGAAAGGAAAGCTCGCTCCTCGATATGTTGGACCCTTTAGAATTCTAGAAAGGATTGGTAAAGTGGCCTACAGATTCGAACTACCGGTGGAACTTAGTAATGTCCACCCGACTTTCCACGTTTCGAACCTCAGAAAGTGTCTAGCCGACCAGGAATTACATGTCCCTCTCGAGGATTGACAAGTGGACGAAACATTACACTTCGTGGAGAAGCCTGTCGAGATCATGGACTGAGAAACCAAGGTAATCCGACGCTCACGCATTCCCATTGTGAAGGTTCGCTGGGAAGGCAAACGCGGCGCCGAGTTCACCTGGGAACTCGAAAGTGACATGAAGGCGGAGTATCTGCAACTGTTTGTTACACCTGCTTCTTAACCTTCGGGACGAAATTTCCTTAAGTAGGGGAGGCTGTAACAACCCGACTTTTTGAAGTCAAAGTAAAAGTCAAAGTCAAAGTCAAAGGAAGAAAAGATTGCTAATAGCGATCTGCCACTCCTTGCTTAATTATTGAATTGTACTTCACGACTACTATCGATACTCTATTTTATTTTTGCTTTAGTTGTATTATGTAGAGTACTTGTTAATAAATCGTTATTTAATCGCAGTTTAATCGCTAATCGACTTATCGCTAATCGCATCGCTATCGCATTCGCAACTCGAATTATGTGTACGGGATATTGTTTTACGTGTGTGTGCTATTATGTGTTACTTGTATGTGTAGATGATATGCTTATGGTGTTAATCGAAAACCTAATCGCAACTCTATCGCAACGCAAACTAATCACAAACGCTAAACGCAAGTTATTTATGTTGATTGTAGTAGTTAGGTTATTTGTGTAACTAATGGGTAATACTATCGCATCGCTCACTCGAAACGCATCGCAACGCTCAACACGCAAAACGAAACGCCGCAACCTAACTCACCGGACCACTTCGATCGAATGACCATTCGATCGAATGGTCACCCGAACGGATGACCATCCGATCGATGTGCCATCCTATCCATCCCATGTGCGCACTTTCCTCTTTTGGCAACCTATAAATACCCCTGTCACATCACCAACAGTGATGTGACAGCCCTCTCTTCCGACCAGCGTGCTCAAGCTCTCTTTTCTCTCGATTTCTCGTGATTCTTGTAAGTTTTCAACTCAAATCTTGTACTTCTATGATCTAAACGCACTTCTTCATCATTTTCACCTTTGAATCTTCACTTTTAACCGTGAAATCAACGGATTTGAGGTGTTCAAGGGTGATGTCATCATGGAGTTCTTATGAACTTCAAGTTTGGCCTCATTCCACCAAGAACAACTCAGATCTACATGATTTCCACATGTTTTAACACTATTTTAGCATAGATCTAAACATTTTCATAAGTAGATGGATTGAAAGATGGTTTCACAACTTTCTTTCAACTCTTTTACACTCAATGCACTCAAAACCGATAGAAACGGAACTCGTTCAGGCCTTCTACTTGTTTTCTAGTGAAGTGTCGGTCTGAGATCTGATTCCTAGCAAAGAGACAACCGATTTCGGATTGAACATGAACAACCGTCACGAACAGCAAACTGATCGGACTGGGTGATTCCCACTTCGGTCGGACAACTTGGACTTGACGGGGTTCCTTTGTTCAATACGTTGTCATACCGTCTAGATCAAACCGCAACTTTTTCAACTTAACCAGATATTCAAAACGATCAGATTGTTGGACGGATTGTCTTCCGATCGGATTGTCTTCCGATCGGATTGTCATCCGATCGAACGACAATCCGATCTGATTGCATATGGTCTCCAACACTTAAACTTTATAATTTTCAAAGATCATCAGTTTCTGACGGATTGCCATCCGATCGGAAGACCATTCGATCGAATGACAATCCTGCTGTGAACATGTTCTCTGAGAAATGTCTAACCGACGGATCGCCATCCGATCAAACGACCGTTCGACCGGGTGACCTGAAAGGTAGAGATACTTCTCTGTTTTCAAAATGATACAACGAAATCTTCAAAGTCACATCATACACAAACACATCCATCCCAAACGAATGTCAATCCAACCGAATGGCCATCCGAACGGATTGTAATTCGATCGAATGACCATCCGTTCGGATTGTCATCCGATCGGATGACCATTCGTCACTTGGTTCACTCTTCACCGTTTAACGCGCCGTTCATTCGCTTATGCTATCGTTAACTATTGAGGCTAATCCCTCAGCGCTCCCTTTAATCCAAGAGAGTGTTTATTTACTAAACACGATCTGTGAGTATACTTGATCCCTTTTTGCTTTAAGCACTTTTGGGTGTTACATACGTTACTTATATCAAATCACATCGATCACACAACGCAAACACTTTTGTACGCTAACCGTTGCTGCATATTATACGTGTTACTCGATGATTGCTTGTATGTTATGTTTACACAGTGATTGTTGCCTAACACCTTAGCAACGATAGTACTATAGTTTGGACTCAGCACTTGTCGTGGACAGGGGTTGTTAAGGGCTTTTCTCGCATGTCACAGTGGTGATATGTGTTACGCATTCTTCAACTCGCAGTCACGTCTGTGCATATTTCATTGTCGATAACTTTCTTGCTTCACATTATACATGTTACATGCTGGTTATGCGTAAATTAGCTTTCGCTACTACTATACTATTAAACTTGTATGTGACAGGTGCTTAAGATGCTAGGAATGCTGTGCTTTGGTGAATCAAGCTAGGGGTCTGGTTATGTCACGCTAAATCTGAGTTGTTGGAAGGGTGTTGTTTTTGAGACAATTATTTGTAATAATTGTTTTATTTGGATATGTTATGGTATGGGATGTGACGTTTAAATATCTGGTAATTAATAGTTGTTATGGATACTCATGGACAATCTGTTTCGCTCAGTGCCGCGCCCCGATGTTTCCGCCATCGGTTGGGGTGTGACACATGTGCAGTACAAGTTTTTTTTTTGAAAAAAAAAATTATACATAAAAAAGTAGCTAAATTTTATAAAAAAAAAATCGGTATTTTTAGGCTTTTTTAGTTATTATTTTAGTTTTGTCATTTATATGTAGTTTTATCATAATCCTCTCCATATATATTTATAAGGGTGGGATTTAAGGAAAACGCCTAAAAATGTGAAAACGGTGAGAACGATTTTGGTGTTGACATGTGGCGTTGATGCTAACTTACACTAAGGGTAATATTGTCAAAAAGCTCATGCACATGCCACTCAAATGTCAAAGACCATGCACATGCCACTCACATGCATATTCCACCATATTTTTTAAACTCTCGTAACTTTTCTATACGTGATTCTTTAAAAAAAACAACATAAAATCGAGTGTTTTATTATCTTTCTAACGAGTATACTATTGCTATACTTTTGAAATTAAAAAAAAATAACATGAACTAGGTGTTCAAATAAAAACGCCATAAAAACACACAATTCAGAAAACGCCATGAAAAATACCCAGTTGAAAACGCAATAAAACACTCAGTTCAGAAAAAAAAAAAAAAACATAAAAACTCAGTTGAAAACGCCATAAAAACTGGTTGAAAAACGCCATAAAAACACCAACTTCAGAAAAACGCCATAAAAACCCAGTTGAAAACGCCGTAAAAACAAAGTTTAAAACACCATAAAAAAACCCACTTCATATTTTTGAAAAATATATCAATAGTATACTCGTTGGAAAGTTAAAAAAACGCTGAACTTTTTGGTGTGATTTTTTTTTGAAAAAATAATCGCGTATAAAAAAGTTATTGGTGTTTAAATATGATCGGGGGAAATGACATGTGATTAGCATGTGCACCCTTGTTTGGATCTTTCTATTTTACCCCTCCTGGTAGTTCCAAGGCCCCTAGTATTTACAAAAATGTCACCGCATCAATCTCAGCCACAAACCACTAAGATCTTGTGGCTGAGAAACGTTCTCACCATTTTCACACTTTGAGGTGTTTTCTCCTGATCTTTGTTCCTATATGTATGTATGTATGTATGTATGTATGTATGTAAGTATGTATGTATGTATGTATGTATGTATGTATGTATGTATGTATGTATGTATGTATGTATGTATGTATGTATGTATGTATGTATGTATGTATGTATGTATGTATGTATGTATAAGGGTCAATTAACGTAGAAGTGGCGTTAACGTACGATGCGTAATTAGAAATCGCATGGTTTCACAAACCCGGACATGTCATAATCGCATGGCTTCACAAACTCGAACTCACAAATTGGCTGTTCGCATGTTATATATAAAAAATCGCATGGCTCACAAACCCGCACATGTAAACATTTACACGAACTGGGTATGAGAATACCACTATGGAAAAGAAAATGTTCTAACAACGTGCGTAAAAAAAAGTTTTTTTTACGCCTCTGATCGCCGACCCGAGCTCCTCTAAACGTCACGCGTAAATCTAATTTTCAAACATATGTAAAAACGAAAGGCGTAAAATAGTTTTTACGTACATTTGAAAAATGTTTTTACCTGAGTTGTCGAATGTAAAATGTTTTTTTTTTTTTTGCATACGATGTCGAATGAAAAAATGTTTTTTAATGCCCCTGATTGTCAGTCCGAGCTACTCTAAACGTCACACGTAAATCTATTTTTCAAACGTATGTAAAAACGGCATCTTAAATGTTTAGTTTTTATATACGTTTGAAAAATTGTTTCTCGTATGTTGTCGAATTTAAAAAAAAAAATTCGCGAACGTTGTCGAATGCAAAAAAAATTCGCGCACGTTGTCGAATGTAAAAAAAATTATTACACAGGATAAAAAAAAATTTTACGCCCCTGATCGTCGGCTCGAGCTCCCCTAAACGTTTGTGGAATGTAAACGCTCTATTTTTTTTCTTTGATTTTCGTAGGTGTTGGGGTTTTTACGTTCAAATGACGAGGATAACGGACAAAAAATGAAGATCAAGATCAGAGATTAAAAACGTTTTCTTTTTAGACATGTAGTGTAATTTTTTTTGTATAAAAAATCATGTGGTATAATTAATTCTTTTTTTAAATAGATAAAGGTAATTAATGTTAGCATGAAGAGTTATATAGTTTATGATGTTTGATTATTAGTTTGACAAGTTGACATGAATAGTACACAACTTAAATTTTTCAAAATACCATTCTTGTACTATTTATTCTTTTTAATCAATAAAATCACTACAAGACAAATTAAACTTAAACAATTCAATTTCAACCACTCATACATGAGAGATCTAGGGTGGATAATGGTTCCTATGATTCTCGCATCTAAAGGTGGTTCCTATTTTACCCCTTCTATATATATATATATATATATATATACTAGCCATTTACCAGCGCGATGCAGCAGGAGTGGCGATTTACAATATGATATTCGTTTACCGTTAGTTTATCAGTCGACTCGTGATATGTGCACCCGGACTTGTGAGGTCTTACAAAAATTGAATATTTTGTTGTATAGCTCATTTTCATGCCAACCATGGATGATTCTTTATTCAAGCTGAGTATGGGCTTGAGAATGATGCATTTGAGAAGTTCATGATTCTTTATTCGTGAGACCAAAAATAAGAAACCATGCAACCAAGTCTAGGAACAGCAAAGCAAAAAACAGCTGAATCATGGAGAGGGGTTGGGAGGTTTTGGGGATAACCATTTGATACCTTGCAGGTCCCACACTCTCGCCATACGAACCGACTGCCCGGACTTTGCCAACGGGAGGCACATAATTCGAAGTTTGACAATTTCTTTGATCAGGGTTCCTGGTTGTTTGAAGCTCCCAAACACCATTACTTCTCTTTTTGGACAAATTAGCTGCAAAAGTTTTTTTTTTTAAAGTAGACAATTTACAGACCTGAACACCATATCGAATATTAATCGCAAAGTTTCTTTTGTTGGCTACTTTACAAGTTAAAAATTTGTAAATTAGTTTGTAGAAGTATGGGACGAAGGATTGAAGCAGTTTAGTGGTATGGGTCAATTTCAGTAATTTATATCTTAAACAAGTCATACAGGTCAGACTAAAAAAAGTTAGATAAAATGTAAATAAGTCAAATGGGTTGAACGGGTCAAAACCCACCCAAAACGCATTTAAAGTGGATAAAACCATTTAATTATAATAGATATGTTATGATACAAATCTTTAACATTTTTAAATCTGATTTGGGTTATTTTTTTTCAAACAGATCAACTAGCATCATATTAAGCTCATTATATAAATAAGTTATAACAAATGTACCTGTTAATGACAACATCAAGAATGATTTGGATGGGATTAGCATCGGTGAAAAGGTGGATGATCTCCATAGCATGCTTGACGATGCGAACAACCATCAACCCATTTACGGTTGTTTCTCCGTGCATCATAGAAGAGTTGGTCAAACCTTCTACAATTTGGCATTGGGCCTTCCTGAAAGTTTCATTCTGTTGCAAACCATTTGCCTAAAACAAAATCAATAACTCTTAATTAACAGCTAATATGTTTCTGATGTCTAATAACGTGGTTATCCTTAATGCCATCGGATAAATCAACGAAAATATTTATGATGTGAGCAGGTGAAATTGCACCTCTTGCATTCCCGCTCCTTAACTGCTCCTGCTCCAGCTCAGCCTTTTCTTTCTCCAACAAAAGCTTCATATTGGATATCTGAATGAACAAACGGAACGGGTCATAAAACACGACAACTATACTCGATATCCTGGCTTGATAACTATACTAAATTGAGTGGGCTTGAAAGGGTCATCACGTGATCCAATTAGCCTATATAAAACATGTATGATTAACAAAACAGACCGCCAACTTAAGTATGTTGATATCCAATGAAATTCTCTTAAAGAATAGATAAATGAGTTAAATGTCATGTGGGGTGTATTTTTTATGCATACAGCCAGCTAGATCAATTTTATTAGAAAATTCAAATACTTGTTTATGTTATTTTATCAATCCTCAACCAAATATTTTCTTATTCTATCACTCCTCTCGTTATTTAAACACTCAAGTGCATAGAAGCTGTTAAATTAGATTATCAATCATTCAAAGCAATATCATTATTATAGTATTTGTAAAACAAACCGACTTATATTTTGTAGCGCTTGCTGAGAGCACTGGTGACGACTTACATTTTGTAGCACTTGCTGAGAGCACTGCCTTAAATCAACAACTATTTTTCACCTGTATTCGACAAAACGAAGACGTCGGCCTTTGTCATCAAGCCTGTTGTTCTGCAACCATTTCATCGATAGAGTGAAGTGAAGCAAGCACACAAAGTCCAGCACTTGAATTAAAACAAAACCACACATCAAAAGCAATACCACAATCCACAAGTATCCCTGTCACCTTAGCCGCATGCTCGTGCATCTGGTGATTCCAGCAAATGCAACACCTCCGTTTGGTCCATCACCAAAAGTATCCCTGTCACCTTAGCCGCATGCTCGTGCTCAAGATGGTCCACCAACGGATACAGATTCTCACCCAGCATCTAAAGCATTTAAAAATTTTAGTTAAAATAAACGTCAAAATAGTAAAGTCAAACTTGTAGCAGAGATATATACCGTCCTCTGTTGATCTGGTGATGCGTTAGCAAGAGCAGAAGCCAATGCTATAATAGGCATTGGTTGTGGGATGGGAGCAGCGGCATCACGTGGAAGCATGCCGCCAACGCCCCCCATGTCTAAGAAATGGTACCGTAAACGTACAAATAAATATGTATTTCATGACATACCACTTGATGGACCTCAAAGATCGTTCTCTGTCCCATTCAATACAAATCCAAAATACCAAGAAAGCATTTGAAAAGATGATGATCATCTTGAAGTCTCATCTACAAGGAAAATAGTGATTATAATAAAAAGGAAGCTCAGGTTGTTCTTTCCAACAACGGTGTGATGGTGTCACCTTAACTTTCTCTACATACTTCCTACATACTTCAAGTTGTGCACTTTTTTTAACATCATCTGCAGCTTGTGGGAATGTGATTTTTTCTCTCTCTGGAAGATAGATGTTGAAAAGCAGAAACAGTTCTTGATGAGTTTCGCCTAGTTTTATAACCTTTTCTCTAACTCCCAACATGTCAAGCCTACAAATAAAAGAGATAAGTGCAAGACAATAGCTTGAAGTTGAAGCATTAACTTAGATAAACCTGCCCTCACTGAAGTTAATTGTCACACCCCGATATTCCACATATTACCGGTAGGCCCGGTGGGGAGTATCGTGACGTAGTTGATATCATCATAGTCATACAACACAATATTTAAATGCACAGCGGAAGCAAAAGATAGATTTATTTCAACCAAATAAATTGTAATATAAAGTATCACAATGTAGTTGAAACAGATCCACAGGCGGATCAAAATAAAGAGGAAAACTGTTCAACAGACTTTGACACCTAAAGCTTTGCGAGACTTGATTATTGATGTCTGGAGTATCCAGCCTATTACGTGTAGCACCTGCACTTAACCTTTTTGGAAAATACGTCAGTTTGCACTGGTAAATACAACTCAACTGACTCATTTTGAAAAGAGTTTGAAAATTGATTTGAATGCACTTCGTCAAAAATATCTTTTATAACTTGGGACAATTATTAAATAATCATGTATACAGTTTTACTTATTTGTCGTCCATTAGGGCCGGTTTGTAGGGCCGGTCTAGATTAATTGACACGCCACAGGTATAATGCCCACAAGGATTTATTCCTCTAAGTGGATTACCAGTTTTTACATAATGCATCTGTCAGGTGTACGCCTACACCCCGTGCTTAGGTCGTGGCCATTTCGTAAAATGATGCCAAGGATATCCGGGACATGGTCATTTAACCCCCAAAGGCCATACACCAAATAATATATATATAAAACGAGTATGTAATTACATTAATCACAATCCGATTTAAATGATTACACACCCGACCAAGCGGTATTATTATAATACCGTATCCCAAGCCCGTATAGGGAAAATAAGTTAAGAGTATTTACCTGAGCAATGTATAAGTCAAATACAGCAAGTACAGATGGCTTTTACTGGGCTCCTAATCTGGAACAAAGGTTTTTATTATCCTATTAGAATCCTAACGGGTCTTTAATTAAGCTTAAGCTTAGACCGGTTAGTTTTAAAGGAAGATACGGTTCAACCGCACGATTAAGCGAAGACCGAACAGAATGTGATTTAGACCCGATAAGTTTGAATACTTGTATAATATGGGTATACTAAACACATTCTGGATTTTGAGACAAGGATGATAAGGTTTGATCCGTTTCGGCTAATATATGCAAACTAGTTACATAAGTCGTTCCGAACGCGAAAAGTGCGTAACGGGTAACCAAATGAGTCATATGCGAGTTTCCTAAGTTAATATGCCTTAAATATGTTGTGACATCTGTAAGATATCTTTTATTATGCCCGAAATGGATTTAAACTCAAACTATGCCTTGTAAGGGCATTTTGGTCATTTAAAAGGTTATAAAAGAGTTTAATTAGTAATCTGAGTTACAGGTCTGATTTATTAAATAAATATACTTAATTTAATAAGTTATAACAGTAGAGTATGACCTATATGTGAAATTTATCATTTAAAACCAAACTATGCATCTTAGGGGTATTTTGGTAATTTCACTTAGGCTAGAAAGGTCAAAACTGGAAACCTGAGTTTAAAAACTTTTACTTACTGTTAATATATAAAAATATACTAAAAATATCAGTAGGTATCAACCTTATATGTTTAATATAGTTTTAGTACATATTATGCGTTAAAACGCTTAAAAAGGCGATTTGGAGCCATTTCCGGGTTTTCAAAGGAAAGCTGATATTTTTATAATTCCAGAAGGCTCAAAATATCTTATTTATCAAATAAAATCAGTAGAAAAAGGTTTGGGGTCAAAAGGATTTGTAAAACTCATTTTATGGCTTAAAAGGGCAAAACCGGCATTAACCGAATCAAACTTATAGACCTATGTTATGCTCAGCCAAAAATTAAATAAAAATCTTCAAAAATCCCAAAATATTATATTACATCAGTGGGTAAAAAGTTTGATATCAAAAAGTGGGTTTAAATAGGCTATGCGCTAATTACGCCGTTTAATTAACAAAAAGCTTTCAAATTACGCTAATGAGCATAACTCTTAATCTAGACCTCAAACTGATGTCAAATTTTAGGTGCAAGTTTATAAATCAGTAACTAAGGTTTCTACTCTTTTACTTTTTCAAAAAACACGTTTTATAGTCAAAAGGGCATAATAGTCAACATTTAAGCATTTAACGGAAACATGCATATGAATCGGACAACTAATGAACCAAGTTGTATAATCTCAGAGAGTTATACTTATATGAAACCTGGTCCAAATAAATCTCTAAGGAAATTCTAAAACATGCATAAACGGGTCAGAACTGAAAGTCAAAGCAAAAGTCAAATTATGCGACTTTCGGTTCCGATCCGGGTTTAAACTGAAAATTGTCGGGTTGAACATGTTTAGACATGTTCTTACATTAATTACCAAGTTATATTAGTGATCAAACAGGTTGCATGTCTCCTACATTGCTAATTATGCATTAATTTGAAAATAAGCATTCTGTTGACTTTTTAATAACAAGTTTGACCCGACAATTGGCCTAGTTAGAGTGGGAATCAGAGAGTACCCTTTTAAGGGTTTATTACCCACATAAATACCTACTTATAGGTACTTTTAATTCGAGATTTGACTGAACACATTTTATTTAATCTCAAAGTCAAACGTTAATTATGATGGTTTGACTTGTAGCTAATTAACTAAGCTAAACTGAATTAGAAAGAGGTAAGGGCACTTACAAGAGTCCTAATCACGACTAGGGAGCCTAATGAATCCTTGTTGCTGACCAGAGAGCTCCAGAGGTGAGTCTTGTGAACTTTGCAATTGAATGAACAAAGTTGCTACAACTTCAAGTCCCTTATATATCAATTTTGATCTTCTAGGATGATGCCAAAGAGGTCTACACATGTTACCAGATCAGTACAAGTGCCCCTATGCATGTTAAACCATTGGAGCAGCCCCTGGTATGTAAAACAAGAGTGTAAAGTCGGTTTCAGAGCTGTAACTGGCAGCTGTTCGTTGTTGCTGTCGCTGCTGCTTGTTCGCGGGCCGCGAGAAGCCCCTCGCGGGGCGCCTAAAACCGGCGCAACAGGTTAAATATGTTTCATTTATTACATTTCAGTCCCTGGTCCTTTGTAACGTGGTTTTGATTGTTTTTCTTGCACTTTTGGCCCTCTAACTTGATTTTTAAGGGCCTTAAGACTTTTACAAACTTGGTTAAGTCCTTGGTTAACTTTGTGCTTACCCGAAAAGTCATAAATTTCAACGTTGACGCTTTTAACCCTTCGTATGCGAATTTGGTCATAACTTTCTCATACGACAACGAAACTTTATGAAATTTTTATCACATATTCTAGTGAGCATATTTTACCGTTACAAAGCTTCGGGTTTGCTAAAAGGTCACTCAGAGGTATACTTTCAACATGTTGACACATTTAACCCCTGTAGTTTGTAATTCCTCACTTTCTTTCATTTTCAGCTTCGTATGATCCATGATTTATTCGTTTAAGGTTATAAACATCATGTAGGGTTATTGTAAGGCATATTTATCCATTGTTGACACTTTGGACCCTTATATTCACATAGTTTCTCTGTTTGTCAACTTTAGTCCCTCTAAAGTACTTTTTCACATATTCAAAGTTTATGACACGTGTCAATACATTATTGGACGTAAATTTTCAAGGTGTTACATTAATCTCTTTTTTTATTATTATACTTTAACTAAAAGAGGCAACTTTGATCACTAATAAAATAATTAAAATAATTGAGTTTGAAATATATAAGAGGAGCCACCGCTAGCACTTGAAAACCTCTACAGAAAGTAAGCATTGTATCTGAAAGTGATTCAAGGCTCAATCCATGTATATCGGTAGGAAGATGGTAGGGCCATGCTTCAACCCTGTAGAAAAAATCAAAGTAATCAAATAAACTAATGATTATTAAGAATCAAAAGCCGGAAAAAGAGGGAGAAAGCAAACACACCTGTAGACCGATCACCGTCACCTGTCGTCATTTTCTGAAAATGATAATAATTAGCGTATGAGAGTTCTGAGATTTACTGTAAAATATGTATTGATACCTTTTGAAATCTGAATGTATCAAGTCAGCTGAGAAAGATGAAACCAAGCTTATAATAACACATTGTCAAGCATCCCCTGATCATATCAATCCCCATCTCCTCTGATGTTGGTTCTAGCTTCCATAATATCTGAAAATATATCATCCGTAAGTGCACCTTTTAACTACATACGATTGATTACAACAGATAAACAAACACCCTAATTAGCAGTTCAAACAAATATAAGTATTTTATCCAATTCATTAGACCAAATCCTGTTTTATAACAGTTAAATAACTCAAATAGATTACCAATTGTAGGAGAAAGGTCTTCAATGGCATTATCAGAAGTAAAACTCAAAACAAGAGAGCTTTTACCAAATCCTAAATCCCCAATCACCAACAGCTTGAATAAGTAATCCAAATCCGAACCTGAAGACTAATCCATTTGCATAACATAATCAACCACGAACCCTAGAAACCAAAATTGATGTCGTAGTGTTTCATAACCCCAAATTTAAAGCATAAAATAGAACTAATGGTGAAAAAGAATACCTGTATATGCGAATTAAGCAAAAAACTGATGGATGTGAATTAAAATTCCAGATATGGGTCGATGAATAGCAAAGAGGAATCGAACAGAGCTAGGGTTTTGAAAGGAATCAAACGCATTTAGGAGGAGAGGAGGCTGATAATGATTTCGTGATGTGGTAACCAAATTAGAATGACAGAAATCAATCGCTAGGCTTTACATAAATTGCCATGTTTCTTTTAGGGTTTGATGCAAATCTTCAATTCATAGGGATTGGAATACAAATCGAATGAAAAGAGGATGGTCGTTGCTGATGCCACCGCCAGAGGTAGCCGGGAACCATCTTTCTTTCTTTCTCTTGCACTTTCTCTCTCTTTCTGGTTCTCAGTTTCTCTCTCTCTCCAAATGAAAAGGCACTAAAATGATGCTTTGGCCGCCCAAATGAGATGAGCGGGATTTCAAAAGTTAAATGAAAAACTTTGGCCGCCCAAATGAGATGAGCGGGATTCTAGATGATGTTAAAAGAAGTTTTCAACACATTTATGCTTTAAAGGTTGTATAATGTGCTTAAAATGGTTGTACAATGGCAAATGACCATTCTTGCCCTTCCTATATGCTTATTAAAGTAGTATATATATATATATATATATATATATATATATATATATATATATATATATACGGTTGAGTTCATTTCAGAACTCTAAATAATTGCAGAACTTTGAGAACTGATGGGTGCGGTTTCGCGCCCCCTGCCACCTCACCCCATTTGGCGTCCCATAGCGGCCCTAGCCCACTTCCTAGGTGCCATCGTCCCCTTCGTCATGCCGTTAACGGGCGTTAAGGGTTGCACATGTGGGAGCCACTTTTTAAGAGCCAATCACATTTTTTTGTTCTTTTTTTCTTTTTTTATTAATAGGTTAGAGGCTTTATCCCATTCCATAGAAGTTAAAGAGGGGTTTTAAAGCCCCCTATATGACATGGAGTCTACGTAACACTGATGTAACGTGATAAAGCCCCTAAAAGTTTTATACCACACCCACTAGTTTAATAGTGTTATAATCTTTGAATTATTCTTCAAACAATAGCATGATGAGAAAAAATGAAGATAGATACAAGTCATATTGGACACATTTGTGTTGGATCTATATATACCTTTAAAAATAATTTCATTTACCTTTAAAAATAAATTCATTTTATGTGTTATATACTCATCCAATATTCATGTAATACCAATTCATAGAAACTCTTGTTTTAATTTATTGGATCATTAATTGTTGAGTTGAATGCGATTTTAGTTTATGTGGTTTGTGTCATTTTGCTAGTTTAGTCTAAATGTTTTATTTTTCGCATGTGAGTCCAAAAAGGTTTCACTGCTGCCATTTTAGTCCACTGTGTTAACTTCATCAATTATTTCTTTTAACGAGAAGGGCGATTCGGTCATTTTATCTGACCGAATTGCCTTTCTAGTTAACAGAATTACATATAAAATGACCGAATTGCCCTTCTAGTTAACATACAAGATGGATGAAGTTATCCAGCTGACTAAAATGGCAATGGTGAAACCTTTTTGGACCCACAGAAGAAAAATAAAACATGTGGACTAAACTAGTAAAATAACCACAACCACAGAAACTAAAATGTCATTTAACTCTTAATTGTTTATATGTATTAATTTGTAGCATGGTAATGAATAGTAGCATTTTTTTTTGTCTTTTGTGGCTTCTTTTAACTTTATGGTTTTTCTTTTATTTTGTAACAAAATTTTGATTTTTCATCATTTTGCCAAAATAGTTAAATAGATTTCGTTTTTTATTAGTTTGTATTTTACGTTTTCTCCTAGATTTGGTTCACGTTCGGTTGCTACTTAGTACGGTGTTTGGTGACAGTGACGGATCCAGAATTTTATTATAATGGGTTCCTTTTAGTAAATTCTCTTTAACTCTCACTACTTTTTTCTAAATTTTATAAGGTTCTCACTAATTTTTTTCCAAACACACTGGGTTAATGGAAACCCACAAATATGGGCTGGATCTGCCCCTGTTTGGTGGTCACACATGGTCCCTCGGTTTTTTAAACCCCCTTGACTTTTTAAACGTGTAGGAGTGTAAACGAGCCGGGCCCCGAGCCCGAGCCCGAGCCCGACTAGGCTCGAGCTCGGCTCGTTATATTTTTATGAAAACCGGGCTCAAGCTCGGCTCGGTTCGAGCCTACTTATTTGAGCTCAGCTCCCGAGTAAAACCCAATGTTCGAGTTCGGCTCGACTAGACTCGAGCTATTTTGAGTACAACGTAAAATGAGCTAAAAGCTCGGCTCGAGCTCGTTTCAATATTGCTTAAACGAGCCACAGCTCAGCCCGAGCTCGGCTAGCCAATGTTATCATCATTATTACTATATTATATATAAAAAAGTAAAATTTTGTTTGGGCTCGTTTAGGCTCGCGAGCCTAAACGAGCTTTGCATTTCAGGCTCGAGCTCGGGTGTTCGATAACTAAACGAGCTCTTTTTCATGCTCGAGCTCAGGCTCGTTAAAGCTCCGCTCGTTCGAGCTTTTAAACGAGCCAATAACGAGTAGCTCCCAAGCCTCTGGGCTTGTTTACACCCTTGCATGTCGGTATAAATTCGATATCATCTACTTTTTAGATAACGTGAGTTAGTTGATATAAAATTTGTGGTTTTACATTACGTTTTTTTATAGGTTTTAGTTGTCGTTAGGTTGCTATTTAGCACAATTTTTACGCCTCTAACCCTGCAACGCTAGTAACACAGTTTTACTTCTCTGCCCGCAACGCAAGGACTTAACACTACCTAGAATAATAATATCAGTGTTTTTGTGGCCGGACTTGACCGGCCGGCCCAACCGGTCGGACCGGGAACCGCTCACATAGCCGGTCCGGTTCTTGTTGTTAAAACGGTCCTGCAACGAACTGGCGATCAGGCCGGTGACCGGTGGTCGACCCGGAAAACCGACGAAAAGAGGAAGTCGGGCCGGTGGGGTTCTTCATGTAGATCTCAATTGTTTTTTTCTCTTTTTAACCTTCTGTTACAGCCATACATGGAAAGAAACACGATTTCTCAAACAAAAACACTAAATTGAAACCTCCTAGCTTCCATCGGATATGAAGTGTAGAAGCTTTGCAAGTTTTTATAATTTTAAAAGAGAAAAGAGAAGGATAAATGCTTTTGGGTTAAAAAGAAAAGTCACCGACAACATTGAAGCTAGTACAAGTAGTAGATGTAGGGTTTGACTTTTAATTAACTCTTTATTTATTTAATAAACTAGGGTTAAGACCCGCCCGCGTTGCGGCGCGGGTACATCGTAAATATTGAATGGATTAGTCCAAACGTTATATGATGCATTAACCATATGAAAACACGTATTTCGACGTATTCAGTTGAACTCAGTGTAACCTGTATAAGCATTGTGATTGGATCAAACGTAAAGTAAATGGAATTCATATCGAACAATCATAACGTATTATATGTGACCCAACTCATACACAGAAAACGTAACAGGTATGAAGGAAAATATGCACATGTAATCGAAAAGGATTAATTAGAGCTTTCGAAAAAAAGGGAGAAAAAAAAACCATAATTTGACTCCACTCGGTTCGAAACAAACTTTACGAAACATACATAAAATAAACACGAAAACATATTATATTTGACCTAAATCATTTCCCAAAAAAGTTTACCTCAAAACGTAGAACAACTTGAATTTATACCAAAACGTACGTAAAAATATGCACGTAAAAATGGTTTCTTTAAACGAAAACGTATTATATTTGATCTGACTCGTCTATAAAAAAGTTTACGTCGGAATATAGAACAAATCATATTTATACATACCGGTACATAAAATATGCACACAAAAATTAGTTTTTAAGTAAAGGAAGAATAGGGGTAAACCAAAAGAAAATATTAGTAAAAAAATTAATAGGTTAAAAACGTTCGTAAAACCGTGCCAAGTAGTACCAAAACGACATCGAATCTCAACATCGTAAAAATAAAATAGATAAAATGGTAAAAATTACACAGAACGAAAAGTAGACTAAAATCGTTGAACCATGCACACCCGTTACAGTGTCTTAATGCGAAGAAATTAAGCAGAAACGTAAAATGTAGAAAATAATACCTTAGTTTATCTACAACCCGCCCGTTGCGACGAACTTTACAAAAGGGGAAAAATGGACAAGTTGCGACGGGTCTGTCAAATATGAAAAAAATAGAGCAAAAACGTTGAACCTCACATGCACGCTACGACATGTTAACTCGCAAAATTTAGAACGAAACGTAAAACGAAAAACTTGCAAAAGATAAAAAGTATGGGAGACCAAAGTTGTAAATAACAAAGTGTTGTGTTAAATTATAAAAGATGGAAAACTTAAAGTTAAAAGTAAAAAAAAGGGGTTAAAATGTAAAAGATAAAACTTTTAGGTTGAAAGTGGAAAATTAAGTTTTTTTTTTTTGGAAAACTCCCCAACCACAAGTTACAAGTGCTAATGCATCAAAAACTTACTAATTTATATATGGAATAATATTTGAAATGTGACCGTGAGTTCTAATTTTTATGTAATTAGATTCTTCGCGTTGCGGGGCTGTTTTAATTAATATGATTTGAGCGTACATTTTTTTTCAACTCTTTAGATACTTTTAAAGTTGTTTGAGAAATTAATTGTAGTCGGATTTTATGGTGTGTTAATACGGTTGAACCCACATATATTTTTTCAGATTTAACCCTATTAATTTTTATAATATTTACAATAGCTTCCGGTTCTTACGTCCGGTCCGATCGGACCATTGAATCGGTAAGAAGACCGGTTCTGCATCCGGTCCGATTCCAAAAACATTGAATAATATGAATGCTAACGCTGCCCAATTAACAAGTTGAATTGCACGTCATGAGGTCATACCTAACCAAGGATTTTAGCTATTTATTTCACGATCTCACGTGAATTTAAAATCATAAATTTGTCGCGGTTCTAATTTTGTAGTATTTTCTAATTATTTTAAATAAATTAAGTTGTTTTCACCCACTGCAGTCCGATAATTTATTTTCTATGAAGTGTATTTGAGGTATTCTTTTGAGATATATATTGATAAAAGCTATTTTATTGTTTTAGATGTATACATGTTTGTATTTAAATATAGGCAAAAAATCAAATACAAATAAACTTAACATACTAAACATATAAATTGAAGGAAAAGTAAAAAAGACAAGGTGGCATTTTTGTAATTACCACCAACTATCAAAGTTACTATACAAATGTGAACTCAACCAAAAATACCTAAAAAAACACACAAAAAAAATTTAATATTTTTTTAAAAAAATCGCTACATTTTGTTACAATTTTTTTTTGCTACTAAAAGTAGCGATTTTTTTATAAAAAATATTAAAAAAAATTATTTTGTGCGTTTTTTTTTTTTTTTTTTTTTAGGTTTTTTGGGTGTTTAGTTTTTAGCATTTTAGCTTGGGTGAGGGGGGGGGGGGGGGGGGGTTAGGTTTTTTTTAGGATTTTTAGATACATTTGTAGAGTAACTTTGATAGTTATAGATAATTACAAAAATGCCACCTTGTCTTTTTTACTTTTCCTTCAATTTGTATATTTAGTATGTTAAGATTATTTGTACAAGAACTTTCCCCTTTAAATATATGCACACATACACATACCAGAGCACTAGATGAGTGCTCGTATGATGCGAGATAGAATACAAACAATATTGATAAAGTAACATTTTAGAAATTACTTAAATAAAAAAACTAAAGCAATATTAAATTCAAATCAAAGAGAATAAAATGTTTATTTTAAGACGCATTTTTTTAATTATTAACTTACTAGGTTAGAATCTCGTGTAATACACTGCTTGAATTATTAAACCTTTGTTTTATTGTTGTAATTTTAATTTTTAAATATGTGGGATCAAAAAAGACAAAAGAGGACAATGAGAATCACAACTCTTAAACTTAGAAAAATAGAAACAAAATAATGATGAATTATAATTTTATTATAAAAATGACAAAATTTAAATAATGAAAACGTGCCAGGTTGATGAAAACAAAATTAAGACTGTACTAAATGTAATATTGAAAAAAAAAACGAATGAATTTGAAACGAGTAAGGATCCGTGTGTAAGTTAAATGGGTACACGGTTTAGATGAAATACAAAAATTATGTTTGCCTAGAATTGTGTCACGTATCTCCTAAAGTTTTTTATTTATTAGGTATAACAACAACAACAACAATATAGAGACAGAGAAGACATATGCATATAGACAGAGATTATATAAAGATTTTGCACGTATATTTCTATATCGAACGAATTAAAAATTAAAAATAGTGTAAAAGATAAAGCGGAAAAATGATTCTGATAGTGACCGGTGACATTCTTTGGTATCATTATATATTATATAATACTCTAATTTTCAATATTCTTGTGCAATGAGAGTTGTAACCTATGTTTAATGAGTTGTATGTGCTTTATGTTATTGTACAATAACTCTTCAATATGGTGGTACTTTCTGTATTACACATGCCCTCATCACTTTGTATGAGAGACACACAGAGACAAAGAAAGGGAAAGGGAAGAAAGAGATAGAGAGCAGCAAGAGAGAGAAATAGAGGTGCGGAACTGCGAGTCACCGGCGACTGGCTCCAGACGCGTGCTCGCCTCACACCTACAGAAAATCCAAACGCGTGCCCACCTCACACCTACAGAACCGAAGTCGTCAAGTCTAGGTTTTTCCGGTGAAAATTCGAGGGTTCAGAGGTGGTAGTGGAGAGTTCCGACAAATCGAGGGTTCCGAACCGTTCAATCATCCTTTAATCTATCCAATTACAGGTGAAATTCATCTCCCTCTCTCATATTAAACTGTTACCGTAGATGTGCGTTTTCTCTATTTTCTAAACATGAAATTTGCGTTTGAATTTCGACCTGTATATTCAGATTGAGGAGCTGAAGTAGATTATAAAATTTAAGCTAATAGGGATAAAAAAAAGTTATTGTCGTTTATGAATCATGGGGGAAGTTGGTTTAAAACTTAACAATACCCTTTAAAAAATTTTATCATATACTTTTGAAGCTGTAATTACTTAAAGTAATAAAATTATGTAAAAATATATTTTTGTATATATATAATTTTAACATGTTAAAAATTCAACTTAACATGACGCCTTTTCTTATAAATACATGAATAACTATTTTTAATAAAAAAGTCAAAAACAATAAAATATGTAAAAATGTTTTAACAACAGTTTAATTTTTTTTTAACAAAAAAGATTTTTATTGGAATAGCTTCTACACATTTTTATAAGGAAAATCGTCGAATTTTTTTTTTAAATTTTGATTGTAAACATGTTAAGTTAAATTTTTAAGATACACTTAACATGTTAATTGCAATTAGAGCTGTAAACGAGCCAAGTCGAGCTCGAGCCATTTCAAATCGAGCTGAGATTTGAGGCTCGAGCTCGACTCGATTAAAATTCAAGCTAGCTCGGCTCGACTCGATCTAGCTCGAATAACAAAGAACCGCAAAATTTACTACTTAAAAAGCCCTAAAAAACGAATCTCTTCATAGACTAATGGCCATAATTGCAATTTAATTTAATCAAATGGCTAAGTATGCAAATATAAAAAGTTAGACCACTTTGTATATTGTCTTTACCTTCTTTTATAGGGGAGATGCTCCCTTAGTTTTTGTCTTCTAAGCGATGTGGGGAAAAAATAAGGATGTAAACCTTATCGAGCAGGCTCACGAGCTCACGAGCCGAGCCAGGCCAAGCTCAAGCTCGGCTCGTTTACAAACCTTGCCGAGCCGAGCTGGCTCGTTTATAACCGAGCCTGGATTTTTTCGAGTGAGTTTCGAGCGAGCTGCGAGTTTTTTTAACACCCCTAATTGCAATGTTCCCCGGTTCCCCATTTTTTTAGTGTCCCTCAATGAACCTCACACGATATATATATATATATATATATATATGGGACCGCTAAAATGAGAACCACCTACAGTTGTAAGAACCGTGAGAACTTTTTGATACGGGGCGAGTTGGACCAAAATTTTTTTTCATAAACGTGGATGCTTGTATTATAAACACATTTGTAAAAAAAAAATTCAAAAAAAAATGTCGTGTGTGTAGTTTTGAACACTACAAGTTTGTGTTTACGGGTACCGTAAATTTTAAATAAAATTTACGGGTCCAGTAAACGCAAACTTTGGGTGCTCAAAACTACACACCCGACATTTTTTTTTGAATTTTTTTTACAAATGTGTTTATAATGCATGCATCTACGTTTATGAAAAAAAAAATTTGGTCCACCTCGGTCCCTTACGGTGTGGTTCTCACGGTTCTTACAACTGGATGTGGTTCTCATTTTAGCGGTCCCCTATATATATATATATATATATATATATAGGGGAAGGTTCAAATGAAAACCACTAGTTAACGCGAAAACTAACTAAAAAAAGCCTAAAAAACACACAAATGTTTTTTCTTTTTTTTGCAAACCAAATTTCGCAGGTTTTTTTATATAAAAAAAATTTCAAAAAAAAAAAAAAAAAAATTTTTGTGTAGTGCACATTTGTAACTGTACTACATATGTGTATTATTACACATGTGCACTACACAAAAAAAATTTTTTTTTTTTGAATTTTTTTTTATATATAAAAACCAGCGATTTTTATTAAAAAACTGGAAAAAAAAAATTTGTGTGTTTTTTAGGCTTTTTTTAGTTAGTTTTCGCGTTAAAAGTGGTTTTCATTTGAACCATCCCCTATATATATATATATAGGGGAAGGTTCATTGGGGAACACAAAAAAAGTGGGGAACAGCGGGGAACCGACTCAAACGAACTCCGATTGGACTCATTCCAGCGGCGTTAGAACCGGCTCGTCGAACCCTAACTAGGATCTCTTAACCCTAAATCCTAACTCCTAAACTCTAAACCCAAAAGCTAAAAAATAAGGCTAAAACCTAAGCTAAACCGTAAAATCTAAACTATAAACCCTGAAAGCTAAACCCTAAAGGCTAAACCTTAAACCCTAAAGCTAAACCCTAAACCCTAAAGCTAAACCGTAAAAGCCAAACCCTAACGTATTTAGGGTTTAGGGTTAAGAGATCCTAGTTAGGGTTCGACGAGCCGGTTCCAACGCCGCTGGAATGAGTCCAATCGGAGTTCGTTTGAGTCGGTTCCCCACTGTTCCCCGTTCTTTTACTGTTCCCCAATGAACCACACAATATATATATATATATATATATATATATAGGGGACCGCTAAAATGAAAACCACCTCTAGTTAGGAGAACCATGAGAACCACTTATTAGCCCTTAGATCAACTTGATAGATGGATGAGATTAAAAGTAACAAAAATTAATATTAAATGGTTTTTGTCGTATTATGTCTTTAATATTATAATCTAAAAGGGTATTTAAGTAATTTTGTTTTTTTTTTGTCTTATTAAGTTTATTGTTTTTTATTACAATTTTGTCCTATTACATTAATTATTTTTTTCTAAAATCAGATTTCTTTATTAAACAAATATTTTGAAATCAGATTTTTTATATAAAAAAAATTTATGCGCGTTTTTTTTCCACCCGTTTTTTACGCGCGTTTTTTTACGACCCGTTTTACGCTCCGTTTTTTCAAGCCGATTTTGCGACCATAATTTTTAAGTGCCGTTTTTAGGCGCCCTTTTTTGCCGCGCCGTTTTTTACGTCACATTTTTTACAAGCCGTTTTTGCGCCCCATTTTTTACGTCCCGTTTTAACGCGCCGTTTTAGCGTCCCGTTTTTATGTCCCGTTTTTACGCGCCGTTGATACGGCCCGTTTTAAGCGCCGTTGATACGGCCCGTTTTACGCGCCGTTTTTCAACGCCCCGTTTTTTCACGCCGTTTTTTGCGACCGGGTTTTTACGTGCGGTTTTTTATTCCCGGTTTTACGCGCCGTTTTTACACTTTTTACGTTTTACGTTAACCTTTTTAGACTTTTTACATTTTAAGTTTTACGTTAAAATTTTTACGTTTTACGTTAAAGCTTTTTACTTTTTACGTTTTTTTGACGCGCCGTTTTTTCGCCGGGTTTTTTCAAGCGTCGTTATTTTAACACGCCGTTTTTTTACGCACCGTTTTTTACGCGCCAATTTTTTAACGCCGTTTTTTTACGCGCCGTTTTTTTCAACGCGCAGTTTTTATGAGCCAATTTTTAACGCCGTTTTTTACGCACCAATTTTTTAACGCCGTTTTTTAACTCCGATTTTTACGCGCCAATTTTTAACGCCGTTTTTTACGCGCCGTTTATTAACGCCATTTTTAACGCCGTTTTTTCAACGCGCCGTTTTTTCAACGCGCCGTTTTTACGTTAACGTAATTTACGTTTTACGCGCCGGTTTTTTACATTAATGTTTTTTACGTTTTACGCGCCGGTTTTTTACGTTTTACGTAAAACTTTTTACGTTTTACTTAAAAAAATTTACGATTTACGTTTTACCTAAAACTTTTTACGTTTTACGTTAAACTTTTTACATTTTACGATTTACGTTAAACTTTTTACGTTTTACGTAAAAGTTTTTACATTTTACGTTTTTTGGTTTTGCGTTAAAAAAGTTTACGTTTTTACGTTTTACGTTAAACTTTTTAGGTTTTACGTTAAACTTTTTACGTTTTACGTTAAACTTTTTACGTTTTACGTTAAACTTTTTACGTTTTACGTTAAACTTTTTACGTTTTACGTTAAACTTTTTACGTTTTACGTTAAACTTTTTACATTTTAGGTTTTACGTTAAACTTTTTAAACTTTTAACGTTTTACGATTTACGCAAAACTTTTTACGTTCTACGTTTTACTATAAACTTTTTACGTTTTACGTTAAACTTTTCACGTTTTACGTTTTACTTGAACTTTTTACGGATTACGTTAAAATTTTTACGTTTTTTTACGTTTAAATTTTTTCGTTTTTTTACAAAAAAAAATTTAGCGTTTTTTTAGGTTTTACGTTAAACTTTTAACGTTTTACGTAAAAACTTTTTACGTTTTACGTAAAAAAAATTACTTTTTACGTTTTTACGTTAAAAAGTTTACGGTGTACGTTAAAAAGTTTACGGTTTAACTTTTTTTTTTTTACAAAAGTTTTTTTTACACAAAAACGAACGCACCCAGAAAAAAAAACTAACAACATCAAAACAAAGTGTATATCGAAAAAAAAACGGGGTTTGGCTCAGATTATCCGATAATCAAAAGGCTGCAAAAGTAGGGTTGCAGGTTCAAAAAACCTACCCTCCACCGTCCTTGCCGAGCCATCGTCATCAAAATCTACGGTTTTTTTTTCATCATCGCCACCCAAATCAATCGTATCAAAACTCACAGATTCAAAGAACACCAATCACCAACAGATCTAAACCAATAGATTAATACCAACATATCAAACCCACAATCCACTGATAAAAATCACCAGAAAATCAAGAACATAGTTCACTGATCAAACAAAAATCACCAGAAAAATCAGAAATCATTTATCAGAAATCAACAAGAACAAACCCACAGAGTTCATCAGACAAAAATCTAGAAACCCCATCAAACAAAAATGAACCCCATCAAACAAAATAAAGAAACCCCATCAAAAATCAAGTAACCCCCATCAAACAAAAACAAGAATCCCAACTAAAAACTCACAAAGTCCGATGAAAACCGGCAGACCGAGAATCCGACCGCCGGCGTCGCCCCTACACCACCGTCTTCCTTTTCCGGCGTCGCCCCAACCACCACCGTTCACCACTCTTCTGCTCTGATTTTAGCCGTCGTGTGGCACCACCAGAGGGTGGTGGCTGGGTGTTTTTTTTCTGTCGGAAGAAAGAGAGACGAGGGGGTGAGGGGCATGCTTTGTCGGCTATCTTTTGCCGCCGACGGCTGGTGCTCCACCTCGTCTTTACCGGCCAGCGCCGCCACCCATAGTGGTGGCCGGCTCGTCATCATCCAGCAGGGAGGAGAGGTTCAGGAGAGAGAGAGATTGATGAGAGATAGAGGTGGTGGCCGGCTGAGATACCCAGTAATTTTGAGGAGAGAGACCAAAGAAGAGGGTTTTCAAAAATGAAGGGGGTTTCAAAATTGTGTAGAGAGAGAGATGATCTAACATATATAAAATGTGAGGAGAGAGAAATCTGACAGTAATTAATGTGGAGAGAAGTTAGAGAAATGACATTTGTGGGGAAATGACCAAACTACCCTTTTAAGTGGCAAAATCTAATTGGTTGAGAATGGTTCTCACGGTTCTTATAACTGGAGGTGGTTTTCATTTTAGCGGCTCCCTATATATATATATATAAACACATGTATATAGGGGAAGGTTTAAGCGAAAACTTCTTTTATTGCGAGAACTCGAAAACTCCTAAAAATACTTAAAAACACACCAATTTTTTTTAATTTTTAATTTCATAACATTTTGTGGCTGTAAATCTAGCATTTTTAAAACACCAACTTCTTTTTGTTAAAAATAATAATTAGTATTACACATGTGCAACACTACGAAAAATCTAAACCGACCAACCCCCCTCCCACCCCACCCCCAAAAACCTAAAGCCCCACACCCACCCCCCAAAAACCTAAAAACTAAACCCAACCTAAACCCCCCAAAAACCTAACCCCCCACCCCTAAAACCTAAAAACTAAACCCGCAACCTAAGCCCTCCAAAAGCCTAACCCAAAAAGTTAAACTAAACCCAAAACCTAAACCCTAAGGCTAAGTAGTATTGCATATATGCAATACTATAATAGTGGCATTGAAAAAAGAACGACACGCTAAATATTTTGTTTATGTCGAAAAAATATGCTTGAATATACTCTAATGAAAAATAAGAAAATTTGTGACCTTATGGTGTTTTTTTTTAAATAATAACATATGAAGAAGATAGAAATGTTTGAAAATTCATATATATTTTTTTCTAATTTTGCCTCTCCTTCACTAAAAGCCCCTTTCCCTTCATTAAGGAGGAGTTTTCGAGTTTTCTCACTAACTATGGGATTTTAACTAAATCCTACCCCATATATATATATAAGATATATCGTATGTGTATACATATATGTGTGTGTATATATAACGTAGTGGGATAACAAACATCTGGTTAGGCAAGTTTAAGGCCTAGTCTTGGCTGGGAAATGATGGGTGAGGTTATATCCAGACCTACATACTCGTCTAGATTGTATAAACCTACTCACTTGGTCGATTCATTTTGATGTCGATCATTTTTTGGTATAAGTGTCAGTTGTGTTAGATTGGCAGGTTAACATTTATCAGGTTAGCAATTTGGCTGATTTAAATGTTCAACCTGGACATACCTATATATTTCTATTCGTGTACAAACATTCAATCAAACACGCACAGACTTAAAATCATGTAACCAGAACATGAGTTGGTGGTATTAATCTAATAAATGTAACAAGTCAAAACATGCATTTGTTTTAGTGGTACTAATAGCAAAGGGTAATCTTGCAAATTTAGCTTTAACACACGAATCAAAAAAAAATCCTTATAGTTCAAATGAACATTATTAAGAAATTCGATATGACAAAGTTTTGAATTTGAAGCATGACCTAATGTAAGACCCATAACAAATCATACATATAATATTTATAAAAGTTTACATTTTACATACAAAAATGCTAGTTACAAAATGCCAAACATATTTCATAGTTATTTTTTACTTAAAAGTATTCAAAGGTGTGTTTCTAACATTTAACAATGTTTAGATTAACCGAAAACAACTAAACATGCGCGGAAACTTCGACGTTATATGTGTTCGGTTCTTGACCGAGCTTGATCCCATCCATGTTCGTCATAAAATTGACCTAATAACATTTAACAAGCTTAAATGTTAGAAATAATGTGCTTAAATGAGGTTTGATAACATATATAGCTAAAAAAACAATTTTTCAGCTTCCCGTCGTAAGCTAAGTCCATAAGCCGTAGCTTACGGTCCGCAAAAGGTTTTCGAACAGAATGCTTGTACCGTAGCCTACGGCCTTCAGCCGTAGGTTACGGTTTGTTCTGTAGAATTATATTCCAGTTTTGCCCTTAACAAAAAATCGACCATAACTTTTAATCCGTTTATCCGTTTAACCTCCCGTTTCTTCCTACACGATCGTAATTTGATCCTCTATATTATGGACTCGAAATCCAACATCTGGATTAACAAAATTTTTAACTTATAAGCCTTCGGCTTATTATTTATTTACAAATTATTGACCCATTTAAGTTTTTATCAAACAAACTCATTTGATCACCTTTAAATCCCCATAAACATCATAACTATGAATGTTTCCTATTACTCGGGGTCCTATACGCGGGATTTTTGCATCCGTTATCCGGTGTGTGTTTTAATTATCCAACCCGTTCAACCATGAATAATTGAACTTTATTAGCACAATTTCCATATGCGAAATTGTTTATCTTTTAGTCATAACTCACAATCCGAGTCTTTTGACTTTTTGTCCGCGTCCCCGTTTCCCGGTTTACACATATATTTGAAATCCTACCCATTATTCGGGTATTGTGTCGAAGTCATTATTTATGCAACTATTCCGGTATGCATTAAGACTTCATTTTGACCCGTTTGGTAATCTTAGCGAATTTCATCGCTTTCATCTAACTGAACTTTTATCAATTCATCGTTTTAACCCGTTTGATCGTTTTAGTGAAATTCGTCACTTTTAACGACCAAAATATCGTAAATCATATTTAACCTTTTGGTTTATTCGTATGGAAATCCACCGCTTAAGAACAAACCAAATTTTATGGTTTCAATCCACATTATTCATCATATAACAATACAAGATATTAACGGAAATTCTACGAAGCGTAAAGCCACGTACCTTAAAGCTTTCCCTTGAGTCGAGTATCGCTTTCTGATTGATCTCCCGACTTATCCTTCGAGTCGCCTATAGCAAACAACCCGATTATTATTAAATTGCCATAATAAGGATTATTATCGCCAAATTCATCAAGAATCATCTCATATGATGTAACACCTAGTAAAATCATGTCCAATTATGTGAAGACACGTGTACTAAACCCTAAACGTGTAAAAGATTGATTTAGGACTAAAGTTGACAAACAGTGAAAAAATGTATGCGGAGGGACTGAAAGTGTCAACATGCTAAACTTATACCTCTGACGGACCTTACACAATGTTCATATTCTCAAACGAGTAAATTATTGGACATGAGAATCCGTTTGTGAAAGAAATCGAAAGTTTACAAGACATTGGGGTTAAACGTGTCAACATGTTAATTCTTACCTCTGAGTGACCTTTTAACGAACTCGAAACTTCATAATGTTCGAATATACTCTCGAGAATACATGTTAATGAATTGAAAGGGTTCGATATCATTATGTGATAATTGAGAAAGATTTCAAGAAAAAGGGTTAAAAGCGCCAACGAGAGAAACTAGTGTTTTCGGGTGACCTTTAACCGAACACGAGCCTAACGGTGTTTATTTAAACCTTCAAGATCCTTAAAAACTAACTTTAGGGGCCAAGAATGCCAAAAATGAAACATATATAAAGTTATAAAGGACCAGGGACTGAAACTGCCAAGATGGAAACTTGTTCTACCTGTTCGAAGGAGAGTCGCGGGCCGCGTAAGCCTTCTCTTATTTCTCTCGCGGGCCGCGAGAGAGTGCCCAGTGACTGAAAAGTTGACAGCTGCATGTTTCAGCCTTGTAGCCCACACAAACCGACATTGCATGCCTGAAACTCGAAACTAGGGCTTGTTTGATGGTATTTACTGACACTAGGACATTGGAATGATCTGAGAATGATCAAAAACACCTGGATTGATCCTAAGACTCCATGAATTAGTATAAATAGGTGCCTTGTTGCTTCACTTGAATTTGCACCTTACAATTTCATCTCTTCTCACTTCTCTGAGGTTCCTGATCAAAAAGGAAGCTCCTTCTAGTTTAACCTTCGAGCTAGGACCCTTTGTAAGTGTCCTTAGCCACTCTAGTTCGGTTTTTAAGTGTTTAAAGACCGAAAGTCAAAGTTGCCGCAAAAACGGCTTTGACCTTCGATTTAGACATAAACGGTCCAGCCATTGTTCGAGGCGAATATGGCTACGTGATCGTAATTAGGTAGGTGTTAATCCCTCAAAAGGGCACCTCCTAATTACCACGTTTACTTAGTTAATTGTCGGGTCAAAGTAATTCAATAAAAAGTCAAACTAATCAGATTTTAAAATAAAAATCAAATCTGATAATGTAGAGGTTATAAAACATGTTTTGCCACTTTAATAACTTGGTAAACATTAATAGAACATGTCTAAACATGTTCAACCTGACAATTCTAAGTTTAAGCTTGGTTCGCAACCGAAAGCCGCAAAAGCTTGACTTTTGCTTTGATTTTCCGTTCTGACCCGAATTAGCTTATTTTCTCTATGCCTTATGGTTCCTTTGTAACCATATTATGTAGTAGCAAAACCCTCTGAGATTATGTTACATGATCACTTAGTAATCTGAATTATATGCAGTTTTCCGTATTATGCTTATTATTGACTAGTATGCCCTTTAGTAAAAAAAATAAGATTTTTAATATAAATAAACATCAAAATGGATTAGGTACTGATTAGTAAGCATATTTAAAATATTTTGACACTTACATTCTGGTCATAAACTGATATTATGCAAATAATAGAAAATTATGCTTATATAAAGACTAAAATGCCCTTTGGCATGTATATCAAGTTTCTAACATAAATTTGACACAAAACTCTTTACCTACTATTGTGATATCATTTTTAGGAATTATTGGGATGTTGGGTCAGACTATATACTGACCTTAACCTTGAGTTCTCGCATAAAGTCTATAAATGACGATAATACCATTTTCGTAAATAAAATGAGTTTTACATATAATTAACATGCAAAATATTTTACTGCTGTTGTGATATGAAAAATAAAATATTTTGACCATTCAAAGCTGGTCAAAATCTCATAATAGCTTAAACTTTGGAATTATCGTCAAATATCGACATTTACGCTAATTAGGTGCATAGTATGTTTTAAAATCATATTTAGCACCCAAGACTTGTTATCTACTGATTTTATAAATGATTTTAAATATTTTTACAGTAAGTATAAGTCTTGAACTTAGAATCCCAATTAAGTCCCTAAAAGCAGATGGGAAATGACCAAAATGCCCTTTCAGGGCATAGTTTGGCCATAATTGTTAAACCACACATATGTATGATATCCTACTGTTATAACATCATAAATTAAATATTTTTTACCAGAACCTCAGTTTACCTATAAACCCATTTTATAAACCTTAAAATGACCAAAATGCCCTTATGGGGCCTAATTCGGTTTTAAATCTTTTTGGGCATACATGTTGATATCCTACTGATGTCATAACAAATTTTAAGCATAATAAAATATCAAACTTGTGTATGACTCATTCGGTTACCCATTTATGCCTATACGCGTTCGGTTCGGTTTATGTAACTAGTTTGCATGAATTGACCGAAACGGGTCTAACCTTGTCATCTAAACTTCAAAATCCAGAATGTATTTAGTTTACCCATATTATACAAGTATTCATACTTGTTGGGTCTAAATTACATTCCATGCTGGTCTCCGCTTAATCTAGCGTTTCGTACCATAAAGCATCCTTAAAACTAACCGGTCTAAGTCCTTGACTTAAATAAGACCCGTTAGTATCCTAAGAGGTTAATAAAACCTTCATTTCAGATTAAGTAGCCTCAGTAGAAGATACTTGCATAAAGTCTTAGTAACATACGGCTGAGTAGCATTTCTTGCATTATTAACTCAGGTAAATACTTTAACTTATTTTCCCTATACGGGCTTGGGATACGGTAAATTATTACCGCTTGGTCGGGTATGGGATCATTTAGTCGGATTGTGATTAATAAATCCGCATAACCCGTTTTAATCTGTTTTATTTGATAACATAAACTTTGGGGGTTAACGACCGTGTCCTGGATATCCTCGGCTCATTTACGTTATTAATGGCCACGACCTATGCACGGGGTGTTGGCATACACCCGACAGATGCAAATGCTAAGTTATTAAATTACCCACAAGTTGGGGATAACTCCTTTGTGGGTTTTAAAAGTGGTGAGTCAGTTAATCATATCCGGTTTCCAAACCCGCCCTAAATGTATGACAAACATGTAAAGCTGTATACAAGATTTTAAATGAAACTGTCCCAAATTATAAAAGAATTTTCGTGCTTCAAGCACTTAAACCAATTTTCATAAATGTTTTCAAATGAGTCAGTTAATTGTATTTACCAGTGAAAACTGACGTATTTTCCGAATACTAAGTGACTGGTACCTCACGGAATAGGCTGGAGCTACTTGGCATTAAATAAGAGGATCTTGCAAATCCCAGATGCCTAAAGTCTGTCAAACTCTGTTTTATCTATTTGTTTAATGGTCCGCTTGTGGTTCTCTTTTACAACCGCCTGTATATTCTTTCATTCGTACTTTAAACATTTTGGGTTGTAATAGTTATTAAACTTCCAAGCCTTCCGCTGTGTTATATCTGTGTTTAATTGTCTATGATGATATCAACTACGCCACGATACTCCCCACCGGGCCCACTGGATTATTTGGAAATATCGGGGTGTGACAGGTTGGTATCAGAGCCAACATTGAGTGAATTAAACACTAGCCTTTTGTGTTTAATCTCAATGACACAGTAGCACATTCCTTAGACTTCCGAGTTTAGGCAAATGACCTAGGATTACTCTTAATCTTTATTTGGTTTATATATGTTGTTTTCTTGTTTTTGACATGTTTACATAAATAGATGCCGCCACGTGTAAGAGGATGTAGAGGAAAAGGTCCCATGAGAGGGGGACCATCCAGCCAAGCAGGACCCTCTCATCGCCGTACGCCTTCGACGTCATTCAACTCCGATCCTTATGACGATTGGAGGCATTCGCTCGAACCTGTGAGGCGATCAGTTTCTTTAAGCACGTCGCCATCCTACCATCATTCTTTTGGGCCACTACAACCAGAAGAGCCCCAACATTCACACCATTCACAGCATTCGCTGCACTCACACCGTTCTCACCACTCTTCACCTATGCAGTTAATGCGGAAAAATACCGGTTATCGGTCAAGTACCGATATTTGAGATATCATTTATCGCGGTGAGATATCGGTAATTTATAATTTCATGCATAAATATATATATATATATATATATATATATATAGGGAGAAGATCATGCGAGAACCACCTCTTATTGCGAGAACCAATGTGAACACAACAAAAAATGCCTAAAAATAGCTAAAAATCACACAAATTTTTTTTTAATATTTTTTTATATAAAAATCGCTACTTTTCGAAGCCAAAAAAAATTTAAAAAAGTTTTATTTTTTTTTAAATTTTTTTTGCCACTAAAAGTAGCGATTTGAGCATAAAAAATATTTAAAAAAAATTAGATTTTTTTTTAAAGATTTTTTTTAGATTTTTTTAGGTTTTTTGGGGGTTTAGTTTTTAGCATTTTAGCTTGGGGGGGGGGGGGTGGGGGGTTTAGGTTTTTTTTGGGGGGGGGGGGAGGGGGGTTTAGGTTTTTTTTTTGGGGGGGGGGGGTTAGGTTTTTTGGGGGTTTTAGTTTTTAGCATTTAGCTTGGGGGGGGGGGGGTTAAGTTTTAGGGGGGGGGGGGGGTGGGGGTTAGGTTTTTTTAAGGTTTTTTTAGCTATTTTAGGTTGTGTTCACATTGGTTCTCGCGGTTCTCGCAATAAGGGTGGTTCTCGCATGAACTCCTCCCTATATATATATATATATATATATATATATATATATATATATATTCACATCTAGAGCATATATTTATAAACTAGAAGTCTAGAACTTATCTAATATTAATAGCAAAATAAAGAAGTGTTCATCAAGATCAACCAAGGCATCCGATTGTTCATTTGTTCATCATAATTCATAACCTAAAACACTAAAACCGAATCATAACCCATAAAATCTTCCTCCGAGTCCACATCAACCATCTCATCCAATTGTACATGAAGATCATCTTCCACACTGATTGGAACATCATCATCATCATCTCTATAGCGCGATCTTTTGGTCCTAGTACTTGGCCCAACTTCTTCGTTTCCTCCCATTGCCTCTCGTACATCCGACCAACGAAGACCATCTGTACCCTGAACAAAGTCTTGAAGCTCATCTTGTGTTGGTGTAACCCAATCATCATTTTCCTCTACATCTCTCAACAAAATAGGATCGAAAGATCTGTTGTCTTTTAATGAGTTGAAGCGCCTTTGTAACCTTGTGTTGTATTGAATGAATACAAGATCATTGAGTTTTTGTTGCAAAAGACAATTTCTTTTCTTTGAGTGTAACTGAACATAAAGAATAAAAGAATTACTTAACGAAGTAAATAAGTTAAATTAAATGTAATTTAAAGAATAAAAGAATTACTTACATTGTCAAATGTACTCCAATTGCGTTCACAAGGTGAAGCGCTACAAGTTTGACTGAGGACACTAATAGCAAATGATTGGAGCAAAGGTGTGTCGATCCCATATGTACGCCACCATATATCTACATTTAATCATTAACATATTTGTTATAAATAATTGGAGTGATTTAATAAAATAAAATATATATAAATACTTACATGGTGCAACTTTCGTTCTACCCCTTATAGCAGCCGCGGATCCAAATTGCCCAACTGAATCAATGTATAGATTCAAGTCCTGCCTCACTTTATCATTCTCCTCTATAATGGGAACTAGACATTCAATAGCCTCGTAAAGTCCCGTCAAAACATCCGCGTTCTTCTTTTTATCTTTCGAATTTTCCCCATGTAAAATAGCGGGGTTCAAGTAATATCCAGCTTCAACACATTAAATAACGAGTTAATATTAAAAGTAAACGATCTATATTAATTTAATTTTATACAAATAAATTTTAAGTTCAATAATTAATACCTGCATGTAACGGGTGATGAAGTTGGTCGGTCCATCTGGCTTGAATCATACTTTTAATTTTATGGACAAGTCTTTCATCAGTTACATTTTTGTTGATTTGCTCCTTTGCTCTAACCATTGCATCATAGATATAACCCATACTTGGCTTCTCTTCCGTATCAACCAATCAAACCACATCAAGCAAAGGAGCTAGCACTTGACAAGCTAGTTGTATGTTGTCCCAAAATTCCATTTTTCCCGCTATTCGCTCGACTCTCTTTCCAGCCACTGTATTTGAAAAACTACGTTTCCTCCATTCTTCAGAGACAAACAATACTTGAATATGATGTCGATTCTCGTGGACACTCTGAATGGTATAAAACTGAGTTGCAAACCTAGTTACACAAGACCTGTGCAACTCTCTGTTTCTCGTCAACTTTCTCATTAGATTAAGAATCCTTCCGTGGTTATAAATGAAAACCACAATTGCTCTTGCATCAGCAAGGGTATTCTTTATCTTTGGTATTTTCTCACCAATATCTTGAATCATGAGGTTCACACAATGTGCTGCACAAGGAGTCCAAAACATCCTAGGATGTTGTTCTTGTAAAATCTTTCTAGCAGATTTAAAGTTTGACCCGTTATCTGTAATGAACTATAAGAAACAAATAAAAACATAAGTCAAAACATAACAAATAATATTTTATGGCATTTTTAACAAATATGTAAAAGTACCTGCACAATGTTCGCCTCTCCAACTTCTATTATCACCTCATTTATCATCTTCACAATTAAATCAGCACTCTTCACATGCTCCGATGCATCAATTGATTTCAAAAATATCGTTCCAAAAGGACAATTGACTAGGAAGTTTATCAAACACCTTCCTTTCCCGTCTGTCCAAAAATCGGACATGATGCTACACTTATATTCTTCCCAATGTGGCCGAAACGAATCCACAAATTCTTTCGTTTCTTCCAACTTTCGTTTCATCAATGACACACGAATATTATGATAAGATGGAGCTGGCATGCCTATAATAATGTAATAACTTATAAACTTTAAGTAATAAACAAATTAATAAATAATAAACTATCAATAAATCTTTATCACATTTAAATACCTCTTCCATATTCTCCAATGGTATTGATCATATCTTGGAAACTTTCATCACGTACGACATTGAAGGGTAAACCAACCGAATAAGCCCAAGTTGCAAATTTATCCCAAGCTTCCATCTTTAACTTCTCTTTTATTGGATTATTTCTATCCATTGTAGTTTGCTTTGTTTTTCCATGATTGGTCTTAAACATGCTATCAATAGAACCCCGCACATTGCTAGAAGCCACAAATTTCTTTTTCTTTGAAACATTTTTATTTGTACCAACTTCTTGTACATTATATTGATCGTCCTCATCCTCGTCCTCATCAACGTCAATCGAGTGTGATCTAAGAATCTCCATATTTCTTTTCTTTTCTAGTTGTACCTTTTTCCTTTTCTTTAATTGACGCTGAGACTCTATGCTGGATATCCACACTCACTTTCGAACAACCTTTGACTTGTCCTCCGGTATGAGTAAGATGTTGCTTTAGTCGTGTAATTCCTCCACTCATCTTATGACCACAAAGTTTGCACCATACGCATTGTTTTCTCAAGGGATCTCTACACTCTCCCCATTCCCATGCCATATCTCTATTTGAAGGTTTTGGGCCAGTGTTCGCATCAGACGACATTGTATTTGTGTTTGTAGGGTTTATCGATGCGGATGCATGTGAAGATGGATTTGTACCATCCTGTCCATCCATTATAAAATCTGTGAACACGATGAAAACTTCACTAGTTAGACCACTGATATAAGCTACACAATTATACTACACAAAATATTTAAGTTTATTAATAACTAATAAGCTGTTGTGAACACTTTAAAAACTAATAAACTATATTAAACTTCGTTAAATAAACTGTTGTTAAAGGCTTAAAGCCTTAAAGCTACACAATTATACTACACAAAATATTTGTACTATATTAAAGTTGTTGTTATAAACTTCATTAATAAACTGCATTAAATAAACTTCATTAAAAACTAATAACTAACTAACAGTAATAACTGATAAAGTTCATTAATAAACTGCACTACTACATTAAATAAGCTGAAAACAATTAAAGCTTCATTAAATAAGCTTGAAAACAATTGAACAACAATAACAGATTAAATAACTGATAAAGTTCATTAATAAACTACACTACTACATTAAATAAGCTGATAAAGTTGAACAATTGAAGCTGATAAGTGAGAACAATTGAACAAAATAACAGACCATACTTAAATTAGATGTAAACATGGAACAATTGAACAAATTACTTGAAATTAGAAGAAGATGCATACCTTATGTGACTTGCGACTGAGTCAGGAAGGAGGAAAGTCCGGAGCGAGTGCAACGTTGGGAGCGACAGCGACTGGATGGATGGTCGTATGTGATTTAGGGTTGACTGGTGGGATAGTTTTTTTGATATTGGATAATGTATTAAGGTTGGAAATGGGCCAAACATAAAACAAAGGAGATGGGCTTCGGTGTATACATGGCAGGATATAAAAGAAATTGTCAAAACTGGCCCAACCGATAATCTCGGCGATTCGACCGAGATAACTTAGACATAATATCGGCGATATATCGACGATAACCACCGATATTATCGCTGACCGATATAAGGACCGAGATATGAAACCGATATTTGACTGAAGGACCGATAACCGCTATATCACTGATATAGCACCGATATATCGGCCGCATTAACTGCATAGCTCTTCACACCATTCTTCCCATCATTCTTCTTCTCACCACTCCCATTCACATGGTTACTTTGACCCTGATGAATATATTAATTCACCAGCGGGATTCAACCCGTTGGGTCCCGAAGCCCACTTCTCCCAAGACATGGATGTGGATGAAGATCCGGATCCAGAAATCCCACCATCTGGGACGCCCACGCATCCCATAGATATCTCACATGGTTCTTCCTTTGCGGGATCCCCTTATCAAGGTCCCGATGAATTTAAAGAATGGTGGGGACCCCAGGGATTGGGAAAACACTCCTTCCTACCACAACACCCTACCACAACCTCCATTAGAGGAACCGCACTTTCAAGCGGTGACACCACCACCACTACCAGCAGAGGACCCACCTCTGCCACCGCCAGAACAACCAAGACGGAGGAGAAACGCATGCATGTCCGTGCGAGGGGGTCCAAGATTTAGCTCCCCTCAAGCTTCTAGCAATTATCCTCCCATTCCTGAAGATCCACAAATGGGTGGACCTTCACATGTTGTGCCGGAAATCGACGTTACACCGGCCACCTTTACACCACCGCCACCTCCAATGGGTTTTGAAAACCCAATTCCTACTTACCCAGAAATGACTGGGTATAACCCCTTCGAGCCACAAGCTCCTACTGGTTATAACTAACAACCAGCTGCTTACGACCCATACGTCGAAGCAGTCAACTATAACGCTCTCTACCCTTTACCGTTCCCGCCTGCATACCCAACTGGGTATCCTGTCCATGGGTATCAATACCCTCCACCTCAACCACAGCCACAACTTTAACCTCCACCCCAACAACAACAACAACAAATCTTGCAAAGGGTGCAAGATGTTGAGCGTAGGGTGGAGAGAGGTGAAAGGAACACCCATAAGTTCTTTAAGGGTCTCGTGAAGTTTATCAAAGGAAAGAGGCATGAAGGTTAAAGACCTTTACTTTATTTTGTATTTAAATTAAGTCCATGCGTGGACATTTCTTTTTAGTATCAGTCCCAGCGAGGACTTATCTTCCTTTTTAGTCCCTGCGTAGACAATTTATGTTATTTCAAAGACCCGTTTAGGGAGTTTTGTAGTTTTTTTAGTACTGTTAATGGAATTTTTCTTTTGAAATTCATACATATGTATTTCCATTACATCAACATGCAAACAATCATTTCAATTTTAATTGATCTGCCAAGAAATTTCAAAAGATTTTCTTAAAGGTATAACCTAGCCAATATATCAATGGCTATGATGGTGTAACCCTCTTAAGACAATAAATCCTTGTTAATATCCAAAACATGTTAACACTCCTGGCAGTGTGGCTTGAGAAACCACACCAGCCTTCAAAGTACTTGGATTCTCCAAAGCCCTTACATAGCCTAAATGATCAATGTGAATCATGGCTAATAACATCGAATATGATGTCTATACTAAAACATTCATTAGAGATGTTATTCGCTTTGCCTACGGGCCAATTCATATATTTCATGACAACAATAGATATAGCCTATAACTCTTTGTCAAAAGGCGATGAACTATGTTCGACCCTTAAAACCTTCGATCTAAAAATATCATAATTATATTTCAAAATTGTCCAAGTGACAAGGCCTTTTGTGCCATCTAAATGTCCTTTGAGACAAGCCTTTGTGATGTATAAAGTGTCTATACGACATTGACAGCTGTGAGTATGTCCCATGTCTAATATATGTAAAGGATTATATCTTGTTTAAATGCCTTTGATGGTTCATTTGCAACCTAGGCTAATTATAATCAAATAATTTCAAACATACTTCCCTTATAAATATTAAACCTATTGGCCTATATGGTTTATTTTGTACCATGGCTATTCAATCATCAAATACGATGGTTCACTATATGATAACTGAACAAATTATTATCACTTGATTTATAGCATTTGAATCTACACCATGGATGGCTCAGATGAAGCTCATAGTCACCAAGTTGATGGGAATAATACTACAAGGTTGAATATTACTGGTGCTGAACTGCAAGACATGATAAACACAGCTGTTACAAAAGCTGTGAACGAAGTACTTAAAGAATCGAGTAATGCTCATTCGAAAACTCATTCTAAGTCCCTCTCAAAACCACATACATCGAGGAAGGATGAATCTGAACATTCATCCAATCAGAAAAGTGAACCACACAAACAGATTGTGTTTGATCATTCCCCACGTTACAACAAGAGATGTACTTACAAATATTTTGTCTCTTGTAAACCAAGAGATTTCACTGTGGAAAAAGGAGCCATTGATTGTATGAAATGGCTGGATGAGATGGAGACAGTTGTTGACATAAGTGGGTGTGCTAAGGAGGATATTGTTAAGTTTGTATACCAGTCCTTTAAGGGTGATGCCCTGACAAGGTGGAAAGCTCTAGTCCAATCCACAGGAAAAATCCCTCTGTATAACCTCTCTTGGGTTAAGTTTGTTGAGCTAGTGAAAGAAACATACTGCCTACAGCATGAAGTAGAGGCGGTGGAGACTGATTTCCTAACCTTGGTTATAAAAGATCTGGACTGCAGGTCCTATGTTACCAGCTTCAACTCAATGTCCAGACATGTTCCATACATGGTCACTCCAGAACCTAAGCGCATTGCGCGCTTCATTGGTGGTTTAGCCCCTGAAATCAAGGGGAATGTCAAGGCCTCAAAGCCCACCACTTACAGGTCGGCTGTAGACCTATCTTTGTCTCTTACTCTTGACGCGATAAGGAGTAAGTCTAGGAGGACCATGGAGCAAGGAAAGAGAAAAAGAGAGGATGACCAGTCCCACCAGTCTAACAAAAAGAAGAAGGGAAACTCTGGGTTTAAGAAAAATCAGGCTGGTAACAAACCCCGGTGCAAGAATTGTGATAAGAGACACTTCGGGAAATGCACTATAGACCCACAAGCCAAGCCCTGTGGGATCTGTAAGAAGAAAGGGCACAAGTCTTTAGAGTGTCGGGATCTAAAGGATGCAACCTACTATGGTTGTAATGAAAAAGGGGACATCAAGACTAACTACCCAAAGAACACCAAGAAGCCTGAGGAGGCTAAGAAAACGAATGCTAGAGTGTTTCAGATGAATGCTAAGGAGGCAGTGAATGATGACAAAGTTATAACAGGTACCTTCCTCATAAATGATATTTATGCTAGAGTTTTATTCGATTCAAGTGCAGATAAGTCTTTTGTGGACCTTAAGTTTAGTAAATTGTTGAATCTGCCTATTAAAACTCTAGACATTAAATATGAGGTAGAACTTGCTGACGGTACCTTAGAAAATGCTTCCACTCTTCTTGATGGATGCTTTATATCCATTAAGAATCATTCAATTCCGCTATCTCTTTTGCCGATGAAATTGGCTGGGTTTGATGTAGTTTTAGGCATGGATTGGTTATCACGTAACCAAGCCCAAATTGCCTGCGATAAGAAACTAGTCAATATCAAAACCCCATCTGGTGAGTTGATCACCATCCACAGAGATACGCACTACGGATTGCCCGACAATGTATCTATACTTAAGGCATCCAAGTGTTAAAATGCGGATGTGTCATCTACATGGCACAGGTGACAGTGGACGAGCCGAAACCAAAGATCGAAGACATTCCAATCATTTCTAAGTACCCATATATCTTTCCAGACGAGCTACCTGGATTACCTCTAGAGAGGCAAGTAGAATTCAGGATCGACATCATGCCTGGAGCAGCACCGATTGCACGAGCTCCTTACCACTTGGCACCAACCGAAATGAAAGAGCTGAGAACTCAATTGGATGAACTTCTGGAAAAGGGTTCTATACAACCCAGCTCGTCACCTTGGGGAGCACCCAATCTGTTTGTAAAAAAGAAGGATGGTTCAATGCGTCTATGCATTGATTACCTCGAACTAAACAAAGTAACAATCAAGAATCGTTACCCATTGCCCAGGATCGACGATCTATTTGATCAACTCCAAGGGGCAAGCTTCTTCTCAAAGATTGATCTAAGGTCAGGGTATCATCAACTTAAAGTTAGAATTGAAGATGTACCTAAAACTGTGTTTAGAACGAGGTATGGCCACTATGAGTTCTTAGTGATGCCTTTTGGGCTCACTAACGCACCCGCAACATTCATGGATCTCATGAATCGAGTCTGCAAGCCGTACTTGGATAAGTTTGTCATCGTTTTTATAGATGGCATACTTATTTATTCTCGTAATCAGGCTAATCATGAGAAACACCTTCGATGCATCCTAGGACTGCTACAACAGGAGAAGCTTTACGCTAAATTCTCTAAGTGGGAATTCTGGCTTCGCGAAATCCAATTCCTTGGACATGTTGTAAGCGAGCGTGGTATCTAAGTGGATCCCGCTAAAATAGAAGCAATAATGAACTGGGAAGCACCTAAGACACCTACCGAAATTCACAGTTTCTTGGGATTAGCAGGATATTACATAAGGTTTATCGAAAATTTCTCAAGAATAGCCGCACCTCCAGTACTAAGACAACTACTCTGACCTGCAGGAATGTGAAATTTGATTGGGGTCCTAAGCAGCAAGAGTCTTTTGAAATCCTTAAGCAGAAGTTGAGTAACGCTCCAGTACTAACCTTGCCTGAAGGAATAGAAGAGTTCGTTGTTTACTGTGATGCTTCGCACACTGGCATGGGCTGTATGCTTATGCAAAGAGGCAAAGTGATTGCCTACGCATCACGACAACTGAAGGTGCATGAAAAGAATTACACCACCCACAATCTGGAATTGGGTGCCGTTGTATTTACACTTAAGTTATGGAGACATTTTTTATATGGAACTAAATGTGTGATATACTCGGATCACAAAAGTCTCCAACACTTGTATAACCAGAAGGATCTCAATATGAGACAACGCCGTTGGATGGAAACTTTAAATGACTACGATTGCGAGATTCGCTACCATCCTGGAAAAGCGAATGTAGTCGCTGATGCATTAAGCCAAAAGGAAAGAGTTAAGCCTATACGGATTAATGCCAAGAGTATTGAACTTAAGAACAGCTTGAATGAAAGGCTGTTAGCCGCTAAGAAAGAAGCTGTATTGGAAGCTAACCTTCCAGGCGAGAAATTAGGTGCAACTATTAATCAGTTGTCACCTGGGAATGATGGAATCCTCAGATTAAATGGTAGAATCTGGGTTCCTATTCATGGAGGACTTAGAGATATAATCCTCCAAGAAGCTCATAATTCAAAATACTCAGTTCACCTGGAAGCGACTAAATGTATCAAGATTTAAAAGCAAACTATTGGTGGATGGGTTTGAAGAAATCCATAGCCACACACGTAGCTAAATGTCTGATGTGCTCTCAGGTTAAAGCCGAACATCAAAAGCCGTCAGGATTACTACAACAATTGGAGCTTCCCACCTGGAAATGGGAAATGGTAACCATGGATTTTATCACCAAGTTACCTAAGACAAGGCATGGAAATGATACAATATGGGTCAGAGTTGACAGACTGACTAAGTCAGCTCATTTCTTACCCATCAAGGAGACTCAAAGCTCCGATAAGCTAGCTCAGTTATATGTGGACGAGATTGTGTCTCTCCACAGAGTGCCAGTGTCTATTGTATCCGATAAAGATACTAGATACACTTCTCATTTCTGGAAAAGTTTCCAACAATCATTAGGCACTCGTTTAAATTTCAGTACTGCTTACCATAATCAAATGGATGGGCAAAGTGAGCGTACAATTCAAACGTTGGAAGATATGCTTCGTGCATGTGTCATTGATCTAGGTGGTAGTTGGGATGACCATCTTCCCTTAATTAAGTTATCCTACAATAATAGTTACCATACCAGCATTCAGGCTGCGCCTTTCGAGGCTTTATATGGAAAAAAATGTAGGACGCCCATCTGTTGGGCAGAAGTTGGAGACGCTCAATTATCAGAACCTGAGATAGTCCTTGAAACAACGGACAAGATTGTCCAGATTCGTGATCGCCTAAAGGCTGCCAGAGACAGGCAGAAAAGCTATGCGGATAAGAGGCGCAAACCTCTAAAGTTTGAGGTAGGAGACAAAGTCTTATTAAAAGTATCACCCTGGAAGGGTGTGATGCATTTTGGTAAAAAGGGGAAACTGAGCCCAAGGTACACTGGACCATTCGAAATCATCGAATGTGTCGGGAGTGTAGCTTATAAGCTAAACTTGCCTGAGGAGCTTAGTGGAATTCACAATGTGTTCCACATCCGCAACTTAAAGAAATGTCTAGCTGATGAATCGCTAGCAATGTCTCATGAAGACATGCAGATAGATGAAAGCCTGAGGTTTATTGAAAGACCTATATCAATCGAGGATCGACAGGTTAAAAAGCTCTGAAAAAAGCATGCACCGATTGTGAAAGTAAAATGGGATACCCGTAGAGGCCCTGAGTATACGTGGGAGGTTGAGTCCACTATGCGACAAAAGTACCCTCAGTTATTTCAGTAAATCTCGAGGTCAAGATTTTTTTTAAGGGGGTGAGGATGTAACACCTCGTAAAATCATGTCCAATTATGTGAAGACACCTGTCCTACACCCTAAACGTGTAAAAGATTGATTTAGAATGACTAAAATTGACAAACAGTGAAAAGATGTATGCGGAGGGACTGAAAGTGTCAACATGCTAAAATTATGCCTCTGACTGACCTTACACAATGTTCGTATTCTTAAACGAGTAAATTATTGGACATGAGAAGCCGTTTGTGAAGGAAATCGAAAGTTTACAAGACATAGGGGTTAAACGTGTCAACATGTTAATTCTTACCTCTGAGTGACCTTTTAACGAACCCGGAACTTCGTAACGTTCGAATATACTCTCGAGAATACGTGTTAATGATTTAACAAGGATTCGGTATCATTATGTGATAATTCAGAAAGATTTCAAGAAAAAGGGTTAAAAGCGCCAACGAGAGAAACTAGTGTTTTCGGGTGACCTTTAATCGAACACGAGCCTAACGGTGTTTATTTAAACCTTCAAGATCCTTAAAAACTAACTTTAGGGGCCAATAATGCCAAAAATGAAACATATATAAAGTTATAAAGGACCAGGGACTGAAACTGCCAAGATGGAAACTTGTTTTACCTGTTCGAAGGAGAGTCGCGGGCCGCGTAAGCCTTCTCTTATTTCTCTCGCAGGCCGCGAGAGAGTGCCCAATGACTGAAAAGTGGATAGCTGCATGTTTCAGCCTTGCAGCCCATACAAACCGACATTGCATGCCTGAAACTCGAAACCAGGGCTTATTTGATGGTATTTAGTGACACTAGGACACTTGGAATGATCTGAGAATGATCAAAAACACCTGGATTGATCCTAAGACTCCATGAATTAGTATAAATAGGTGCCTTGTTGCTTCACTTGAACTTGCACCTTACAATTTCATCTCTTCTCACTTCTCTGAGGTTCCTGATAAAAAAGGAAGCTCCTTCTAGTTTAATCTTCGAGCTAGGGCCCTTTGTAAGTGTCCTTAGCCACTCTAGTTCGGTTTTATGCGTTTAAAGAACGAAAGTCAAAGTTGCCGCAAAACGGCTTTGACCTTCGGTATAGACCTAAACGGTCCAGCCATTGTTCGAGGCGAATATGGCTACGTGATCGTAAGTAGGTAGGTGTTAATCCCTCAAATGGGCACCTCCTAATTACCCTGTTTACTTAGTTAATTGTCGTGTCAAAGTAATTCAATAAAAAGTCAAACTAATAAGATTTTAAAATAAAAATAAAATCTGATAATGTAGAGGTTATAAAACATATTTTGCCACTTTAATAACTTGGTAAACATTAATAGAACATGTCTAAACATGTTCAACCCGACAATTCTAAGTTTAAGCTCGGTTCGCAACCGAAAGTCGCAAAAGCTTGACTTTTGCTTTGATTTTCAGTTCTGACCCGAATTAGCTTATTTTCTCTATGCCTTAAGGTTCCTTTGTGACCATATTATGTAGTAGCAAAACCCTCTGAGGTTATGTTACATGATCACTTAGTAATCTGAATTATATGCATGTTTCCGTATTATGCTTATTATTGACTAGTATGCCCTTTAGTAAAAAAAAAATAAGATTTTTAATATAAATAAACATGCAAATGGATTAGGTACTGATTAGTAAGCATATTTAAAATATTTTAACACTTACATTCTGGTTATAAACTGATATTATGCAAATAATCGAAAATTATGCTTATATAAAGACTAAAATGCCCTTTGGCATGCATATCAAGTTTCTAACATAAATTTGACACAAAACTCTTTACCTACTATTGTGATATCATTTTTAGGAATTATTGGGATGTTGGTTCAGATTATATACCGACCTTAACCTTGAGTTCTCGCATAAAGTCTATAAATGACGATAATACCCTTTTCGTAAATAAAATGAGTTTTACATATAATTAACATGCAAAATCTTTTAATACTGATGTGATATGAAAAATAAAATATTTTGACCATTCAAAGCTAGTCAAAATCTCATAATAGCTTAAACTTTGGAATTATCGTCAAATATCGACTTTTATGCTAATTAGGTGCATAGTATGGTTTAAAACCATATTTAGCACCCAAGACTTGTTATCTACTGATTTTATAAATGATTTTAAATATTTTTACAGTATGTATAAGTCTTGAACTCAGAATCCCAATTAAGTCCCTAAATGCACATGTGAAATAACCAAAATGCCCTTTCAGGGCATAGTTTTGCCGTAAATGTTAAACCACACATATGTATGATATCCTACTTTTATAACATCATAAATTAAATATTTTTACAAAATGTTTTTGACCAGAACCTCAGTTTACCTATAAACCCTTTTTATAAACCTTAAAATGACCAAAATGCCCTTATGGGGCCTAATTCGGTTTTAAATCTTTTTGGGCATACATGTTGATATCCTACTGATATCATAACAAATTTTAAGCATAATAACATATGAAACTTGTATATGACTCATTCGGTTACCCGTTTATGCCTATATCGCGTTCGGTTTATGTAACTAGTTTGCATGAATTGACCGAAACGGGTCTAACCTTGTGAAGAAACACTAGTTAAATGACCGGAATTAGATAAACCATGGGGTTATGTTCTGAATAAAAAGGGTTGGTTTCTTCTCGTTTAGTTCAAAGGGACAGATCTTCTTCTCTTCTCGATAGCTACAAAACAGACACCGTTAGACTCGCCACGGGGAGAATGGGGGTTCTCTCCGTGACCACCCTCCGGCGTGAGAATAAGTATCGGTATTTTAAGAAGAAGAAGTATAAGTGAAGTGAGTGTAACTTGAAATTATACCTGAATTACTCTTCTATTTATAGCCGAGGTTTTGGGCGGGAAAACCTGTTATTGAAATGTTGACGGAAAATGCTAACTCCGTAAGCGGTTATTTTTCCCTCCGTTAATTCTGTTAATCAGACGTGAGAGCACACGGATCGCGATCTAGATCAACGGCTGGGGAATTGCTACATGGAAAGTGGGCAAGTGGAGATTTCTCTTTAATTCCATGCCATCACCATGACTTTAAGAGAGCCTGAGATGATGACACGTGGCCAGACGGTTATAACTGTCTGGTGGTGCACGATTGAGTCTTCTAGAAGATTTCTGTCATAATCCAGTGTGACTCCTTATCGTGTGGTATCCATTGAAGTAAATAATATCTAAGTCTGGGTATTATTTAAGCGAGGGTGCTTGCTGGGATTTTTACCCGTTTATTATGGAGAGAGGCGCAAGGATACATTAGTTCTCCTTTGGCGCGCAGGTGTTGCTTGCTGCTTTTCTTTTCAGTTCTCTTTGTAGGACCAGTGCGCGGCCGCGCAAGGTCTAAAGAGGGTTAAAAGATGAGGTTGTGGTATGGTCTCAAATACTCGAAGCGAGGTTTTTGGGACCTTACCCCTTCACCTTGTCATCTAAACTTCAAAATCCAGAATATATTTAGTTTACCCATATTATACAAGTATTCATACTTGTTGGGTCTAAATTACATTCCATTCCGGTCTCCGCTTAATCTAGTGTTTCGTACCGTAAAGCATCCTTAAAACTAACCGGTCTAAGTCCTTGACTTAAATAAGACCCGTTAGTATCCTAATAGGTTAATAAAACCTTCATTTCAGATTAAGTAGCCTCAGTAGAAGATACTTGCATAAAGTCTTAGTAACATACTGCTGAGTAGCATTTCTTGCATTATTAACTCAGGTAAATACTTTAACTTATTTTCCCTATGCGGGCTTGGGATACGGTAAATTATTTCCGCTTGGTCGGGTATGGGATCATTTAGTCGGATTGTGATTAATAAATCTGCATAACCCGTTTTAATCTGTTTTGTTTGATAACATTAACTTTGGGGGTTAACGACTGTGTCCTGGATATCCTCGGCTCATTTAAGTTATTAATGGCCACGACCTATGCACAGGGTGTAGGCATACACCCGGCAGATGCAAATGCTAAATTATTAAATTACCCACAAGTTGGGGATAACTCCTTTGTGGGTTTTAAAAGTGGTGAGTCAGTTAATCATGTCCGGTTTCCAAACCGGCCCCAAATGTATGACAAACATGTAAAGCTGTATACAAGATTTTAAATGAAATTGTCCCAAGTTATAAAAGAATTTCCGTGCTTCAAGCACTTAAACCAATTTTCATAAATGCTTTCAAATGAGTCAGTTAATTGTATTTACCAGTGAAAACTGACTTATTTTCCAAATACTAAGTGACAGGTACCTCACGGAATAGGCTGGAGCTACTTGGCATTAAATAAGAGGATCTTGCAAATCCCTAGATGCCTAAAGTCTGTCAAACTCTGTTTTATGTATTTGTTTAATGTTCCGCCTGTGGATCTCTTTTACAACCGCCTGTATATTCTTTCATTCATACTTTAAACATTTTGGGTTGTAATAGTTATTAAACTTCCAAGCCTTCCACTGTGCTATATCTGTGTTTAATTGTCTATGATGATATCAACTACGTCACGATACTTCCCACCGGGCCCACCGGATTATGTGCAAATATCAGGGTGTGACATATGACTCTTATCAAGTTTATACTATGCTACCTTAGAAAAACATTCTCACTTAGGCAATTCATCGAACACCTTACAAACATGGATTTTATGTTACTTCTAATATCACAAGAAAACATCATATATCCATATATTCTAATTTTATTAAATCCACATTCTCAACATGATCGAAGTATCGTCAAATTTCAATATATCATTCATCAAATGCATCATTTACTCATCATATATCATGTATCGCATACTTTTACTATAGCCCATTTACACATACATGTGCTATTAAACCCTAACACATTGTTCAAGTAATCACTTCATGGATTTAGCAAATGTGATTATTCTAAGTAGCTAAACTACCATTATTTCACTTTAATTCTTACAATTTATGCAAGAATTGCAATATGAAGAATTTCACCAAACTTCATAACATCACCATATGTTAAAATTCAACATACCTTATGATCCCCTAGTATAGATGATAAATAATCTTCGTTTATGCACAATAAAAGATTCGATTACACCTTCAATTTAATCAGATTGATGAGTTTGATAGTCTACTAACAGATAGCAAATTGTATTTAAATTTGGGTATATATAGGACATCTTTAATATTTAGTTTGTTCGGTAAAACATGGTTCCCTCGTCCCTCGACGGCTATGGATTCCTCGTTCGGTATAGTTACGGGTAATTCATAGGCCTTTTTGGTTTTATTTTCAAGTAAGGAACCGATGTGGGTGATGTGCTCATTGGCTCCCGAGTTGATCAACCATTTACCCTTTTTACCTTCGTTACCTGCCAAGTTTGCCATAGATGTGCTTTCTTCCTTTTCCACGCAAAATTTATTGCCAAAGAAATTTACAAACTAATGGTATTGCTCAAAAGTTAAACCGGGCACCGGACTTGCCTCACTTTCCACACAAGTTGCTCTAGATTTCGGGTTTTCTTGCTTTCCTTTGCCCGACCATGACGCAGCCCCCGACCCCTACCCCGGGAGCGGACGCCGCGAGACACAGAGCTGGTGGTATCGGTGTTTATTAGTTTGGCAACGGAATTTAAAACATCAGGATCGTAGTTAGGAAATAAATCTCAGAGTTTCAAACCACCAAACGTTTATAATAAATAAATAGGATAAAACCCATGTTCCATTGATAATACATTTATAGGGGTAAATCCTAATTATTGAAAACACAATCTCCTTTTATTCCCACTTTCTTTAAGCCTTCAGTGCTCCATAGCTGGCTTTTAATAACTTTCACATCAAGTTACCTAAAACAACATTTTATCAGCAAGAAATACAGGTGAGTACATTTCAATTTGTAAAACGTCAGTTGTTATAACATTACAGTATTAAGGGCGATTACAATGTTTATATCTACCCAATTACTCATTAAGTACTTGTCACTCGACGGATCTGTGACTATGGTAATATCACACATTGGATATCCGTGCCCAATTCTGAAGGTTATCAAGTACTGTATACAAACCCCATAATACTGGCAGCAATTGTAGAATACAAAGACTTAATCACTGTAATTATAACTGATAAACATTTAGGGTTTTGCAAAGCATTTTAAATATAATGGCTCACAAACTGTGCGAAAAAGAAAATGACTCACTTTGTAGACTTAAGTAGTTTTATAGCTTCATGTTGCTTTTCCTGATTATAATCTATTAAAAATACAAAATGTGCACGTGTTAGTAAGATAACCTAAATCACATTAGCCATACAACACGAGACAGAACTCCAACGAACTTAGTCAGGCAGAGCCTCTACATGCGTTACGGAGCCCTAGATCAATCGGGTAGGGTAACGAATTAGTGATCGGGGGTTAAAATACTTACAATGAGGCAGAGCTTCGTGTTTTAGGGGTATAATATCGAGAAGCTTTTAGCTATAATAGGGGCTTTGAGGGAGAAAAGAATTGAACGAGAATTACTGAGGCTGGAGGCCTCCTTATATAGGCTGAAACAGAGGTCTCTCGCACCCTACGAGAGCCTCGTCCCTTTTCTTTGCGGCCCGCGAGCCAGGCCTAGCTACGGCTAGGTCTGGTTAGTCACATATATAGCTTCGACACGTATCAAGACATGTGGTGCAAGGATCAGCCGGTTAACAAGGGGTTGTCGCGCCCCGCGAGCCACCTGGTAGACTCAGTCGCGCCCCACGAGTGGCCATATTTTCTTATTTTATTTGATTTTTGTTAAAACTAAAGTTAATCGGGTCCAGTTCTCGTATACGGGGTGTATCAGGAGCGTTTTTCGAGGGTTGTTATAGACCACCATTCCGGGTACCGATGAGTTTAAAGCATCCTTCCTTTTTGTGACTGTCTTTCCCACAGAAAGTGCAATGTTCAATTTTCTTACCACCACCTCGCTTTCCATCTTTAGGTTTAAACCTGTTTTGTGACTGGTTTTGGTCACGTTTCATCGGTACATAATCCTGGAAAACAGTAGCATCTGTAGCGGGTCGCCTATGATTGGAAACCATCCTTTGCGCCTCGTCATCGACCACCAAGTGGTAGGCCGTTCCAAGTCAAGGTGCCAATTTCATTGCCAGGATTTGAGTCCGAATAGTACCAAACTCGGTGTCTAATTCAAGATGAAACTAATACAATTTCTCTTTTTCTTTCAGTTCTGTTATTTTCTTTCCCATTCCGCAAGTGCAACCATCACACGAGCAACGAGGTGTCGGCAGCACCGACTCCAATTCATCCCATAAACTTTGCAGCCTTGTGTAGTATGTTGAAACCGTTGACCCGTCTTGTCGAGTTTTGATCAGTGACTGCTTCAGTTCATACGCTTTGGGAGCAGTTTTTTTTTCCCAAAACCGTTCTTCTAAATCTTTCCAGATCTCGGTGATGTTTTGGCGTATTCCACACTGTTGTGAATATCCTTCTCCATGGATATTGTTAACCAGCCCTTAATCATGGCGTCACAATGCATCCAGGGCATGTATTCTAAGTATATCTAGAGGAGCCATCTTTATACAACCAAAGAGAACTAATCAAAGCAAAAAATACGGACTAACTATAGGAAAGAAAATAACTATGGAAAAGAAACAAAATAGTAGGCTAAATAGATAATGGCCATTATAATCAAGTGCTAAATGTGTTGATCGAGTTGGTGAGCCTTAAGAAATGAGTTAAACGGGAAAACGGGTCTGTCTATTTATGTAGACGAGTAAAACATGTCAACCGGCCGAACATGACACATTTATTAAACGAGTTAGATATGACAATACAAAACTTGAGTATTTACATATCACGTTTCAAGTCATGTCGAAAATTGATTCTGCTACTTTCCTGATAATCCTACTTATCTCAACAAGCTCGCTTGCCTATATCATCTTACATATCGTGTCATCCTGACCTAGTTGCTTGTTCGGATGTCTAAATGATCTTACACTCCCGGACCACATTGTAATAATCACAAAAGATGGTGCATGTCGCTAGTATTGTAAAAAAGTACACCAAACCAACGAACAGTCGGCAAGGGGCATTTATAATAATTAACTACCTATGGTACCTCTTCACAAGGTAACGCCGAGATGAACATTTATTACCCACATGAATATCTTCTCACAAGGTAACACTCGACACAAAAACACACGGCGAGACTAACATTCTTGTTATTTTGTAGTTAATGTAACGCAAAAGTTCAGATATTCGTCACATCCAATCTATAGAGATCAATAGAAGTCGTCGTGATTCGTAAATATAAAATGTAAATCTTATAGAGATCAATAGGAGTCGTTGTGATTCGTAAATATAAAATGTAAATCTCTACCTAGTACAAAGTTTAGAGATTGGGCTGCTATAATTATTGTGATAGATAAATTTTTACTATTATATTCATTATAATAAAAAAGCATAAAGTTATGGATGTAGACATAACGTTATTATAATAAATATAAAAGTAATGCAAATCTTTTTAATATCTTTTCTTGGAAGAAATAGTGTACGGTCAAGGTCCCCGCACAAATTGAATGCCACTTTCTTGTTTGGTTCAAACAAGGCTCATGGTGTGAGTGGGGGACTACATGGGACACGAAAAGAAAACCAAAGCAATTTTCGTGGCCTTCAATTTCCCTCATTTTTGGATGACTAACAAGTGGCTTAGGTTGGAATATAACTGATAACATATCATGATCATAGGTCTTACTTTATGTATTCTATCATTGTCATACATGTATGTAACATGTATTGAAAACGATACGTACATACAAATGTAAAAAACCTAAGATACATAAAGTAGAATATCGGAATCTTAACTTGAATCTTCCGTCCATGGCATCCCTTTTCTTTGACATGATTAAAACCAGAGTCGTCTCAACCTATTTCGTAATTTTTTGGGTTCATTTCATAAACAATTCGAATGAAATTTGTTCTATGAATATTTTATATAATCAGATTCTTTTAATAATCTACATATTTTCACTTAACATGAATAAAAAAAAAGGAGAGACTTGGTGTTCTAAGGGACCTAGGTTCGATTCCTGCCCTCTCCATTATTTTCTGCGGCACCTGGTGATGATGAGAGAATATGCGAATAGGTGGAGATTCCTAGTTCGATCCTTGAACTGAGTGAGTTTTACCTCACCTCACTGTCGTGCCTTCGTGTGAGTGTTCACGGGCTTCGGCCCCAGGTGAGGGTTTTCCCTGGTTCGGAGGCGAGTGTATCCCGATGTGGTGAATTTCACCAGTAGCCCACTTAGAGGATTCGTTGGTCATTAAAAAAAGGTTAAATAAACCATATATATTTCATTGATGAAAAAAATGATCGTAAAAGAAATATCTATAAATCTATAAAAGAGGTAATACATGTTCATCCTTTCCACATTCATAATACAAATAGTTATGCCAAAAGAAAAAAGCTTTCAAAAGAGACAAATAACCAAAAATTTACAACTTAACTTTTTTTTAAGGTTTAGTAAGTCTAAAGTCGTTTTTTGCTCTAAGACCCATGCTTAAATTTTTTTTATTTTTCTATAAACCGATGTTGATAATTATTTATATTCTAAAGATTTTAATTGTAATCTTGTTGATTATGAGTATTTAATCTAGAACTTTTTGTCATCTAAATGATTCATTCTTAAATGACATCACCTTGGGTTCTAGAAGAGGTAGTTGAGGGTATTACTAATTGGGTTGTTTTTTTGGCCATTATCACGCTACGTAAGTCTTATTGGTTCAGTGGTCGAAATCTGACCAGTTAAACTCCAAAAAGACATTTCCAAGTACCTCAAGGAAGCTTCCTCGAATGCATCTTCTCCAAGACTCACCATCCAACTAAGACCATGCGTAGTGGTTTAGCTCAATAATGCCCCCACCATGGGGCGTTTTACGACACGTGGCAGTCCAGTCAGCATGGGTCATTATTGGGGGTTATTGCAAAAGTGTTGTAGTGGGAATAATGCCCAATAACTCCCCTTCCAATCATTAAACAATTTTTTTTAATTAAATACTTCATTAAATTAAAAAAAAATATACAATACTAGAAATAAAAAAAATAAAATCCGACTAAATTAAAAAAAAAATACACTAGTTTTCGTCTTCGCTTTCTTCACCCTCGCCAACTTCGTCTTCCTCGTCCTCCGTTTCTTCCTCACCCTCAGGTGGTACATACCGAACCGACCATGCGTGTTGTACCAAATCAACCATTAACTCGGAATGGTACGGTTCGTAACGCAACTCTCGCGCATTATTCACTCTTTTTTCCATTGACGCCTGTGGATGCTCCTCTTGAACGGCTTCTGGCACATAATTCTGGCATATCGCCTTTCCTTCGTCTTCCAAAATCATGTTGTGCATGATTATACAAGCGTACATAGCATCTCTCATTTTTTGCTTGCTCCATGCACGACAAGGATTTTTCAAATATTGCCCGCGTTGTTTAAGAACCCCAAAACATCTCTCAATGTCTTTTTGTGAAGACTCTTGAACCTTTTTAAAGTATGCTCTTTTTTCATCAATAGGATCACTAAACGTCTTCACGAAAATCGAATACCTAGGATAAATTCCGTCACTCAAATAATATCCATGAGGGTAGTACTTTCCATTTGCGTAAAACGACGCTTTTTGAGCTTTGCCAGAAATCCACTCCTCTAACAACGGAGATTGTTCAAAAACATTTATATCATTGCATGACCCGACCACGCCAAAGTAAGCCGACCAAACCCAAAGGTCATGTGAAGCAACCGCCTGAAGAATAACAGTGGGTCCTTTTTGGTCACCCCGTGTGTGTTGGCCTCGCCATGCGGTCGGGCAGTTATCCCAACGCCAATGCATGCAATCTATGCTCCCGATCATACCAGGCAAACCATGCTCCGCCGAATGTACCTCGTAGATCTTTTGAAGGTCGTCCCATGTGGGCGTTCTAAGATAACGCGCACCATTCACATCAATAATACCTTTATAAAAAAAACATACATAAACATAAGCTTCAAAAAAAAATTGTAAACATTATAGTAAAGTATAGGAACTGTACCACGACAAAAATGCTCCAAGGTGTCTCGCGTTGTTTTCTCGCCCATTTTTAGATACTCTTTGTTGATGTCGGTTGTGTTTCCATAAGCAAGGATTCGTAACGCCGACGTACACTTTTGGATACCGGTAAATCCAAGTGCCCCTCTCGCATCCGCTTTTTGTTTAAAATAATCGTAGTTGGCTTCCACGTCGTCGACGATGCGTAGAAACAACCGCTTACTCATTCGGAAACAACGCCTAAACATTTGGTTCGAAAATGTCGGCGCCTCATCAAAATAATTTTTCATCAAACGATCGTGTGCCGCGCGTCGGTCTCGTTCAATATAACCTCTTTTATTTCTTTCCGGTTCGGGGCGCCGACAATGCTTCACATATCTCACCGCTAGTTGACAAGCACTCGTAACTGCCTCTTGCTCGACCTCCTCATCAGTGGAATCATCGTCATCCGCAAAAAAACTCTTTGAAGTAAAAATTTACCACGGATGAAGAACTAAGGGAATCCATTAATTTTTATAAAATAGGAGTGTTTTTGAGAGAGTTTTTTAGAGTGTTTTTTAGAGAGTTTTATAAAATGGGAGTGTTTATATATATATAGATATATATATATATATATATGTATGTATATATATAGGTAAAAGGTTAAAATATATATATATATATAAACTAGCCGTTTATAAACTAGCCGTTGCTAGTTGTTGATTGGCTGGTCAAAGTTCTCGGGGCGTGCTTAAAACAACGCGGACCAATTTTTTTCGAAAAAAACGCCCACAAACGCCCCTATGTAATGGGCTGTGGGTGTTTTTTAGCGTTATTTTTCAAAAAAATTTTTAAAAACGCCCCACTACGGGGGGTCTAACTAGTTTTAAACTTTTAATCAAGATTGAAGGTGATTTGTTGACTATAAAAAGCATGTAGAAATCGCTAATCCCTAGTCGGCCGGTGGGGTGCGGACTAGTGATTAATCGTGATTAACCGGGGATTAATCGGATATAATAGGGATTAATTATAATTAATCGGAAATTAATCAAGGTTAATCGGGGATTACTCGGTGCCTAGTCGGGATTTTTACAACAATGATAAAAAGCAAGGTTTCCAAAACCAGAACTCGGACCGGTTGTAGCGTGTAAATGATCTCCAGTCAATGGCGGACCTTAGGGCGAAAGGGGTGGGTGCGGGGAGTGATGTGGCAAAGTAGTTTGCCACTGGGGAACACCGCCGCCATCAACCAAGTCACCGCGTCGTGACTGTGAATTCGGTGATTGTTTACCGCACAAGTGGAGAGAAGGGAAGAGGAGAGAGGGGTGTATAGCGGGTCCCACTATCTTCCAACCAATCATACTTTTTTCTTTTTTTTAAATGGTTTTGATGGAACAACCCCTTGTGACTAAGGACAAAAGAGTATTTGGAGAGGGAAGTTGACATGCCAAGAAATCATTGGCAAGAAGTTACCCTTAAGAGGTGATCACCCCTCTTACCCTAAGATTTTTTTCTACCGAGGTCCATTTTTTTTGGTGTAACAATTTTTCACAACCAAAGATTACAATTTTAAGGTCGATCATCGTAGTCGGGTCGAGGCTAGAAAATAATGTAGAAGCATATAGTGGACATGCAAACACTACATTGTTAATAACCATTTTTTAAGCATCAAGTTATCAAATAGTGGTGATTAATAAGTTGGTTGGAACCAACAACTACCGAAACAATTCAATTACTTCAAATAACTTCAAAATTTTGTTTAACTTTTATTATTATTATTATTATTATTATTATTATTTTATGAATGTCACTGTATATTGGAAGTGTTATTTGGCAATCAAATGTGAAATAAAATCATTTAGTGGCATTCAATTGAAGCAAATTCGAGGATTCAATTTATTAAGGAAGCAAATTAGCAGATCAATGAGTGGTTGTTCTGTTTTAAAACACTAGTTTAGTTTGAATGGAAAAAAAATAAACTAAGTGTTATTTGGTAATCAAAATGTGAAATAAAGTCATTCAGAGGCATTCAATTAAAGCAAATTAGAGGATTCAATTTTATCAATTTAAAGAAGCAAACTAGAAGATCAATATACTAGTTTAATTTGAATGGAAAAAACAAAATTAAAAAACATGTAAAAGTTGAATATAGGATTTATATGTTGGCAAAAAGGGGATTAACCACCATATCATCTTTTTTTTTAATACTATGGGGTCCAACTAATTATTTTTATGAGGTCCTTGAAAAATTTAAAATACCGGTTGTACTATTTAAAAAAAAAAACATTAGGGTCCGTGGACCTGTAACACCCCGACGGCGTATAAAACAACCCGCGACGGAAACGTCGGGGGTCATGTTACAAATTGCTTTAAACACATGGTATTGAAAGTTTTGTTTTATTAAATTAATGAATTACATTGTCTTTTGGGAATTCAAAACAAAACACAACAACTATTTATTTTAAGCAAGCTAAGGCCCGAGTCTGAATCCTACATGTAGCATTTGTAAATCATTAAATATTTGCACCTGAAACATATGTGAAAAAGACATGTCAACAATGAATGCTGGTGGTGACCGTTGCATCGATTACACAGAGATGCAGTACCAACATAAGGTTTCATGGCGGGGGTTGAGCTGGTTGGTTGGGAGTAGCTTGATTGGTTTGAGCAACCACAACAAAATTCCTTGAAGCCTTACGCTTCTTGTAATTTCTAGAGGGTTCAATTTTGGTTTCTTTTGGTTTCTCCTGAGTAGTCTTAGCAGATTGTTTCTTGTCACCTTTGCGAAAAAGTTTCCCTTTCTTTACTTGAGAATCGTTTAGGGTTGCGGCTAATTCAATAGCCTCCTTAATGGTAGCTGGCTTGCAACCAGTGACTATGTCTTGATCGAGATCAGGTAGGCCATCAATGTATTTCTAAATTTATCTAAGGACGTGTCTATGGGGGGACAGAGTAAGCTTAATTCTTTGTATTGATCGGTGTAGGCACGATTCTTGCCACTATCTTGCTTGAGATCGTGGAATTCATTTTCGAGTGTCCTCATCTCATTGCGTGGGCAAACTCCTTCATCATAAGACCTTTAAGTTCCTCCCAAGTTTGTGCCATAACTACATCCACACCTCGATCTCTCATAATTCCGTTCCACCACGTGAGTGCTCTCTTTTGGAAAACATTTGAAGCAAACGCTACCTTGTGCTCATTAGAACACTGACAATGGCGGAAAATGCTCTCAATGCTTTTTGTCACACCCCGATATTTCCACGTATTACCGGTGGGCCCGGTGGGGAGTATCGTGACGTAGTTGATATCATCATAGACAATTTATCACAGTTTAATACACAGCGGAAGTCGAACGATAAAAACATTACAAACCGAATGAAAGTAATATCAAAGTATTACAACAGAATGTAAAAGGATCCACAGGCGGATCAAGTTAAAAAAGAACATTATTCAACAGTTTTATAAACATCTAAGCTTGCAAGACTCTTTATTGATGCTAGGAGTAGCCAGCCTATTCCGTTTAGTACCTGCACTTAGCCTTTTTGGAAAATACGTCAGTTTACACTGGTAAATACAATTAACCGACTCATTTTGAAAATGATTAAGAAAATTGGTTTGAATGCTCAAGGCACAAAATAATCTTTTATAACTTGGGATAATTATTAAAAATAAACTTGTTAAAGAATTACATGTTTATTATGCGTTCAGTAGCCCGGGCTGAATACCGGTTAAAGATTAATAGACACACCACATAATATATCCCGCGGCGAGTTATTCTCGAACATGCGGTTACATTATTTTTACATACACACCGGCAGGTGTATGCCTACACCCCGTGCTTAAGTCGTGGCCATTTCAATGAATGAGCCGAGGATATCCAGGACATGGTCATTAACCCCCCCAAAGGCTTAAAACAAACAAAATAGATTAAACGGGTCATCTCAATAAATTAACCTTCATATGATTAAAAATTCAATGCCCGACCAAGCGGTATTTTATATACCGTACCCCAAGCCCGTATAAGGGAAAATAAGTTAAAAGTATTTACCTGAGCAAATTATACAATTTATCCCAGCCGTATACAATCAAGCAAATGCAGATATCTTTTACTGGGCTCCTAAATCTGGAATGAAGGTTTTAATAACCTATTAGATTCCAAACGGGTCTTAATTAAGTCTAAACTTAGACCAGTTAGTTTTAAAGAAAGATACACGGTTCGAAACGCATGATTAAGCGAAGACCGGATTAGAATGTGGTTTAGACCCGACAAGTTTGAAGACTTGTACAATATGGGTAAACTAAACACATTCTGGATTATGAAGTGAAAATGATGAGGTTTGACCCGTTTCGGTTAATTTATGCAAACTAGTTACATAAACCGTACCGAACGCGACAAATGCATAACGGGTAACCAAATGATTCATGAATAGGTTTCCTAAGTTAATATGCCTTAAATATATTGTGATATCAGTAGGATACATTCCATTATGCCCAAAATGGATTTAAACTCAAATTAAGCCCCGTAGGGGTATTTTGGTCATTTTAAAGGTTATAAAAGAGATTAATTATTAATCTGAGGTTCAGGTCTGAAAATATCAGTAAAAATATTTAATTTAATAAGTTATATCAGTAGGGTATTGCCTATATGTGAAATTTATCATCTTTAACCAAACTATGCATCGTATGGGCATTTTGGTAATTTCTCATAAGCTTTAAAAGGTCAAATTTAGAAATCTAAGTTCAAAACTTTATCTTACTGTTAAAATATAAAAATTTACTAAAAACATCAGTAGGTATTAAGTCTTATATGTTTAAAATAGTTTTAACTCATACTATGCGTTAAAAACGCGTAAAAGACGCTTTTAAGCGATTTTCGGGTTATATAAGAAAAGCTGATATTTTTATCTTTCCAGAAGGCTTAAAATATTTTATTTATCATATAAAATCAGTAGCAAAAATTTTGGTATCAAAATGTTATGTAAAACTCATTTTATTCAAGAAAAGGGTATAACCGACAATTACCGAATCAAAGCAAGAACCCTATGTTATGCTCAGCTTAAAAATAAATAAAAATCTTTAAAAATCCCAAAATATTATATTACATCAGTGGGTAAAAAGTTTGATGTCAAAATTTGGGTTTAAATAGGCTTTATGCTAATAACGCCGTTTAATTAATAAAAAGCTTTCAATTTACGCTATTGAGCATAACTCTTAATCTAGACCTCAAACTGATGTCAAATTTTTAGGACAAGTTTATAAATCAGTAATAAAGGTTTTTGTCCTCTCACATTTTCAAAAATCTTGTTTTAAGGTCAAAAGGGCATAATGGTCAACATTTAGGCATATAACGGAAACATGCAATTGAATCAGATAATTAAGGAATCAACTTGTATAACCTCAGAGGGTTATACTAACCTATAACCTGGTCCTAATGGAACTTTAAGGCATGTCTAAACTAAGCTAAATCGGGTCAGAACTGAAAGTCAAAGCAAAAGTCTACTTTTGCGACTTTCGGTTCCGAACCGAGCCTAAACTCAAAATTGTCGGGTTGAACATGCTTAGACATGTTCTTACATTAATTACCAAGTTATATGAGTGATAAAACAGGTTTCATGGCTTCTACATTGCTAATTATGTGTTTATTTGAAAATTAGCTTTCTGTTGACTTTTTACGATTAAGTTTGACCCGACAATTGACCTAGTTAGAGTGGGAATCAGAGGGTGCCCTTTTAAGGGTTTATTACCCACATAATTACTAACTCATAGTCACTTTCAATTCGAAAAGTGACTGGACCATTAGTGATTAATCACTAAGTCAAAGCTTAATTACGACGGTTTTGACTTTAGGCCATTAAACTAATAAAACACGAATTAGAGAGGTTAAGGAAGCTTACTGAAGTACTTAGCACGATTTAGAAGCGAATAGAATCTTGTTTGAGGTCCAGAGAGCTCCAGAAATTCAGTTTGAATGCTTTTCCAAGTGCATGCAAAAATGTTGCAACCAAGAGTTCTTATATAGGACTTTAAATTGCATAAGATCCTTACAACAAAGCCTACACATGATCCCTGATGCAATACAAGTGTCCCTACGCATGAAAAACCGTTGGTGCAGCCCCTGGGATCGAAAACAGGCTTTCTGAGGCGGTGTAACAGGCTGAAACAGGCATCAGTGCATGTTTTCTGCATCTGCAGGTCCTACACGGCCCGCGTAAGGGTTGGTTAAGGCCATACGCGGCCGGTATGAGGCCCAGATCCGGTTCACAAACTTTCAGCAATTGCACATTTGGTCCCTGGTCCTTCTAATAGTTGTTTTAACTTGTTTTATTGCACTTTTAACCCTCCAACTTGACTTTTAAGGACTCCAAGTTATAAACCAACTTCGTTAAGTCCCCGGTTAGTTATACGATCACCGAAAAGTCCTGAATTTCAACGTTGATGCTTTTAACCCCTTACTTACGAATGTTAGCGTATCTTTCTCATACGATATCGAAACCTTGTGAAATTTTTATCACTTATTCTAGTGAGTATAATTAATCGTTACAAAGCTTCGGGTTCGCTAAAAGGTCACTCAGAGGTATAAATTAAACATGTTGACACATTTAACCCTTGCGGTTTGTAAACTTTCACTTTCTTTCACAAACGGCTTCATATGATTCATAATTCATTCGTTTAAGGGTATAAACATCGTGTAGGGTTGTTGAAAGGTATAATTATCAAATGTTGACACTGTGAATCCTTTTACACACATACTTTCTTTGTTTGTCAACTTTAGTCCCTCATATTTAATCCATTATACGTTTAAAGCTCATGACACGTGTCTTCATTATATTGGTCGTGATTTTACGAGGTGTTACATCCCCAGCCCCTTAAAAGGAATCTCGACCTCGAGATTTACTGAAATAAATGAGGGTACTTCTGTTTCATTGTGGACTCTACCTCCCACGTGTATTCGGGACCTCTACGGGCATCCCATTTAACCTTTACAATCGGTACATGCTTATTTTAAAGCTTCTTAACCTGTCGATCCTCGATTGACAAAGGTTTTTCAACAAATTTCAAGCTCTCATCTATATGCACATCCGTATGAGGTATGACTAGTGATTCATCAGCTAGACATTTCTTCAGATTGCAGATGTGAAACACATTATGAATTCCACTGAGCTCTTCAGGTAGGTTTAACTTGTAAGCCATAGTTCCGACACATTCGATGATATCGAATGGTCCTATGTATCTTGGGCTTAACTTTCCTTTCTTACCAAATCACATTACCCCTTTCCAAGGTGATACCTTCAGTAACACTTTGTCACCAACCTCAAACTTTAGAGGTTTACGCCTTTTATCTGCGTAGCTTTTCTGCCTATCTCTGGCAGCTTTGAGATGATCTCTTATCTGTACAATCTTGTCTGTCGTCTCCAGGACTATATCAGGTCCTGTTAGTTGGACATCTCCAACTTCTGCCCAACAAATGGGCGTCCTGCACTTTCTTCCATACAACGCTTCAAAAGGTGCAGCTTGTATACTGGAATGATAGCTATTATTGTATGAAAATTCTATCAATGGGAGATGATCATCCCAACTTCCTCCTAAGTCAATAACACAAGCTAGTAGCATATCTTCGAGTGTTTGAATAGTACGCTCGCTTTGACCATCTGTCTGAGGATGGTATGCTATGCTGAAGTTCAATCGAGTGCCTAGGGATTGTTGAAAACTTTTCCAGAAATGCGATGTATACCTCGTATCCCTATCAGAGATGATAGACACTGGCACCCCGTGGAGAGATACAATCTCGTCCACGTACAGATGAGCTAACTTATCTGAGCTGTGTGTTTCCTTAATAGGTATGAAGTGGGCCGACTTTGTCAATCTGTCAACTATAACCCAAATAGTATCATTCCCTCACTTTGTCTTTGGTAACTTTGTGATGAAATCCATAGTTACCATTTGCCACTTCTAGGTGGGAAGTTTAGGTTGTTGTAGCAAACCTGACGGCTTCTGGTGTTTGGCTTTAACCTGAGCACATGTCAGACATTTGGCCACATAAGTGGCTATAGACTTATTCAAGCCTATCCACCAATAATTCGCTTTCAAGTCCTGGTACATCTTATCACTTCCAGGATGAACTGAGTACTTGGAGCTATGGGCTTCTTGAAGAATCACATCCCTAAGTCCTCCATAAATTGGAACCCATATTCGCCAATTCAATCTTTGGATTCCATCCTTGCCATATGATAATTGTTCAGCAGTTACACCCAATTTTTAATTCGGATAGTTGGCTTCTAACACAGCTTCCTTCTGAGTGGCTAACAATTCTTCATTCAAGCTGTTTTTCACTTTAATGCTCTTAGCATTGATCCTAATGGGCTTAACCCTTTCCTTCCTACTTAAAGCATCGGCGACTACATTCGCCTTGCCTGATTGGTATCGGATTTGACAATCATAGTCATTTAAGGTCTCCATCCATCGACGCAGCCTCATGTTCAGATCCTTCTGGTTGAACAAGTGTTGAAGGCTTTTATAATCAGAATAGATCACACACTTGGTACCATATAAATAATGCCTCCAAAGTTTTAGTGCAAACACAACGGCACCCAACTCCAAATCATGGGTAGTGTAATTCTTCTCGTGCACTTTTAATTGTCGGGAAGCATAGGAAATGACCTTGCCTTTCTGCATGAGCACACATCCCATACCAGTGTGTGATGCGTCGCAGTACACTACAAACTCTTCTATTCCTTCAGGCAATGTCAACACAGGTGCATTACTTAACGTTTACTTAAGGATGTCAAAAGATTCTTACTGCTTTCGACCCCAATCAAACTTGATATTCTTGCGAGTTAGTGAAGTTAGGGGTGCTGCAATTCTTGAGAAGTTTTCAATAAAACACCTGTAATATCCTGCCAGACCCAAAAAGCTACGAATTTCTGTAGGCGTCTTCGGCTCTTGCCAATTCATGATAACTTCAATCATAGTGGGATCCACCTGGATACCATGCTCGCTAACCACATGTCCAAGAAATTGGACTTCACGAAGCCAAAACTCACATTTTGAAAACTTGGCGTAGAGGTTATCATGCTGAAGAAGTTTAAGAATACAACGAAGGTGCTTCTCATGGTCAGCCTGATTCTTTGAGTAAATAAGGATGTCATCAATGAAGACGATGACAAACTTGTCCAAGTAGGGTTTGCAAACGCGATTCATGAGGTCCATGAATACTGCTGGTGCATTAGTGAGCCCAAAAGGCATCACCAAAAACTCGTAGTGACCATAACGAGTCCTAAATGCAGTCTTATGCACATCTTCATCCCTAACCTTCAGCTGATGGTATCCAGATCTCAAATCGATTTTGGAAAAGTAACTTGCCCCTTGCAGTTGGTCGAACAGATCGTCAATTCTGGGCAATGGGTATCTATTCTTGATCGTAACCTTGTTAAGCTCACGATAATGGATGCATAGATGCATCGATCCATCCTTCTTCTTTACAAATAAGATCGGTGCTCCCCAGGGAGATGAGCTAGGTCTAATCAATCCCTTTGCCAATAAATCATCCAGTTGAGTTCTCAACTCTTTCATCTCAGTTGGTGCTAACCTGTAAGGTGCTCTTATAATAGGTGCTGCTCCAGGTATAATGTCGATTCTGAACTCCACTTGCCTATCTGGGGGTAAACCAGGTAGTTCTTCAAGGAATACTTCTGGATATTCAGAGATGACATGGATGTCTTCAACCTTAGGTTTCGGTTCATCGATAGTTACTTGTGCCATGTAGATGACACAACCTTTCCTCAAACACCTTGACGCCTTAAGCATAGACACCTGCTTAGGCAATCCATACTGAGTATCTCCTTGTATGGTAAGTGGCTCACCATATGGAGTCTTGACAATCACTTGTTTCTTGTCGCAAACGATCTGGGCTTGGTTATGAGATAACCAGTCCATGCCTATTACTATATCGAAACCAGCTAATTTCAAAGGAAGCAAGGATAACGGAAAGGAGTGGTTCCTAATGGATATAAAACATCCATCTAACACAGTTGAGGCAGTTTCTATGGTACCGTCGGCCAACTCTACTTCATATTTCATGCTTAGGGTTTTAACAGGCAGATTTAATAGTTTACAAAACTTATCATCGACAAATGACTTATCTGCACCCGAATCAAATAATACCCTTGCATAGACATCATTAATAAGGAAGGTACCTGTTATCACGTTATCATCCTGCACTGCTTCCCGTGCATTCATTTGAAAGACCCTAGCATTGGTCTTTTTGCCTTCCTCAAGTTTCTTGGCATATTTTGGGCAGTTAGACTTGATGTGCCCCTTCTCGTTACAGTTATAGCACGTCGCATCCTTTATCTTCTTGCATTCTAACGTCTTGTTCTCAGTCGACTTACAAATCCCACAAGCCCTGGGCTGCGATTGGGATTTCGATTCGTATCTGCATTTTCCCAAATGACGTTTCTTGCAAATTTTACACTTGGGCTTTTCACCCGACTGCTGATCATCCTTTCTAAACCCGGAACTCTTCTTGTGGTCAGAGTTCCCTTTGTGCTTCTTGTCTGAACGGTGTGAGTTATCATCCTCACGTTTTCTCTTTCCAGCATCAGAATTCCTAAGCGATCTCTGCCTGACCGCATCAAGGGTAAGAGATAGTGACAGATCAGCTATAGACCTAAAGGTAGTAGGTCGGGATGCCTTCACACTGGCTTTGATCTCCGGGGCTAAACCCCCAATGAATCGAGCTATACGTTTTGGTTCTGGTGTAACCAAGTATGGAACCAAACGTGACATGGTGTTAAAGCTCGTGAGATAGGCCTGACAATCTAAATTCTTCATAACCAATGTCAGAAATTCGGTCTCGATCTTCTCAACTTCGTGTTGAGGACAGAAATTTTCTTTGATTAGAGCAACAAACTGATCCCAAGACATGCTATATAAGTGGATCTTTCCTGTAGCTTGAATCAGTGACCTCCACCAAGCTAGAGCTTCTCCCTTAAACGATTGTGACACAAACTTCATAACGTCCTGCTCTGCACAACCACTAATGTCAACTACTGTATCCATCTCATCGAGCCAGGTCATACAATCGACGGCTCCCTTTTCCCCTGTAAATTCTCTAGGCTTACAGGAGACGAAATACTTATAAGAACAACCCTTAACACGAGGCTCTTGGTTGAACACAACCTGTTTAGATGGAATACTTCTTTGATTTGACGAGTGACGAGCATCGTCCTTCTTTGACTCATTTACTTTAGATGGGGGCTTACTATGTGCCACAGATAGCGTCTTAGAGCGTGTACCACTTGATTCTTTGAATTGTCTGTCAAGTGCCCTAGTAACAGCATTGTCTATTAATGCCTGAAGATCCGCACCAGCTACATTGATTCTGGTGGTATCATGATTTTCTCTCGGGTGACTGTTTACTTCCTCTGATTCAGCCATGTAGCTTGATTGCTACAAAACAATTGACAATATCTTATTCAGAGGTCATTTATGGGATCATCCCTCTGCTGATTCATTAACCATGGCAATTTTAAACCATTTTTGGTTAATTTATTAAATACATTTATTTAGGATTATAATTATCCTCAGTCATAATTTGTTAATATATTATAATGGCACATAAGGCCAGGTCACAGGGACAATTTAAACTGTAAGCCATGATCTTATATGATCGAGGCATTAAGGCTTGAATCATAGTTCATTACCTTTCTTGACAGGGAGTTATAGGCTACAACTGTCTTTTGTCTTATATGACAATGATTATGGCCCGTAGGCATTACATCACAATTGGGTGTTTAAATAATAAAGAAAGGATTGGAAGAATCCAATATAAGGATGACATGCGTGATTTTAACGAATCACATCTGCCAGGAGTGTTAACATGTTTTCAAATGTTAACAAGGATTTGAATCTTTTTAAACAGGTTTTACCATCATGGCTAGGTCTTATAATGACATGCAGGCTAGGTTTTACCCTTTAAGATTCTTATTTAATATTTAAAGGCAGATCTTATAAAAGGAATGACATATTTTGGATTTACTTATTTCATATATATTACATTTATGCATATAATGACCAAATGAAATTTAAATTATAACATGCCACTAAAATTTAAAAGAGTACATATTGCCCTAAACGGGACTTTAATAGAAATAACTTGCCCACGCAGGGGCTAAACTGAAACTACAAGTCCTCGCAGGGACTGGATACAGAAATAGATGTCCACGCAGGGACTGGATTGAAAATTAAAGAAATACAAAATAAACAAATAAGTAATTTAATGATCCCTTTTGCTCTTTCCCTTGAATAAGCTCGCCAGACCTTTAAGAAATCCCCGGTGGCTTCAACGCTCCTCCCGAACCTCCCGTTCCACCTGGCTCAACCTTTGTGGAATCTCCTGCTGCTGCGGTGGCGGTGTCAGTGGCGGCTGCGGCGGCTGCTGATGCTGCTGAGGTTGAGGAGGTGGCGGGTATTGATACCCATAGGGTGGGTACCCAGCCTGATATGGGACTCCATAGGGCCCCTCGGGATGAAGAGCATTGTAGTTCGCCGCCACAAGGTATGGGTCAACTTCAGCGTAGTTGTAGTTAGTATGGGCTGGCTGCTCAAAAGGGTTGTACGCCGCTGCACTGACGTATGTAGGAATCGGGTTATCATAACCCACCGGTGGCGGTGCGACTGGCGCAGACTCCTCCTCAGAAACAGGGTTCGAAGGCCCACCCATCTGTGGGTCTTCATATAGTGGCGGGTAATGACTGCCACTTGAATGCTGAGGGGTGCTGATACGGATTCCCCCTCGCACGGACATCCGTGTGGTTGTTCTTCTCCGCCTCGGTGGTTCCGGAGGTGGCTGCTACACTGGCGGCTGTGGCGGTGGAGTAACCGCTACAAAACGCGAATCCTCTGAGGGATCCTGCTGCTGTTGCTGTTGCTGCTGCTGTGAGTGGTAACTGGGAGTAAACACCTAGTCGTATTGGGCAAACCTTGCCTCATAACTGTCTGGACCACGATAAGGTGATCCATGATATGACGACCCATCTGAAATCTCGATGGGGTGGGTAGGTGTCCCAGAAGGTGGCTCGGTGGGATCTGGGTCATCATCCATATCCATTCCCTGAGCTTTAGGGAAATGGTCTTCAGGGCCCAATGGGTTGTGACCCATTGGTTCTTCAACCTGGTTTGTCGGGTTGAACCGGCTCTGGAAGTATGGGGTCGGGTCCTGAAAGGCCCGATGAGCGGTTGACTGTCGTAACGGCAAGAAGGAGTGGTGAGAATCTTCGGGCTCGTTTTCCTATTGCGGCCCAAAAGTATGATGGTAAGAGGGTGATGAACTTAGCGAGACAGATCGCCTCACGGGCTCCAAATAGGCCCTCCAGTCTTCTTGAGGACTGGTGCTCATTGTAGCAGACGGTGTTCGCCGGTGGGAAGGTCCGGCCTCGTGATCGTTGGGGGCGTTGAGTGGCCCCTTGCCTATTCCTCCTCTTCGGAACCTCGGCGGCATTTTTGTTGAACCTGTCAAAACAAACAAAATAAACAACAAAGAAAAACAATAAAGGACAAAATAAAATAAATTAGGAATAGTCCTAAGTTCTTCGCCTAGACTCGGTGTAACACCTCGAAAATTTCGGGTTCAATAATAAAACGACACGTGTCATGTCAGACGAAAACGCGTTGTAAACCCGGGTTTAATAAAGATGATTCGGTAGGATTTAAAGTGACGTCATGTTAAATTGTTACCTCTGAACGACCTTAATTATAAATCCCAAGACCCGATTAAATGTTATATCCCTCTCTTATACCCTCAATACAGAAATTATTGATTTATGATAGGACCCCAAGTGCATGATGTGATCCTACTAAGAAAAAGCAATGGTAATACTTGGTTTTCGGGTCTTGTTTTAGAATCTGAGCAAGCAATTGCAAATGGTAGGGTAAGGAACTGTACTAGACACATAATGGAGGTCCCTAAGTTGTTGTTGGAGGTCACAAAGTCGGATAATAGGGTTACCTTTGCAAAGCACCAATGAAAAGTCAACAATTGAGGCTGAAGGGTCGCATACGGACCTCAACCTCAACAATGTTGAGGTCCGTAAGGCAACTGCCAGCACCCTGAAACCTTCTGCAGCAGGTTATTCGCGATTGTGACCTGTTTGTTCGGTTTTTATCAGTTGTAAACGACCCCTAAAATGTTCCTAGACCTTAGGGACATGTGTAAACGAATTGTGGTTAGTTCTAGAGTTAGTTGTCAACCAATTGTGGTGAGCCATTGCACTATAAAAGGAACTCCAAGATCACAACATTCTTCACACTTGCAACTGATCTTTGGAGCATTCCTGGAGCTAAGGAACCCTCCCTTCTGATCAAAATTCGTGCATTGGACTATTGTAAGTCTGCTAGTTCTTATTTGGTTGTGTTTAGCTTAGTTAATTAGCTAAAAGTCAAACCGTCGTAATTACGGTTTGACTTCGAGATTAGTCACTAATGACTCAGTCTTATCTCGAATTAAAAGTAGTTTTAGAATGGTAATTATGTGGGAAATAAAACCCCAAAAGGGTTTCCCCTGATCACCATCCTAAGCAGGTCAAATGTCGGGTCAAACATTTACTTAAAAAGTCAACATATTGCTTAAAATGTTATTTATGCATAATTAGCTATCTAGATCATATATAACCTGTTTGATTATTGTTATAACTTAGTAATTAGTGTAATAACATGTTCAAACCTATAAAACCCGACTATTTCCTGTTTAGATCCGGTTCGGAACCGAAAGTCACATAGTTTGACTTTTCGGTTGACTTTCAGTTCTGACCCGTTTGGGCATATTTTTGAAATGCCTCGGAGCTTAAATTGGATTAGGATACATGTTAGAACAACCCTCTGTGATCATACACCTTGGTTCACTAGTTATCCAATTAATATGCGAGTTTCCGTTAAATGCTCATACGTGGACCGTTATGCCCTTATTACCTTAAATCATGATTTATGAAAATGTAAAAGTGTAGAATCCTTAGTTACTGATATTTAGACTTGTATGCAAAGTTTGACATCAGTTTGACTTGTAGATTAATAGTTATGCTCATTGTCGCTAAATTAAAGCTTTATGTTAATAAAATGGCGTAATTAGCGTATAGCCTAGTTAAACATACTTTTTGATATCAAATCTTTTACCCACTGATGTTATATATTATTTTGTGATTTTTAAAGATTTTTAATTAATTTTAGGCTGAGCATAACTAGTAGTCGTAGGCTTAATCCGGTAATTATCGGTTTTGCCCTTACGGGCCATAAAATGAGTTTTACTTATCTAAACGACTCCAAACCTTTTGCTACTGATCACATATGATTAATAAATTATTTTAAGCCTTCTGGAAATATAAAAATATCAGATTTAAGTATAGAACCCGGAAATGGCCTTTAATCGCCATAATTAGCGTTTTAACGCATAGTATGTCTTAGAATCATATTGGACATAACCGGGTTGATACCTACTGATATATGAGGCAAAAATATGATATTCTAACAGTAAGCAAAGGTTAATAAACTCAGAATTCGTTTTTGAGCTTTTCGGCTTATGTGAAATTACCAAAATACCCCTACGGGGCATAGTTTGGTTAAATATGATAAATTCCACATATATGCCTTAGCCTACTGTTATAACCCATCAAAATGAGTATGTTTGCTGTTTACATCAGACCTGTAACTCAGTTAAACAATTAAACTCTTTTACAAACTTTAAAATGACCAAACTACCCCTACGGGGCATAGTTTGTGTTTAAATTAGTTAGGGGCATAACAAAAGACATCCTACTGATGTTACTACATATTTGAAGCATATTAACTTAGGAAACCTGTATATGGCTCTTACGGATACCCGTTACGCATCTTACGCGTTCGGCTCGGTTTATGTAACAAGTTTACATAAATTAGCCGAAACGGGTCAAACCTTATCGGATTAATCTCAAAATCCAGAATGTGAATAATGAACCCATATTAAACAAGTCTTCAAACTTGTCGGGTCTGAATCACATTCTATCCGGTCTTCGCTTAATCGTGCGTACGAACCGTATCTTCGAAACTAGCCGGTCTAAGCTTAAGCATAATTAAAGACCCGCTAGGATTCTAATAGGTTATATTTAACCTTCGTTCCAGATTAGGAGAAACAGTAAAAGCTACTTGCTATTTGACTATTGTGACTATACTTTGCATCAGGTAAATACTTTTAACTTATTTTCCCTATACGGGCTTGGGTTACGGTACATAGCGTACCGCTTGATCGGGCGTCAAATCTTCCATCGCTGAGGTGGTTAATTGAATAATTTGAACGGCTCGTTTAAACAGTATTGTTTACTTTACCGCCTTTGGGGGGGTTAATGACCATGTCCCGGATATCCTTGGCATTATCTTACGAGATAGCCACGACCTGAGCACGGGGTGTAGGCGTACACCTGTCGGTGTATAACTCTAGAATTGTGGTGTGTCTATTGATTCCTTAACCCGGATACGTCCGGGCTACTGAACGCATAAGTAACATGTAAATCGTTAACAAGATTATAATATTAAATAATTCTCCCAAGTTAATAAAAATGTTTATGCCATGTACATCCAAACCAATTTTCAATCATTTTATAAAATGAGTCAGTTGAATGTATTTACCAGTGTAAACTGACGTATTTTCCCAAAAAGATTAAATGCAGGTACTAGGCGAAATAGGCTGGGAGCCTCCTAAGCATCGCTAGAAGTCTCGCAAACTTAAGATGCCGAAGTCTGTTGAACCATAAACAATATTTTTATATTTGATCCTACTGTGGATAAACACCGAATAATTGTGACTTTGTTTACAATAAATAAATTCGGTTGTATCTTATTTATATTGCTTCCGCTGTGCATTATTATATTGTGTTGTTTGACTATTACGTTGCCAACCACGTCACGATACTCCCCCACCGGGCCCACCGGTGACACGTGGAAATCGGGGTGTGACACTCGGAAGTCGAGGAATGTGCAAACTGTGTCATTGAGATTAAACACAAAAGGCTAGTGTTTAATTCACTCAATGTTGGCTCTGATACCAACCTGTCACACCCCGATATTTCCACGTATTACCGGTGGGCCCGGTGGGGAGTATCGTGACGTAGTTGATATCATCATAGACAATTTATCACAGTTTAATACACAACGGAAATCAAAAGATAAAAACATTACAAACCGAATGAAAGTAATATCAAAGTATTACAACGGAATGTAAAAGGATCCACAGGCGGATCAAGTTAAAAGAACATTGTTCAACAGTTTTATAAACATCTAAGCTTGCAAGACTCTTTGATGATGCTAGGAGTAGCCAGCCTATTCCGTTTAGTACCTGCACTTAGCCTTTTTGGAAAAGACGTCAGTTTACACTGGTAAATACAATTAACCGACTCATTTTGAAAATGATTAAGAAAATTGGTTTGAATGCTCAAGGCACAAAAAAATCTTTTATAACTTGGGATAATTATTAAAAATAAACTTGTTAAAGAATTACATGTTTATTATGCGTTCAGTAGCCCGGGCTGAATACCGGGTTAAAGATTAATAGACACACCACATAATATATCCCGTGGCGAGTTATTCTCGAATAGGCGGTTACATTATTTTTACATACACACCGGCAGGTGTATGCCTACACCCCGTGCTTAAGTCGTGGCCATTTCAATGAATGAGCCGAGGATATCCAGGACATGGTCATTAACCCCCGAAAGGCTTAAAACAAACAAAACAGATTAAACGGGTCATCTCAATAAATTAACCTTCATATGATTAAAAATTCAATTCCTGACCAAGCGGTATTTTATATACCGTACCCCAAGCCCGTATAAGGGAAAATAAGTTAAAAGTATTTACCTGAGCAAATTATACAATTTATCCCAGCCGTATACAATCAAGCAAATGCAGATATCTTTTACTAGGCTCCTAAATATGGAATGAAGGTTTTAATAACCTATTAGATTCCTAACGGGTCTTAATTAAGTCTAAACTTAGACCGGTTAGTTTTAAAGAAAGATACACGGTTCGAAACGCATGATTAAGCGAAGACCGGATTAGAATGTGGTTTAGACCCAAAAAGTTTGAAGACTTGTACAATATGGGTAAACTAAACACATTCTGGATTTTGAAGTGAAAATGACGAGGTTTGACCCGTTTCGGTTAATTTATGCAAACTAGTTACATAAACCGTACCGAACGCGATAAATGCATAACGGGTAACCAAATGATTCATGAACAGGTTTCCTAAGTTAATATGCCTTAAATATGTTGTGATATCAGTAGGATACCTTCCATTATGCCCAAAATGGATTTAAACTCAAATTAAGCCCCGTAGGGGTATTTTGGTCATTTTAAAGGTTATAAAAGAGATTAATTATTAATCTGAGGTTCAGGTCTGAAAATATCAGTAAAAATATTTAAGGGTTTATGATTAAGTTTGACTCGACAATTGACCTAGTTAGAGTGGGAATCAGAGGGTGCCCTTTTAAGGGTTTATTACCCACATAATTACCAACTCATAATCACTTTCAATTCGAAAAGTGACTGGACCATTAGTGATTAATCACTAAGTCAAACCTTAATTATGACGGTTTTGACTTTAGGCCATTAAACTAATAAAACACGAATTAGAGAGGTTAAGGAAGCTTACTGAAGTACTTAGCACAATTTAGAAGCTAATGGAATCTTGTTTGAGGTCCAGAGAGCTCCAGAAATTCAGTTTGAATGCTTTTCCAAGTGCATGCAAAAATGTTGCAACCAAGAGTTCTTATATAGGACTTTAAATTGCATAAGATCCTTACAACAAAGCCTACACATGATCCATGATGCAATACAAGTGTCCCTATGCATGAAAAACCGTTGGTGCAGCCCCTGGGATCGAAAACAGGCTTTGTGAGGCGGTGTAACATGCTGAAACAGGAATTTGTGCATGTTTTCTGCATCTGCAGGTCCTACGCGGCCTGCGTAAGGGTTGGTTTAGGCCTTACGCGGCCGGTATGAGGCCCAGATCCGGTTCACAAACTTTCAGCAATTGCACATTTGGTCCCTGGTCCTTCTAATAGTTGTTTTAACTTGTTCTGTTGCACTTTTAACCCTCCAACTTGACTTTTAAGGACTCCAAGTCATAAACCAACTTCGTTAAGTCCCCGGTTAGTTATACGATCACCGAAAAGTCCTGAATTTCAACGTTGACGCTTTTAACCCCTTACATACGAATGTTAGCGTATCTTTCTCATACGATATCGAAACCTTGTGAAACTTTTATCACTTATTCTAGTGAGCATAGTTAATCATTACAAAGCTTCGGGTTCGCTAAAAGGTCACTCAGAGGTATAAATTAAACATGTTGACACATTTAACCCTTGCGGTTTGTAAACTTTCACTTTCTTTCACAAACGGCTTCATATGATTCATAATTCATTCGTTTAATGGTATAAACATCGTGTAGGGTTGTTGAAAGGTATAATTATCAAATGTTGACACTGTGAATCCTTTTACACACATACTTTCTTTGTTTGTCAACTTTTGTCCCTCATATTTAATCCATTATACGTTTAAAGCTCATGACACATGTCTTCATTATATTGGTCATGATTTTACGAGGTGTTACATCCTCACCCCCTTAAAAGAAATCTCGACCTCCATTATACGTTTAAAGCTCATGACACGTATCTTCATTATTTGACTTTTAAGAATGATTAATGACTTTGCATTGTTTTGGTAATGAGAATATTGTATTTAGAATCTATACGCGAGTTACCTCACGTTGGAGTCCTAAGAAGGTTATAGTCTAGGTTGAAAACATTACTAATAACTTAATTCCCTATAACCATGGCTCTGATACCAATCTGTAACACCCCGACCGTGTATAAAACAACCCGCGGCGGAAACGTCGGTGGGTCACGTTACAAATTGTTTCAAACACATGGTATTTAAAGTGTCTTATGGGAATTCAAAACAAAACACAACAACTATTTATTTTAAGCAAGCTAAGGCCCGATTCTGAATCCTACATGTAGCATGCTTGTAAATCATCAAATATTTGCACCTAAAACATATGTGAAAAAGACATGTCAACAATGAATCCTGGTGAGTAACATAGGTTTTGTGTTCAAGACTCATGGCTTTGAATATTGAAATATATTTAACCAACTTCAAGAGTTGATATTTTAAATAAATCATTGTAGCTGTGGATCTTTGACAAAAAGTGTTTATTTTGTAAAACCGTATAAGAAATCATTCGATTTGAAAGATAATAGTGTATAACTAACTTAAAAACATTTATGACTTTGTAATAGCCCACCAAATGTCCTGTATTATATAAACCAACCAAACGACTTGTCTTGTATAAACTATCCAAATGACTTGTCTTGTATAATCAAATGTTTTGTATACACCAAATGTTTTGAGTAAACAAAATGTCTAGTTTAATCAAAATGTTTTTTCTTGTATAAAACAGTTGCCCTTTTGTATAAAGGAAGTGTGTTTGTCAGCGAATACATTCAAGCCTTGTTGACTGTCGGACAAACCCTTAAAAATAAAGGTTTATCAATTGTGTTACACAGTTTCTGTCATTCCCAGAGGAAACTTCCAAACAGACCTAGGAAACGGGAATTGGGTTGTCAATCCTATGGTACCATAACATACTACTCGCCGGCTCGGCCAAAGTTAATGAATGTGTCATTGTCATGTTCAATACATTGTAAGCATGTTGTGTATATAAACCATATGTAAATAAGTTTTGTAAATATGAAAAATAATTTAGCAAAAGTCAATTTGCTTGACTTTTGGCGCATAACTAGCTAAAGAAAGAAATAGACTAGGAGAAACACTTACCTGTGTTTGAAGAGGAAGATTAGACTCAGAGAAGGAGGCCTCAATGTCACACCCCAACCAATGGCGGAAACATCGGAGTGAGACGAACGAGATTGCTCGAGACTTCATAACACTAAATGTGACAAGCATTTAATAAACAAATTCATTTCATTGCTAACATCAAGTACATTGTTTGAAATAGAAATACAACAAGTGTGAAACAAAATAAATTACAATACAACGAGTATTAAAGTTTAAAGTGCGTTTCTAGGCATCCTGCTAGATTCCATGCATCGTCATCATCATCAAAATCCTACAACACGTTTTAAAGTATAGTTCAATACAAAAGTATTGACGAGCATACAAGTTTGAGTACTAGCATATGTATATAAGAGTTTGAACAATCCACGTGACAAAAATGTTATCAAGAATTAACATATAATTGGCATGCGATTATACAAGTCAACCCTCTGATTACCGCAAGTTTAAAAGACTTAACATGACCACAAGACTACGGGCGGTGCGTTACTCCTATAGCGCTATAGATGTTAAGGGGAGGCTCATACGGAGTTAATGACAAGTTTATCACATAAGAATGTTCCAATGTATAAGACTCAAGCATAACATATTAAGCATGTATGTTGGATTATTTGTTTGTGATTTAAGCATAAAGTATATGTGATTGCGTGTGTTTAATAGAATAAACGTATTGCACCAAAAAGTGTAAAAAGTAAAAAAGGTCATGTATACTCACGGTTTGCGAAGAAATTTCCACTTAGTGAGTTTGACGAGTCTTGAATTGTTGGAACATCAAAGTTACCAATTTTGGTTCTTGAACTTTTTGCCCAAAGTTGAAAATCTAAGAGATTTGAGAGAGTTTGGAAGTAATTTGGAGGTGGTGCAAGTGTTTGGAAAGTGTTAGGGTTGGTATTTATAAGAGGGTTAAATGGTTGGGGTTTAAATGAAGGTGGTTGGGAGTTAGGAGGAGTATTAAATGAGTTGCTTGGAGGTTAGACTGTGGGGTATGGGGCTTGGGTTGGGGCGTGGGTTGGGTGAAAACGCCCAAGCCACCACCCCGGGTGGGCTTGGGTTGGGGCGTGGCCCAAGGGGCGGAAGTTTGAAGCCGGGCGTGGGGCGGGCTAGCGATCCTATGTGGCGGGTTCTTGTTGGCCAAACCAAACTAGCCGTTGGCCAAAGGCTATGTTAAATTTTTTTTTATTTTTTCACTATAAATATCACACTTCAATTCCTATTTTTACCACATTCAACCACAATAATCATCTTCAATTTCTATAATCATCTCTATTCTCATTCTACAAAATGAAAAAATGCATCCTCATAATCGTGGTTTTGACCCGAACAACCCGTGGCCATTCCAAGAAAATACTAGCCCATCACCCAATCGTCCAATGCCTCCATTTTTGTTACACTCCTCTATGCCTGATATGGCGGGTTATGCATCGTATATCGGGAATCGTGTGTTCACTAACTTCCCAAACACCGACGAATCTATACCTAGCCCGTTTCCACAAACACCTATCAACCTTTCACCAACCACCATCAACCTTTCCCAAACCAAAACCGTCCCCGAAACTCAACCACCCAACGATGGTCCTTCCGCCTCCAAACCCATCAAAAAGAAAAGTCATAAGAAAAAAAACCGAGGCGGAGAAAGCACTTGAAAACGTCAAACGAAAACAACAAAAATGGGTCGTTAATGAAGAACTTGCATTGGCGAGGGCTTGGTTTCAACAATCTCTACATCCAACTTAAGGTATTCTTAAATATTTTGTAGCCCTTATTTTAATATTAATGGTTATTTTTTATATAACTTTGTAATATATTAAATTTTGTTTTTATTAAAATAGGAAATTCTCAACATCGAACCCATTTGTGGGAAGCGGTTAGTAAAGCATTCCATGAAGAAATGGGAAAGGAGGCTTATTGTGAAAACGATAGCTTATCCTCGAAGAGGAGCGAGATAAGCGGCCAACTTACAAAATTTAGTGGTTTTTTAAATAAAGCAAAGCAAAACCCAAAAAGTGGTGAAACCGAAGCCGACATTGTGACAAATGCATTGGTTACATTCAAAACAAATGTGGGGAGCGACTTCCGTTTCATGCATTGTTGGGAGATTTGTAAGTTCCATCCAAAGTGGGCGAATATCCCCAGTGGTAGCGAAACGAACACGTCTTCCAAAAGGTCAAGGGCCTCGTCCCAAGCCCAATCTGATGCACGAGATCAAGAGTTTGAGGACCTTTTGGATGATTCGCCAAACCGGCCTGAATATGGAAGAGATGCCACAAAAGGCGCGCTAAAAAATCAAGATCGGGTACGGCATCGCCTTCAGTTGGGAGTTCGGGCTCGCGTAGGGGAATATACAGCGATCAGTTGGATGACATTGCATGCAAGTTAGATACATTCAACGTATTCCAACAACAAAGGGCCGAAATTCGAAAGAGCAAAGAAGCTAGAGATGCCCTGAAACAAAAACGAGATTATTTGAAATTTCTATCCCAGCCCATTGATCACCTAGAGGGTGACGAGTTGGAACTAATCTTGGAGATGAGAGAAGAGATAAAGAACAAATATAAGCGTTAGGAATTTTTTATGTAATTTTCTTTATTTAAAAATATTAAAAAAATTAAATTTGTTGTTTTAAAAAATATTCAAATAGCGGTTTGGGCTGGCCACGCCCCAAACCCCCGCCCCACCATACCGTCTTCAATGTGGGCCAGCCCAGCGAAGCCCCCCAAGCCACGTGTCAACCCATGCCCCAAACCCCCGCCCCACCATACCCCACGGTCTTAGAAGATGGGTTTGGGGATTAAATGGGTTGGTTGGAGGTTAGCACATTAAAGAAAGTGGTTGGGGAGATGGAAATTTTCATTTTTAGTCCTTGCACTTGTATTGTTGGTTATTTTATGTTATAAAGGTGTATGCATGTATATTATAAGTATGATACATGTATGAATGTGATTCCGAGAAAATAATCTCGATGTATGTCTTGGTTTTAAATTAAAACGTGTATTTCGCGACTGATAACATATTATGCATGTATGATTAAACAAGGTTGATATAAAAATATGATTTCCATTATGATCAAAGTCTCGAGATTTTAAGGATTGAATTTAAGTAAGAATACAAGTTTCTAAAAATAAAAATGTGAATACAACTTTCTAAATATGGAATGTACAGAAAATGTGGAGCGTTACAGTCTCCCCTACTTTAGTAAATTTCGTTCTGAAATTTATTCAAGAGGAAGACTTGGGATAAGATGGTATTTTGGTGGTTCGATACGAGTGGTAATAAGTTAAAATGTTTTGGCCAAAACGAGAAATTTTGATGCTTAGTGCCGAAGCAGCGTTTATGTATCAGCGTATTAAAAAAGATGCATGGTTTTCAAAAGTTTTGGCTAAATAGGTAGTTTGTGGTTGATTGAGCATACATAGGAAATTCTGAGGGTTAAAAGAGAGGTTTGTATAAGTAGTTCGTCTGACTAAAGTGATTTAAGACATCAATCGTAAGTAAGTGTAAAAATAAGTAAAACGTGTATGTGTGCATATAGGCAATGCGAGTTTGACCGAATTTGGACAACTCGGTGAAAGGAGTGTTTTAAAAAGAATGTGTCCTAAGGAGAAAAGGCTTTAGTATAAATAAGGATGTAATTTGATGTAATGTGCGACCCACATCGTAGTTTGTAAGAAAAGTTTTATCGGTTCCAAGGCGTATTAGTAAAGTTACACGTTTGTGGAAAAATGTTTATCGATGAGAAACTAGGGTGGTAAATATTTACGGTTTCAAAAGGTTTTTGCGGTAACGGGCCGACTAGTTAAAGTTTGCGTGTAATAAAGGATGAAAGGTAGTTTTAAAGGAAAAGAAATATTTTGACAGAACTGAGCTAGCGCGAATGTATGTTAAAAATGGATAGGATGTTTAGGCCGACTTACTATAACATGGTTTGGGTGAAACGTTAAAGGAATAATTGGGAATAATCGTGGTATGAGAGTGAATGAATGATTCGGTAGATGTATGCGAGGGGCAAGAATAGTATGGTTATCGGATAAAAAGCGAATATGAAGCGTTCGAGAGATGCTAGTGTTACTTGTAGCCGTTACGGCTAACGATTTTGAGGATGGGGTTTCGTTATTGATAATCGGGTATCAAGCGTTTCATAGTGCGTTTATGAGTCACTAAATTTTGTTAAATCGCGTCTAAAATGGTCAGGGAAAACACAGAATTTCTCATGACACGTTTTACGAAAGTTTGGTAATATGGTAGAAACACTTATATATAGGATGTACCAGCGGCGTTTCCACCATGTTCTAACAATGTTATGTCCGTTTCGTTATTCGGTGTCATGTTACGTTCCGTGTCTTACGATACACAGTAGAACATCCTATTGTTTTCAGGCGCCTACCACTATAATCCCGTGTGCACCCACGATTATATTGGTCATTGCATGATCCGCATAGTTTGTACTAGTAGTGCATGAGTCATGGTATGCAGTAACATTAAAAGTGAGGATGTGTGCGTGTGATAGCGTATGGAAATTAAGCATGTAATCATGATTATGTTTAAGTTTGCAAGTGACCAACGTAAGAGAACCACTCGGGTTGCGCACACGTATAGGTTTCAAGTATGACTACCAAGTAGTGCGTTTGTATGAATATGAGTATGAGTATTATTGATGACAATTGCGTATATAGTGTAAGTCGAAGTATAAAGAGTTTAAGCATATAAAACGATCATGAAATTTGAGTGTGTAAAAACGAAGTGTAATGATAATATTGTGAGATTGTCATGAAATATCGATTAAAACGTGTGCGGTGATTTGCATGTGTAGTTGTTTGAGCAAAACGTTGTGTTTATTGAATTCAAAATAGATTGAGTTTGCTAGGAGTTAATGTTGAGAGAATGTGAAGTATCAGTTTGTTATGCGATATGTGGTTTGTAAGAAGGAAATGGTACTTTTGTTTCAAAAGAAATTGGGATTCGCGTATGTCGTAGGTTGTCTGCTCCTACGAAGTTACCTTGCCCACTTGTTTGGATTTAGAATTGTGTATTAAAGGTGTCTGAAAAGATTTTTTTTAAAACAGTGGGCTTGCTTCATTTAAAGTATCTTGTATTTAAAAAAATAAGAAAAGCTGTATTTCGAAAATTCTCGTGAAAAACTTTGGTTTTGAAAAGAATTTTAGCAAAATGAACTTATAGATAGTCGAACTTCATTGGTATAGGAGTATAGGTGTACAGTTACTATGTCTAGTGTGTGTATTGGGAGTGCGTTTGAGCGACGATTAGGGTAAGTCGATTGAATGGTAGTTTGATGATGAGGTGTTAAGTTTCGACTAAGTGTTTATAGGTTTGGCTCCTTGGTGTTCGCGACATGGTGTATGAGTAAGTTACTAGTCGTGGATATTGGAAGTTCTTCTAGGTATGTTACGTATCAAGTTCTTGGGTGGTGAGTATAGACCAGGGTTGTAAGAGTTTCATCTTTGTTCTAAGGTATTGATGGATTTTTTGGTAAGAGAGCTAGCTCTAAATTAGGATCTACTGTTCGAAAAGCGAAGTCTCGAGGGTGTATGGATAGGCCATTTGCATTTGTGGGTTAGGTTGTCTATGAACTAAGTATGTTTTACCAACTAAGCGAGGTTATTGAAGCGACATCTATAAGGTTCTATACGTATGTGAGAGAAAGTTTCATTGCTTCCCTATTGGGAACAAAATGTCTTTGGTATAATAGTATAATGTGAGTGTGTCGAATATGGAATTCGTGGGCAAGAGATTCACTAGGCCGACTAAGTTGATAGGTAGCATTTCATAAGGTTTTGAAAATCGGGTAATAAGGCATTTAAGGTGTGATTAGGAATTTCATGCATGTAATTTACGTAAATAGGTTGTAGGGTAAGAAATACGTTTGATAAAACAATGAGGTTTGAGATTTTTGCATAAGTAGAAGCTTTGACAAAATGATAAAAGATTTAAGTATTAGACATGATCGTGTGGTTGGCATGTTAAAGTTTCTTTGGAAAGAAAGAGTTGGTAACGATCACCGAGGTAAGGAAATCACCCCTAACTCGTTGGTGAAGTCGTTGTAAGAAGAAAAGGGAACAGAGCTAATCGTCAAGGTAAGGGAATCAATCCTATCTTGATGATATGCTCCCATTTTTTGGAATGTGAGTAGTATATTCCTTGTTGGTGACGTTTTGAAATCATGCATGTAAATAACGTATATGTATATGAAAAGGATTAGAATGATGGATGTGTAACCATCGTGAAAATAATTTGAATTTTGGAAATGAAAAGTTTGGATCGTGTTAAGCATAAAACTGATACTAGTAAAATGACGGTTTGATTAAAACTTGGATTGTTCTGAAATGAAACTTTGACTAAATCAAAGTGATCAAAAGTTCTTTTGAGTTTGGGAAGCATGCTTTGGCCTAATAGGTAGAATACTTTCTCTGAAATTTCGGTTAACGGTATTCATCCTTTTGGTTAGTACATGTCCCTAATCAATCGAAAATTCAAGACTTGGCGGGATTTTGAAAATCGAGGAGTGAGACTAATTGACAAGATTCGGGTTTCACCCCTAACTTGACAACATTGTACCTTAAGTGTGGTTAGTACTCTTCTGGTCAAGAGAGTTAATTCTGACACATTGACGAAGGTCCACTAGAGTTTAAATTGGAAATTTTCTATCGAGGTGAGGATTTCACTCATAACTTGATGGCGAAATTCCGTGCAAAACGAATAAGTAGATTGAGAGTCATTCATTAAATTGTGTGTTTCACGCCTACTTTGGTGAAGTCTTCTCGTTTGTATAATATGAGTGTTTTCATGTTTTAACATAATCGTGTAAAGTTACCTTAGGAAAGGCGTATGTTTCGAAATAGGAAAAATATATATGAGCACATAAAAGACGTTTCAGGAATTTAGCACATAAATCAAAAACTTGAAGAAATGCTTAGCTGAAGAAGGACTTCAAATTCCACTGGAAGATCTTCAAATCAACGAGACCTTACACTTCGTGGAGAAACCGGTCGGAATCATGGATCGAGGAGTCAATCAACTAAGGCGTAGTCAAATTCCCATAGTTAAGGTATGATGGGAAGGAAAACGTCATGCTGAGTTTACTTGGGAACTCGAGAGTGAAATGAAGACTAAGTATCTGCATCTGTTCCTTGAGTCTTCCTATTGAATAAATTTCGGGACGAAAGTTCCTAAAGTAGGGGAAACTGCAACGCTTCGCATTTAAGTACTTTTTTTTATTTAGAAAGTATGGTTGTATTTCTATTTTTGGAAACTTGTATTTCCCTTGTATTCGTATTTCCTTTCCAAAGCATTGTAATCGGAGGCTTTGATCATAATAAAACTCGATTATTTTGTACATCATCTTATACACACTTGTGTTATACGTGCAACTTGAATACGTACTTATATGCAAACTCATACATGGAATACTTTCAACAACAGTTTATACATATATCTTATTTATACATTTACATACACATTGCACTTGTATGCTTGAAACACTTAAAACCGGCTAAAATACATGAAAACGGTTAAACTTAAGCCCTTCGAGCGACTGGGCACTCTTTGTGCGACTGGACAGGTCTCTTCGTGCGAAGAGAGCCCCTCACCCGCGTGACTGAACCATTTGCCCCAAAGCATTCGCACCAACCACTCATCCGCCCCTATAAATACGAACTCATTTCCTAACTTGTTACTTTCCCACACTCCAACTCTCTCTCAAAATTCTCTGCACTTGCACACTTCAAAGATAGCATTTCAGCAGCAACAAAGTGAGTTCTAAGCCTACTAACCCTATCATTTTTACCTGATTTCTCCAACTTTCTTCTTCATTTCCTTCAAAACTTCATAACTTGGTTAACCTCTTGGATGTTTCACAGACTTTCCTTGGCAGTCTAATGATGAAACTCACCACATTGAGGTCCAAGATAAAGAATTGAAGTTCCGTTTTCATTTAAACTTTTATAAAATACTTTTCTATTTTGAACCTAGTGAAAATTGGAACCTACCGAGCTCACAACTTAGACAATAGCTGTGGGTTTGTGTTAAGGTTGAATTTCACCAAGAAACGAGCTCGAAACAGTAAATTTCGTGAAAGAACCAACTCCCATTCGCGCAGCTGGAGCCAATTCGCACGAACGGGCTTACTGTTGTTTTACTTTTCGTTCTTACAAACTTCAAGTGATGAAACCATCCAGGATTCACTATTTTCAGTATGGACGAACCTGTGTACGGGTAAAGTGTGAACCGTGGGATCCTTGGCTTTCCAAACTAGTTCCACTGCCCCACTTGTAACTTGTAATCGAACACCCAAGACCCAGCAGTCTCCTAGAACTAGAATAAGTTAACCCTGCCTCACCTCCAACACTTTCCATGTTGGGAATGACACGCCCGGGTTGTCCTTCTTCGACTATTGGTATATGTGTATTATTTATGTTATATTCGTGACCAACTGGGTTTGTTAACAATGTTAATAAACTTTATGCTTTGGTGAAACATATAATGAGGTGCTATACCTCCATACATGACTTCTATGAACACTCTGACTTACTGGACTGTTATTATATACTATATAATATAATAAATAACATAACCGAAATCAAAACTTTAACCAGTTAATGGTTAAGTGTCGTGAACAGGTTCCACTCGCATGAACAGACATTCTGTTCGTAGAACTGGTCCCACTCAAACGAACAGACACTTATTCGCATGAATGGTCTCCCATTCGCGCGAACAATGTTGTGGACGTTCGGTTATCTGTTTATCTCAGTTCTGCATTCCTCGTTGCTGGTTTTAATGGGCAAACCAAGACCCATGAAATCATAGTAACTTAGTGTCACAACGAGTGCCTAGACAGGATATATTTTCGTGTTTACATGTATACTTTGATACTTTAATTTCAAATCCAGATCCTCCGTTCAACTCCAAATGACTCACTCCTTCCTTTACCCCATGTAGGATAACCTCGGTGTTCTAACGCTCTCAACCTTCGACTCGCGGACTTAACAAATGAAGCTTTGCAAAACTGTGAGTATACTCGACCCTGTTTTACTTTTTAGACATTTTGGGTGCAACACATTCATGTTATTAAACTCAAACATACACACATACTTGATGCTTATTCACAAATAAACAATCATTCATACATGCTTAATACATTATACTTTAATTCATACCTACTGTTACATTCTTCTGTAGTATACTTGTCATTAACTTCATATAGGCTTCCCTTAACATGTATAGCGCTATAGGAGTAACACACCGACCTTATTCTTGAGGTCATGTTAAGTTAAAACTAGGGTTGTAAACGAGCCGAGTTGAATCGAGCTCAACCCAGCTTGAGCTCGGCTCGAACTCAATTCGAGTTGGCTCGGCTCGAGCTCGAATTTCAAATCGAGCTGAGATTTGAGGCTCGAGTTCAACTCGATTAAAATTAGAGCCAGCTCGGCTCGGCTCGATCTAGCTCGAACTAACAAAGAACCGTAAAATTTATTACTTAAAAAGCCCTAAAAATAAATCTCTTCATAAACTAAGGACCATAATTGCGATTTAATTTAACCAAATGGCTAAATATGCAAGTATACATAGTTAGCTCACTTTGTACAGAGTCTTTACCTTCTTTTATAGGGGAGATACTCCCTTAGTTTTTGTCTTCTAAGCGATGTGGGACAAAAAAATGAAAGATGTAAACCTTATCGAGCCGGCTCACGAGCCGAGCCAAGCCAAACTCGAGCTCGGCTCGTTTACAAACTGAGCCAGCTCGTTTACAACTGAGCCAATTTCGAGCTGAGCTTTTTTCGAGCGAGTTTCGAGCGAACTACGAGCCGCGAGTTTTTTAAACACCCCTAGTTAAAACAGAATGGTCCTATTGTTGCTACGATAGGATTACGCTAGCGGTAATCTTTGGGTTGACATTTATAGTTGCATGCCAGTCGTATGTTAATTTTAGATAACAGAATTTGCCATGTTAATTGTTTAAACATTTTAGACCTATGCTAGTATTAAATGTGTATACTCGCCAATACATTTTTGTATTGAACTATACTTTGAAATGTGTTGCAGGAAATTGAGGACGATGATGATTATGGAATCGAGTAGAAATGGCTACAAACACACTTAGAAATCTAGATTATGTTGTATTTGAATCATGTATTTGGTTGTGTTGTTTCTTGAACTTGTTGTATTTTCCTGATTTCCATGTTGGACTTGACAAATTATTCAATAAAATGAAATTCGGTTTTGATTAAATAATGTCGCAAATAGTGTTATGAAGTCGCGAGCAATCTCGATTTCGTCTCACTCCGATGTTTCCGCCATCGTTTGGGGTGTGACAGTTGAAGACTCAAATTGGCTTATTACTTTGATTTAGTTGTTCGAACATGAAATGCTAGAAGACTCGATCATGGTGTTCTTATGATGTTTGAACATGAAATGCTACGAAGTGCGGTGTTCTTATTTTTGCAGTTCAAGACTGGAATCCACTTATTACTTTGATGTTTGAACATGAAATGCTACAAAGTGTGGTGTTCTTATGATGTCTCGTTTTGTTTTATTCACCATAACTATGCCAGTTTCATTTACACTAAGAGAGACACAGACCCGCATGCTCAAGTTCACAGGTTTGTTATGTACTTCTATCTTCTAATTATAAATTTTGAATCAAATAGAAAGAAAAAATGTATGTTGAACCTACAAAAGAACAGATGATTACAAAAGAACTATTTTGATCAAGAAATAAATAAGTCATGAAGATCAACTCATCCCAAAGATAGTGAATCTTGAACACTAACAAAGCATCTGTTTGAAGAAGTCAAAGAACTGTTAAAGAGACTAAAGATCTGCTGATGAAGAACAAACCTATGTTGACTAAGGATAAAGCTTTGTTGAAGATAAGGTGCTGATGAAGAAGACTGAACATATGTTTAGGCCTGAACAGATGTTTAATTAGTATCAACAAACAGATGTTTCCCAGAATAGATGTCTATATTTAGCAACAAAGTTTGTAAAACAGTCGTTAGGAGTCTTAAAACAGATGTTAAGATTCATCAGATGTTTCTAACATCTAAACAATCTTCTCTGTTAGGAATGTTAGATGTCGCTATCAGGGTGATGTCAGCCCTGATTGCATACAAACGTTTGTACATACTCTAAATAGATCTGCTCTATTCAGATCTATTTACCACTATCACTTACATTCCTTTTGTATGAACAAAAAAGAGTGATCAGGCTGAGGGGTAGTGATAGTCATATCTTCTATCCCTTATAGTGAATGAAAATTCTCTTTAAACTTTGTCTATACATAAATTCATTTTGTGTTCATACACATTTAAATGTTTAATGTTAACTAGTCTCCGCGGAGCATCAGAATTAACTAAGTACTAGTTTAGCATGTTTTAGACTACAATACTTTAGCATGTGAACAAAAGATGCATAATTTTGATTCTTCACAACTCTAGCGATATCGAAATATCATTTTTCAAAATTCATTCCCTAGTTTAGGCAAACTTATGAGACTTATTTACAATCCTAAAACATAAGTATTTAGGAAAGTCTCACATACATAATTTTATCATTCATTCAAGGAACATAACTCGTATCTCTTTGATCTCCAATGTTTGACCATTAACTCATAATGACTTAAAGATACGTCTTAATCCAAATCATTTAATTGAACACATTCGTCACTAACAAGATGAACATTACACGTCTACAATCACTATAATGTCTAACATAGAGTCAACTCAACAATATGTAAATCATCAAGATTTCCATAAGTGATTTGTACACATATGTTATTGTTCCTTAGAACACGTGTATATTTAGGAAACTCTCCCAAACGAAGGTAAAACCTTCATCTAGTTCTAAGAACATTCATGTGGTAGACGCATCTACATGTAGATCTCTCGGAACGAATCTCACAAGATTCATCAAAGGTTTACAATAATATATAGTACTTTACTTTCATATGTTAGAATTGACACTTGTGAATTTTCACAATGACTTCCAATGAAATATGTTGAGGTATCGTATTTGTATATTTCACCTCAATATACTCACCACGTTTTTTCATGACTCTCAACCTCTCATGATGTGGTTACATATTTGATATCGCGTCTCCAACTTTTAGTCAATGGAACAACTCTCAAGTTTAAGTCCAAATATCTTCATGTAATATCTGTTTAAAACCATATTTTTTTAAACAATACATATTTCACGTTAATTTTTCCACAAAAATCAATTCGTACATCACAAACATTAGTGATTTTTTTCTTTGTAAAAAAATTGCATGTGTTATCCAAATACATTGAACACAAAACAATAAAATACATTTGAAATTTAATCATGAATGAAAAGAACTTTTAAAAAATTTAAACGAATTGGTAGACGATATCTAGACATCAAATCTCATTACTCATAGTGTTATTATCTTCAACACTTTTATCATCCGACCAAAATTATCGTAATCATATCGTCTCGTGGCATGTCTTGAGGTACTATGTCAATAAGACTCCATTGTAACACTCTAACCCATTTCGTATAATATCTTAGAAAGATGCGGATAATTAGGTCCCAGATTTTTTTAAACAGAACTTACACGTCTAGGTTAACTGATAACCCAGACGAACCGACATAACTACTTACTACACTTGATTTACATGATACAATAATAAAGTTTTAAACTCGAGAGCTTTGCAGTGCATGATCATGCTTCAACTTTCCCGTGAAATGTCTCCAAAGAAATATTGGTTTAATAGTGTTCGGTTCTTCGCGTGCTTGGTCGTCCATCCGGTTCCTGTCCTTGAGATAGTCTATCATAAACACTAAAAACAATTAGTGTTTAGTTAAACTGTAAAACGATTTGTAATCAAACATTTGAACGAAAATATTAAACTTAATAGATTTCATCCAAACATGTTTCTATTTCTGTCCCCCTACCCGGCCGGGTCAGGTTTCCACCCATGTCAACTGAAACGTGCATTTTTCTCAGCACCCTTACCCGGTCAGGTCAGGTTTCCACCCGACCGTGTTAGCTAAAAATGTGTTTTCTTTTCAAATCACTTTTTCGGTTTGAAGTTAGTTACTCAATCGACCCTTTAGGAGGCATTCCGCATTCAAGTTCATACATCCTACTTTCTTCTCAGTATTCTAGTTGTTTCTACCAACCACAACTCGAATTATGGTTGGTTATATTACACAAACCTTAACTTTTCATTGTTACCATTAAGACCCATTCTAATTAAACGTTGATTTTCATAGTAGTTTGTCTACAAACATATTTGCATATTGACTTTTATAGTAGTTTGCATGCAAACATATTCGCATATTAACTTTTATAATAGTTTGCATATAAACATATTTGCATATTGACTTTTGAAGTAGTTTGCATAAAAACATATTTTCGCGTCAAGGACATGTCATCGGCTCTAATGGCTATTTTACCCAAATACTAGATGTACCTCAATTGAGGTGGTCTAGTGTCCACCCTTGACTCAACCAACTCTAGTTGGACCACAAGCCCTCATGAGAATTTGAACCCTTACGCGTACCTGGCTCGGGTTAAAGCGTTAACCCGTTATCAATACCTTACTTTTCTTGCTTGCTAATTCTTGGCAATGCATGCTCGTGCACTATGCTTTTCCTGTAAGTATAAGACTTAGCGAACAAGCGTTAAACATTATTTTCAAATGGTGATAGCATCACCATTTGACCCGTTTGGCCCAAATGACCCTTTTACCCATTTCTTAACTTACCCTTTTTGCATTTTTGATAAACCAAACATTTGTTTATTGCAATAAGGTATTTATTTACCTTCTCGCCCATTTGACCCGGTAAGGTTTACACCATGTGGTCATATCTGTCAAAAGTCATTTCTTTACTCGTTTGACCCATTATGGCTTACGCCATAGGGTGTCTTTTCAAAACTGATTGTTTATTCATCAACACATGACCAAATTAACATTTTGCCCCTTTACCCATTATGTCGTACACCATAGGGTATCCTTCTCAAATCCCATTGTTTACCACCAAAATATGGTTTCTTACCATCTTTATTCGTTTCTACCCGTATTGGTTCGCGTCGGAACATCAAATTTCAAAGATTCATTCCAATCTTAAATTACCTTGTTCTTAACCAAATACATAATTAGAGATTCTATTTAAAGATGTAAGCTTTACTTACTTTGTGTCCTTGTGGGCTTCATACTTTAACTTGTATCCATTTGACATGTTCATTTCCATGCTCCTACCTAGCTTGCCAGAGTCAAACTACCACATCATATCCCCAAGACGATTAGATCAGTCAACCATTAACATGACCATCACACCTTATGGAGTCACACACACTTATTCATCAAAGCATGCTCTTTATTCAACAACTATTTTTGTCCCATAATTCTTTCCATTCACTAACCGTTTGACCCGTTAGTGAAGTTACTTATACAAACTAGTTAGTAAGTGATTTTAAACAATTTAAGCATGTCACACAAAATGTTATTTGTTCCTAACAATCAATACTTCATGCCTAAATCAAGTATACGCAATCTTATGTCTTTCTTGATTAATAATAACATTATTAATGTGCAACGATTTTCTATACAGCTGTTGTAATTGACCATTATGACCCATTCAAAGTTAGAACTAGATTTACAAGTTCAAAAATGGATCATAGAAAACTCAAATACCTTCGCAAGCATATAAGATACACCTTCTAACGAATTTTATATGATTTTTATAAAATCAGTACAACAACTATATTTTCATTTTCAAACAGCTTTCAAAGCTTCTCCACAGCTGTTTTAATTTACCTATTTGACCCATTTAACAACCATATTTACTTCTTATGATTAAAAATAGTAAAAATTTACTCCATAACTTTCCGAAAATGTATAGAACACCCAAATCGGATAAACGGTTGATTTTATAGTTTCTTATTAAGATTAGTCAAAATCCGTATAAAAAGCTATGGGAATCATGTTTAGGCCCCTTTCAAGTTCGACACAAACCATCAAATGCAACCCCTTTCTATGGCTAAAACTCTTCTTAAACTCTTGGAAATGGTTAGAAACCTATAACTATAGGTTAAGAGATGTTAAAAACATCATCAATCTCAAGAAATCATCATATGAACCCTAATTTTTTTACCATCTTCTCAACTTCATCTTCTCAACTTACACTTAGGCATTTCATCATACACCTTAAGTGCATAGAGTTCTAGCTTCTCATTTAGTTAGATTTATTAACCTCCTACACCCAATTTTTCATAACATTAGGAGCATACTACACTAGAGTCAATTCATTCATGAACACACGTCAACCAAGATCATCACTCTTGACAAATTTACATAATATAATTTGAGATTCTTCATTCTATGATAAAAACCATTTCATAATACACTTGAATGGTCATATAAACAAGTTATAGAACAAAATTTCATACAATTATCAATTAAGACTGTCATAGTTGCTCCTACATACATCTAATCACATTTAAGACCTTCTAATTTCATGAATTCCTCCAACTAGAGAATTTCATAAATCATGAAATTGAAACATATCTTGTGTTAGGATGAAGTATTACTTGTAAAAACTTCAAACATGCACTATAATCACTTCGATTTCAGTTTGAATTGAATGATTTGAGAAGATCTTGAAGAACAAGGGTTCATCCTTTCTTTCATCTCTCTGTACGCGCACACACACACACACACACCTACATGTGTGTGTTTTGTGTGTTCATTTTTCTTTTAATAAAAACTAATTTTCCAATTGTTCTGTTTTAGTTCCTCATGTAAGGTTTTGTTATAAAAGGGCCACCATTCGTTGATTCAATACTTAACAACATATTATCAACTAGGTTAATTGTTCCTAGTTATTATTGTATAAAGTTAAAGATGTCACAAATTTTAAGTGACGTTACACATCTGTATATATACATATATGTATATATACAAACACACAGACACACACACACACACATATATATATAGGTAAAGGGTAGGATACAAATCTCCTTATCGTACATTACGTACGCTACAATCTCAGCCGTCCAATCATCTTCCCGCATTGAATTCGCATGTTGTTTTTTTGTAACAATTTCGCATGTTGGTTTTTTAACATGCGATTTCATCAAAATTACCACATGCGAAATTGTTACAAAAAAACAACATGCTATTTAATCAAAATTATCACATGCGAAATTGGTACAAAAAACAACATGCGAATTCATCAAAAATTATCACATGCGAAATTGTTATAAAAAAACAACATGCTATTTCATCAAAATTATCACATGCGAAATTGGTACAAAAAAACAACATGCGAATTCATCAAAAATTATCACATGCGAAATTGTTATAAAAAAACAACATGCGATTTAAAAATGCGGGAAGATGATCTGACGGCTGAGATTGTAGCGTACGTAATGTACGATAAGGGCATTTGTATGATAACCGGCCTCTATATATATATATATAGAGAGAGAGAGAGAAAGGTTAACATACTTCACGGCTTATCATACTTCACGTAGGAGACAATGGTAACTGTTGGATCAGGGGTATAATCACGCATGGAACATATAATCACGCATGGGACCACATAATCACGCATGGGATCCAAAATCATGCACGTTATTTTGGTCAAAAAAATAATTACGCATGTTATATATTTCGTGAAGTACGTTAATGTACGTTAAGGCGTGAAGTACATTATACTTTCTATATATATATATATATATATATATATATAATATAATATTTTTTGGGTGTTACATCTATACACTCATAAATACAAGTTCCCAATTTCATCGTGAAACTCTAAACATGAACAAATCTACTTAAAACAACACCAAGTTGTTACAAAGACCACATTTAAGTAGTAGACGCAGACAATTTATATGGTTCACAACAATTCCAAGTTGTTTTCCACCATATAATATCCCCGAGAACGTTACTTTCATTCAACATAAGCTACTTATAGCAAGAGAAGCAAACAGTTTGAGTTATCAAAACTATGCACAACTTCGTTTTAAAATCATTCTAAAACATTTCCTTTGTTTTGCAATGTTATATTAATAATATTAATAAGGGTTTATGAAATCATAGATGGAAACCCAAAATATCAAACAATTTTATATGGTTTTGGTATAACACTCATTACTAAAACCAAGGTTGGAGAACTCGCTAGTTGGCCGGTGAGGTGGGGACTAGCGACTACTCGGGATTAATTGGGATTAATCAGATCGGGTTTTTTATATGTAATTTTCAGTTTTATGTATACATATACATTTTATAGGTAAATACTTTAAGTAACTAGGTTTTAACTCTTACTCAACTCACTTTTTTAAGTATACAAGATTAATTGTTGGAATTCACATGGTTTGGTTGCAAACTGGACGGAATTTAGAGGTTTTGGCCAGAATACAAATGTTTTTTTTACTGGAGTCTGGCTAGAATCGTCGAGTTTTGGCTACCCGACTAACGATTAATGGACTAATTAATGAAAAATTACTCAGTTACTGGCCGACTAGCGATTAATCACCGACTAGTCGCAACCTAGTCGCGATTTTTACAACACTGTCTAAAACAATTTCTAACACCATGTTAGAACAAAAATGTGTTATAACGCGCACATTATAGAAATTGAACGTTTGCATATGTTTTCTAAGGATATAGTTTATGAAAGAAACGATTTTTAATTGTGTCTGTCGCACGCACTAGAATGGTAACATGTTTACATAAAACATTTCTGTTCTACCATGGTTTATAACATAAATTGTATCGAAGCTCGTATTAGTGATACATGTTTTCTAATACACATGGTAGAAAATTAAAACCATTCTAACGTGCACTCTTAAAAATATCTAATAAACAACAACAAATGTGTTCTTTTGTTCTTCAAAGTTCCACAATTCACCATCTAAATGATACAAAACATATATAACAAAATAAAGGTGGTGATAAACAACACAACCAAAACCTCCACTTTATGATGACTTAATACTTGGAGAAAACCAATCATCAACTTTCAAAATAATAAAGTGGTATATAAATATTTACATCAATTGGAATATATCATTTAATATATGTAAATCATTTTGAATGACTTTAATCTCCAATCAATATATGTAAATGACTTTAACTGGAAGCCGGTTATAGAAGTTTTTAGAAATCGACTGTCTCTTTGGAAAGCAAAGCACCTTTCTTATGGAGGTAGAATTACGTTGTTAAAGTCGGTTTTGAATTCATTGCCAACATATTTTTTCTCGTTATATAAGGCTCCGGCGAAAGTATTAGAGATCTTAGAAAGAATGAGGAGGGTATTCTTTTGGGGTGGGTCGGATGATGACTCTCACATGAGTTGGATGGCTTGGGAAAAGGTTATAGCTCCTATAGAGTATGGCGGTCTAGGTTTCGGATCTCTTCGTGATTCAAATCTTGCTATGTTATCAAAGTGGTGGTGGAGATTCAAGACGGATAAAGATAGCTTATGGAGAAGAGTTGTATGGGCGTTTCATCATAATAATAGATCTTGGGCTCCGGTTCCGGCAAAGATTTTTTTGGCGGGTCCTTGGAAACAAATTGTCGGAATCTACGGTAATCTTAATCAAGTTGGCATCGACCTTTCTAGCGCTATCCGGTGCAAAGTGGGCTGTGGTTTGAAAGTAGCTTTCTGGCTGGATCTTTGGATTGGTAATCAACCACTGTACATAAATTTCCCGCTACTTTTTGCTCTTGAGAAGGTTAAAAACTGTAATGTGGCTGATCGAGTCTCGTGGGAATTTAATTCGGTGAAGCTGACATGGGACTGGAGTCGGAGTGTTATGTCCGAAAGTGAACATGAAGAATTGACAGATTTGATGCTTCTTCTCTGCGACTTTAACGCATGTATCGGTCCGGATTTTTGGGTTGGAGTCATGATAATTCGGGAGCTTTTTCTGTGGCTAGTATCAAATGCATCTCCGCGTCGGCTTCGAGATCAGTACCGGATTATTTATTCTTATGGAATAATCTTGTGCCAAAAAAGGTGGGGATAGTCGCGTGGCGTGGCTTGTCGGAAAGACTTCCTACTCGAGCCGCTTGAGCTGCTAGGAATATCTATATAGAGGACTCCCGGTGTTTGTTCTGTGGCGAATATGAGGAGACCAGTGAACACATTTTCGTGTCATGTCATTTCTCCCAAACGGTTTGGCTTATTGTGACACAATGGTGCAGGATTCCACCCATAATAGCTTTCAGCCTAAAGGATATTATTGATGCATACATATCTGTTAATGGCAGCAGGAAGAAACAAAAAATCATTAGTGCTATCGTCCAGATTGTTATTTGGTGTCTATGGAAGATGCGAAATGATGTCCTTTTTGGTCAAGCTATCCCTAGTATTTCAAGGGTTGTTGAAGAATCAAAATCGATGGCATATCATTGGATAAAGAATAGATCGGGACAATTGCAGTGGTCGTGGAACGATTGGCGAAGTTTTAATTTGGCTTTGTAATGTACTGGCCTTTTTGGCCGTGTGGTGTATTGTAATTTTGGTGTCTGTAAATTTGGCGTCTAGCATCTTGCTAGTTTGATTAATAAAATGTTTTGTTGGCCGTTCAAAAAAAATATATATATAACCTCTTTATTTCTGAACCATACTAATCATTATTCATAATGTGTTTATATCCATAGATATTAAACTCAATGCTACAACAATTCAATCAAATAAAGTGTTTACATAAAATATTTAAAACATTTATATTGTAACTATAATTCTTAAGAGTCATGTTAAAATGAAAGAAAATTCTAATACACACACTAGAAATTTTAACGTTTCCATAAAACGTTAATGCGAATTGTTATAACCACGTATATGGTTCATAGAAATAAATAACTTCTTACACATGCATTAGAATATGAACGATTATAAATCATTTTCAAAATGACGGCTTTTATGAACCGTTTCTAACATGTTCGTTAGAAATCAACAATTACCAATCGTTATAAACCTTATCAATTTGTATAAACTAAATCAGTTCTAACACGCTCGTTAGATATATATGATTACAAAAATCATTATAAGGCTTATTGATCTATACAAATAGATCGCTTCCAATAACTTATTCTATGTAATATAATCATTTGTGACACATACGTTAGGAAATGAAACGTTTACAAAAACGTATTGTTATAAAAAAAATAAACCCGATCTAAAGCACACGTTAGAGGATTTAACGTTTACAAGAAACATATAGCTTACACCAATAAATCCAGTTTAACACATATGTTAGAAAACATAACGATTACAAAATCGTTTTAAAACCAAATGGTTGAACTATAAACCATTTGTTCTGTATCAGGGGGTAGGATTTAAGATAGTACCACAATCTCAATAAATCCAAGCACAACAAGTTGTACTACATACATATCTCTCAAAGAAAAATATTTATGAGATCATAATCTCTAGAATATTTTTATGTTTAAACCATTCCGTGAACCCAAGTCCCTATAAATAAGGTTTTAAAATTGTAGCAACAATCTCACGAAATCTGTTTTAAGATTGTTTAACATGGGTCACAATTTTATTAACAAAATTAATAAAAGTATTCACTTGGTAAGGTTGTCTACATCTTACCCTCCTCCGACCCTACCTTAGCTTTGCTATTGGTGGGATGAGTATGATGATGATGATGACGACTTTATACATTTGGTAAATTATAGTACACGTATAATGTAAAAATTCAATTGAAAATTACATGAAATACAACATATGTCAATAAATCGATTCAAACCGTAGTCTTCTTCTTACATGATCCTTTGTGTAGTCTTTAATGATATCTTGAATCACGTCTTCTTGTACGATCCTTTGTGTAGTCTTCAATGAAATCTTGAACCATATCTTCTTATACGATCCTTTGCTACAAGAAATAACAAATAGGTGTTGATGGTTGTGGCTGGGGCACGTGTTCAACACACTTCTCTTAAAACAGATTTGGCGTCTCTACTTAGACAACACGTTTGTCTCCTAGGATACAACAGCCAAAGCAATCTGTACAGCCGGAGATGGCTCATACGCTCAAGGTTACACCTAGTAACTTAGTCGGTTTAGCGGTTGTGGAAAATAAAATAAGACTGATGGTGGAATCAAGTAGAGAGTACTCTCTATTTAGTTATTAAACATATGGGTCTTCAATTCTTCAAGAATTATTAATGTATATACCTATGTATTTTTTAGTGTTTCAAACGAGACACAAAGCCTACCATTTTTACAAGAGTCATGGGTGGTGAAGATTTTCACTTAATTAATGACTTAATTAGAGACACAAAAGTTTCACTAATTAATGATTTAATTAGACACATAAAATTCTAATAAAAGTTAATCAAGTGACATAAAAACTTTATTCCAAATTTTGTCACTTAAAGAGTCCTATAAATTATTTTACTACATTTTTTTCCATTCACATTCTATTAATTTTCTAGAGTTAAATGTCATTTTAGTTCATGTGGTTTGAGTCATTTTGTCAGTTTAGTCTAACGTTTTCATTTTTCACATATGGGTGTAAAAAAATTTCATCGTTACCATTTTAGTCCACTGGGTTAACTTCATCTGTTATTTATGTTAATGAGAGGGCAGTTCGATTATTTTATATGTGATTCTGTTAACTAAAAGGGCAATTCGGCCATATAAAATGATCGAATTGCCCTTCTCGTTAACAAAAATAATGGATGAAGTTAACACAGCGGACTAAAATGGCAACATTAAAACCGTTTTAAACCCACAGACGAAAAATGTAACATTTGAACTAAACTGTCAAAATAACCCAAACCACATACACTAAAATGACATTTAACTCAATTTTTTTAATAAAACAGTCATATTAGGTAAGACTAATAATATTAAATTAAAATAACCTTAACATAACAAAAAGACATATTTATGTAATTATGCTATGTTCATCGTATAATAATATCCACGTGACAATACATTTATGACTCGATAATATTTTTAACGGCATTTATGACCGGTAAATAATAGTATAATAATTCTGCCAATGATCTCTAAATCAAGTGGTGGAAGATTTATATTTCTCTTAAGAGATGTAAGTTCAACTTTCACTTGGTGCAGAGTGGGGCATTGGAGGGTAATGATAGGAGACCTAGGGAAGACTGAGTTCGATCCTTGAGTCAAACGGGTTTTACCGGTAATTTAACCGTCGTGCCTACGGACGGGTGGGTGGGTTATCGGGTTTTTCCTCGGAATTGGTGGTGGACTAGGGTTACTCTCAGAGTACTCCGTTTGGTTCAGTAAGTACCCAAGAGTACTCGAGATTAATTTTGTTTAGTGTTAAAAAAGAATAGTATAATAATTCTGATTGGAGAATTGTGAAGGTAAAACGTACGATGATATACATCAAACAATTGACAAAGATGGATGGTATGGGGTTGGCCGTTAGTGGTAAAAATGCACATGATCCTTGGTCCACAAACACGTGTTGTCTATATAAATATATTTATTTAACATACATGAATTTAATATTTTAACTTTGAAATTTATTAATCTTTTCAAATCATATAAAAATAAAGTATTTTGACATTAATATATCTTTGCTTGAGTCAAGGTTAAATATAATGGAGAACTAGTAATATTCCTCCGCGCGTTGCGACAGGTATTAGGTCGGTATCGATTTGATTCATTATTATGGTATCAATACAGTATTAGCACTCAATATATCAATTGGAAGATAAAACCTAAAAAATAAACTTATGCTATGACCAAAACTATATCGACACGTCGAAAAACCATAAAATAAATACCAGTAATGGATCCAATAGTACCGGTACCGATGTTGTTCGGACAAAACCGACATGGCATCAATGTTGCTAGACGATATCAATTTGGTTTGTCATGGTACCAGTATGGTACTAGCACTCGCTATAGCTTCAGGCATATAATTTTTTCTCTATAGTGTTACTGAAGTTGTCAGAAGATATTGGTTCGGTTTGTCACAACAAATAACAAAAGAAAAATCAATTATATTTGACTCGTCCAATTTGAACAAAACTTTTATTGAAGCGTCTACGCTTCAATAACACGTCGCAACGGTATATTCGGAGTTTTAGAAAACATAACACTACATTATTAGAATAACGAAAAGGTAAAACAATGTGGATCTACAAAAAAAATAGGTGAGGTGGTTTTAATAACACTTACGTCTTCGATTACTTATACGTTAACCACTCACAACGAATTTTGAATTTTTTTGTCCAGATGTACAAAAAAAATAGAAATGTCGCAACAACATACTAAAAATTTTGAAAAATATTGTGTATTAAAAGTTGTAATAGAAAATCAAAATATGTTTAAAATTAACTAATTTAATAAAATAAAATAAAATAAAGATAAAAGCAAATAAAAATTATAATAATACATAAATATTTTATTACTATTCCTGGTAACTCTTATACGTTAACCACTCACAATGAATTTTGAATTTTTTTTGTCCAGATGTACAAAAAATAGAAATGTCGCAACAACATACTAAAATTTTTGAAAAATATTGTGTATTAAAAGTTGTAATAGAAAATCAACATATGTTTAAAATTAACTAATTTAATAAAATAAAATAAAGGTAAAAGCAAATAAAAATTATAATAATAAATAAATATTTTATTACTATTCATGGTAACTCACTAATAATATATATATATAACTAGTTTTTTTATATCGCGCGTTGCGGTGAAATCGAGCAAATGATAATATAAAACAAACGTGATTTGAAAATAAAGCATGTTGTCTAAAAAGTCAAACCATTAAAACGATTTAGTTTATTATTGTACCATTTTATAATACCAAATAAATACTTTATTTTGAGTATAACCTTGTTTTTAACAAAACTTATAAGGGAATGTCAGGGAAAGAAATCAAGCACAACTACGTACTTAAGTTTTTAGAAAAAAGTTATAAACGTAACTTATTAAAGAATTATCAAATTAATCGATAAATTAATATATATTCAAAAAAAATACCCAATGCAAATACTGCATCTGAAGCTACTGCACCAACTCAAAATTCACCTCTACAATCAGAACCCATTATACCTCATGACGAAGGCACATCAAATGCTCAAAACTTAGACAACGCTGAACCCAATAATCCACTCAGGAGGTCATCTAGGACCAGAAGGCCCACTAATTGGGATGATTATGTTACCTACCTGACTGAAATGGATCCCGGAAAGCTCAATGATCCTATCTCTTACAATGAAGCCATAAGCAGTGATCAGTCTTCTGAATGGAATAAAGCAATGATTGATGATCTTGAATCCATGAAGAAAAATGATGTTTGGGATTTGGTAGAATTACCCAACGGTGTCAAACCAGTAGGATGTAAATGGGTGTTCAAAACAAAACTGGATCCGAATGGGAACGTTGAACGCTACAAAGCGAGATTGGTTGCAAAGGGCTACACTCAGAAAGAGGGAATTGATTATCAAGAGACGTTTTCACCTGTCTCTCGTAAAGATTCATTAAGAATCGTCATGGCCCTAGTAGCTCATTTCGATTTAGAGTTACATCAGATGGACGTTAAAACCGCTTTCCTTAACGGAGACTTAGACGAAGATGTTTACATGAAACAACTTGAAGGCTTTAAACCTGAAGGTCAGGAGCATCTAGTCTGTAAGTTGAAGAAATCCATTTATGGGTTAAAACAAGCATCACGTCAATGGTACCTCAAGTTTGATGAAGTCATGAAGAAATAAGGTTTTATGAAGAATCAAGTGGATCAATGCACCTACCTCAAGATGAGTGGGAGCAACTTTACTATACTTGTCCTTTACGTAGATGATATTCTATTGGCAAGTAATAGTTCAGACATGTTGCATGAGTCGAAGCGGTTACTCTCGCATAACTTCGACATGAAGGATCTTGGAGATGCTTCTTACATCATTGGCATCGAAATCCACCGAGATAGACACAAAGGGATCTTAGGATTGTCTCAAAAGGCTTACATATATCGTGTCCTTACATGTTACAACATGCAACAGTGCAAACCCTCCGTCGCTCCAGTAGTTAAAGGAGATGTTTTCGGTTCATTCTAGTGTCCGACAACAGGGGTTGAGAAGGAGCAAATGAGCCAAATACCTTACGCGTCAGTAGTTGGGAGCCTGATGTATGCTCAAGTCTGTACTCGCTGATGTATTGCAAAATACATCTTTTATTCGTGTAAAGTTTGTATAGTTTTCGTTACATTTAGTTTTGTTTTTCGTTAGAATGTGCATGCTATTGAACAAATCGTGTTTTGCAGGTCTTGATGTTTAAATATGCGAGAAACCGAGTGAAACGAGTCAAAATATTGAAGTGTCAAGTCTTGGAGCATGTTGGAAAGATCGGGGAGTTGAAATAGAGTTAAAAGGCTGAAAAATCACTCTCTGGCACCCTGTGAGTAGTTTCTGGCACCCGGCGAGAGTCTGAAGTTAGTACATGAGCTGAAAAACAAGGTGGCACCCCACCACCCATTCTGTCAGAAGGTGGCGCCCAGCCAGAAGCTTATAGCTGCGAAAATTAGAAGGGTTTGTTATGGAAAGTCATATAAATACATCTTAAACTTGAGAAAAAACCCTAATTCGATTTTGGGACTTCTTGGGTGACTTGTTGAGCAATCTTGGAGCAATTTCGGAGATTTTGAAGCATAGGAATCATCGATACGAGTTCGGGGAAGAAGACTTGAAGATCTAATCGGGTTTTCTAGTTCTTTATTCTTGATTTTTCATCACGAAACTTGTTATCATGAATTCTTTGTTGAACTTCTGTGGATTGTTTTCACTTATTAGTATGCTTGGCTAAATTTTTAAACCACCTAGACTATGATGAATGGATTGATATAAAGACTTTACCTTTTTCGTTATTTGCACGATGTTTATGGATTGATTGTGTTTAGTAAAAGGTTTGATTTAATGATTTGATGTGTATGCGTGCTTTGATTTGGTTTGTTATTGTTATTTGCTTCATATGATTCTTAGTGACGGTCTATATCACAACGTAGAGTCATATTAGGGTTTAGGGTTTCGGTGAGTGTCTATATCACATAAGAAAACCTTCACTCTTTAGGGAGAATCGCGCAATAACCTCTAGAAGTAACTAATAATAATTTGCTAGGTCTTAGTGTTCTACTAGTCCTAATATCTGGGAAGTGAGGGGCTATTGGTAGGTCTTACCCGGCGAATTGCTTTAGATAGGCCTTGGGAAAGGTTATGTCTTGGTTTACCTGTCGGTCTTATTAGTCTATCAAGTCAAATCTATTACTTCAAACTACCCTAGATCTAGGATTGGGAATGAATAGGTCAACATTAGGGTACTTACACAATAATTAGAGGACTGGGAAGAAATCTAATAACCGGTAGGATTAACGGCCTAGGTAGGTCCACAGGTTTCTCCATGAGAAGGGTCGAGGGGCCTCGATGGTTCTTAATAGGTTTAGTATCAAACGATCCCGGTTCCATAGCTCGTGCATTTAACTTAATCGGTAATCTCTTAAAAACAATCCAGGATTCTTGTCTAGGTGGTCCCGTTCTCATATAAGTAAAGTTCACAGTCATCATTCATTTTAGTCTAGTTTTAGTTAATTTAGTAGTTTAATATAGATTTCCTTAGTTTTCAGTAACCCCCCCCCCCCCAAAAAAAAAAAAAAACAAATAAACAAGTCTTAGTCGTGTCTGTCAGCGTCTAGTCAGAGTCTAGTATACGTGATAAATAGAGTCTCGTGGTTCGATATCCAGACTTCCTAGGTTATACTACATTGATCGGTACACTTGCCGATTGTGTGGTTTAGGTCGAGTCTAGAATTTAAAGCTTTTTAGTGTCTAGCTTAGAGAGTCTAATTTAGTTAATTTTTAATAGTCAGTTTAGCACACATCAAGTTTTTGGCGCCGTTGCCGGGGACTCTTGGTAATTGCGTTCATTAGCTTTGATAGATTTACTTGACAAATACGTGCTACGTGTTTACTTTGTTTTGTGTCTTTTCTTTTTGTCTTGAGTCGTAGTAACTATTGTTTGCTTTTCTTGTGTTCAGGTTTTTGCTTGTAGTGGATGCCACATCTGCGTTCGCACGGACCACCACCACCACCAGTCAAGCAATCGTCATCTCAATTGGGCGAAGGCCCACATGTTACTTCTACATCCTCTTCTCGTTTCCCACATTTCGATTCCACCCCGTTAACCACCCCACCGCCCACACCACCACCTTCGCCTAACCATTCACCTAAGGTTACACCACCCAATAGTCCTACTTCTAGTACCTCTAGTAATCTAGAAAACTTAGAACACATGGCTAACCCTAGGCAAACCGTCCATCAGCAGGCCACTCAGAATTTCACCGGCCTAGCTTCACCCATCACCGTCCCATCCATAGTTAATGACAATTCATGGCAGATTCCATCTTATGCCATGCAGGCCATCACCAATAGTATCCAATTCCATGGCCGAGACGATGAGGACGCCCCGGCCCACATTAACCGTTTCTCTAGGATGCTAGCTACCTTTAGCCTTAGCGGTGCACCCCACGATGCTACATACCTACAGCTTTTCCCATTTTCTTTAGCCGGCCGTGCGGCTACTTGGTTGGACTCTCAACCAACCGGTACTTTTACCACTTGGGTGGGGCTTCGTCAAGCCTTTCTGAATAAGTATTTCCCGCCCGCTAAAGCTTCACGGCTTAGAGACGAAATCCATTCTTTTCGCATGGGGCCCGACGAGCCCTACTACCTTGCTTGGGAGCGTTTCCAAACCCTTTGTGCTCGTTGCTCCTAGCATGATCTTTCTGATTGGGCTTTATGTGAGAAATTCTATAATGGTCTTACCCAAGAGACTAGAGATAGGTTCGATACCAATGCGGGAGGGCATATGATGGGTATTCTTACAGTTCCTGAGTGTCTAGAGCGTTTTGAGGCGTTTGCTCAGTCTCAGTCCCAATCACGATCCGATCAGAGGTATCAAAGTGGTAATTCAAATACCACTACTAGTGCACCCGCCCGAGGGGTGAACCATGTCACCATGGACCCTAGTTTAGCCTCTGTTTTGGAAAACATCACTCGAGAGCTTAAGGAGATTAGAGCTAAGGTTGATAAGTGTGAGTTTTGTCGAGGTGGTCATGACACGAGTGCATGCCCTTTGCTAGTTGGTGAGGAGCAAGTTGATTTCGTAGGAGGAGGTTTCGGTAGAGTTCCATCTAGTGGGTTTGGTAATAATAATGTTGGTTCGGGTTGGCGAAATAATAATAATAACTTTACTAATAATAATAATTTTCGCTCAAGTGGACCTCCTGGTTTTCAAATAGCTCAAAATCCGAATAGAGGTCTAGGTTCACTTTTTAGTGGGAGTTCGAATGGGCAGGTTAAGGATGGGGGGTCAAGTAGTCAGGTTCAAGTTTCGATTTAGGGGGTAGCATGGAAAGAATGGAGTCCATGATGAGTCAACTAATTTCTAGGGATCAAAGTACCCAAAAGAAACTTAGTGAACATGATCTCATGCTTAAGAATCACCAAGCTGCGGTCCAAGACCTTTCTAGGGTTGTAAGTGATATGTCTAGGAAGTTAGATGAAAGATTACCCGGTCAGTTTGCAGCTAACACCCAACCTAACCCGAATGCTCATGTAAAGGCCATTACCACTCGTAGTGGCAGATTAGTAGGGAACCCTAGTGTTGAGGAGAGAGAGGTTGATGAGGATGAGGATGGTGATATTATAGATGAAGTGATAGAGATGGAGGCTCCCGGCAAAGTGCAAAAGAGGCTAGTCCCAGCAAGTACCGCACAGCCCGGTGAGTCTCAGGGTGAGAAGAAAGTTGAGAAAAAGCCCATAGATGTTAGACCTTCACCCTATGTGAATCATGAGTATGTTCCGTTTCCCTCGCGTCTTAAGAATAAAAAATACTCAAGGGAATACGGGCAGTTTCTAGATATCTTCAAGCAATTGAAGATTAATCTTCCATTTATAGAGGCACTCCAGTCCATGCCTAAATATGCGAAATTCTTAAAGGACCTTCTTAGGAATAAGGAGAAATTAGGTGAGTTGTCGAATGTCCCATTGCATGGAGGGTGTTCGGCCATTGTCTCAAATAAGCTTCCTGAAAAGCTTACCGATCCCGGTGTGTTCACTATTCCTTGTCTATTCGGTAGTAATACCAACACTAGAGCTTTAGCCGACCTAGGTGCTAGTATCAATTTAATGCCCTTTTCGCTTTACGAGAAGCTAGACCTAGGCGAGCTTTCACCTACCCGAATGACATTGTCGTTAGCTGATAGGTCCGTGAAACACCCGAGGGGGATAGTTGAGAATTTGCTTGTTAAGGTAGATAAGTTTGTTTTCCCGGCCGATTTCGTTATTCTAGACATGGAAGCCGATGAAAACATACCCCTGATTTTAGGACGGCCATTCTTAAACACCGCTAAAGCTCTCATAGATGTCTCTTTAGGCACCATCACACTTAGAGCGGGAGAGGAATCGGTAGTTTTTAATGTTATGGATTCGAGAGGGCCTAGTGATAGAGTGCATTCGGTTTCGTTAGTGGGGGAGTGTGAGAATGAAGAGAGAGATGAGGAGAAGGATGTGAGTGCTCCGGGTCTAGAGAAGAGGATAGAAATCAAGTGTGGGGACCCACCGGATAGGAGAGTAGAAGAATTAGAGGAGAGAGTGGAGCGTTTAGAATCTAGGATTGAGACACTGAGCAAAGCTCAGTGTGGGGATGGATTTCGATATGACGAGTATAGATTCAAACCGCCAGATGAGGAGTTGAGAGGTTATGAGAGAGATAAGGGTGTTTGGGTTGATTCAGGCAATAATAGGTATAATGGTGCTACGGCCCGTGAGCGTTTGTTTGGAGGTGAGCTGCATCTCTATGATCCTCCATAAGTATGTGAGAAGTTGTTACTCATTTGTAGAGTTTGTACCGTTTGTATCTTCGTAATTTTTCGTAATTTTTATTAGCTAATGGTCGTTTTGTTAGTTTTTCGGTTCGTTGTTTGTGTTTTGAGTCGTTTGCAGGAGGGCATCATCGAGGATTTGAAGGAATTCGCGAGAGAAATAAGGTTCCAGGTGAGTTTTATACTTAGAAAAAAATCAAGGTTTAACTTTGATGGGTTTGAAAAAAAAAAAAAACATAAAATTTTCTAAGGCATGAAAAAAAAAATTTATTACAATCTTTCTGTTAAAAAGTGCCTCTGGCACCCCGCCACCCACCTATTCAATACACCTCTCGCCCCCGCCAGCACGAAAGTCATTTTTCGGAATTCAGTATCGTGGTGGCGGGGCGCCACCTACCTCAGAAGTGACTGGCGGGCCGCCAGATAATATATCTGCTGATAAATAAAATTAAAACCCAAAACTTATTACCCCCTTCACCTTCTTCACCTAACATAACCTACCACTACCCGAAATACCTTATCCCACCATAATTCCAAACATTCATCACAGATTCACCTGTTAACCCTCACCCAGCCGATAACCTCCACAGCCGACAAACTTCCTCCACTCCCACCATTCATCACCGTAAACACCGCCACTCACCTAAACCACCCACTTACTGCCGATAACCCTCATCTCTCACCTTTATTCCCCCTCACACATCCGATTCTCCTCCTGGCGGCCATATTTCACTGTTAAAATCGGGATTTCAAGTGTGGGGATCAAGGTTCAACCGAAAATACTTTCTATTTCTTCGTGTTTCTAACGATTCCCAGGTATGTCTCTTGCATCCCCTCTGTTTAATGAGTCTGATATTTCTGTTTTAGTGGTCGAGTCTTGTAGTATAGTGTCGGGTCAGGTCTTTGTGTCCGTTTAGGTCTGTGTTTGGTCAGTAATGTCGAGTCAGTGTTGGGTGTGTGTAGGTTGTGTCGAGTTGAGTCTTTATTCAGTCAACTTTCGGTCTTCGGGTCCGCAGTCATGTTTCGAGTCAGTCCTGATGTGTTCGTTGATTGTCGAGTCCGTTGTTAGAGTCCGTATGTAGATTGTTTAGTCGGTTTTGTGGGTTTGGTCCGAATATCTGTGAGTCGTGTTAATTTGGCTTTGTAAATCAGAACGTGGAGTGATTTTTAAGTCAACGTTTCGTGTCTAGTGTCACATGTGTTAGTGTCAAGCGTTTTTTTGAGTCGGTTTTTGGTCAATCGTTGGTCGTAGTTAAGTAAATTTTATAGTTGAGTTAAGTCGGTCGTGGTGTAATGTTAAGTCATTTAGTGGAGTCGTCTATGTCCTTGTCGCGTATTTCGTGTCCCTTTTATGCAGGTTTAAGGTTTGAGTTAGCATGGTTGCGGGTGACATGGTTTGGTTCAAGTTGTTTGGATTGATTTGATGTCGGAATTGATTAATGATAGAAAGGGGGTGGTTGTGTTGTTCTATTTGGATGTATTTTCTAACGGGTCAAGTTAATATGAACAACGGGGCGGTTTGCTTAAGTTGCTTGGAATATTGCTGGCATGGCTTGTAGTTCAAGGATGCGAGTGTTGATATGGAGCATCCAGTTCAGGTTGATTGTGTTAGCCGCTTTCGTTCGCGTGTCCGAGGGTTAGAGTTGTTTGCTGAGCGCGTTTCGAATTGGAGGGCTCATGTGGAAACGACTGACTTTGACAGTCTCACATACTCAGCTAAGTCGTTTTCCTTTTTTTTTGTTGTTGTATTTTATTTTATTTCGTTTGCAGTTTTTATTTTTAGGTAGTTGTTGAGTCGTATTTTCGTTCTTGCATTAGGGACAATGCAACCTCTAAGTGTGGGGATGAGATACTTGTAAATAGTAGAGTCTTAATTATGAAAAATAAAAAAAATTAAAAAAAATTAAAAAATTTTGAAAAATCAAAAAAATTGAAAAAATTAGAAAATGTCTTTCGAATAAAAAAAGAAGTTTGCAATTAAAGCGGAAAGTGATAGAAAAGATGAATTTTTGCTCGGGTTCGAATAATAATAATATGAGAATATAATAAATCAAGCTTGCGTCTAGTTAGGGATATGTGGATAGGCCCGGGTTTGGTTTTGAGTCCCTTTGATCTAATATACCTTAAATGTCGGTCTGCTAGTGGGTTTTCGCCTGGGAAATATGGGAAACTAAAACCGCCAAAAATAGTATAAGGGATGCCGTTATAAGCTAAGATAGTTAGAGTTTTTTATCATATCTCGCTGAAAAAAGAAAAAAAATAGAATAAAAGTGAGCTAGAAACTAAATGAAAGTAACACAGGCCTATGTAATCCGAGTTGGGGATAGCGACTCTACAGCCGGAATGCCTCTGGGATGTGTGAAATCGACTTGCCGAATAAAAGTACCGAAACCTATGTAATCTGTGATTGGGGATAGCGACTCTACAGTCGGAATACCGCTGGGTTAGGGAAAGCATCGTCTAGTCTCACGAATAAAAAAAAAAAAAAAGCAAGCAAGAAAAAAAAAATGGAAAAATTAGATTTGATTTTAAACTCTCTTTATCTTGGTATAAAACGGTTAGGAAATAACCCAGTGGTTGTTTCTTTTGTCCTATAAGCTTGAGGGGGGATTAGGTGGACCGTAGATTCTAGTGTGAGACCCTAGGTAGACTGACCGCACTTAAATTAAATTCACATGATAAGGGCTTAGGACCGGACTTGGGTTTAAGAGGACAAGTATATTCGCAATCGCGGCTAATGCAAGTTTTGGTTTTAATAAAATATACCTATGCTTTTGACCCGAGTGATTATTTATTTCTGATTCCGTTGCATAATTCTTTTTCGAGGACGAAAAAAGAGTAAGTGTGGGGATGTTTGATGTATTGCAAAATACATCTTTTATTCGTGTAAAGTTTGTATAGTTTTCGTTACATTTAGTTTTGTTTTTCGTTAGAATGTGCATGCTATTGAACAAATCGTGTTTTGCAGGTCTTGATGTTTAAATATGCGAGAAACCGAGTGAAACGAGTCAAAATATTGAAGTGTCAAGTCTTGGAGCATGTTGGAAAGATCGGGGAGTTGAAATAGAGTTAAAAGGCTGAAAAATCACTCTCTGGCACCCTGTGAGTAGTTTCTGGCACCCGGCGAGAGTCTGAAGTTAGTACATGAGCTGAAAAACAAGGTGGCACCCCACCACCCATTCTGTCAGAAGGTGGCGCCCAGCCAGAAGCTTATAGCTGCGAAAATTAGAAGGGTTTGTTATGGAAAGTCATATAAATACATCTTAAACTTGAGAAAAAACCCTAATTCGATTTTGGGACTTCTTGGGTGACTTGTTGAGCAATCTTGGAGCAATTTCGGAGATTTTGAAGCATAGGAATCATCGATACGAGTTCGGGGAAGAAGACTTGAAGATCTAATCGGGTTTTCTAGTTCTTTATTCTTGATTTTTCATCACGAAACTTGTTATCATGAATTCTTTGTTGAACTTCTGTGGATTGTTTTCACTTATTAGTATGCTTGGCTAAATTTTTAAACCACCTAGACTATGATGAATGGATTGATATAAAGACTTTACCTTTTTCGTTATTTGCACGATGTTTATGGATTGATTGTGTTTAGTAAAAGGTTTGATTTAATGATTTGATGTGTATGCGTGCTTTGATTTGGTTTGTTATTGTTATTTGCTTCATATGATTCTTAGTGACGGTCTATATCACAACGTAGAGTCATATTAGGGTTTAGGGTTTCGGTGAGTGTCTATATCACATAAGAAAACCTTCACTCTTTAGGGAGAATCGCGCGATAACCTCTAGAAGTAACTAATAATAATTTGCTAGGTCTTAGTGTTCTACTAGTCCTAATATCTGGGAAGTGAGGGGCTATTGGTAGGTCTTACCCGGCGAATTGCTTTAGATAGGCCTTGGGAAAGGTTATGTCTTGGTTTACCTGTCGGTCTTATTAGTCTATCAAGTCAAATCTATTACTTCAAACTACCCTAGATCTAGGATTGGGAATGAATAGGTCAACATTAGGGTACTTACACAATAATTAGAGGACTGGGAAGAAATCTAATAACCGGTAGGATTAACGGCCTAGGTAGGTCCACAGGTTTCTCCTTGAGAAGGGTCGAGGGGCCTCGATGGTTCTTAATAGGTTTAGTATCAAACGATCCCGGTTCCATAACTCGTGCATTTAACTTAATCGGTAATCTCTTAAAAACAATCCAGGATTCTTGTCTAGGTGGTCCCGTTCTCATATAAGTAAAGTTCACAGTCATCATTCATTTTAGTCTAGTTTTAGTTAATTTAGTAGTTTAATATAGATTTCCTTAGTTTTCAGTAACCCCCCCCCCCCCCCCAAAAAAAACAAATAAACAAGTCTTAGTCGTGTCTGTCAGCGTCTAGTCAGAGTCTAGTATACGTGATAAATAGAGTCTCGTGGTTCGATATCCGGACTTCCTAGGTTATACTACATTGATCGGTACACTTGCCGATTGTGTGGTTTAGGTCGAGTCTAGAATTTAAAGCTTTTTAGTGTCTAGCTTAGAGAGTCTAATTTAGTTAATTTTTAATAGTCAGTTTAAGCACACATCAAGTTTTTGAGATACTTGTAAATAGTAGAGTCTTAATTATGAAAAATAAAAAAAATAAAAATAAAAATTAAAAAATTTTGAAAAATAAAAAAAAATTGAAAAAATCAGAAAATGTCTTTCGAATAAAAAAAAGAAGTTTGCAATTAAAACGGAAAGTGATAGAAAAGATGAATTTTTGCTCGGGTTCGAATAATAATAATATGAGAATATAATAAATCAAGCTTGCGTCTAGTTAGGGATATGTGGATATGCCCGGGTTTGGTTTTAAGTCCCTTTGATCTAATATACCTTAAATGTCGGTCTGCTAGTGGGTTTTCGCCTGGGAAATATGGGAAACTAAAACCGCCAAAAATAGTATAAGGGATGCCGTTATAAGCTAAGATAGTTAGAGTTTTTTATCATATCTCGCTGAAAAAAGAAAAAAAATAGAATAAAAGTGAGCTAGAAACTAAATGAAAGTAACACAGGCCTATGTAATCCGAGTTGGGGATAGCGACTCTACAGCCGGAATGCCTCTGGGATGTGTGAAATCGACTTGCCGAATAAAAGTACCGAAACCTATGTAATCTGTGATTGGGGATAGCGACTCTACAGTCGGAATACCGCTGGGTTAGGGAAAGCATCGTCTAGTCTCACGAATAAAAAAAAAAAAAAAAAAAAAGCAAGCAAGAAAAAAAAAAATGGAAAAATTAGATTTGATTTTAAACTCTCTTTATCTTGGTATAAAACGGTTAGGAAATAACCCAGTGGTTGTTCCTTTTGTCCTATAAGCTTGAGGGGGGATTAGGTGGACCGTAGATTCTAGTGTGAGACCCTAAGTAGACTGACCGCACTTAAATTAAATTCACATGATAAGGGCTTAGGACCGGACTTGGGTTTAAGAGGACAAGTATATTCGCAATCGCGGCTAATGCAAGTTTTGGTTTTAATAAAATATACCTATGCTTTTGACCCGAGTGATTATTTATTTCTGATTCCGTTGCATAATTCTTTTTCGAGGACGAAAAAAGAGTAAGTGTGGGGATGTTTGATGTATTGCAAAATACATCTTTTATTCGTGTAAAGTTTGTATAGTTTTCGTTACATTTAGTTTTGTTTTTCGTTAGAATGTGCATGCTATTGAACAAATCGTGTTTTGCAGGTCTTGATGTTTAAATATGCGAGAAACCGAGTGAAACGAGTCAAAATATTGAAGTGTCAAGTCTTGGAGCATGTTGGAAAGATCGGGGAGTTGAAATAGAGTTAAAAGGCTGAAAAATCACTCTCTGGCACCCTGTGAGTAGTTTCTGGCACCCGGCGAGAGTCTGAAGTTAGTACATGAGCTGAAAAACAAGGTGGCACCCCACCACCCATTCTGTCAGAAGGTGGCGCCCAGCCAGAAGCTTATAGCTGCGAAAATTAGAAGGGTTTGTTATGGAAAGTCATATAAATACATCTTAAACTTGAGAAAAAACCCTAATTCGATTTTGGGACTTCTTGGGTGACTTGTTGAGCAATCTTGGAGCAATTTCGGAGATTTTGAAGCATAGGAATCATCGATACGAGTTCGGGGAAGAAGACTTGAAGATCTAATCGGGTTTTCTAGTTCTTTATTCTTGATTTTTCATCACGAAACTTGTTATCATGAATTCTTTGTTGAACTTCTGTGGATTGTTTTCACTTATTAGTATGCTTGGCTAAATTTTTAAACCACCTAGACTATGATGAATGGATTGATATAAAGACTTTACCTTTTTCGTTATTTGCACGATGTTTATGGATTGATTGTGTTTAGTAAAAGGTTTGATTTAATGATTTGATGTGTATGCGTGCTTTGATTTGGTTTGTTATTGTTATTTGCTTCATATGATTCTTAGTGACGGTCTATATCACAACGTAGAGTCATATTAGGGTTTAGGGTTTCGGTGAGTGTCTATATCACATAAGAAAACCTTCACTCTTTAGGGAGAATCGCGCGATAACCTCTAGAAGTAACTAATAATAATTTGCTAGGTCTTAGTGTTCTACTAGTCCTAATATCTGGGAAGTGAGGGGCTATTGGTAGGTCTTACCCGGCGAATTGCTTTAGATAGGCCTTGGGAAAGGTTATGTCTTGGTTTACCTGTCGGTCTTATTAGTCTATCAAGTCAAATCTATTACTTCAAACTACCCTAGATCTAGGATTGGGAATGAATAGGTCAACATTAGGGTACTTACACAATAATTAGAGGACTGGGAAGAAATCTAATAACCGGTAGGATTAACGGCCTAGGTAGGTCCACAGGTTTCTCCTTGAGAAGGGTCGAGGGGCCTCGATGGTTCTTAATAGGTTTAGTATCAAACGATCCCGGTTCCATAACTCGTGCATTTAACTTAATCGGTAATCTCTTAAAAACAATCCAGGATTCTTGTCTAGGTGGTCCCGTTCTCATATAAGTAAAGTTCACAGTCATCATTCATTTTAGTCTAGTTTTAGTTAATTTAGTAGTTTAATATAGATTTCCTTAGTTTTCAGTAACCCCCCCCCCCCCAAAAAAAAAAACAAATAAACAAGTCTTAGTCGTGTCTGTCAGCGTCTAGTCAGAGTCTAGTATACGTGATAAATAGAGTCTCGTGGTTCGATATCCGGACTTCCTAGGTTATACTACATTGATCGGTACACTTGCCGATTGTGTGGTTTAGGTCGAGTCTAGAATTTAAAGCTTTTTAGTGTCTAGCTTAGAGAGTCTAATTTAGTTAATTTTTAATAGTCAGTTTAGCACACATCACTCGCCCAGATATCGCTTATATTGCTGGAATGCTAGGCCGTTATCAAACTAATCCTAGCCTAGATCACTGGAAAGCAGCTAAGAAGGTACTTCGATATTTGCAAGGGACGAAAGACTATAAACTGACTTATAGAATAAGTGATCATTTAGAAGTGATGGGCTATTCTGATTCTGACTTTGCCAAATGCAAAGATGACAAGAAATCCACTTCGGGCTATATCTTTATGTTAGCAGGCGGCCCTATCTCATGGAAGAGTCATAAACAACAGTTGACCACAACTTCCACAATGATGGAAGAGTACATTGCTGTTTATAACGCAACCTGTCATGGAATGTTGCTTAGAAATCTGATCACTGGACTCAAAATCGTTAATTCCATTTCTAGACCATTGAAGCTTTATTGTGATAACTCAACTGCCGTTAGTTTCTCGAACAGTAACAGATCGACTGGAGCTGGTTTATATCTCGATACAAAATATATGTTCGTACGTGAACGAGTTAAGGAAAATAATCTTTGTATCGAGTATATTAGTACTAAATATATGCTTGCGGATCCGATGACTAAAGGTCTCCCTCCTAAGGTTTACGAAGAACATGTTCGGAATATGGGATTTAGTAAAGACCTTATTTGAGCATATTGTACTAGCTTATGTTTTATGATTAATGAAATTTCCTCAGTTTGATTTTGTATGTCTCTTAGAATATGTTCAACCGGTATAATGGCATATAGACAAATAAAGTTACAAATCAAACAAAGGGCTTATGCGTATTTTGATCATAACGATTAGGTTTTAAATTAAGACTATAGTATGACTAATGGGGGTCCTGAGTCGCATAATGATTCAACGACTGTATTTCTCTGCTATAGTACTTGTTTAAGGCTAAAATGAGTGTTAACTCCTGATCAGGCTTATCTAATACTCATGGTAAATGATTAATCGGCTAAGTGGGAGAATGTAAGATTAAATATATTATGTTTAATATTTAATCTAGTAGCCATTATAATCATATACATAATATAGATCAAAATATATAACAACCTATTAAATAATTAGTTGGTAATTGTTGATGGATCATATTACCCTTATTAACTAATTAGGTTTCCTCCTGGGTGCTTATATAAGGAGACTTATGTAGAGGTTAAAGGGTTACACAGTTACACACTTAGAGATAACCTAATAATCATAACATCATCATCGACCTCTTTCTCCATACCGAATCCCCTATTTGGTTTAATCATCATCATCATCAGTCAGCACCCTAAGGAGGAACCAGACCACACTGACAAGTATGTCGAACTCCATGGCTTCTTCCATCACTGGATTCTCTACTGCACTATCTGCTGTGACAGGTATGTCTTCATGTTTTCCCTTATGTTTAAACAGAACCGATCAACAAGAAGTCGCCGGTCGGAGAGGTTGAGTGTCCAGTGGTGGTGTTTATAAACTCTAAAAGCGGTGGGAGGCATGACCTGGACCTTATGGCTAGGTTGCAGGACTTGATGGGTCAAGAACAGGGTTTTTTTTTCATTTATTGTTTAAAAAAAACATTTATGCTTAATTTGCTCTATGAGTGAGTAGTTACAGAAGATTTATGATGAAACTAGAAATCATGGTTTGTGTTTTTTTTTTTTTTGATGATGATAGTTTGTTATTGCTTAATTTCTCAGCATTTGTGTTTGATTTTGGCTATTAATAGTTGCTGAGATTGTTTGATTCCTTGTTTTGTGATGAAAAATGAAACACTTATTTCATGAAGGGTTTTTTTCTGATAAATGTTCAGTTATTGCATCATTTATGCTTGAGTTGTGGTTGCAAAAAAAATGCTTAATCTCTTGACTTTTGATGAAATTATAAACACAAAATTCATGACTGTTATATTTTATTTTGTTTTTAGATGATGTTCAATTGTTGCTTCATTTTCACCATTTATGCTTGATTTTATCTATATATAGTTGCAGAAAACAATCTCTTGATTTTCGATGAAATTAAAAACCCATAAGTCATAAGGTGTTTTTTTGGTCTGATGAATGTTCAATTTTAGTTTTCTTCTGCTTATCTGCTCGATTGAAGCCCTAATTTGCGGCCGATGTCTGCTACGTATGTTATTTATTTTAGTTAGGTTTTTTATTTATGTATGGACCTGTAAAATATTGGATTATATGTTATTACTCTTTGATAAGTGTTTGTTAGTGTTGGGAACTTGACTTGTGTCTGATATTGTGGCAACCAGCTATTGTGGCCCGGAAATCTGAACTTGGTCCAGATGCCTTATTGGAGCCAATGACTAAAATGACTCACGGTTTGTTTTCTTAAAAACCTTCGTGTGAACTTAGTCTTGTAGTTTGAGGTGTAATAAAGAAGAATGAGACTAGATGATGATGGTTATTTTTTTTTTAAAGCTTGCTGAAGCTGCACACGAGTATGGGAGAGGTGATTTCACTCGACCATTAAAGTTGCTTGGTACGGATTGTGATGCTAAAAGTTGTAAGGTGATAAGCAAAATAATAAAATTCTTTGGACTTATTGTAATGATGTAGGTAATATGGTTCTATCGAAATGTTCATAGACGACGACTTGAGTCTCTGAACTGGTAGCAGTAAGTGTAATTAAATTCTTTGGACTTATTGTAATGATGTAGGTAATATGGAATGATGTTTATGATTGCTGTCTACTGTTAAGTGGCACATCAATTTTAGCCGGTTAGGGTGTTACAACTGTTCGGTTTGTTATGATACAGGTACGGTATTGATACAAATGTAAAGTAAAATCAAAGTCAATGATAAATGAAGTTATCGAAACTGGAAACCATAAAGATAAATATCGGAACCGTAGGTACCAATGTTGCTTGGTTGGTGTCGGTTACGTTCGGTACAATATCTATTTATTGAAACCAAAAACCATAGAAATGAATGTCGTTACTGATACCGATATTGTTCGGACGATATTAATTTGGTTCATTATACCATTAAATTTTCAATAAGAATATAAAATACAAAATTTCCCAAACAAGATTAAACAACTTTTAGAAAAACGTTATTTAAGAAAAAAAAAGGATTAGTTAAAACAAAACTAAAAAATAAGTTTTATAGAATGTTGAAGAAAAAACATTTAGAAAAAAAACTAATAAAAATAGATTTAAAAAATGACAAAGTAAAACAAAACAAAACAAAACAAAACAAAATAAAACAAAAAAATGTTTAATTTGTATTAATTTGAAACTTAAGGGAAGGGATATGTCATCATACGTTACTAAAAATTAAGGAAAATGAGGTACATTTAGCAACCCTTATCTTAAATTCTACTTCAATTCTCTTGAAACAATGGATGATGATATCCGTTTTTGATCTTATGGTCTTTTAATGCTTAATTTTCTATTCGTTTAATGTATTACAAAATTGATTTAATTATATTCTATTACTTTTTACTTTATAAAAGAAATAAATTTAAATTACGTATATATAATCTATATCTATATCTATACTATATAATAAAAGAAACTACTTTTGGGACACTTGTCATCATATTAGGCCATCTCTTCTAGATAATTATTATTTTAGTTTAATCTCTTCTAATTAATTATAGATAATCCTCCTATTAACTATTATTTAGTTTAATAACCTATAGATAATTATTACTACCTCCGTCCCATTATAAGTGTCATATTTTGAATTTTTAAAGTCTTTATTTATAAACTTTGACCTTAAATAATTTTGTTTGTGTTAGATAGTACTTGATGAAAGTTATATGTTTTGAGTGTGTTTTACAAGTGTTTTTATCGGGTTAACTTTCATCAAGTTTTATATAACATAAAAATATATATAATTAAAGTCAAAGTTTGTAAATAAAGACTTTGAAAATTCAAAATATGACACTTTTAATGGGACGGAGGGAGTATTTAGTTTAATCTTCTTCTCATTTATAATATTATTTATTTGAATTAATTAGAGTTAATTACTGTTTTCGTCCCTGTGATTTGTCAAAAATCACTATTCAGTCAATTAGTTTAAAAATTGCGATTTCAGTAACTATGGTTTCATTTTCGTAACCATTTCAGTCCCTATAATTAACAGAATAATGGATTGAAATTGTTACAAATTGAAACCATAGGGACAAAAATGGTTACGAAAGTGAAACCAGAGGGACTGAAATCGCAAATTTTAAACTAATGGACTGAAATAGTGATTTTTGACAAACCACAGGGACGAAAATAGTCATTAACTCAATTAATTATTACTTTTATATTTATATATTTACTTCAAATTCAAACTTGGTTATCTAATTTGATCTTAACTATATATTTGAACGTTTTGTTTAGTTTGGTATCAAATAGATTTTACGAAACTTGAAATAAAAATAACTAATATTATTTATCATTTATATATTTACGGAGTTTTAAATAAAGGGTTACATTTATTGAGACTTTGTTAACAAATTTTGCAACAACAGAATAATCTATTTTTATCATGAAGACCAAACTTTGTATTAATATATTAAATATTTTTATTTTCACTATACAAAATTACATTTACTCGACCCATGTAATACATGAGGTGTTTTAAGATATAACTTTTTATTATTTGATATATAAAGTTAGATTTATTCAATTCGTACAATACACGGGGTTTTTTAAGGATATATATATTTTTTTATTATTTAGTACAGAAAATTACATTTATTCAAACCGTCTAATATGCATATTTTTTAAGATGTTATTTTTTATTATTTGGTATATAAAATCACATTTATTCAACCCGTGTAATAAATGGGGTTTTTTAAGATGTATTATTTTATTATTTAGTAAAAAATATTACATTTATTCAACCCATGTAATACACGTGGTTTTAAAGATTTAATTTTTTTATTTGGTATATAAAATTACATTTATTCAACCCGTACAATATGGTTTTTATAGATATAACTTTTTATTATTTAATATATAAAGTTTTATTTATTCAACCCATGCAATAAATGAGGTTTTTAAAGATATTTTTTTTATTATTTAGTATATAAAATTTATTTATTCAACCCGTGTAATACACGGGGTTATAACCTAGTTAATTATAAAAGTAAATGATGATGTTGAGGGTGATGTGGAGTTTGTAGAGGTATATTCAAGATCTTTATCTCTACTTTAATTATGTGTTTTTTTTTTTTTTTTATTGTTATGGAGTAGTTTGTCTATGCGTGGAAATGATCATATGAACCCTTACAAGAATGACAATTGTTTGATTAAGTTATGATTTTTACATAGTTGTTTTAAGTGTGGTTTGAATCTTAGGGTTTTAGTTATGGTTCTTTGATTGATGATACTCATTTACTTGATTAACTCGACTTATTAGTTGGGAAATGTACGTCAAATCTAGCTAACGGGGATAGTTTGTAATAGTTTATTATATAACAACAATAATCAGTTGAGTAGGGATAGACTGACCATACGTTGTTAAATTAGTATTGTTAAATTAGTATTGTGAGTAAATGTATCTATTTGGCCATTGTTAAATAAACTTAAGATTTAAATTAATACTTAGGTGTGTAGTTGTTGGGAACACTAGGTTCCTCTATGGTTCAATAACTGAAGTTAAAAGCTTACTTATGGTTAATAGCTAATGTGGAGCTAACTTATTTGGTAGAGACTCTTGTTTTTTAGTAGAAGATTTATTTGGTGTAATTTAAAAGTATGTAAGGGTTAACATTAGAGAAAAAAAAAAAAAAACCCTAGGTGGTTAATTAGGGTGGAAGAGCTGGTCATCACTCGTCACAATCTATGAAACACAACACTCAATCGCTAATTGACACCTCACTCCATCACAATTCGCTCTATCACACGAAGGATGGTTATCATCCGTCACTCTTTTTTTTAATAAAAAATAAGATATAGAATTAAAACAAATAAAAACCAGCATTTATAAATGAGTAAAATGCACGGATAGTCCATGTGGTTTTGCAAAGTTTCAGCTATAGTCCCCAGCTTTTGGAAATTACACTCATAGTCCCTGTGGTTTGACCAGTTGTTACTCGGATGGTCCCTAGTGTGGATGGGGGTTAGTTTTCTTTGTTAAATGTGTGCGAAATGACTAAACTACCCCTAACTAATTAAAAAAACTAAGAAAGATATAAAGATTGGTGGCCCCCTCATCTTCTTCCCCACTCTCTCTCTCTAAAATCTATCATCACCTCCACCTTAAACCCACAACCACCACCTCTACCGTCACCTTCAGCCCACCACCCCCTTAAGTTCTAGTGTACAATTCCTAACTAATCGGTGACTTTAACGCCATCTTCCAAAAATAAATAGACAATCGTGTGCTAAGTGATAAAATCGGTATTCAACATTGACTGTACGGCGGAATTCAAGGTTGTCGGAGTGATCGGCGCCGGCCAGATAGGCTCCGGCATAGCTCAACTGGCGGCGGTTGCCGGTTCTGATGTCTGGCTCCTCGATAAAGAAGCCGGAACACTTCTATTCACAAGTTACAACTGTTTGTTGATAAAAACGATGAATTTTATACTAATTGAAGATCAAAATCAGAATAACTAGCTAGGATTAAACCTAACTAACATTTTGGCAGATCTAACACTAAATATTTCGAATTTGTGCCCAAGATGAACAATATACAGTAATAGTAGTTGAGTAATTTGAGATACCTGTGCGATTATCTCCTTCAAATCTGTCGAAATCACGTTCTGCTTGAAATAGCAATCGTCAGTTTCAGAGTATTTTTTGAAAAGATTGCTGTACCTAATGTTGTATATAGTTGGAAGTTTGGACTTGCAGACGTTGGTAGTGATGGGGTTGGGGTGGGGTGGGGTTGGATGGTGGGGCCTCTTAGAATTTGTTATTTTAATGAGAAGGGTAGTTTGGTAATTTCACATCCAATTAATTGAGAAAACTAACCCCCATCCACTTCAGGGACTATCCGAGTAACAACTGGTCAAACCACAGGGACTATGAGTGTAATTTCCAAAAGCTGGGGACTATAGCTGAAACTTTGCAAAACCACAGGGACTATCCGTGCATTTTACTCTTTATAAATGCATTAAATTAAAAAATACAACTAACAAGAAAAATAAGTACTGATACTTAAAAACTAAAATAAAAAAACCACCCTTCTTCGAAATCGGGAAATTGGATATCTCCCACAATCTTTAAAAATAATTCTTTCGACATATGAAACCGCGTTCAAAACTTATCGCCATTATCCTTTGGGTTTTCAACAAAGTAATCATTCATTGGAACTTCATTAGCTTCTACCCGATCGCAACAAACATTTTTTTTTCTTCCATTCTCCCGTATCTTCAAGCTCCGCGAGCCCATACATATTTTCAAAAAATTCCAAAACACAACCCTTTAGAGTTGAGATGTGAATTGAAGTGTATAAAATGGGTAAAGATTTGGTGTATTTGTATATAATAAGAACGTTTTTTTATTTATTTAGTGGTGGGCCCCACATGAATATGCTATATTCCTCAACCAATTCCATCATCACACACTCCTATTCACTCGCGATGTGCATCACGAGTTCCCTTCCATCCACAAGTGATAGCACACTTGCGGCGATATGCTATCAGTCATCACTCATCACGAGTAGCTATCATAGGAGCACCCCGACCACCCTCGTAATTAATGGTTCTGAACGTTAAAGGTATCTTAATAGCATCTCTATATGTACTATAATCAATCATATTTTCAATTTATTTTATATTATATTAAGATCTATCATCAATTCTTAAGAAATAATTGAAAAAAACTTAGAAGAAAGTTTATAATTTTTTATGAATTCTTAAGAAATAATGAGTTAAATGCCATTTTAGTCCCTGTGGTTTGGGCTATTTTGCCAGTTTAGTCCAAAGGTTTCATTTTTAACCTGTGGGTCCAAAAAGGTTTCACAGTTGCCATTTTAGTCCACTGGGTTAACTTCATCCATTTTTTTATGTTAACGAGAAGGCCAATTCGGTCATTTTATATGGCTGAATTGCCCTTTTAGTTAACAGAATTACATACAAAATGACCGAATCGGCCTTCTCGTTAACAGAAAAAATGGATGAAGTTAACCAAGTGGACTAAAATGGCAACTGTGAAACCTTTTTGGACCCACAGGTTACAAATGAAACCTTTGGACTAAACTGGCAAAATGGTCTAAACCACAGGGACTAAAATGGCATTTAACTCAGAAATAATTGAAAAACTGAGAAGGAAGTTCATACTTTTTTAGGCTGTTTTTTTTTTTTTTTTACTTTTAAAATTTGTAAAAGTTATTTAGGAAATCACTAGGAAAGTTATTAGGTTTTTGACTACTACTGTATTTAAAAAAAAACAAGTCTTGTTCTGATTCTGACTAATTAAATATACACATTTCTTTTGTAGATCAGTCGCCAAGTCCGTAATTTTCTTTTTGGAACAACTAATTTCCATAACAAAAAACTCAACGACCTAGCAAGAAGCAAGAGGCAAACCATATGGACATACAATCTACAATATAAAATTATACCAATCCTTCCAAACTAGCGACTTATGAGGTGATCAAAATTTTCTCATTGTAAATCCGTCACTCGTTTGTAGTTCATCAATGTTTTTTCAATAGTAGTTTTTGTCTATAACTCGTCATCAATTTATTGTTCTTGGTATTCCATGGAAAACATCCTATCAGGCTATCTATATCATCACTCGGAAAATTCTTTGGTGATAAAATATTTTTTGTGATTGTTCTCGTTTTGAATTTATATTTATGTTGGCATATGTTTGATGAATCATACGAGGTCATATGAAAAAAGGTTGTATACAAATTAATGTGAGAAGAAGTCATCCACAAAACAAATTGAGTGGTTGGTCCACATATATGATACTTGCACATGCTTATAAAAAAACAAGAGGATGCAATTTACTTATCGATCACTTTAACGTTATCAACATACCCATACTTTTGAAAGCAACACAAGATGCTATCATTGATATATACCTTGGTGTAATCTTAAAAATAAAGTATGAGCATTCACATCTTAACCATCAAATTATGTGAGGAGGGGTTTTTATATTATAAAGGGTATAAAAAGTGGTTGTGAGTAGAGGAGAGAGAAAATGTTACTGTCCATCTGTATATTTGGTGGGACACTGTTCATCCGTTATAATTTTTTAATATATTTTGAAAGTGGTTGTGAGTAGAAGTGAGAGAAAAATGTAATGATAATATTATTTAATTGAAAGGAGAGAGAAAAAATATTTGTTTTTAGTGGAAATATATTGATATATGAGTTGTTTTTTAGTGGAATGTATGTATAATTTGATGGATTGGATGTGAATGCTAAGAGATGTTAAAACCTTAGTTAAAGGGGACATAGAACAAATAGTTTCTATACTTAAGGCTATATTCCGAATATGAATAATTAAGATTTGATTATACGGATGAACCATGTGGTTTGTCCATATTAGTTACTCTTTTGTCTTTTAAATTATTTTGTTTTAATTTTTATTTAAAAGTGTCATTTGGTCTTTTAACACAAAAAAAGGTTGATTGTTTTCAAGGACAAAAGTGTTACAATTAAGCATGAGCGAAGCTTTTAAGGGCAGGAGGGAGAGTCCGACCCCCCTTCCTCCCCGAACTTTTCGCTCAGTAGTGGAGAGTATATAGTTTTTGTATAGAGAAATTTAAAATACTTGGTAAGAAAAACTAAAAATGATTTATTAAAATTAAATCCATTTGTATCTATCATGGTAAACAATTTGATGATAAGGTGTATTTTGGAGCATTTTGTGATAACCATGGCATCTCACATAATTTTTAATGTTTCTTACGCGCTTTTTAGGAGGGCTTGAAAAAGGGCGTGAAACATCATATGACAATAACGTTAGTAACTGTCAGAAAAGTAGTGTGGTGCAAAAAATAAAATAAAAAAATAAAAAAAAGACAGCGTGGGATGAGACGTGAAGGAGTGGCGTGGTGTAACACGTGATATACACTTATTATTATTATTATTATTATTATTATTATTTTATATTTAAAAATTAAAGCAAAACTAATAAAAATAAAAAAAATTAATACTAATTAAAATGAACATTAATAAAAAAAAGCATTACGTAATTAAAAAAAACATTGCATAAGTTTAAAAAACGGAACTAATAAAAAACCGAAATAAACTAAAAAGAATTACATAATCTAAAAAATAAATGAAACTAACAAATAAAAAAATGAAACTAAGTACAATATTTTGCCATGATTTCTTATTTCGTTTTCTCGTACATTTCCCTTTCTTCGGGTCCAAGGTGGTTGGTTTACATAGCGAGGAATTTCATATTTGCTTGCCTTTCTTTCGTCAAGTCCTTCTCGGTTTTCAAATTTACTTTTCATTTAAAAAGTTCGATAACTTTATCTTTTTGGGCGTTCCTTTCTTGTTGGATGCTGTTGAACGTACTAATTTGTTCATTTAACTCGGCTAAACCTCTGGTGTATTCCCCACCCAAAGTATGTGATCTTTGCGCCCTCTTTTTTGTTTTAGCTCGACTAAAACTTGTCGTCGCTCGAGTTTATCTTAAACACGGTACAAGCATCCGAGCGATTGGTTGAGCAACTAGTTTTCATCCTTTTGGACGACGATTGTCCCTTTAGAGGTACTCTTGCGCATTTTGAGGGGTGCATCGCGACATCCCAACAATGAATAAATTGTAACAACTCTCAAAAAGATCCCACAACAATCCGTAATCAAAACTCCGAAAACATGCCGACGAAAACCGAAAACAAAAAGAGTTAAAAAAAGGATCATCGTGTGGCAAGACGGGGTAAGATTTCTCAGTTGAGACGTAGTGCCACGTGTCACACGTGGCAAGCCTAGATTCGTTGATGGGGCTACCCTACGCCCTAATCACCCTAGTCGCTTGGCGCGACCAGGCCTTGTGTGCCCGTCGCGTGGCGCGACAGTGCCCTTTTTCAGCTATAAATGGAGCTGATCAGGGGCAGTTCAATTGCACAAAGAATTCGCGAAATTCAAATTCTAAACCTCTCGTATCTATGTTCCTAAGTCACTGTCCCGATTCCAGTTTACGAAACCTTGATCACTGAAACGATACTTTGTCCGATTGATCCGAAACCCTAGCAACGAAAAGATGTAGTTCTGCCTAAATAAGGTGGGACTTTATACATTGCGGTTTTGATCTCGTGATTATCGTTAAAGTTTGATTTGGTTTCTTACACTAATACTTGTTACATTGTGTGTTTATCTAGGAACCATGACTTAAACCTAGGAGGCTTAAAAACCCTAAATTTTGTAATGTGGGTCATTCTTTTTTATCAAAATGCCTTCAAAACCTTAAATGTTTTCTAAATGTTACTTATATTACAGTGATTAATTCTTTGTATTCTTACATGGAAAAACTATTGTCAGTATGTGATGTTTTGTATACATTACTTGCTATACTTTGCTATTTGGACAACGGGATAGCCAAATAGTGATATGGCACAGTCACAAGAACTGCTTGATAAGCTTCACAAGTTGAGAGAATGATCAACAGTGATATGACCACAATCACTGGATTTGTCGAGTGACAAATACCTTTGGGTAGTAGTAAGATATAAACAAATGTAAAAACTCTTAGTGCTTTAATTATAAGAAAGTGTCTTTTTATACAAACAAATGAACTCACCAGTATTTTCTACTGATAAAATGTTTTTAAACGCGTTTTAGGTGATTTATTGTGAAAGAAAGGAAAAAGTGTTACGAGGCACTAGAGTTAAATAAGGCATTGGAGCAAAAACAAAACCAACTAGAGAACCAACCGAAGAACCATCTGGAGAAATTTCAATCCCAGCACCCATGCCACTATCATGGGAAGAACTTGATCGCCGGCTGGCCATTTGCGAAATATTCAGGCCAATAACAGAAGATAAATCTTAACATACCACCTTATTCACCGATACCAATAAACCCTGAACCAATCATCCACAACAACCACTTCCAAACTCAGTCAAGGAATGGTTATTAAGGGGCTGTTTGTTTGGGTCTGAATGGAGTCATTAAGAGGCTTGGCTCTGAATCGCTCAGACATGAAGCTGTTTGGTTCAGCAAATAACAACATCTGAATGAAACCATTCAGATCTGAATGGTTCAGCACCTTTTGAGATCTGAATGGAACTTGTTACAACTATACCCTTATGCCCTAACCTCATTTCTTCCACTGAAGCCGCACTTCTTCCTCATCTTCTACCACCGCCTACCTCCTCCACTCTGCAGCGCCTCCCCCTCAATCGGAGGTCCACAGCCGAGCTTCTTCCACCTTCTAACTCCTCCTCTCTGCAGCGCCCTCCCCCTCAATCGGAGGTGCACAACCGACCTTCTTCCACCGGCGACCTTCTTCCACTCTGCAGCGTTGTTCTCCACCGTCGGACCTATCCCATCATTCGCCGCCGTATGTATTCTTCATCTTTCCTCTCATACTATTTATTATACACTTTGAATTCTCTGATTTCGTTTCTCTAATACTTCACTGCTATTTATATTCCAACCCGATGTTTCGTACTTCCAAAGTTAGGGTTCGTGGTCATTGGTTAGTTTCTGTGTTGGAAATTTGTATATAGTTTGTGTTGAAGGTTTAATTGCTGATAAGAGTAAATTGAGTAGTTTAAATGGACATTTTTGAAGCTGTATATTTGATCTATCAGAGGGGTAAAAATGTCATTTTACACAGTCATTCAGAGGTGCAACCAAACAGCACTTTACTGGTTCAGCACTTATTGGTTCAGAGCCTCTTAACCATTCAGACCTCTTATTCATTCAGCACTTATTGATTCAGATGTTGCCAAACAACCCCTAACTCTATACACATATACTATATATAGTTGTATAAACATACTACTTACGTGCGTACACACACATATAATCATATAAATACTTTATACATACATATATGTACTATATATAGTTATATAAACATAGTACTTGCATGCATACACACATACAATCATATAAATACTTTATACATACATCTATGTGTGTGTATTTGTGTATCAGGCCTGACTTTGGGTTCGGTGAAGTGGGTGACGACCCAAGTTATATACTCATGTAAGGCCAAAAAAATTTTAATTTTTGAAAATATGTTTTATGTTTAAATTGTATTTTAATAAATTTTTTTTGTGGAAAAGGACAACAAGACGAAGGTAAATGAGTTAGGTAGTGGCTTACATTTTAAGATGGAGAATCTAGGTCCAAGTCTCACTTCCTTTGTACTATTTATTTTATTTACTTTAATATATGATTCAATTTTGTCTGATCAAATTGACAAATATCTAATATAATTTTTTTATCTATAATTTAACTATTATCTAAAATCTAACTATAAATGATTTATTTTATTTACTGTTAACATATTTTTTTGTGTTAGATACTGATGTTCGATAATTGAAAGTTGAAACTTGAATTTTTATAGGGGCTCACTATTTTTTTACTTGCTTTAGTCGCAAAACGTTTCAAGAATTATTGGGGATGGCCCTGATGTGTATGCATCCCAATATCTATTAAAGTAATTTATACTTTAGATTTTTAATTTGTAAAAGTCCTTAGCAAACGCTAGCAACGTTATTAGCTTTTTGTGACTAGTTAATTTCGGAATTATAGAATATCATTTTGATTTTTGACTAAACATGTTTCTCTCATAAATCCTCGCTAAAGCCTTTTTTTTTTGTCATTGAAGTTTATCTTTCTCTAGCTCGTCCCTATTTCAAAGCAAGTTTGTCGTTCATTTTATTAGCAATCCATCATTAAACTTCCTACCAATAGTATCAGAATGTTTTCGGTAATATATAAATTGTTTTCTAGTGAAGATTAATTTTTTTTTAATCTAAAACAGATTTTTGTAATAACTAAAAAAGAAATCTACAGACAATATTTTGAATACCTATGCTCACCTTTGAATGCAAAGTTATAGTAAGCTTTCGAGAAAAAAAATGAGTTAATGGTGACAACCGTCTTGTAAAGTTATATTTATGTTAGCATATGTTTGATAAATATTACGAGCTCATATGATAAATGTGGTGTATAACCTAGTGATCATATCATCCCCCAAACAACTTTAGTTGCTGGTCCAGATGTTCGATATCTGCACATGCTTATAGAAACAAGACAATATAATATAATTGCTTGCTTCCGTGAATCTACAAGATATCTCCTTTGAAACGCTACAACCATACATATAAAGATGAGAGAGAAAAATATAAATATTTGCTTTTCTTTTTAAAGGTAAACACACAAATTAACCGATTAATATTATCATGCTTTTGGCAAAATGGTTCTTTAAACTCGCTTTATGGTTGTTTTTTACATCGCAATAATATATTGTATGTCCAAATATTTTCATATTACGTGGAATATCCAAGAAACTAGAATTACAAAAAAAAAAAAAAGAAGAAGAAGACGACTCATGAAGTAGTTGTACAAAAATAATAAAAGAAATGAAGTGAAATATATGGTTTATCAAGTTTTGGGATGAATTTCTAAAAACTACCCGTGTTTGTACACGGGTATCATTACTAGTATAATATAATTGCTTGCTTCCGTGAATCTACAAGATATCTCTTTGAAACGCTACAACCATACATATAAAGATGAGAGAAAAAAAATACAAATATTTGCTTTTTCTTTTTAAAGGTAAACACAAAAATTCTACTAACATACATTTAAGGCCTATACGATCCGTATAGACCCCCTAATTTATCAATTAACCCCCCCCCCCCCCCCCCGCCCTTTTTTTTTGAGAATTCAGGGGGTCTAAGGGGAGGCGGGGCGGTCCGTGATGGACCTCCCACCACGCGTTATTGTATCACACACACCGCCGCCGCTGCCTTCATCACGCGTTGAATTGAAAACGCGTTGAGATGATAACGCGTTGATTTCTTTTGTTTGCAGAGATTTGTTTTGTCGTTTATGTAATTGAATTAATAGAAGTTTGATGAAAAGTGTAAATTAGCCCCTCAACTTTTGTTAGCTATTTTTAAATAGCAATTTTCTATCACTAGTGACCACCCCCACTACAATTCTATCACTAGTGATAGAATAGTGGCTGATGACATGGCAGGAGATGATTGAATATTGTGAGTGATAGAATTCTATCACTAGTGACCACCCCCTCCCCTAATAGTCTATACGGATCGTATAGGTCTATACGATCCGTATTAGCCTACTATATGACCCAGTTTTGACCTATACGATGCGTATAGGGGTAAAATCAAATTTTCATAATTTTAGGTTTTGCCTTTTCGATGCGTATACAGGCTGTATTTTGACGTATTTTATCATTACGTGTCATTGTATGAAGAATACTTTCTATACGTGTCGTTCTGGTGACGTTCGGTTCCATGTAGTATCGTATTCTATCATTACGTGTAATTTTGTGTGGAATCTACTAATACTCTAATATGTCGTGTTGTATATATACGCGTCGTACGGTATCATTAATTGACATATTTTTCGTTAAATGCCGTATTATGACGTATATTGTCAATATGTTCCGTATTATGGCATATATCGTCCATACGGGTTGTGTCGCTGACGTTCGCTATTGCCACGTTTATTGTATGTAAGTGTCGTATTAGGGTGTAGATTGTCTATACGTGCTGTGTTATCGTGTATTATGGCGTGTTATAGCGTATTATGTCTCTACTTGTCGTATTGTTCCGTATTTATGGCGTATTATGTCTATACGGTGTCGTATTTTGGAGTATATTGCCGGTTACTTTACGTGTTGTATCCATTAAACAAATAGAAAACACTTTAAATACATTATACAAACAAAATACCTTTAAAATTACAAATTAACCTATACGATACATATATGAGACCTTTACTACACCTATATATGCTCATAGAAGACCTATACCTCACCTGTACTTGTACATGGTATTCTTAAAAAAAATTGAAGGAAGTTTTTATTTAAAAAACATACATATTTTTAGAAAACTTTGTTAAAACTATAAACAAATGTATAAAAAACTTATAAAATTAAAAAAAAAAAAAAAACCTCAACCAATACGACCCGTATAGACCTATACGACCCGTATAGGTCCAATCAAATAAACAAAATCTGACACATTAGTCTTTATTGGAAATTGAAAACACAATACGAGTATAGGCCTATACGACCCGTATTGTAGGTGTCGATTTAAGAATTCAGGTGTGCCAATAATACGACCCATGGAGTGAGTTTTTTTTCCTTTTTCTATTATTAATTAGTATTTTATTTAATGTTTATTCATGAATTGAATTACCAGATGTGTACAGTTTTCTATTATCATTCTACAAATTTATATTATGTTTTTATTGTGAATTAAATTGTTAATTGTATATTTTATTGTAGAGTAAACTGCCATTTTGGTCCCTGTGGTTTGGCCAGTTTTGCCACTTTAGTCCAAATCTCAAACTTATTACATCCAGGGCCCTGTGGTTTGCATTTTGTTGCCATTTTAGTCCAAAATTCAAAAACCCCATTTTTTTTACTGTTACAACCTCCTATTTTGTCCTTTAGTGCAGGGGCATTTTGGTCATTTTGCTTTTCATTTAATATTTTCTTAATTCAAAAATTAATATATATATATCTATATATTAATATACACACATACAAATACAAACGCAAACACAAACACCCAGATGTTTGTGCAAATCTTCTCTCCAAACGCAAACACCCATCTCTCCTCTCTTCTCTCTCTCTCCTATCTATCATCTCCGTCTTCAACATCATCGTTCATCAACATCATCGTTCGTTTATGCAAATCTTGAATCGCAGCCATGGCGATGCAAGAAGGCATGGGATCAGTGGGTGCAGAGGGTATTGCAGATCCGGTATTGCAGAGGGTATTGCAGATCCGGTGGAGGGTTAGGGTTTTGCACATCATCGTTCATCAACATCATCGTTCGTTTCTGCAAATTGAATTTTGGGTTTGTAAGATTTTTTGTTGATATGGGGTCAGTGGGTGCAGAGGGTATTGCAGATCCGGTGGAGGGTTAGGGTTTTGACATTTTTGAGAGATTATTGACGGTGGAAGCGGCCGCGGTGGTGGTGGTGCTTGGCGGAGGAGAGAGATGGGCAAGAACGGCCACTGCTACACAAGTTCATCCTCAAGGTGGTGGTGGTGGTGGTGGGCAAGAACTGCTACACAAGTTTAATAGATCGTCTTCTTCGGAGGAGGAGAGAGATGGGCAAGAACGGCGGCGGTGGTGGTGGTGCTTGGCGGCGAGAGGGGGTGGTGGTGGTGGTTGGCGAGATGGTGATGAGGGTACTTGAATCGGATTTGATTTCTGAACAATAACACCAGAAATCCTGAACAATAACACCAGAAATCCGATTTGATTTCTGAGGGTACTTGAATCCGATTTGTGTTCTGCCACTGCTACACAAGTTCATCCTCAATGGATGTTCAGAAATCGGATTTATAATCGTTTGTTGATTTTTGTAATTTTTCTGGGTTTTGTTGATTTGTACTGAACTAGTTGGTTTGTTGATTTTGTTCAGTAATCGAATCGAATTTTGTTGATTTGTACTGAACCAGGTGGTGGTGGTGGTGGTGTGGTGGTGGTAGTTTAGAGAGAGAGAGAGAGAGAGAGAGAGAGCAGAGTTGAAGAGAGAGAGGATGTGTTGTAGATCTGCAAATAGATAGAGAGAAGAGAGACAGGGTTTTTTTTTTGTCCAATTATGGGTTTAATTGGTTTAATTATTTTTATTTAGATGTTAGTTATAATAATTTCAAAATGACGAAAATGCCCCTGAGAATAAAGACAAAATAGAAAGGTTTAAGTAGGAGAATCTGGCCAAATTTGAAATTTGGACTAAAATGGCAACAAAATGCAAACCACAGGGCCCTGGATGTAATAAGTTTGAGATTTGGACTAAAGTGGCAAAACTGGCCAAACCACAGGGACCAAAATGGCAGTTTACTCTTTATTGTATATAAACTTTTTTTCCTAAAAAAATTGTTATTTTTATCGTAAAATTGCAAATAGAAAGATATTTTAACAAAAATCTCATATAAAGTATCGCGCCTTCATTAAATCCGTAGAAATTTTATAAATATACATATGGAAAATTGGTATTTAATAAACCAACCTTTGCCCAGTTGGTAAATAATAATCCAACGTACAGAATTGGTATATAATAATCCTACCTATCAACATGTTGGCACTCAATGGACCTCCGTTAGTTTTTTTTAACTGAAGTTAGTTTTTAAGTTTTATTTATTACACAAACAGTCCCTGTAGTTGTAATTTACTATGAGTTAATAGCCAAAATGGTCCCTGAGGTTAATAGCCACAGCACCGCCACCACCACCACCACCGCACCGCCACAACACCTCCACCACCGTAACCATCGCCACAGCACCACCACCACTGCACCGCACCACCACCACCGTCTTCGATCTCCTCCGTTCCTCCTGCTTCTCCGATCTTGTTTCTCGATTTCCCGGACTGGCATAGGAGGGTGGAGGTGGCGTGAGTGAGTTGTCGGAGGAGGGGGTTGGTGCTTATCGGTGAACTGAGGTGCCGGAGAGTTCGCCGGCGACCTGATGTAGTGAGAGAGGAGAAGAGAGGGACTGAGGATTTTGTGGTAGTTTGTTTTCGAGGAATGAAGTTGTAGCTTGAATGATTTTTGGTGGTGGCGGTGCTGTGGCGGTGGTGGTGGTGGCGGTGCAGTGGTGGTGGTGGTGGTGGTGCTGTGGCGATGGTTACGGTGGTGGAGGTGCTGTGGCGATGGTGGTGGTGGTGGTGCGGTGGTGGTGGTGGTGGTGGTGGCGGTGCTGTGGCGGTGGTGGCGGTGCGGTGGTGCTGTTGGTGGTGGTGGTGGTGGTGGCAGTGCTGTGGCTATTAACCTCAGGGACCATTTTGGCTATTAACTCATAGTAAATTACAACTACAGGGACTGTTTGTGTAATAAATAAAACTTAAAAACTAACTTCAGTTAAAAAAAACTAACGGAGGTCCATTGAGTGCCAACATGTTGATAGGTAGGATTATTATATACCAATTCTGTACGTTGGATTATTATTTACCAACTGGGCAAAGGTTGGTTTATTAAATACCAATTTTCCTATACATATTAGAAATTTTGTAAGTACTAAATAGTTCTATTACGACTAGGGCTGCAAACGAACCAAACGTTCGGCGAACGGTTCGTGAACCGTTCGGCGGGAAGTTCGTTTGTTTACTAAACAAACGAACACGAACAAGAAATTTCGTTTGTTTAGTTAAATGAACAAACATGAACAGAGGTCGTGTTCGTTCATTTATGTTCGTGAACGTTCGGTAACGTGTTCGTTTGTGTTCAATACTTCATTAGTGTTTTTAGTTTTTATATTTATTTAAATACTTCAAAATTCTGACAAATTAAATATCTAATAAGTGTCGGTGTATTATATATTCTGTTCATGAACGATTGTTTGTGTTCGTTTGTTTCTGTTTGTGTTCATGAACATTAGTTTGTGCTCATTTGTGTTCGTCAACGTTCGTTGCCTAAAATTAACAAACAAACACAAACGAACACGAACAAGTTCATTTCCTTAACAAACGAACACAAACATAAAATCTCGTTCGATAAGTGTTCGTGAACGGTTCGCGAACACATATATTTCTTAACAAACGAACACGAACAAGATCTTGTTCGTGTTTGTTTGGTTCGTTTGCAGCCCTAATTACGACCCTCGACCAAAAAATTCTGGTTCCTCCACTGTCATCTTTCACACCCTTGGTTCATCCTTCTTGGATGTTAACGTGGTGGGTGACGTGGAGGGTCATCCTCAAAGGTTGGGGCTCCTCCACACCCATAGTCTAAGTTTTGCCGGTAAAAAAAAAAAAGAAACCACCTCGTAGGCTGTTATTTTCCACACAAGTTTCTGAATAATGAAATTAAGAGGGACCGGACAACATCTGTAGGTGCATAATAGTACATTTGAAATGACCTCATTGGCTTCCGGCTTATCAATATCAGCTAAATTTTTTTATTTTTGAACGACAAATTTCTTTTATTCTCTGCTGTCTGTGGGACTTGAATCCAAGACCTCCTCTCCTAAGATATTTAAAGGCTTTGCATTTACTAATAGACCACAACCCGTTGGTAATCAATATCAACTAAATGGTTTTGAGTGTTATCACTTGTCACGACTTAGACCAAGTTAGTTTTGAAATGAAGGTTTTTTAAGCATTTAAAAAATCAATTTTTTTATAAATTTAAAATTAATATTTTACATTGACCCTCACTTTTCAAGCAATCATAACTACAATCAATAGTCGTGTTTAATAAGAATTAAAAAAATGTATGGTTTATTTGTAGGTAAACTGATTTCATTATTTTATTTTTAAGAAAACTCATTTCATTATTTTATATATTAAGCTACTTTTTTATTAAATATACACGTATGAAGAACAAAGTTATTCTTTTTTTTCCCCCAGAAACTCGTGTATTGTTTATTTGTTTATGTTATAATCCCATTTTTTTTTCACTTTTGCTTTTGCCGATTTCACTTTGTTCATCAATAAAAGTTTAATTTAATCTCGGGCTCTTCTATACTTTTATTTTTGACACATTCATGGCACAAAAAAAAAAATTAATATAAGTTTTATCTTATGATTACAAATCACTAAATCAAAATGATCCAAATCGATCAATTGCCAAGTATATTAATTAGGGTGTTTCAATGTGGGTTCATCGTCTAGTGTGGGTCAAGTGTGTCTCCACTCCTTTTTTTTTGCTTCGTAGTATAAATTATACCGAATTCTTGATGAAGTTTTCCTTTAAAAAAAAGTATAAATTATACCGAAAAACTTCGAAAATTTTATATGTATTGGATCCTCCGTTTCTCACCTATTTTTTTTCTCTTTAAACCCCCCTATAAATAGGTTAAGCTCCGCCACCAGTTAGATTTTGTGTTAGGTAGTTTATGTGGTGGTGTGGTATTAGTGTAGCTTAGGTAGAAGAAAATGGTACCTTGAATGTTATCTTTGTTATTGTTATTTTATTAGTAAGGGTAAATCAATTATTTAATAACTAACAGATTTTTAAGTAAGTTAGTGATAAATCCAAAATTTACAGTTAAATAACAATAAGAACTAAACTTGTAATTTCTAAAAAAATTAGGTCAAAACTGCAATTTAAATTCATAAGAATCATATGTATAAAGGTGAAAACTGAAAAGGGACTTCATCTAACAAAAATATGTTCACTATTTATATATTTTTTTCTCACATCAAACATATTTTTAACATTCCAAAAGATGGTCTTTAGGTTATAAGTTTATATTTTACACGTGTAATATCTTAAAGATGGTTATAAATTTATATTTTATACATGTAATAAAATAAATACAATTATATATACATACAATTATATATATCAAAAGGCTTGTAGTCTAATGGTATCAATGCATTTGTTAATGTGTAATCTCTCTTAAGTGGTGAGAGTTTAACTCTCATTCTGGTCAAATTGAAGTATTTAGGATCAAGTTAGTTTGCCGTTCAAAAACTTAAATAAATTATACTTATAATACAATACAGTATACATTATGTAGCAATTTTACATCACAAATTTAGATACATAATATATATTATACAATATTATAATTATTATAATTATTATATTTATTTAAATTACATACTTGTTTAGGCTCATTCGTGAATCCAAAAATCGACATTTGAAGTTTAAGCTCGAGCTCGTTTATTAAACAAGGTCCAACACGAACCTTTATAAGTCCATCTAAACTAGCTCATGAGCATTAATATCAAATTGTAATTTTTTAAACTTGCTTAGATTGTAATTTTTAAACTTACTTAGATTATTGTTCATGTCATATCATTCAACGAATTCAACAAGGCAACATCAAATAGCGTCAAAATCTAAACATGTTTGACCCAACCATTGATCAATCTAAAAACAAAAGAAATAGATTTCCAGGAAACCACAACCCCCACCCAACAAAAATAAAAAAAATACGAGTTTCAAAAGAAAAATCAAAATCGACAATCCAATCCATGATCAATTTAAAAACCAAAAGAAATAGATTTTCAGAACACCATCTTCGCATCCACCCAATATATATAGGGTGGGGTTTTAGAGTGAACACTAGTATATTTGTAAATTGAGTGAACAAATCCTGGTAATTGATTCACATCATTAAATCGTAAAATACACTAGTGTATTTTCATCATCAAATCCTGGCTATTAATTTACACTTATATATTGATGATCAAGGGCTAGGATTAGTTCACACAGTTCACTATCAAATGGGTTATTTACTAATGAACCTAGTGTATTTTACGATTTGATGATGTAAATCAATGGTCAGGATTTATTCACTTAGTTCACAAATACACTAAATATCGCGAGAACCGTGAGAACGAATCAAAAAAAAAAAAAAAAGCGAGAACTTTGTCAAAAACAATTCAAATTCAAAATTTCTTTTTACACTTATCATTATTATTCGAATACAATGTTATAAATTTCATTTATACGTTTAAATTTACGTGAATTCGTAAATAAAGAAAATTTACACATGTGTAAAAATTCTAATAAAAGTGATTTTGAGAGGAGAAATGAATTATTTGATGTTGTAAATTCTTTTTTTGATGTTGTATTTTAATTACAATGAGGTTTGTATTAAAAAAATTGGTTTTGATTGTTTTTTTTTTATTCGTTCTCACGGTTCTCGCAATATTTAGCATTCTCAAGATAACCCTCCCCTATATATATATATATATAAGGTTATGATCATTTCAGAACCATAAATATTTACAGAACTCCTAATAAACAATCTTTTTATTTATATATTTTTATGTTTAGGATAATTTTATCATTTATTGTGTGTATTTTTATGATTACCTACATGTTAAGAGTAATTTTATCATTTTTTATATGTAAATTTATAATTACACATATGTAAACTAGTTTTTTTTACATATATGTAATTAGTTATTACACATATATATAATTTGGCTATTAGACATATGTAAACTACTTTTAACTTGTATGTAATCATAAAAATACATATAATAGAAGATAAAAAGATCCTAAATACAAAAATATATATATAAAATGATTGTTTATTAGGAGTTCTGAAAGTTCTGTAATTATTTAGAGTTCTGAAATGAACCCGGCCCTATATATATATATATATATAGGGCCAGGATCATTTCAGAACCATAAATATTTACAGAACTCGCAGAACTCCTAATAAACAATGTTTTTATTTATATATTTTTATGTTTAGGATAATTTTATCATTTATTATGTGTATTTTTACGATTACATACATGTTAAGAGTAATTTTATCATTTTTTATATGTAATTTTATAATTACACATATGTAAACTAGTTTTTTTACATATATGTAATTAGTTATGACACATATATATAATTTTGGCAATTAAACATATGTAAACTACTTTTAACATGTATGTAATCAAAGAAATACATATAATAGATGATAAAAAGATCCTAAATACAAAAACTTATATATAAAATGATTGTTTATTAGGAGTTCTGAAAGTTCTGTAGTTATTTAGAGTTCTGAAATGAACTCAACCCTATATATATATATATATATAATAAAACCAAAGTCGATATTTGACATTGATGACCATTCAGAGGTTTTTTATGCCCTGGTATTCCAAACATCTAAGTGTTTTACTAATTTACTTCATGAGGTTCTTGTAAAATCCTTGTTACTTAAGAACACGATACTAGTAATTGTGTGAGGTGTGGTGAGGATGAGGGCAAGCCCCTTCGCATCTCAAACACCACCCTGCTCTCCACTCTAGTAAGGCGTTGCCCCTTTTCAAGTTAAGAAACCTACGGGTGTTGCTCTTGGTTGACCACCTCCTTGACCAATCAATGACTTATAACTGATTTAGTTTAAAAAATATAGGGCTTTGCCTTTGACTATCCCATGTTTTTTTTGTGATGTGGAGCACAAAGCCTCCAAGGTCTATGTAGCACCTACATAACAGGGCTTTGTCCTTGCTCACTACACCGTGTAATCTTGAATCGGTTGGGATTTGCGGTTCTGGTTTGAAAGCTCCGTAAGTGTAATTCAAGAAACCAATTGTAATAGCAATTTGGGTTGGTGACTTTGAAATTTTCACAATGGATTAGGTGACCTGAGCCTGATTGATTGGTGAATAATCAATTTAATATTTATCTTAGTTCACATAAACCAAATAATGAAATAATCTTTTACAACAACATAACATAAATAATCCGTTTTATTCTCTATCATCAACCTCTTCAAACTTGTTCACCTGTATCATTTGTAAAGGTAGTTTTTGGGTCAACATAAGTTGGTGAGTAAATCTTACGTTTAAACAAAACTGTTTTTGGTATATTTGTTTAAAAGTGTTAACATGCAAATCCAACGGTAATTAAATGATTAAGTACACCTTACAATAATTAAATAACCAAACAACCAACATGATGATGTGAAAATTAAGGTAAATGTAATAACTGCGATAAATATCTTGTCATAAGGCCATCCGTAGTCATAAAGCCCCTTGTGGGGCGTTATGCGACACGTGTCGTGCCACGTCACACGAGGGCTTTATGGGGCGTTATATCACTAGAGTCCGTAGTCATAAAGCCCCTACCCATCATTACCTAATTATTAATTTTCAATTTTATTAATTAATTATAAAAACCTTGCTTTTTTTGATTGGTCAAAATTATGAAAAGAAACTCCATAACGCCGCGAAATGCATGGCGCCTCCCCCTTTTTTTTGCCCCATAACGCCGCCTGTCGCGGTGTGCGGGGCGCTATGGGGCGTTATAGCCCAAAAAACCCACTTTTCACGCCCCATAACAGTGGGTCTAAGCGGTAAGTTTCTTCGGTTTCTCATGAAGCATTTTGGCCACGCTCATAACTAATTAGGGAATTACTTCCCAATATGGATCTAAAATACGATAAAAAGTCTCTTTACTCAAGAAGAGTACATAACATAATGGACAATAAAGAAGGGAAAACGACCAAGCTTCATGAAATTTGTATATGATATGGTCATAATTAGACAAGATGTCACTTAAAGCTTAAAAGAATGAATGCCTAAGGCTGAGCGGGGCACCCTCGGTGACTCCCTTCGGGGACCAAAGTTGCCGAGCGGGTATGGTGATGCCATCCAAGAGGGGAGCAATTTCGGGGGGGGGGGGGGGGGGGGGGGGGGGACACCGAAGAGGGTAGGAGAGAGAAGGTGGGGCCACCCTCATTTTCAACCAATAATTTTTTTTTTTTGAATAAAAAAACAATTCCCCTAAGAGGGGAGTGTCGCCATCAAATTGGGGTGCGAGGGGAGTTTAAGAGGGGAGTTGACGTGGCATAACCTGATTGGGTGTGCGTAAGAGAGGGGACTCCCCTCCTCACCCTAAGAGAAAAAATTTCTATTAACTTTTATTTAATATTGACATTGCTAACGAGTCAAATTTATTCGACATATATAATTTTCTTTGTATGTGATATTTAAGAACATATAATTTAGTGTTTGCTTAGTTTATTTTTCATGCTTCTTATTCCATTTTCAATTTTGTTTAAAATGATTCTTTTACTTGTATTTAACATGAGTTAATCTTCCTATACTAATAAACGAAAATCTTTTTGTACACGTGTCACTCTCTGATGCCTCCTCCCTTTTAATAATAGTATTATATATTAATTTTTATACACAAAATATAATATAATATAATATTAATTAATATAGTTAGAGATAAACGTATAAATTCAAATTTAATTAATAATTATCTATAACAAATATAAATGTATCAAATAATATAATAAGTATAATATTATTTAATATAGTTAGAGATCAAACGTATAATTTCAAATTGAGTAAATTACAAAAATCGTCCTTTATGTATGTCACTTATTGCAAACTGTGTCCTTTGTCTTCAATAATTACAGAAAACGTCCTCAATGTTTGCACACCCTTGCAAGGTATGTCCTTTAGCCCAAACTCAGTTAATTTTTGTGGTTAAATATGACCAAACAAACCTCATATGAGAGTATTTTTGTTGTTAAATCTGACCAAATGGACCTCACATGAGAGTAAAATGACCAAAATACCCTCATCTGAGGTCCAGTTGGTCAGATTTAACCACAAAAAATTAACTGAGTTTGGGCTAAAGGACATAACTTGTAAGGGTTTACAAACATTGAGTACGATTTCTGTAATTATTGAAGACAAAGGACACAATTTGCAATAAGTGACATACATAAATGACGATTTTTGTAATTTACTCTTTCAAATTTAATTAATAGTAAATTACTTTTTGAATCCCTATGTTTTAGTGGTTTTAACCACTTGAATCCAAAATCAAAAAGTTTAACGCCCTGAGTCTCTAACCGCTAATTCACACCCCCTGTAAAAAAAATCAAAAAATCTTTTGTAAGGCCGAGTTCTCTAAGTTCTCACAACTTGTAGAAATTTTCATTTTACCCTAACCATATATATTTGTTAAGATAAAATATATTATTTGGATATAAACAATAATTACTAATAAAGTATCAAATCACATGTACAAGTACTTATAGTATATAACTTAGAAGACTAAAATTACAAGCGGATTATCTAAATAAAGTACCAAATTATCTTCAAAGCGAACACTAAATGGTTTTCAAAAGACATTTTTTTTTTGTTATTAAGTATATAACATTATATTTACTAAAGTCGTGTAATACACGTGTTCAATATTTTCTTCCAATTTTAAATTTATGTTAATATCAATATGTTTTCATCTTAAAAAATGTCCAACTTTCTAATTTCAATCATATTACGCAACTAAAGACATTATCATCATGCTAAATAAAGACATTATATAATATTATAAAAATTTTAATTTGAATATTTAAATATCGACTACTAATTAAAAAAGTTGTGGTAGACGCTCAAATTTATAGTTTAAAAAACTTTAGTCCTATTTTTTTAAACGTATACTTTATTTTTAGTATGATTTTTTAATATGTAATATTTTCTATACAATGATGATATTTGTATCTTGTCTCATGATCCATATATCTAAAAATAGTATTTATATCAAAGTATTTATTATATCATTAATATACATAGTAGAATTTAATTACAATTCATTTACCATAACCTAATAACTTATAATTATTTTTAAAAATACTTACAATTTTATGATAATTATTTTTTTAATTTTTAAGTGTTACTTCTTTTTAAGACATATAATAAAATGGATTGTAGTATCTCAAAAGAAAACTGAAAACTTAGAAAATTATTTTGAATAGCGAAAATATAACTGTTCTTTTGTTTTACTATTTTATCTAAATAAGTCATTTCATTAATAAGGATTATATACAAGTTTATAATTTACATTTTTTCGTCATTTAATCCGTGTAATACACGGGGTTGTAAGCTGGTTAAATAATAAAAGAAAAATATTTTCAATATGTTAGTTGAAATATGAGAAAAACAAACATATAATTAGGTGATCGTAAAAGAAAAAAAGATAATCGGTTGGTTTAATAGAAGAATAAAAGGAAAAAAAAAAAGATAATAGTTATTAGTTTAAAATACAGAAATAGAGGAACATCACATATTTTAGTAAATATTTTCTAAATACACCTCTTAAAAAAAAAAAAAAAAAAAAAACCTCTCACAACTACGCCTTAGACTATGGGGTATGGGGCGGGGGTTGGGGCGTAGGTTGGAGAGAAACGCCCAAGTCACCACCCCGGGTGGGCTTGGGTTTAGGCGTGACCCCTTGGGCGGGAGTTTAAGGCCGGACGTTGAGCATGCCTAGCGGTGCTACGTGGCCGGCTGTTATTGGATGTTGTAAGATGCAAGTGTTGCCATTTGGCACTCTGATACATGGAATCTGTTCTCCCATTTCTCATATATGTCAGCTGTCACATGGTCTTTTTAATATAAAATTTTGCCGGCTATTTTGAATGCAAGTCGCCCACTCGGCCTACAAAATACAAATACACGATTGAATGATTTGAATTTACTCAATATTCAGATTAGTGATTGGACTTTGGGCTTCAAAGATTAGGACTTTGGTTGGGCCATGGGCTTACTGGCCTACTGACTTCTTAGGACGGATCCTGATCTATTTTTTCTTTTCAAATATTTATACACGTATAACACTACTCTGGGTCTTCCCACTATAAATTACTTATTGAGATTGTATTATTTATTGTAGTATGAAACTATGAAAGCCTCCTTAAGGTTTCTTCCCTTCTTAGTATATAGCATTTTGTATAGTTTCGATTTTATTTCATGTCGACGCGCGCGCCTTATACTGCCTAAGTCAAAGCTCTTGTTTTTGCATGCAGCCAACAACGGACACCCCATACCTTACGTCGTCGCACCTTAGACTTGCTTTTACAATGTAATATTTATAGATGATTATAAACTATGATATTGCACATAAGTTTCATTTTTTATATTTGCGTGAAGCGGCTCATCTGGGTGAAACATGATTTAAACAAAAACCTTGTATTCGGCCAGGAAATGTGCAAGCACATATACTAGTTTTTTTTCAACAGGAACCAAAAAAAAAAAAAAGGTTTCGAAAGGGTTGGCTTTGGGCCTTAGCTTATTCATTTGGCAAACCGACTCAAGGAATGGAAAATTAAAACCACATTCTTTATTTAATTAAGAATAAGTAAACTATGATTGGTAGTAATTACAAATATTAGACAAATATATATTTAGTTTATATTAGAGGGTTTATTATGTAAATGTGTACTCTATTTATATCTCTTGTATTCTCCTTGATTATACACAATATTCAATACAATACAATTACATATTTACCAAGTTTAACTTGGTATCAGAGCCTTGACTCTGGAACCCTAATTCTGCCGCCACCATAATTACTCTATTTTCCGATCAGCCTATCAGTCGATCAGCCTTCATCTCCAATGGCACTCCTTCAATCCTTTTCTGATGCCGCCAAAACCACACAATTCCCACAAGTTTGCATTCAAACTGTCTCCCACGAATTATGGCTACTGGAAAGCCATTCTACACCCCTTTTTGGTTACAAACAACCTTTATGGATATGTGGATGGATCAATCCCCTGTCCAGCAGCCACCATCCCACAGCCTCCCCTTCCACCGAACAGCCTGCCCCCAAACCTTAAGATAATCCGAACCATGCAACTTGGCTGTCCAATGATGCGCATATTCGCATGCTTCTCTTGTCAACAATATCTGAATCTGCTTTTGGTCATGTTCAACACACCACAACATCACGTGACCTGTGGTTAGCCCTTGAACGAGCGTATGCTCCAAACACAATCTCACGTGAGTTTACACTCAAACAGCAACTATTGAAGATTGCCATGAAAAGTGACGAGTCACCGTCGTCCTATCTTGAACGAGCACAAGAATATGCTGATGCACTTGCCAATATTGGTGAACCTGTCAAAGACAAAGATTTGGTTATGCTTGCTGTTGCTGGACTACAGGAAGAATATCGTGGTCTCAAAGGTAATATAGTTGCTCGACAATCTCCTCCAGCGTTCAGTGAATTATATGCACTCTTATCTGACCATGATTTTCTGGTTAGAAAACCCGAATCCATCCCCCCTACCCAAGCCTTCACAGCCGTGACCAACAGCCCACCTCTGACCCTCAACCTAATCCAACTCTTCAGGCCTTACAACAACTTTTGACCCACCTTAAATTACAACCCACACCTACACAGCCACCATCTCAAGCCTTTTACACCAACATGTCTGGTTACAACCGGGGTCGGGGCAAAAACAATCACAATAATCGTCGTGGTAGAGGCTCCTACAACAATTCCAACAACAACAACAATAACCGTAACCTGTTTCCATGGGCTTCTACCCAAACCACCGTGTATGGTACCTGTAACCGATGTGGCATCGGCCACATCCCGTCTCAATGTCCCAACAGGGACCCAACTACTATTCGGGGACGGTCACCATCTGCAAACTACTCGGATGTTCACTCTCAATCTTCCACATCTTGGTGTCCGGACACAGGTGCCACTAATCATGTTGCTCCTAATCTTTCTACTTTTGACTATTCTGAGCCATATTTCGGTGGGGACAATCTTCGTGTTGGCGATGGCAAGCCTCTCCCTATCCTTCATATTGGTTCTACTCGTTACTACTCACCCAACAAAACCTTTTCACTTAAAAATATTCTTCATGTTCCCCAAATAAAACAAAACCTACTTTCTGTTCAACAATTCTGTCATGATAATAATGTGTTTTTTGAGTTTCACTCTACTTTCTTTTCTGTGAAGGACAAGTCTACACGCACTACCCTCCTCACGGGTCCCAACAATGATGGTCTATATACATTTTGTCTTCCTCGGATTCAAGATGTTCCCAAAGTTGCTTTCTCTACTGCTCGTGCCTCCTCCAAGACTTGGCATCAAAGACTTGGACATCCCCATCATCAACTTTTGAAGTCTATGTTTTCCAAATTTTGTTTACCTGTTTCTGACAAACATTCTAGTTTTGCTTGTGACTCTTGTTGCGTGGGAAAATCTTCCAAACTATCTTTACCTTTATCTGATTATCATAGTTCACATGTTTTGGATTTGGTTATTTGTGATGTATGGGGACCTGCATCTGTTACCTCATTTGATGGTCACAATTATTTTCTTTTGTGTGTGGATCATTACTCTAAATTTATGTGGTTCTTCCCATTAAAACTTAAGTCAGATGTCTTCGAAACATTTAAACAATTCATCACCATGGCTGAGCGTCAATTTCAAACAAAATTAAAATCGGTTCAAACAGACTGGGGGGCGAGTTTCGCAAGTTATCACCTCTCTTTTTGGAACGTGGCATACAAGCGAGCAAAATGGTGTTGTCGAGAGACGTCACCGCCATGTTGTCGAAACCGGACTTACTTTACTGGCCCAATCACATGTTCCACAGCGGTTTTGGGATTTTGCTTTTGGCACCGCTGTTTATCTCATTAATCGAATGCCCTTTCGTTCGAACTCACGAGTCTCCCCATTCGAGCAACTTTTTCGATATCAACCCGATTTCTCCTTTCTCCGGGTATTTGGGTGTCAATGTTACCCACATCTTTGTGCATACAACTCCCACAAATTAGATTTTCGGTCTATCCCGTGTGTGTTTCTCGGGTACAGTACCCTCCATCACGGGTATCGGTGCTTTGATCCCAAAACCAATCGTCTCTATGTAGCCCGTTATGTTCGGTTTCATGAACATGTTTTCCCCTTTCAACCCTCACCTCGTGCCTCTCAACCCAGTCCTATACCCACATCTCCTTACTACTCCTCCTATCCCACTTCACATACCGTACCCTCGGCTCCATCCAACTCACCTACATCCTCTCCGTTACCCGAGTCACCCACCAACAGCCCCTCCCCAAACCAGCCTACCACCCCTACTGGCCCAACATCAGCCCCTGATTCCACCTCTTTTACATCCCCAAACCAACCCACATCAGCCCCTTCAGCCTCACTGATTCCTACCCCTCCACCACCACCACCACCTATCCGCACTCATCCACCAAATCTACGACCTAATCCAAAGAAAACCAACCGTTATAATCCTTCCGCAAATACCTCCTATATCTCCCCACCTACCGAACCTACCTCCTTTAGCGTTGCCAACAAAGATCCTCACTGGCGATAGGCCATGGCTGATGAATATTCAGCTCTAGTTCGGAATGGCACATGGTCATTGGTTCCACGTAGTCCGAACACTAATGTTGTGGATTGTAAATGGGTGTACAAAATGAAACAAGACCAGACTGGGGCTATCACGCGTTAAAAAGCGCGTTTGGTTGCTAAGGGTTTTCGACAACAACCGGGTGTTGACTATCATGACACTTTTAGCCCCGTCATTAAGGCTACTACTATCCGTACGGTCCTTTCTATTGCTGTTACAAAAGGTTGGCCCCTCCGCCAATTAGACGTTCAAAATGCATTTTTACATGGGGATCTCAAGGAAACCGTTTACCTACAACAACCGCCAGGGTTTGTTGATCCCATGAGACCGGATCACGTGTGCCTCCTTCACAAGTCTCTCTATGGCCTCAAACAAGCACCCCGGGCATGGTTTCATCGACTCTCTTCTGTCCTACGCAACCTCGGTTTTAGGGGCTCCAAAACGGATCCTTCCTTGTTTATCTACTCGTCAGGTAAAACGCTGCTATACATGTTGGTTTATGTCGATGATATCATACTCACGGGAAATGACTCGGCTGCTATTGACACTATCGTACGTCGTCTAAGTCATACCTTTGCTCTACAAGATTTGGGAAAATTGTCCTACTTTTTGGGTATTGAGATTGTTTACCGTGACAGGGATATTGTTTTGTCTCAGAAGAAATATATACTAGACTTGCTTCACCGGGCCAACATGTCTCTTGCTAAACCGGTTCCATCTCCCATGACCACCTCGTCTAATCTGTCTCTCGGTGACAGTCCTCCCCATGACAACCCAGTTCAATATCGCCAAATGGTTGGGGCACTACAGTATGTTACATTGTCTAGACCGGACCTTGCCTTTGCAGTCAACAAAGTCTGCCAATTCATGCAGGCTCCTACAACTAATCACTGGTCAGCGGTTAAACGAATATTACGGTATCTTCAGGGCACAATCAATCATGGTCTTCTCCTCCGTCATGATTCGGGTTCGTTACTTCATGATTATACGGATGCTCAACTCACTGCCTTCTCTGACGCAGATTGGGCTGGTTGCCCGGATGACCGTCGATCCACCGGCGGATTTGCTATATATCTAGGCAGGAATCTTGTCTCTTGGGCTGCGCGTAAACAGAAAACTGTCTCTTGGTCATCTACAGAATCCGAATACAAAGCTCTTGCAGACACTGTTGCTGAACTGACTTGGCTTGAGACGCTTTTGAGAGAATTATGTTTTCCTGTTAAGATTGCTCCAACATTGTGGTGTGATAACTTGGGGGCTACCGACTTGTCGGCTAATCCGATCTTCCATGCAAGAACGAAACATGTTGAAGTTGACTTTCATTTTGTTCGGGAAAAGGTGGCTCAACGAAAATTGCATGTCCAATTTATCTCCACACATGATCAGATCGCTGATGTGTTTACTAAGGCCTTACCGTCACAACGATTTCTTCTTTTGAGATCCAAGCTACAGGTCGAACCTCGGCCTTAGCTTGCGGGGGAATATTAGACAAATATATATTTAGTTTATATTAGAGGGTTTATTATGTAAATGTGTACTCTATTTATATCTCTTGTATTCTCCTTGATTATACACAATATTCAATACAATACAATACAATTACATATTTACCAAGTTTAACTACAAATCTAGAGGATTTAGAAGATGGTTAGAGATAACATGCTGCTTACTCCCTACTCCTTATCACTATTACATACTTTAAAACTTGATCCCTTATACCATCTAGTGTTGTCCACTTTGTCTTGAAAAGCTAACGGCTTTGTTTTTGGTTCTGAGTGGAAGCTTCCTAGGATGTCACCCATCAGCATGCGCACAGGCCCAGACCGGCGCATGCAGCACAGTGACAACTAAGACAAGTACGATAGTCGGATGATAGGAGCTGTAGCCAATTAGCATACACTAGGCCCTGACCAGACAACTCCCACGATGGTCAATCGTGCAGGAGACAAGAAGTACAAAAGGGACAGTGACGTGGAACCAATCAGGTTGCAACATTCACTGCTCCATGATCTCCACTCACGGCTGGTGACAGACTCGACAACAAGGACACCGTCAGACCACGTGGCTCCAATCACTGTGCGCCAACGTCTCTATCCTCTGCAAGCACTCACGGTCGTGTCAGATGAGACAAACATGATATTCCTTGTTGGCGACATCCGGCCCAAGGCCCATCAGCTCATCTCCTTCTCCACACTCTGCGGCTATAAATACTAGCCTTCAACCACAGGTTTAAAGATCGGCTCTCTCACTCTCTTACTCTTACTCTTAACACACACTCGTTTTCTCTTCTTAAACAAAAATTGTTACCTATGTCTATCTGTGTTGCTGTTAGAACTGCTGAATTACTTGGGTACATGGGTGAGGGGAAGTGACAAACTACTGGTATGCCTTGATTACTGTTGTAATTCCACACTTTGTGCTTGAAACCTCGGATTTTGCCTTACTCGGTTGGTCAAAAGTTGGATAAAGTCAACAGATGTCAATAGGCAATGAGTATCAAAAGTCAAAATTTGGATAAAGTCAATTGAGACTAAAAGTCAATGGCATATGAAGGTCAACAATTGGATACAGCACACAGATATAAGAAGTCAACTACATGTGTAACTCAACAATTGGGGTCTGACTAGTGAAGTCAAAATTCCAATTCAGCTAAAGGAGGATGATAGTCAACCAGTTTGTGCAACAGGATGTGATCGAAATCTGTCGATCGAAATGTGTAACTCGTGCTTTTGCATGCGGGCTGCAGTCATCAATTGACACCTACCTTACGTTGTCGCTGTGCCTACTTTCTTTTACTATTTGATATAATATATAAACTATGATATTGTACATAAGTTTCATTATTTTATATTTGCGTGTAGCGGGTTGAAACATGATTCAAACAAAAACATCGTATGGATGGAAAACATGCGTGAACATACACAACTCATTTCTTTCAACAGGAAACCAAAAAAGGTTTCGAAAGGGTTGGCTTTGGGCCTTAAGTATTAAGTTGGCAAACAGACTCAAGGAATGGAAAATGAAAACCACATTCTTTATTTAACCAAGTCAACTTTAGGAAGATCGTTTAGTATATTTTGTGATTAGTATAGCTCGTTTAACCAATACTGAATTGAGCTCAGATTGAGTAATGTGTAGCGTGCAACTCGAACAAACTCTAGTACAACTTAGTCTTGAATAACTAGATAAAACTCAACTCTTAGCAACCAATCTGCTAATTATGAGATATAAACTATACTCTTAGAAAGGAAAAGCAACTTCCAGTATATTTAGCAGCAAACTTGTTACAAAGTTAATATACACGCGCCTTTTTTTAATTTCATACTCTCACGCGTATCCAGCCTTTCGCAAATCACCAAACATCATTGAAGCTGAAGAATTCTCAGCATCCTTTAAATTAGGGGGTTTTCATTATCATTGGCGTAGCTTAGTGGGGGCGGGAGGGGGCGGCCGACCCCCCAAACTTTTCGCTCAGCAGTGGAGAGTATGTAGTTTTTGCATAGAAATTTTTGGGTATATACGTTTTTTACCCCCGGTTTTATAGAAATTTTTGGGTATATACGTTTTCGACCCCCGGTCGGAAATCTCAAGCTTCGCCACCATTATTCTTTACAAAAACCTTCTTCATCTTCCTAGCTTCAATAATAAATTGCCAATGTCGATCGAGATAACATATCAATGATTCAATGGGAACTAAAGTTCAAGTACTCATTGCATATGTTTGTTACTGATAGATGATAATAGCGCTCAGCATTACTTAACACTAGGCAACTGAATATGCATGTAAAAGATAAATAAAACTAATGTAAACCACTAGGCAACTGAATATGTAAAACAGCTATAACAGATACAAGAAAATACATCAATATGGAGTTCTTAACCGGCATATATACACCGCGATACAGTTCCAGAAAACGTCTTAGAAATCAACTTTCGAGTGGCATTTTGGGTCGACTTCTAGTGTCAAAATGTTGACCCCAATATCACAAACGCTATCAACTTTTGCTCCCACCTTTATAATTTCCAAAACACCCACTTTCCCATGCATAATCGATGTCGAGGTAAAATTTAGATGACCCGTCGCGATATCACTATAAAAATTGGGATCGAGGGCCATTTTACCGCCAGTAATATTTGCATACGCTGTCATAGTAAAACTACCACGAGCGGGCACCTCTGAATGCTCCACGGGAACCTCAGCTATTAACAATCCGCGATAATAAACATATGCAATCGAGTCCTTGAACTTAAAACTCCCATAGTTTCGGTTATCAATAGTCAAGTTTAGAACTATAGTTGCATTTATGCTTACGTTCGGGTATAATTGAACATGCAGGTTTTCAAGATTTGTCGGGTGGGCTGTGATTTGTGGATCCTTCGGTTTAAAGACAGTAAAGTATAAGACTATCGACACAACGATGAAGATGAAAGTTACTGCTATCGTCACGCCACAACAAATCTTGAGACACTTTCGCGATCTTCCTTTTGGTGTTTCCATTTAGGGGATTTTTGAGGTATCAGTGTATTCGAATGGATGGTTTTTAATTGTGTGTATAGATAATTTGATATATAACATGTTTGTTTATATAGATGAAATCAAGGTTGAATGTTGTTTTGGTTGTCTAGTACATGAAGAGGCATAAATTTGTAAGATTGTAGATTACGTACATCTGACTTTGTTTGGTTGAACATATTTTTGTTTTTGAAAATATGTATGCTGGTACTTGCTAATATAGTGGTCATGGTATTTTCATAAATTATACAAGAGTTAAATGTCATTTTAGTCCCTGTGGTTTGGGTCATTTTGCCAGTTTAGTTCAAAGGTTTCATTTTTCGCTTTTGGGTCCAAAAAGGTTTCACCGTTGCCATTTTAGTCCACTAGGTTAACTTCATCCATTTTTTCTGTTAACGAGAAGGGCAATTCGATCATTTTATATGATTGGTAGTAATTGCTACTCTTGAAGATTTTAGAAGACGGTTAGAAATAACATGATGCATACTCCTTAGCCCTTATCACTCTTACATACCGTAAAATTTGATCGTCTCAAGGTTTTGTTTTTGGTTATCTGAGTGGAAACTTCCCAGGATGTCATCTATCATGTATTGCTCACACCATACACATAAAATTCTTTCATCCACATATGGAAAGAACAAAACGATTTAAATTTCAGCCAGTTGACGTAATTATAGAAAAGATGATCAAGTAAAGTTACTCTCCTGTTGTTTCAATGCTCCAATGTTGCAGATTTTCATAACCACAGGAAGATGGAATAGCCATAGGAGGACAAGATTATCTCAAGGGCAATTGAGTTGAGCTGAGCCGATCCGAGTTCAAACTTGCCTGGTAGACCTTAAACTATACTTGAACTCGATTAAACGTTTTAATGAACCTTAATAAAGCAAGCTTAAGCTTGACTCTATTGAGTGTAAGCCTTTTATTTTCACCTATGAGTCGAGTCACATGTCTGGTTTACTAGTACACTGGGTTCAAGGGTCGGGTTGGTCAAATTGTTTTGGTTATGCAACCGGAGGTACGAGGGGATATTTTTCACTCATAAAAGATGTAGAGGATGTGACATGACTAGCAGATTACTGTTGTAATTCCACACTTTGTGCTTGAAAATTTAAATTTGCTGCCTAATTCGGTTGGTCAAGGCAATGTAATTCAAAAGTCAAAAAATTGGATATAGTCAACTGAGACTAAAAGTCAATGCCATGTGGAAGTCAACAGCTGGATACAGTACACTGATATAAAAAGTCACATGTGTAACTCAACAATTGTGGTCTGACTAGTGAAGTCAAAATTCGAATGCACAAAAACTTATCGGAATCTGTTGATCGACAGCAGGAATTCTAATCAGAAGTTGGACGTCGGCCGATTAAAGTAAAAAGTAAAAAGCAGAAAGTCATTGGTCAAAAAGTCAACACCGACCTCAAGCAGAATATAAATGGGCAAAGCAACTTCCAGTACAATTAGCTGTAAACTTGTTACAAAGTTAATATACACGCGACTTTTTTAATTTATACTCTCACGCGTATCCATTCATTTGCAAATCACCAAACATAACAGAAGCCGCAGAATTCTCAGCGTCCTTAACCTTAGACCTCTCATTTCCTTTCGCAGAAAAAGTTGCATCAGGAAGCTCAACTTGAACGGACGATATGTATCTTCTATCATGCGATGGACCCAATTCTTTCTCAACTCTAAAATTAAAACTATAAGAGTCAGCTCGAAAGTTTTGCAATGTAAATTACAGTAATAATCAATATCAAGTAACGGAACCATACTTATAAGTCGGCTTTGGCCACTTTTGCTTGTTGCATATTTCATTCAGTTTCTGTTTGGCATTTTCAATCTCTGTTGCTTCATATTGTGGGCCCGTATCACTAGTTTTAGGTTTTGTTATTTTTAACAAAGCGGCCTCGGCGGCATGAAGCTTTGCATTCTCTTTGGTGTCGGAAGAGCGGGATGCGATAAGTGAACCATCCATATAGACACTTGCAATGGTTCTGTCACCTGCGAGTTTATATAGATTAGAACGACATTTAATCAAATCCAAAGTTGCATTTTGAAACACTCACCATTCCTCCGGTATTGTATATCAAGTTGTTTTCCGTCCTTTTGACACGCCTCATACAGTGCTGTAATAGGTTGTGGTTCAGCCAAAATGACATCTAGCATTACTAACGGTTCAAGTATGCGTCTAAAAATCTGAAAATTCAGGTTCACCTTGTTAGTTTCATTCAATATTAAATATAATTACAGAATCTTATCGAACGTGAACAAACCATCCATGTATCTTGCAAGTTAAATCCACAATCAATGTATACAGCTGCAGCGACAGATTCAACGATATCCGCAAGTACTTTTGGAGCTTTCATCTGCCCACCATACACAACCATATCTTCTTCATCGACTTCAATCAAAAATTCAGAAACCTGACAAAATCAAACACAAAAAAAATCCTCAATTTTAATATCAGTCAAAACAATACAAATACTATGCAGATATCAAAATTTCCTAAGCCTATTAGTAAAAAATTCAAACACCAAAATTCTCTAACTTCAACATCGAATCGATACAAATACTATGCGGATATCAAAAATTCCAAAACCTAACAGAAACAAACACTAAAATTCTCCAACTTCAATATCAAATCGATACTAATAATATGCAGATATCAACAATTCCCAAACCTAACAAAATCAAACACCAAAATTGCCCAACTTCAATATCGAATCCATACAAATAACATGCAGTTATAAAAAAAATCCTAAACCCAACAAAATCAAACGTAAAAAAGCCCCAATTTCAATATCAGTCAAAACGATACAAATAACATGCAGATATCAAATAAATCCAAAACCTAACAAAATCAAACACCAAAAATCCCCAACTTCAACATCAAAATCAATACAAATAACATGCAAATATCAAAAACTCTACAAATTCAAAACAAACAACATACAAATAACCAATGTACTACCTTATCATTAAGCACAGTAGCTTTATTATGCCTCACATACTTATGCAGCCCATGATTAACCGCAACCCTAGCAAGCTTCTCATTACTTACATTCGCAGCCCGAAGCCGCGAGAGTATACCCGCATCAACCTCCGGATATTTCAAGAAGAAATAGTTCGAAATCGCGAGTGCGATAACCGAATCACCCAAAAACTCCAGCCGCTGATACGACAAACCATCAGTGCAAGAAGAATGCGTTAACGCTTCTTCTAACAGCCTCTTGTCCTTGAAACTGTACAATAATATAGACTCAACGGCTGCTATCGAGTCTTCTATGGTTATTGATTGTTGAAGCGGTTGTGTGGAGGGTTGGAGACACAGATCCGTGCCGTATGTGTGGATGATTTTTTCTTGTGGACGGGTTTTTCGCTTGGTCGATCTGTGATTCGTGGGTTTTTTGTTGTCGTTGTTAAACCCTCGTTTCTTCATCTTAATCTTCAAGAACAATGATGAACAGATGTTTTTTTGGGCAGAAGTTGGTATATGTGTATCGTACTCGTTTAAATAGGGTATGTTAATTGCAATGTTTTCAGACCCAGGACCCAGATGTTCGGTAAAAGGTCAGACCGTTGAAGGTTTTTTTTTTTTTTTTTTTTTCGAGTAAACCCCTAAAATACACCATACACTTCGATTAACCAGATCAACCTTCAATCGGCACAAAGTTGCCAACAACTTCTAAGCCTTGGATTGCGAATCAGATTTCGTGAGACAATAACATCTAGAACAATAGAAGATAAAGAGGTAGAAAAGATTTGGTAGGTAGTGATGGAGCACTTGGCAGTTGGGATGAGAGCAGGTTTCAAAATGTAGAAGACAAAAGTGCAGAACAAATGACGTTTCTATGTGAAAGAAACAAAACTTTATGTAACCCTAAAGTTAGAGGGAGGGAGTGATTAAACACTTTCAATTGGTAAACTTTTAAATCGACCAATCAAACAGTGTCACGTCATTTTACGTATTATGTTTACCTATTGCTTAAAAACTTTGACGATGGTTTGACACTTTGAAATATGTAAACTATTTAAAATAAAAAAAGGAAAATGTGTGATTGGTTGAGAAGGTATGGACCCCATCACACACACCCCCTTTCTCTCCCCTTCCCCCTCTCCCCGATTCGGCGAGCTTTCACCGATTTCTCCCCCAAAATCGGTAATGATGAACGGTAAACAAACTAGGCGGTGGTCATCGATCGGTGCCGACCCACCTTTACCGCTCCACACCGTACCCCTCTATAATATATAATGGGCTTGGAGACAAAGAATTAAAAGGCTAATAAAACGGGCTGTATAGTGGCCCACTGATATCATGTAATATAAATAATTATAAATAAGATGTTAAAATATCTGGTTCGACCGGTTCAACCAGTGAACCGCTAAGACGCTTGGTCCGGTTATAAAAACATTGGTTAATTGTATCTAGGTTAATGCCATTTTAGTCCCTGGTTTGGGTCATTTTGCTATTTGGTCCAAAGGTTTGAAAGTTGACACTTTAGTCCAAGTAGTTTCAAACGTTGCCATTTTAGTCCACTGCTTAACTAAATCCATTTTTTCTGTTAACTAGAAGGGCAATTCGGTCATTTTTTATGTAAATCTGCTAACTAGAATGACAATTCGGCCATATAAAATGACCGAATTGCCCTTCTCGTTAACAAAAAAATTGGATGAAGTTAACCTAGTGGACTAAAATGGCAACGTTTAAAACTATTTGGACTAAAATAGCAACGTTTCAAACCTTTGAACTAAACTAGCAAAATGACTCAAATCGCGGAGACTAAAATGGCATTTAACTCTTGTATCTAAAAATAAAGAGTCAAAATCGTCCCTAAGGTTTGAGTATATTTGTCAGTTTCATTCAAAACAATTTTTTTTGTACCATATTGTCTTTCATTTTTAGGATTTTTTGATGTTTTCATCCAGATGTCAAATTTACATTATTTTTTCTGTGAGACATTTGGATGAAAATGACAAAAAATCCCAACTCGCAGGGACGATTTTGGCAAAAAAAAAAAATGTTAAATGTTTGGATGAAATAGCAAAAAATCCTAAAAGTAAAGGATAACATGGTGCAAAAAAGTTGTTTTCGATGAAACTGACAAACATGATTTTGACATTTTACTCTATTAAACAGTAACATATTCAATTCAATTATTTTACGTTATAGAAATTAAAATTAAAACCTAAAATTATGAGGTTTAAAACGTAAAATAATTGAATATGTTACTATTTTCATTTTTCATAACATAATAAAAATATTAAGTTAGTTGAAAAGAAAAGGTTCAAAATGGAAAAGAAATATGGGTTTGATCCAAATAATTGAGTAACCTGAAATTTGATTCCTTGCATGATTTTGAAAAGAGTATCAAATTTTCACAAAGTTTATCATGGATTAAATCAGGCAGGAATGGATTTTTCTTGGCTACTTCGAATTAAGTTGATGTTGATGGTTTCTTTGATTTGTCTGGACAGGTAATTTTTTAAAGAAAGTTTTCGTTTGATGACAACTAGTATTATACCCCGCACGCGTTGCGGCACGTTAAACCGAATTATTCAATAAACTTGTTGCAATAGAACATATCAACTTTTAGCATCCCAAATAATGTCTTTAAATTAAGAATACACTTAAAGTCATTATATTCATCAATTTACAGCAGACCACATATGAACACGATCTGTAAAAACAAAGGACCAACATGAACCCAAAGTTGGCCGTTAACGAAAACCTACCAAACAACAAATCTTAAAACAAACATCACCACTTGACTGACTAAACACCCAAATATCCTTGAGTAGAGGTGTCTAAGGTTTTGTGACAAATTTTCATCATTCTAAACAAAATCAAATAGTTGAAAGAGTAAATTACAAGTTTTGTCCTTTATGTATGTCCCAAATTGCAGGCGCTGTCCTTTAAACCAAAACTTGACAGGCGGTGTCCTTTGTGTTTTCAAAATCTTGCACGTTTTGTCCTTTAGGCCAAACTCAGTTAGATTTTTTAGTTAAATCTGGTCATGTGCATTGCACATGAGGACATTTTTGTCGTTTCACATATCAAGGGGCTATTTTGTAAAAAAAAATTATTCAGGGACTAAATTGTACAAAACTTAAAAATAAAAAATATATAAACTTCCTTTTTCTCATTCAGATCTCAAACTTCTCTCTCCTCTCACTCTCTTCTCTCTCTCTAACAACAGTGGTGGAGGTGCTTTGTGGTGGTAGTTATGGCGGGTGGTTGTGGCAGGTGGTTATGGCGGGTGGTTGTGGTGGGTTTAGTTGTAGGTGGGTGGTGGGTGGCTGTGGTGCTAGGGGCGACGGTGGAGGTGGTGTTAAGGCCGGTTGCAGGTGGGTGGATGGCGAGTGACTGGCTGTGGCGTTATGGGCGGCGGTGGAGGTGGTGTTAAGGTCGGTTGCAGATGGGTGGTCAATGGGTGGCAGGTGGGTGGTAGGAGATTCGGTGGTGAAGGGGTGGTTTGTGGTGGTGGGGTAGGTTCGGCGGTGGAGGTGATGTTATAGGCGATTGCAGGTGGTGGTGGTCGGAGAATCGATGCCGGAATTGTTTTTTTAGGGTTTTTAATATTTTTGTTTTTGGGGATTTTTGGGGGTTTTTGATTTGTTTGATTTTGGGGATTTTTGGGGGTTTTTGATTTTTGGTCAGTGGGTGGCAGGTGGGTGGTAGGAGATTCGGTGGTGAAGGGGTGATTTGTTTTTGATTGCAGGTGGTGGTGGTCGGAGAATCGTATCACCATCTCCGTCGCAAAAATGGACGCAAATTCAGCCGAATTAGAAGCAATCCTGAAGCAAATCGAGCTTGCAATGTAACACCCCAAAAATGAGTTTTGTAATTTAAACCCGGTTAATGTAATGGAACGGGTAAAAATACCGTTAGGGGTAAAAGTGAACCCGTAAATGAATATTAACTAGGAATATTAACCTAGTTGAATATTAGTATCGTAGGTATTAAACGAAGGGTTGTAGCCTTATTTAATTAAAACGAAACATGAGGGACCAAAGTGAACAACTTGGAAGTTGTTTTATTAAAACAAAACAACACACACGCATACACACACATCGTGTGTGTGTTCATCCACGAGCAGGGAAGGCTCCCTTGGAGCCAAAACCCTAAACTTCACAACTTCTCTAAATTGAAAGGCTAAACGAAGCCCAAATTCACAACCGAACATGAATTAACGATCACCTCCACAAGGGGATCGTAAGGTATGTCTCAAAACTTAGATTTGATGATCTTGTTTGAAGTGGGTTATGATCAATCCATGAATTTGTATGCAATTAAGCTTGTAGAGGTGTTAGAAACACCAAATAGAACTTGTGTTATGAATAATTTCAAGTAATTGGGTGATTTAGAATGAAACCCATTGCATGAGTGTGAAGATGATGATCATGATGAACTATTGTTAGATGAATTGAAAGAAATATGGTGTTGATATGTTTGATGATTATGTGTTAATGATACTTGTTGATTAGTAAGAAGATTTGATGAAATATGAATGAACTAGGAAGATTATGCTTAAACTAGTTGTACATGGTGCTTAGGAAGTAGTACGCACACCAAGTGTTTGATGAAATGTCTAAATGACAATAATATGTGAAATTGTATGCAATTAATGGGTAAACATGTATAGAAGGTGATATTAATGAAATTAATAGTAAACTAACATGAGGAATGTAATTTAGATATAGTTCATGTGAAGATTATGCTAGGTTGATGTTGAGTATGCTTTATGCTTGTTTGAATTGACTAATGAAATTCATACGTGAGATATGAAATTGATATGATCATTCATACGCACAATCATATATGCTAACAAGAATGTGAATGTAATGACATGTACGGATAGGAGTCATGTCAACGCGGACACAAGCATGGAAGGGCCACGGGCCAAGAAGTCTCAAGTAAGCAAATGCAATTACGGACGCACAAGGTAAGTGAATCCCGGACTTACACTTTAGATGTAAAATGCATTATAGTATAATGGTTATCGTGAATCATGTGATAAATTATGAAACAATGGAGGTAATAAGTTAAGTTTACGGTAAATAAGTCGAAAGTGGTTAGAAATAGTTCTATTAAATATATGTAAGAAAGAAGCTTACACAATGGTATTATGCATAAGGGTGAAATAAGTAGTTATAAGAGTAGATATGGGTTAGTTGAAAGTAAGTAAGTGAGACTTGTTATGTGTATACATGGTTATGTTTGTATGAATGAAATCTAATGATGCTAACCGTTTCCCTATTTAGAATGAAATGGGAATGCAGGTATACTAGTGATGGAAGTTGAAGGTAGACACCGAATATCAATGCGGGTGGTTCGAATGGATGGATGAATGGACTATCATAATGCGAAAGCATGATATATTGACGTCTAATTATGAAATGTTTAGATTTTATATATTATGTCACCGGTTGCTAATGATGAGATTAAATGTGGTGATTGCAGGTTGTTCAGGATTTTGGATGTCTCACCAAGAATTGTACGCGGTTGAAGATCGAGTCAAGACATGGATTGTACATGGATGCGTATGTGGTCACTTAATTCGATATATGTATGATAGTTGTCAATCAAATTTTAAAAAGGAATTAATGTATTTAAGCGAAAGAAAGAATGTCAATAAAGAAATTTTAATTATGTGTTTTCCGCTGCGAATTTTGAGTTTCAACATGTTAGGGCGTTACAAGTTGGTATCAGAGCCTAGGTTTGAGCGAAATCAAGTACGAATGAGTGAGTACTTGAACTCAAACCTGTGTGCTCTTGAGATTAATGACCCGTACAATCCAAGACTCGATCAAGACCGAAAGGTAAGATTTAATATAAGTAAGTATGCGAGAGGTTACTAATAATAAGGAATTTTGAAAGGTGAGCTTGATGGATAATGAGGATGTTCCGCAGTCGCGAGCTAGTACGAAAGCTAAGGCGGGTGATATGTCAGGAAAATGAACCCCAGGTGCGTAAATTCAGCGTGTGGGCGTATGACGTGGTAGGATTAAGCAAGCGAAGGAAAATCATAAATTAAATATAATAGTGACATAGTAATGAAGTTTTGAAAATGATACACGTGCCGAAACTTAGTTCTTCGAACATAAGGTGTCGATTACACGAAGACACGAAACTAGTATGTGGATTGTGTACCTGGCCAGTACACAATAAACATATGACGTTCGTGAGACCATGATAATTGATACAGTTATGTCCGTTAGAATTAAGTAGTAGGTGGACGTGAGGGTGAAGAGAAATGCAAGACTCTCAAGAATGAGAGTATAAATGCTATGCTAGAATCCGCGAGACGGATATGAATGCTATGTTAGGATCCGCGAGACGGATTCGAAACATGAATGCTATGTTAGAATCCGCAAGACGGATTCGAAACATGAATGCTATGCTAGAATCCGCGAGACGGATATGAATGCTATGTTAGGATCCGCGAGACGGATTCGAAACATGAATGCTATGTTAGAATCCGCAAGACGGATTCGAAACATGAATGCTATGCTAGAATCCGCGAGACGGATATGAATGCTATGCTAGAATCCGCGAGACGGATATGAATGCTATGTTAGAATCCGCGAGACGGATTCAAAACATGAATGCTATGTTAGAATCCGCGAGACGGATTCGAAACATGAATGCTATGTTAGAATCCGCGAGACGGATTCGAAACATGAATGCTATGTTAGGATCCGCGAGACGGATTCGAAACACGAAATAAGTTAAAGTATAAATGATATGTTTGAAACCGCTAGATGGACTCAAACTTATGAAGAAGGAAGAAAAGAAGAATGAAAGGCTTGAGACGTAAACAGTAAACGAATCAAGTACACGGAAAGGCGTAGTTGGACGGAAGGTAAGTAAAGCTTACGACATTTAAATTAGTACAACTACCTATGTATTCGACTAAGAAATAAGAGATGTTACTATTCGAAAAGAGATTTCAAAATAAGATGTTCCGACACGAATCGATACTGGACGGAACAAGTTAAAACCGGCAGTAAACCATATTTAATGGTAAAAAGGGTAAAATGGTAATTTGGTCATGGAATGATGAAAGTATAATGAGTTTTGAAAGATTTTATTACGATGTATGCCATGATAAGTAATAAGGGTAAAACGGTAATTTAGTTACATGGATGAATGAAAATAAAGTTTAAAGAATACCCTATGGCGTAAGCGATGATAGGTTAAATGTATGGAAGGAAGGTTTAAAGATTATGACCATATGGTGAAAATTCGTAATGAGTCAAATGAGCGAAGTGGTAAATTGATACCATTTTATTTTAAATGTAAGAAGTTTGGGGCGTTTAGACCAAATGGGTCAATTAATGAAGATAGAATCATTTGACGATGATGACTAATGAATGTTTGTTGAGTTTTATGCTCACAGGATGGATAGCGTATGGAAAATTCGTTGCTATTAATTAGCAACTTCCTTAATGAAGTATCAAACGGGTCACAGCTTGATCCAAACCAGGTATGTAAGAATAAGATTGTAGTTAAAAAGTTTGACTTCTGGTCAATTATGTATTAAGGTCCCGTGTCTTAAGAAATCGGAGCATTTGTTGACCAAAACGCCCTCAAATGACAAAGGGGGTAAACAGCCCTTATGGGCTATTTGGGAACAAGTATTATGACCGAGTAATTCATTTGAAAAGGGTAGAGGTTAAAGGTATAAGCTTTTGAGGTTTTGCCGTAATAGGAGGATCCGAGGGGTAAAACTCGGATTATATAGATCACCACGTTAGATCCACCTCAAATGTAGTTGTGGTGGGAAAACAATTGATAAGAAATGTGAAAATATGAAGCCAGAAGTGAATGAAAGTGATCCGTGCTTAAAATAGACTTAAATACCCTTAACGGGTCAAAATAAGCATATGAGCGAAAATAGGTTTAAGAGCGTATATAAACCCTTTATATGAACCTAGTATGATAGACAACCTTGAAATTATGGAGTTCATGAGAAATGGGGATCAAACAAACGTGTTTGTTTGATAAATGCATGAACGGGTCGAATAATTCTTAAATGAATATTAAGCCGAAAGCTTGTAAGTTAAGAATTTTTCTTAATCCGGAGGTGGGATTTTAAGTTCGTAGGATAGAATTTGAATTTACAAGCATGTAGGAAGAAACGGGAGGTTAAACGGGTAAACGGTTCAAAAGTTATGCGCGTTTTAGTGCGTACGAACGACGGAACGGAGCTGCAGAAAAATGGGTTTTCTGCAGGGCGTCGCCGACGGGTTCCCACCCCGTCGCCGACGGGCTCTCAAAATTGCAAAAGTGGCCGACGGCCTAACTTACTGGATACGGGTTATTGTGGGCGACGGGCATTTTGAGAAGCCGTCGCCGACGGGTGCCCACCCCGTCGCCGACGGGCTGTCTAGCCCACTTCCCCGTTTTGCTTAGCTTCGCATTTCCGGTTGACCGTCACGCGTTCCGTTGCCCCGTTAAGCTTCCGACTGGGCCGAAATTAAGTTTCTGAGGCGTTTTTGATAAAGGACTATTGTCCAAAATAAAATTTTTCCAAGCTGACCTGGCAGCTCGACCCCAGCCAGGGGCTCTGCCCCTTGGACCCCGCCAGGGGCTGCCGCCCCTTGGACCCCGCCAGGGGCTGCCGCCCCTTGGACCCCGCCAGGGGCTGCCGCCCCTTGGACCCCGCTTCTCTCGGGGGCGCTGCCCCCGAACCCCCGTAGTATAGAAAGGTATGCACTTATGATGTTACGTAGGAATATATGCAAGTATGAAGTAAGGTATGAAAGTTATGTACGTATGAAGATGCGCATGTAAGTAAGTACGAATGTATGTATGAGTGTATGTGTATATGTAGAGATGTAGTAATGTATGCACGTATGTGGAGATGTATGTAAGTAGGCGTGAATGTATGTATGTATGTATGCACGTATGAAAGCATGTACCTATGTACGATTTAGATACGTTTGAGTATTAATGTTATTAATCGTGTTTCCGTTGAGAAAACAATGTAATGCATGTATGAGAATATTGGATGCATGAGGAAATGAAGTTGATCTCCAAAAGGGTAAAGTTACGTTATGTTACGAATTGAACCAATTATGGACCTTGTAAGGGTTTTATGAGTATGAATATTTTACTATTTTAAAGTGTTGAAGTATTATTAACATAGTATGAAAGTTTATGGGCATTACTATATAAAATGCGAAGGACCTTATAAATTTCAATTATGTAAACTTAGGTTTTACAAATTATGTTATTTGACCCATGTACCGTACAATGCTAAGACAAATTGGGAATTTATGAAGGTATGAAGGGTATGTATGAATGTACGCATGCACGTAGAAGTGTAGGATTGTATGTGATTATGTATATACATGTATGAATGTATTAAGGTATGAAGGTATCTATGAATGTATGCATGTATGTAGAGATGTAGGAATGTATGTATGTATACAAGTAGGAGTGTATGAAGGTATGAAGATACGTATGAACGTACGTATGTATGTAGAGAGATAGGGATGGTATGAATATATGTAATAAATGTATGAAGGTACGTATAAGTGTGTGCTTTATATAACGATAAGTAACTATGTAAACATGTACGTATAGATGGTTATTGCTGCAAGTATGTTTTCGGGTGTATGTAATTAGATATGTGAGTGTACATATATGAACGTATGTATGTATGTGTTTAAGGGGATTGAAGTGGGTGAAATAAGTAGTTATAAGAGTAGATATGGGTTAGTTGAAAGTAAGTAAGTGAGACTTGTTATGTGTATACATGGTTATGTTTGTATGAATGAAATCTAATGATGCTAACCGTTTCCCTATTTAGAATGAAATGGGAATGCAGGTATACTAGTGATGGAAGTTGAAGGTAGACACCGAATATCAATGCGGGTGGTTCGAATGGATGGATGAATGGACTATCATAATGCGAAAGCATGATATATTGACGTCTAATTATGAAATGTTTAGATTTTATATATTATGTCACCGGTTGCTAATGATGAGATTAAATGTGGTGATTGCAGGTTGTTCAGGATTTTGGATGTCTCACCAAGAATTGTACGCGGTTGAAGATCGAGTCAAGACATGGATTGTACATGGATGCGTATGTGGTCACTTAATTCGATATATGTATGATAGTTGTCAATCAAATTTTAAAAAGGAATTAATGTATTTAAGCGAAAGAAAGAATGTCAATAAAGAAATTTGGCTTAAGTATTATGTGCATGGCTTGTTTGACTTATGTGATAATTGCATGACTTACTTTGGCTTATATATATACACACACTAGGTTATCACCCGGGTGGCAACCCGGGCATGAAAATTGAAATTACATTACTTATAAGTGTATCAATAAAAGTAATGCAAATAAAGTGTTATTAGGTATGAAGTTTTCTTTATAAGCCATGTATAAAAACATCAAGAAGAAAAAGACAAATAATTTTACATTTACAATTTACTAAAAGTAACATGAGATTAGTCCACTGTTTACTATCGATCTTCGCAATGGCCGTATTTGAAGCTGTAATAAAATTTAAAAATGACTTTAATAATATAATAATCATATAAACAAAAAATGATATTAGCAGCCAGCTTACAACCAAGAAAAACAATGAGAAATTCTCTGAAAGATATTATTATGGAGCTCTCGGGTTCATAAAGTAAATAAAATAACCAACTTACTATTGATATAAACAAAGCACATGCTATGTATATAAGTAAAACGAAAACATAAATAAATGGTAAAATGAAGTTTTTGTTGATTCGCATAAGAAATACAAATAACATGAAAATTAACAAATGTCAACACAGCTTGTTGATTCACATTAACAAACACGAATGAAATACACTTCTTAAATCGCTTGGGCTTTTTCACATTCCTTCTAAGTCTTGGCTTATAGCTTGATCCATGTTGTTCACATGTTGCATCTCTTGCGCCTCATGGGCTAGGTATATTTGTATCAACATCGTTGACCTCTACCGTAAAGTGGTTAGACTCGCCCCCTTGCTCGTTGTTAACAACCACCGAATGTAACATGTCAAAAGTAAATAATAATAGGAAAAATAAATTAAAAAAAAAAACCAACTTACCTTGGTTCTCTACAGTAGTGCACAACAAGAATATATAACAAATATAATTAGATTAATAATAAGTCTCACCTGAGTTTAATCATATAAAAAAAACAATTTATCTTTGACTTTTGACCCAAAAGTCAACTTATAACCAATTTCGTCAACAAACACAATTAACAAATTAAAAGATCAGACCCCATATCATACTTATGCACATTCACAACATGAATCAAGAATCATGAACAATTTTAACTATAATCAAGTAAATTAACAATAAAACCACATTCAATATTTACACTTGGGATTAGCAAACAAATTCAAATGACTTCCAACTCAAAGCTTAAATGGATTGCGAAAACAGAATAAATTAACAATGAAATAAAAATTCATCTATAATATATTTATGCATAATTCAGTCCATGATTCTCTGTTTCAAGGTTGGCAAAACATGATCCTATCATTAACTAAAGTTTTTGTGTGTGATGAACACCATGGTGAGTGAAATTAAGCTTTCAACAACCGCATGGTTTTGGCAAACTATCGTCAACAATTGAGTGCTTAGTGACATTTTGTTTACTCATGTGGCCTCTTTGGTTCTAAGGGCATACTTTTACAACACTCAACTTATATAGATATAGATATAGTACCGTATTTATAATTGTATCCGGAAGGATAAAAGTTCAGTTACTTTTTTCTACCACATCCTACCCGAACCTTATAATAGATGGAGATTATGACATAATTACTAACAGTAGGATTATTATACCTTATGGATAAATAGCAATTTCATATAATAATCAACCAAAGCATCAAAGCTCTTTGAAACTGGATATTATTAAGAGACATGGATTAATCACAAAAGCTATCAAAAACCCAAATTATGAAAAACAGAATTATACTTTAGAATAATATATACCTTGGACATGTGAATCCATCTCCACAAGTCCATCCCATTGTACAAAAGTTACTGCAAGAATGCATCACAATATTTTCTCTCCTGTTTTTACTCGTAGCGTTTGAGTTCCCATTTTCACTGTAGTCACTTGCTTGATTCCTTGATTTGACCGAATCCGACTGTAGAGATTCATTCTCTTCCAACTCTCTGAAACTCAAATATTAGATTAATCAACTTTAAACTCTTGAAAGTTATAACAAACACTCCAATGTTAGATTAATCAACTAAATTTCTTATACCTCGATTTGTCGGTTCATTGCATCTTTTGAATAAAAACCTGTCACATGACATATAAACTATTAGCAAAAACTAAAAACATATCACATTTACTTTCTTTTTTTATAAATATAAACTGAGATTATACTCTAAAATCTAATATCATCCGTAGAATTGGTTTTGCTATTCAAAGGAGGTTGCCGCGCAACTTGTTGCACGTTTACCTGCCACTCTATTGTAAATTTTTCTAATTAAATATATAGATCTTACATGTAGAATTGCACCAGTGCTTTCGGCTGTGAGGGGTAGATAAAGCTGAAATGGTTCAGTTGTCGGGGAGTACTCGGAGCCAAGACGGGAACTTTGTCGTAATACTTCAATGGCTTCTGCACACTTTTGCCAACAGCCTTCAATCCAGAAAAATGTATAACAGCATCAAACCTGCGTACCAATCAAATTTAATATGGATTCCCACTTGTTTATATGCGTTATAATTACCCTATTGCCAAAAGATACACCAAGAATATTAGCAATGAGTAAGTTTACTTTGTGGAGGCAAAAAGCTTTTTTAATTTAGGCTTGTCCCTGATGTCGATATGCAGAGAATCAAAACAAAATATAAACACAAGTGTTAACTCGTAAAATTATAGATTAATTCAATATAGTGCAAAAATGAATGATTTTAGACAAGATATGTCAACTCAAGTTCCACATTTCATTTTGCAATTGTATCTAAAATTTCCACAATTTATCAAAAATCATTCATTTTTGCACTTTTGAGACAAAAGAAAGGTTGGTTGAAACAGTTAATCATTCTAGTATGATAAACAGATCAATAATAATATTAGAAAAAAAAATAAAAAAGCATTTTAGTTTTTTCATATTTTTGTATAAACATGCCTCCAACAAAACTGCAACTCCTACCAACCAAAAAGCATAACACCAATCAACTTTCCAAATTCAAGCAACAGGTCCACATCAATTTACATGATAATTAAGGCATAATTCAGCTAAATTTCTAGAAACCCAATTTTAAATAAATCAACTTACAAAAATAAAAATAAAATAAAAACCCAAAAACAAAATTCAACAACTTTAACAAACAAAACCCCCAATTTCCTAAATTATAAAAATTAAAAAATAATAGTAAAGTGAAGAAGATTAACCTTATGAAAAATTAGGTTAAGAGCATGATGACCAGCGAGTTGTTTAACTCGATTGATAGCAACTTGAGAAGAATTATCAAGATTATCAATCACCACCGTCTTGTAACCGCTTAACAGCAGTTGCAAGACGGTGTGACTGCCAATATAACCGGCACCACCGGTGACCAAAACGCAATGCGGTGGCGCCATTGTAATAATCAACAAATGGGTATACCATATAAAAATGTGTTGAAATTACCAAATAGTATATGTATGGTGAATCCGATCAGGAACTTTGTCATCACAAAGCTTGTTTCCATGCATGAAATAAAGCCAAATGCAAGCCTAAATTTAAAAAAAAAGAACCTTAAGAAACCGACAAAAAGTCAGACTACAAACGAAATTGAAGACGAAATACATACCTTCTCTAATAACAAAATCGATGGTTAATTTTATGACTAAATTTTCACAGACTTAACTTGGACTGCACCTGAAGACAATAAAAAAAATAAACAATTTGAGCAAGAGACGGATTAGAAGAACACAAACGGTTTGATACATTGGGAAAAAAACAAATCTTCAAAAATAAAATGCGCCGCTGCCACTGCTGTTAGGGTTCACAGCGAAACTCTAATCGCGCCGCCGGAGTGCCTCTTGCCGTTGTTGTCTTCAGCCTCAGGAATCATCCGAGCCGTCGTCCGACGATCCAAAAGAAATGGTCTGCAAAGAAGAGAGAAGCGGATGAACATATGAAATCATATGAATTTCAAGTAAAATTCTCTACAAATTGTGGATTAAAAAAAATATACCACGATCCATATGAAATTGATGCAGATGAAATCAATATATGAAATTGCCCAGCTTGAAATCTTCAAAGTCATAAGCGACTGAGATTTAGGGTTTGAGATTGTAATAGATTGGATGTAACAAATAATCAGTTGCTTGGAATGGAGATGGAGGCTCTCTAGGGTTTTGGAAAAGAAACACAGATGTATGTCGTACAAAATAAAGTCGGGTCATAATAATAGGAAACGGATCCCGCTGTAGCCCATATACAAAAATCTTTGACCCAAAGTTTTGGAGCCAAAAAGCAAAATTGAGTGCCCTCATAGCTTGACACATCATCAAATTTGATCATGTTTATTATATATAATAGATATATATAGGGTCATGATTTAGAGAAAACGGTGGAAAGTGTAAGAACGGTGAGAACGCTTATGGATCGTCCGATCAAAACAATCTATGGACTAGATTGGCGCGATGGCGTTTTCGTAAATAACACGAATTCTATTGAGTGGATGAGCTTCATTAAGGGTAAAAAGGGTCTTTACACTTCTATACCAAAACGCCAAACTAATGAATAAAACGCCATTACTGGCCAAAACGCATCCCTATATAAACAAAACATTCTCATACATAAAAACACACCCCCCGAACCTGAAAAGCCATATTTTCTACTATATACCATTCATCTTACAAACGCCAAAATCCCCAAAACATCAAACATACCTACTCAAAAACGCCATATTTTACTATATACCAATCATCTTAAAAAACGGCAAAACACTCAAACATCAAAGATTCCAAAAAACGGACGTTTCTTTCAGATACACTATTTCCTCAGTAAAACGCCAAAAAATGGCAAAAATCGTTTATTGTATATTCAATATTGTTCTACGCGAAGTTTCAGAGAATGCATTCTTCTCTGAGGTGCTGTGACTCAAATAACATTTTGCTGCATGAGATGGACAAATCTTCAAGAAAAAGATACTGGTGTCAGACTTATGTCATTTTTTGTGTTTTGTTATTGATGAATATTATAATGGCATGAATAGACGAATGACACTGATGAGTGGTTTTAAGATACATATTCAAACAAAAAACTCATGTCATTTTGTCTTTCCAAACGGCCACAAAAACACAAGCATGACAAAGCCAAACCACCAGTGAACATGTTTCAAAGAAGAAAGAGACTGATAACAGTGAAGATTTGGAAGATGAATTGTTTCTATTTTTAGTTTTTTAATTTTCCTTTTCTGTTGTTTGTTATGTATTTTTCGACTAAGAATAAAAAAATACATTATATTAATAAAGAGCCAAAAAGTCATAATGATTGTGAAACGCCATAATGCAGTAAAACGCCAAAAACTCCCAAACTATAATAAAAGTAATTTGAAGAAGTATTATTAAAAGCTAAAAATGGAAAAAAAGGCCAAAAACTACTTAAAGCCATTAAAAAATGCCAAACTTGGAAGATGGAACGTCTATGACCCTAAAAACTCATAAAAATCTGAACAAAAACAGTAAAAAATACACACAGTAACTGAAAAGACGACTACTTTATTAATATCATTTATTATAAATAAAATCCCGCCTAAACTACGCGCCAAAAACATCCTATAAGAGAGACGTCTCTGCACAATCAACTGGTCACACACCAAAAACAAACGCCATCTTTCCAAGAAACCATTCACTTTAAAACACCAAGAAATAGTTAAAAAAGCCACAGATGCGAAACCTCGTTTCTTCTATATTGAGTATTGTTCTGAATGAAGTTTCATTGAATGGATTCTACTCTGGGGTGGGTTTCTCTATAAGCTTTTGCTGAATGAGATAGACAAATATTCATGAAAAAGAGACTGATGACACTAATATGTCATCATGTCACTTTGTTCTTTATGAATATATTGATTGCATGAAGGGATCAATACATTCGAGCAGGCGTTGATCTTCAACATGTCACCAAACAAGTATCTATCAAACCACAATAAAGGATGCCCAAAAAATAAGCATCTTCTAAAGACGGGAATTAAGTAGGAAAATAAGGATCTACATAAGGTATTCAAAACGCCAAAAAGGTTAAAGTAGAAGAGGCTGATGACGGTGAAGATTTGGATGAGAAATTAGATTATAATTTTTATTTTTTTTCATTTTTTATTGTTTGTTATCTAACTCTCTGTTTTTATTATATAATTCTCTACTAACAAAAAAAAATTGTGTATAAAACGCCAAAAACTACAAACACCAAAACGCCTAATAGTGTGAAAACTGTGAGAACGGATGCTAGCAAAGCACATTGTTGCTATATAAAACGCCAAACAAAGTATTACTAGAAAAAGCAACACTAATTCACAGATGAAATTGGACGAAACAGTAATTGCAAAACAGTAAAATGAAGAGACGATAACATTATTGCCAAACATTTATTATATTAAAAGCCACTACATGGAAAATTGAACTTTATCTTTTCAAAACGCCATAATTGCCTGTCACATTATAGGCCTGCATCCTACTTAGTTAAAACGCCAAAATGTTTACTATGATCCTGATCTAAAAACAATAAAAACGCCGCATATTTGTTAAACGCCAAAAAATGGAAAGGTGATGTGATACGTGTTTAAAAAAGAATATGAAAGGATAAAAAAGCCCCTCCGCCCTTCTCTATGTCGCGTGACACGTGTTGGGCCAGGATGCGTTCTTACCGTTCTCACACTTTTGGGCTTTTTCTCCTGATCTCGTTCCTATATATATAGGGGAAGGATGTATAGAAAACTTATTTGTGCTAAGAAAACCTAAGAAACCCAATCTATAACCATTGATCAAGATCATCCAGTGGCTCATAAATTTTGAGGCCTTTTTGAATTACATTAAATAGAATGATGAGGTCAACAAGAGTACTTGAAGGGTACATTATATATATTATATTAATAGTGATTTTACATGCATGAAGGAGGCGCGCGCATATCTATAAGAAGCAATCAAATACCCCAACCTCATTTCAAACATTTCAAAAGACTTAAACAAAATTCATCTCTTTCTCTCTCAAACAATCGATCTTTCCAACACCCACCGGAGAAGAAAAGGGGCACCAGAGAAGATAATCTCACCGGAGAAGAAAGTCTCGCCGGAGAAGAAGAAAAAGGTGAGACGGTGAATCGCGAAACAAGATAAAAACAAGGTGCGACGGTGAATCGAAATCCCTAGATATGAGAGCAATATTTCAGTTGTTATCACCCGGTAAAAGTCGGCGGAAATGGAAGAAAGCAAGAACCAAGTGCAGAAGCAAGTAAGTTTCATTTGATTTTTTATCAGTAGGTGATTTGATCGGTGATGATTTTTGTTTTTTTCCGATCGGTAGGTGTTTTGATCCGATAAATGTTGGGTTTTTTGTTTTTTTTTTCCGGTCGGTAGGTGTTTTGGTCCGATCGGTGTGTGATTTGATCGGTGGTGATTTTTGTTTTGAATGAGACTAGAAAGTGTTAATGTTGGTTTTTTTTGTTTTTTTTCCAATCGGTAGGTGTTTTGGTCAGATCGGTGGGTGTTTTGGTCCGATCGGTGGATGTTTTGATCGGTGGTGATTTTTGTTTTGAATGAGACTAGGAAGTGTTAGTTGTTTTAAGTAAAAACTGTCTCGGGATTTTTTTTGGATTGCCAACGGCACGTTAAAACTATTGTTTTTGGGCTTTTGTTTTGGGATTGATTTGTAACAATAATTTGGTGGTTTGGCCGTGTATGGGTAGGTTAAAGTTACGTGGCGGGAACAACGACGAGTTCAAGAGTATGTCGGAAGCGGGTCCGACAAACCAACAAACAATAAGTAAAGCCACTGCTTAAAAGAATGAATATTTATTAGGTTCTGATTCTTTTTTTTTTCAAAATAAACTACAGATATTGACGATTGGGACTCGGACACACCAATCGCAGAAATACAAAAAAAGAGATTTGGTTTGTTCTTTTTATATTGACTATTGTTTTCGTAGGTAGTAAGTTGGGTTGATTAAAACATTTCATAATTTTTTTATAGGAGTGGTTCATATTGATGTCAGCAGCGCTACTTCGCCGGCTATGAGGCGAAATGGTATGTATGTTATATTTTGTATATATGATAAGCTAGGTGACTGTAACGTGTGTAACGGTTGTTGTTCTTATTCATTTGAGTAGCCAAACATCCAATTGTAGTGGGAAGTAGAAGTGAGCAGAGTCAAAAGCATAGAGGTATGAAAAGTTTTATCAAATTAGGTAACATGTGTTAAACCTACCTTGTTTTTATCGAAAACAAATTAGGTAAACCTGTCTTATTAAGGTTCGATGTGTTAAACCTCTGTAAACATATTATCGTAACATGTGTTAAACCCGTCTTATTTTTATCAAATTATGTAACATGTGTTAAACCTGTCTTATATTTTTATCAAAAACATATTAGGTAACATGTGTTAGACCTGCCTTGTTTTCTATCAAAAACAAATTAGGTAAACCTCTGATATTAGGGTACAAGTCTAAGGGCTCAAAAGCATATAAATATATTAGCGTAACATGTGTTAAACCTGTCTGATATTAGGGTACAAGTCAACGGACTCAAAAGCATATAAACATATTAGCGTAACATGTGTTAAATCTTCTTATTAGGGTACCATGTGTTAAACCTCCCTGATTAGGTAAACATATTAGTGTAACATGTGTTAAACCTGTCTCATTTTTATCAAATGATGTAACATGTGTTAAACCTGTCTTATTACCATGTGTTAAACTTCTCCTATCAGGTAAACATATTAGTGTAACATGTGTTAAACCTGTCTTATTTTTATCAAATTATGTAACATGTGTTAAGCTCTCATATTTTTTCCAAGTTATCTATCAAGTGTTAAACTTGTCTTAATTTTATAAAAATAGGTAACATATGTTAAACCTGACTTTATTTTATCAAAAACATATTAGGTAACCTGTTTTATTTTTATGAAATTAAGTAACATTTGTTAAACCTGTTTTATTTGCAGCAACAAAGAGAGTAACAAGATCACAAACTGGTAAGATACCGAAAAAGCGAAAGAAAGTAGACGAAGAAACGTACGATGAATGGGATGGAGAAAGAGAAGAAGCTAAAGGGGAGGTCGTGTGTAGGTTGAGGAAAAAGTCGAAGCGGGATAATTGGCCAGGGATTAGAATGAGATCATTACCAATCCAACTGGCCCGATGCATTAACGTGCTGTCGTTCGAACAAAGAATGGCAGTAAAAGAAATGGGATTTGGTCGACTTTTAAAGTTTAAGGTGGATGGCATGCCGGCAAAGTTGGCAAACTATGTGGTTGAAAGATTTAATCCTTTAACAATGGAGATTAATTTTCCTTCTGGGGATATCAAGGTAAATGTTAAAGCATATTCTGGGAGCAGGAAAATGAAGGATGTGAGAAAGTTGCGGACGAAGTATGCCACTCATATTCTGTTGTCGCCCTCTAACACTTTGAAAGGCAAGATAGAAGCCGCCTAATTTATAGGGGGGCACTGAGTGTGGTAGTGTGGTCTTTTCTACGGTTTTTGTGGGAACATCTATGGTGGTTTTTGTAGTTATCTTGGGTACCACAACTTTTGTTTATAACAAGTCAACTGGCTAGTGATATATGCGTGGTGGTTTTTGTAACTATTCGTAGTCACCACAAATTTTCTTTATTTTAAATTATGGCCATAACCCAAAATACAATATGACCATTCTGGTCTTATCTGTAATATGTTGGTGTCTGGATGTTAAACAGTTATGGTGGGAAATGTATTTGGTTACCAGTTATCAGTTAACATGTGTTATTAGTTAACATGTTTTATTCATTACCAATTGTAAGAAAAGTAGTAGACGAGCATTGGGTGGTCAACATATTGTTTCAATTGTAACATGTGATACTCATTAACAAGTGTAACGTGTGTTACACAGGATGAAGTAGAAAACAAGGTACATACCTTTACTGTTACTTGAAAACAATAAGCAATTGCAACATGTGTTACACATCTTAAGTAAGTATATGCAGTACATGGTGGAACATGTAAGTAACATGTGTTACATACGATGTAGTGAATAAAAACAAGGCACGTATATAGTGAATAACATACGTATACATGTAACATTAGTATATGCACCACAAAGGCATACACATGTTACATGTGTTTATGAAACACACTTGGTATATATAAAACACTTAGTATATGTAACGTGTATACATCCAAACATGCTAGTACATATGATTTGTAACACACGTTACAAAAGTATATGCACCACATGGGAATCATTGTCATCTAATATAATCGAAGTAATCACATAAAAGCAGTGTGTAACACAAGTAGTACATGATGGTTTGATTGGTTACCGAATTGGTTACAGGGGTGCAACCTTTTCAAAAAAAAAAAAAAAGGTCGTTAAACATAAAAAGCGGTAAAGGTAACATATAAAAGTGGTACCATATACAAGAATATACACATCTAGTAAAACAAGTTAAGGGCAACCATGCCATTGTCAAATTACAACCAAAATACATGTTGAAACACGAGTGGGATAGTGTTTATGTTTCACATGAAACGTACATACGTTAAACTAAGTAACGAAGAACATATTGAGCATCACCAATAAACTTCCAAAAAGTAGCTTACCTAAACAAAAACAACCATTGGATAATGCGTGTTACACACGTAACAATTTTACTGATTCATCGAGGAGCAAAGTCCAAAATACTGTTACACGTACATAACACGTGTCAAAAATTTGGTGTCTGGTCAGCGATTGTCGTCAGCTAGCATATACAAACTAAAGGGCAGATGAAGACCCCATGTCATTCGGGTTGGGAGGCTGATTGATGCTATCAGGATCGGTGATTTTTTTTGCAATTACGGGAATCATGGCCAGTGACGTACTTTATGCAGGTTTGGTACAGTCGAGCGACCTTTGTGGGTTTTGGAGCTGGCTGGTGGCTGCTACCAGTAATGCGACAGTGTTTACCACATCCTTTATTACGCGCCACATCAGGGTTATTCACCACCACCTAGTTCTCTCTTGGATGCCCAATCACTTCTTCTAAGACATCATCACTTGGCGCTTGGGCTGGCATCTGGATAGATCCCTTTGTTAACAAATTCATTTTGATGAGTTTTAGCTGTTCAAGCAAGGATGAAAGTGAATCAATATCGTTTCGAACAACATCCACACAGTTGGAGACCACGTAAATAATCTCAGATCGCATAATGTCCTATGGTTGCGTGTTTACACCATAACGACTCTGGACGAAAAACACTCTCTTTGGCAAGATATCATGCCGCCACCTTTCGGAGATGTATTGGGCTGGGATCGTATCAACATGTTGTAAGCGATACATACAAAAGACGTGGCGACATAGGTATCCTATGCGGGTGAAACCACGACATGAACAATCTGCTGTCCTATCAATGTTGTTAAACTTGACCTGCATATTATAAAGCTAACCCAATGTTAGGCACTGTAACACTAGGCTGTAAAAAATATTATATGTAACATGTGTTAGGCAGCCTATTGTGAAAAAAATAACCATGAAAACGTTGTCTTCATGTGTGACAGAAAAAACCATTGTGCCATCTTCGGTCGCTTGGTTTGAGATGTAGCAGTAAAACTTGCCCTTGAGGATTTCCTTTCGAACAACGTGAAAAACAGAATGAGTATAAATAGCAAATGCATGTTATTCAATGGGCAGATTGCTTTTGTCATTGAAAACGATGGAAGAAGATTTGAATTGAGCAACTCTTTGGCGGTAACGTTGTGCGTCAATTCACGCCTCATAACATAGCAACCATTGAACTAGAGTATTTGCGCTGGTAGAGTTAACTTTGAAAGCTGCATTTGAACTTTCGGAACGTGAAGTTGTCTTCATCAAACAGCACATAGGGATGTCCCTGAAGTACGCAGGTACCCAACGTTCCCTGATTTCATACATCTCATTGAGCCATTGGTGGTCTTGTAGTCCAAATTTTTCTAGCAACGCTGCCCATCGCGATTCAAAGGTAGATGGCTTTATGTAAACATTCCAAACCAGTCGATGAATGAACGCCCTCACATCAGTGTTTTGCAACAGGTCACCCGCAATCTGTTAACGAGGTTAAAGGAAAAAAAACAAGTCGACAATAAGGTACTGAAAAAAGTAACTTCTGAATAATATCTCAGTGCTTATCTTTGACCTTGGTTGGTAGCTTTTTCATAATATGCCACATGCAAAGCCTGTGACGAGATGTTGTAAAGACTTGTTGAATAACATGTTTCATCGACGGGTCCTGATCGCTTAAGATCAACCGGGGTTCAGTCCCATGTGCTTTCAGGAATGTTTGGAGTACCCATTTATAAGATTCAACAGTCTCATTTAAAAGCAACCCAGCACCAAAGGTCACGCAATGCATGTGGTTGTCTACACCAGTGAATGGTACAAAAATCATGTTGTACCTAGGAAAAAAAAGGGTGGGCGGTTAGCAAAAAATCATGTTACATGTCGGGGGTAACACATGTAACAAGTGTCAGAACTCAAAATAAAATGCATATTCTTATTCAAACCCTTAACATTATCCAGATACATGTCACAATGCCTGTTGTTATTTGAAAAAGATATCTTTACTGTTACTTCAAAACAATAAGCAATTGTAACATGTGTTACACATGTTAGGAAAGATTGTTATATAAGAGCTACATGTCTAACACATGTTACAACTGCCTATTGTTTTGAAGTAACAATGAAGGAATCTTTTTTCACAACATTATGCAGATACATGTAAGAATGCCTATTGCTACTTCAAGACAATAGATAATTCTAACATCTGTAACACATCTTAGAAGGCCCACATGTAAAGGTGTCAGAAATGTAAAAAATGCAGATCTGTAACACATGTTACAAAAGCTTATTGTTTTGAAGTAACAGTAAAGATATCTTTCTTCACAACCATTTATCTTAGGAGAGATTGTAAGATAAGAGCTACATGTGTAACACATGTTACAACTGCCTAATATTTTGAAATAAGAATAAAGGAATCTTTTTAAAATGCCTATTGTTACTTCAAAACAATGGAAAATTTTAACATCTGTAACACATCTTAGAATTGCCTATCGTTTTGAAATAACAATGAATTTATCTTTTTTCCAAAACCCCTTAGAGTAAGGGTTACATGTGTAACACATGTACAACTATCTGAAAATTAAAAAAGACAGATCTGTAACACATGTAACACATGTTACAAATTGTTTTAAAGTAACAGAAAAGGTTATAACATAAGAGCTACATGTGTAACACATGTAAAACATGTTCCATATATTAGGTGTAGTATATCTACTAACTTGTTTGTCTGGTAAGTAGCATCGAACGCTAACACATCCCCAAAAGCCTTGTAGTTTAGCTTGGAGATCTCATCAGCCCAAAACAAAGCATTCAATTTCCCATCAGATACAACAAAGTCATAGTAGAAGTTTGGAAGACTTTCCCTTCGATCACAAAGGCGATCTAGAAAAAGTTGAGCATCTCAGTTACCTATAAAAATCCTCAACTTCTTGCTAAAGTTTTTAAAGTCTTCGGGAGTACCATGCACGTTGTGATGACCACCTTTAAAACTTTCAAGGAACCTGTGGGCCTTGACCGGACCAATACGATTAATGTTCATTCGGTGAATAAATTGTTGCGTTGCAAATGGGAGTTTTCCTGATATTTTTGAAAGGTCGCGGTTAAATAGGTCAATAAGGGGGGGTGATTATGCACATCAATCCAGTTGTGTAAAACAAAACGAGGAGGGTTTTGCGTGATGAGGACAAGAATCTGCGCCTTGCAATTAGTGTGTGTGAATATACTTTTCCTGTTGGTCATCACCGAAGACTCACATAAAGTGTCGAACGTCCTTTTCTGTTGCGGTTTAGCAACTTTCGAGCACCTCAGGTATTTGTGCGTCGCATACCCATTCCAAACCTTCGTTTGCGCCTTTTTTACATTGAAGCCAGCTTGATATCCGTATGCCTTATACATTGCAATAAGATCTTCAAATGTGTCGTATGATTTTCCAAGAACGGGATGGAACTCTTTGTCAATAATAGGAGTCCAATATTTGGTTCCTTGTGGGGTCTGAGTTACAAAGTAGCAGGGAGTTCCTCGTTCATCTGTGTATAAAATGTGTAAATTAAACAAAAACTGAATGTTTTTCCAAAAAAAAAAACATAACGGCTACATATTAACACATGTTACAACTGAGTAATTTTAAAAAATAACATAAAATGTATCTTTTTTGGAAAACCTTGTCATAAAGGCTACATTTTGTAACACCATCATGGATTTTTTTAATTTTCTGTAAGGTTGTAACACATGTTACATGTGTAATGTATATCTGTTACGTTGATCAATTCATATGAGACTTGTAAACAATGCATATTTAAAAAAAAAAAATACAAACGTAAGAGTTATTTTCATTGAAGTGCTAACACTTTTATTGCAGTGCTAACACATGTTACAATGTTACGAATGAATATTTTTCAAAAATATTTATGGTTTAATGCTGCCAAAAAGGTTAAAGATAACCTTCATGAACATCAGGTCCGGTTAGTGGGAATTTCCCTCTGTCGTTAGTTCGTGCGCGTAGCGGCGATTCCTCGTCATACTCATCACTCCACATATCTGAAAATCGAGCTTGCACTGGTAATTAGAAAAACAAGAATAAGGTATTTTTTTTAGAAAAAAGCTTTTAAATCTAAATGTTAAAACCTTCTTCATTTGGTGAAAACATCTGAAAGTGAGACTGTTGAAGTTCTACGTTTGGCTGCATGTTCTCATCTCTAATATGTCCAACACCTGATTATACCATAAATCATAAACTTGTATAGTAATGGGTTTCAAATACCAACAAAACAAAAAGAAAATACAAATTGGTTGCTTGGTTGTGCAAGATATTAAAAAATGTGAAAAAACTTCAAATAAGTTAAACAAAAGGATCCAAAATAAGTTGAACAAATTCGACTGACGATCCGAGGCCCTCTATATATAGTGCCCGACTTTCACTTTTACGCGGCCCGCGTACATGTAGACAAGGGTTTACGCGGCCCGCGTCAAACCCTGGTCAACGCGTAGCTTGGCTGGGTCATCGACTAGACTTGCCGAGTGTTGGGCCACGTGGCCACACCAGGCTGTGCCACATCTTGGGCCTCTCACGGCCCGCGTAAGGATTGGGGTGGGGTTTACGCGGCCCGCCTCAATCCAAAAATCAGAATTTTAATTAAATTTAATAACATTTAAGGTATTCGGGGTCCGTTTTCTCGTATGGGGTGTATTTTTGGACATATTGGGATATTTTAAAATATATTAGGGTGTCAGAAATAATTCAAGGGTGTCGGTTTATTTAGGATTGTTACATTCTCCCCACCTTATTTTAGAGCTCATCCTCGAGATCTACTGGAACAAGTGCGGATATTTCTTTTGCATTTCTGATTCAAGCTCCCATGTGTACTCAGGTCCTCTTTTGGAGTCCCACTTCACATTGACCAGAACTAATCTCTTATGCTTGAGGTTTTTGACTTTCCTGTCTTCAATTTGTAGAGGCCTTTTCACAAACTTGAGTTGTTCATTCACCTCTATATCCTTAAGAGATATTATCAGAGATTCATCAGCTAAGCACTTTTTGAGATTAGATACATGAAATACATCATGTATTCCTGCCATTTCCTCTGGCAGTTGTAGCTGATAGGCTACGGGTCCTATTCTTCTAATAATCCCAAAAGGTCCAACATACCTGGCACTTAGCTTTCCTCTTTTGATGAATCTTACCAGTCCTTTCCATGGAGAGACCTTTAACAATACTTTATCTCCTACTTGAAATTCCAAGGGTTTGCGTCGGTTATCAGCATAACTTTTCTGTCGATCACGCGCTGCTTTCAGTCGTTCCTTGACTTGAATAATCTTGTTGGTTGTCTCTTGCACTATCTCAGGTCCAGATAGTTGCCTTTCCCCAATTTCTGCCCAACAGACTGGGGTTCTACACTTTCGTCCATAAAGTGCTTCGAATGGTGCAGCATTGATACTTGTGTGATAACTATTATTATAAGAAAATTCTATTAAAGATAAGTGATCATCCCAATTACCTCCGAAATCAATTACACAAGCTCTAAGCATATCCTCCATTGTTTGAATTGTCCTTTCGCTTTGTCCGTCCGTTTGAGGATGATAAGCTGTGCTTAGATTTAACTTGGTTCCCATTGCTTTTTGGAAACTTGACCAAAAGAGGTAAAACGACTAACTCTGTCAGAAACAATTGATAAAGGTATTCCATGAAATGAAACTATTTCATTTACATATAATTTAGCTAACTGTTCCATACTGAAAGTTTCTTTCATTGGTAGGAAATGAGCTGACTTGGTTAGCCTATCTACAATCACCCAGATTGTATCATTGCCTTTTCTTGTTTTGGGTAGTTTAGTAACAAAATCCATTGTTATCAATTCCCATTTCCACACTGTCATTTCTAATTGTTGTAGCAATCCTGAGGGTTTCTGATGTTCAGCTTTGACTTGTGAACATGTTAAACATTTAGAAACATAGGCTGCTATGTCCTTTTTCATTCCTATCCACCAGAAATTCTTTCTTAAATCCTGGTACATCTTATCACTTCCTGGGTGCATCGTATACTTAGACTTATGGGCTTCTTCTAATATACGATGGATTAGGTTTCCTAATTTAGGTATCCACATTCTCTTCTTATGGAATCTCCAAATTCCATCTGTTCCTTGTTCTAATTCTTTAATCATACCTTTAGTTTTTCAGTATCATCCTTGATTACTGATTCTTGTGCTTTTCTAATTTGATCATTTAAATCTACTTGTAGATTTAATTTAAGAGAACGTACCCTTTTTGGCTTTTTATGATATTTTCGGATTAAAGCATCTGCCACTACATTTGCTTTTCCTTCATGATACTGGATATCACAATCATAATCACTAAGCATTTCCATCCAGCGTCTTTATCTCATATTCAATTCTTTTTGCCCAATAACATAACTTAAACTTTTATGATCTGTGAATATGGTAGACTTACTACCATAAAGGTAATGTCTCCAAATTTTCAAAGCAAAAATTATTGCTCCTAACTCTAGATCATGTGTTGAATAATTCTCTTCGTGATTCTTAAGTTGTCGAGACGCATATGCTATAACCTTTTGGCGTTGCATCAACACACATCCGTAACCTAACTTAGAAGCGTCACAATAGACTACAAAGTCTTCAGTTCCTTCTGGTAACGCTAGTATGGGTGTATTAGTTAATCTTTGCTTAAGAATTCTAAATGCTTCTTCTTGTTTTGGTCCCCATTCAAACTTAATGGATTTACAGGTTAACTTAGTTAAAGGGATGGCTATTCTAGAAAAATCTTTAATATATCTTCTATAACAACCGGCCAATCCTAAGAAACTTCTAACCTCGGTTGGTGACTCAGGGGTTTTCCATTTAGTTATCGCCTCGATTTTTGTGGGATCCACATGAATTCCTTCATGGTTAACTAAGTGTCCAAGAAACTGTACTTGTTCTAACCAAAACTCGCACTTTGAAAACTTAGCATACAACTTTTCCTTTCTTAATAGACTTAAAAGTGCGTGCAAATGCTTTGCATGATCTTCCTTACTTTTAGAATAAATGAGAATATCATCAATAAAAACAATTATGAATTTATCCAAATATGGCTTACATATTCGGTGGTATCGTGCGTTTGTCTAATTTGGCAGCGAAATTTTCATCAGGATCGTAGTTAGGAAATACTTGATCAGAGTAAAATACCACATTTTCATAATATTAAATATAAGGGATAAAACCCAAGTTTGCATTACATACATTTTCATAGGAATAAATCCTATTTTATTTAATAAAAACATCTATTTTATTTTAGGTAACTTTATTGCCACTTTTCCAAGCCTTCAGTGCTGTCCAGCTGACTTCTATTTGGCTTTCACAGTTTGTTACCTGAAACGTGTTTTAAAAACATTTGTCAGTGGGAAATACTGGTGAGTGAATCCCAGTTTAATCAAGTTTAAATAAAAACCATTGTACAGTATTGAGGGCGATCTCGCAATTACATTTGTTTCCAAGTTATATCAATTAACATCCATGGTACTGTGAGACCCGACTTGTGGAAATGTTACTCCTTGACCAGGCGGTAACAAATTTTGTATACAAAACCACAACATACTCATGATAATTGTATTCTTACAAATACTCAATAGCTGCTTGATATATATTTAATCGTATGAGGTTTTGTAAAAACATTTATCAAAAGGTTTACAAAAAGCTGATCAACTCACATTGCTGTTTTAGATTTTCCGTAAGGATTTCCTGCTGACAATCTATAATTTACACAAAAGCACATGTGTTAGTATAATAACTCATTTTAACATTAGTAATACCCTCCCGAGACGGCATTCCAACGACTACGTCGGGCAAAACCACGACATCCGTTAAGGAACCCTAGATCAATCGGGCAGCGTATCTAATACGTATCCAGGGGTTACAATACTTACAACGGAGCAGAACTTCGCTATTTAGGGGGTATAATACCCGTAGATTATGCCTACAATTTAGATTTGAGAGAAAGAAAACGTTTTTGAACAAATTCGACTGAAGATCCGAGGCCCTCTATATATAGTGCCTGACTTTCACTTTTACGCGGCCCGCGTAAATGTAGACAAGGGTCTACGCGGCCCGCGTCAAACCCTGGTCAACGCGTAGCTTGGCTGGGTCATCGACTAGACTTGCCAAGTGTTGGGCCACGTGGCCACACCAGGCTGCGCCACATCTTGGGCCTCTCACGGCCCGCGTAAGGATTGGGGTGGGGTTTACGCGGCCCGCCTCAATCCAAAAATCAGAATTTTAATTAAATTTAATAACATTTAAGGTATTCGGGGTCCGTTTTCTCGTATGGGGTGTATTTTTGGACATATTGGGATATTTTAAAATATATTAGGGTGTCAGAAATAATTCGAGGGTGTCGGTTTATTTAGGATTGTTACATTCTCCCCACCTTATTTTAGAGCTCATCCTCGAGATCTACTGGAACAAGTGCGGATATTTCTTTTGCATTTCTGATTCAAGCTCCCATGTGTACTCAGGTCCTCTTTTGGAGTCCCACTTCACATTGACCAGAACTAATCTCTTATGGTTGAGGTTTTTGACTTTCCTGTCTTCAATTTGTAGAGGCCTTTTCACAAACTTGAGTTGTTCATTCACCTCTATATCCTTAAGAGATATTATCAGATATTCATCAGCTAAGCACTTTTTGAGATTAGATACATGAAATACATCATGTATTCCTGCCATTTCCTCTGGCAGTTGTAGCTGATAGGCTATGGGTCCTATTCTTCTAATAATCTCAAAAGGTCCAACATACCTGGCACTTAGCTTTCCTCTTTTGATGAATCTTACCAGTCCTTTCCATGGAGAGACCTTTAACAATACTTTATCTCCTACTTGAAATTCCAAGGGTTTGCGTCGGTTATCAGCATAACTTTTCTGTCGATCACGCGCTGCTTTCAGTCGTTCCTTTCGCTTTGTCCGTCCGGTTGAGGATGATAAGCTGTGCTTAGATTTAACTTGGTTCCCATTGCTTTTTGGAAACTTGACCAAAAATGAGAGGTAAAACGACTAACTCTGTCAGAAACAATTGATAAAGGTATTCCATGTAATGAAACTATTTCATTTACATATAATTTAGCTAACTGTTCCATACTGAAAGTTTCTTTCATTGGTAGGAAATGAGCTGACTTGGTTAGCCTATCTATAATCACCCAGATTGTATCATTGCCTTTTCTTGTTTTGGGTAGTTTAGTAACAAAATCCATTGTTATCAATTCCCATTTCCACACTGGCATTTCTAATTGTTGTAGCAATCCTGAGGGTTTTTGATGTTCAGCTTTGACTTGTGAACATGTTAAACATTTAGAAACATAGGCTGCTATGTCCTTTTTCATTCCTATCCATCAGAAATTCTTTCTTAAATCCTGGTACATCTTATCACTTCCTGGGTGCATCGTATACTTAGACTTATGGGCTTCTTCTAATATACGATGGATTAGGTTTCCTAATTTAGGTAACCACATTCTCTTCTCATGGAATCTCCAAATTCCATCTGTTCTTTCTTCTAATTCTTTAATCATACCTTTAGTTTTTCAGTATCATCCTTGATTACTGATTCTTGTGCTTTTCTAATTTGATCATTTAAATCTACTTGAGATTTAATTTAAGAGAACGTACCCTTTTTGGCTTTTCATGATATTTTCGGCTTAAAGCATCTGCCACTACATTTGCTTTTCCTTTTCCTTCATGATACTGGATATCACAATCATAATCACTAAGCATTTCCATCCAGCGTCTTTATCTCATATTCAATTCTTTTTGCCCAAAAACATAACTTAAACTTTTATGATCTGTGAATATGGTAAACTTACTACCATAAAGGTAATGTCTCCAAATTTTCAAAGCAAAAATTATTGCTCCTAACTCTAGATCATGTGTTGAATAATTCTCTTCGTGATTCTTAAGTTGTCGAGACCCATATGCTATAACCTTTTGGCGTTGCATCAACACACATCCATAACCTAACTTAGAAGCGTCACAATAGACTACAAAGTCTTCAGTTCCTTCTGGTAACGCTAGTATGGGTGTATTAGTTAATCTTTGCTTAAGAATTCTAAATGCTTCTTCTTGTTTTGGTCCCCATTCAAACTTAATGGATTTACAGGTTAACTTAGTTAAAGGGATGGCTATTCTAGAAAAATCTTTAATAAATTTTCTATAATAACCGGCCAATCCTAAGAAACTTCTAACCTCGGTTGGTGACTCAGGGGTTTTCCATTTAGTTATCGCCTCGATTTTTGTGGGATCCACATGAATTCCTTCATGGTTAACTAAGTGTCCAAGAAACTGTACTTGTTCTAACCAAAACTCGCACTTTGAAAACTTAGCATACAACTTTTCCTTTCTTAATAGACTTAAAAGTGCGTGCAAATGCTTTACATGATCTTCCTTACTTTTAGAATAAATGAGAATATCATCAATAAAAACAATTATGAATTTATCCAAATATGGCTTACATATTCGGTTCATCATGTCCATAAATGCGGCTGGAGCGTTGGTTAAACTAAATGGCATGATAGTAAATTCATAATGACCATACCTTGTTCTAAATGCGGTTTTAGGAATGTCCTCTTCCTGTACCTTTAACTGATGATATCTTGACCTTAAATCGATTTTAGAGAAAAATCGAGCTCCTTGCAGTTGATCGAATAAATCATCGATTCTTGGTAATGGGTACCGATTCTTAATCGTGACCTTGTTTAATTCACGGTAGTCAATGCACATACGCATCGATCCGTCCTTCTTTTTAACGAATAAAATTGGCGCTCCCCATGGCGATGAGCTCGGCTGTATGAATCCTTTTTCCAACAATTCATCTAATTGTTTCTTCAGTTCTTGCATTTCTGCGGGTGCCAACCGGTAAGGTGCTTTGGCAATCGGGGCCGTTCCTGGTAGCAGGTGAATTCTAAATTCAACTTCTCTATCCGGTGGTAGTCCTGGTAATTCCTCTGGAAATACATCTGAAAACTGAGACACTACTGGAATGTCTTTTAGTTCTTTTCCTTTAGTGTTAGTGATTATGGAAATCAAATACACTATAGATCCTTTTCTTATATAGCTTGCAGTTTTCATCACAGAGATGAATTTAGTGGATCTAGAGGGCTTATTACCTTTAATTGTGACTTTTCACCCTTTGGTGAATTCACTTGAATTGACTTTTGATCACATAAAATACTGGCTTTATTGGCCATTAACCAATCCATTCCTAAAACAACATCGAATCCTGCCCGATTCATTGGGTAAAGATTTGCAATAAACTTTTGATTTAAAATTTCTACTCTTGCTTCCTGCAAGATTTCAGAAATCTTAACAGTTTCTCCATTAGCTGTCTCTACTAGACATTCTTGTGGAAGTTTAGTTAATGATTGATTAAGAAGTTTGCAAAATGAAATATTAATAAAACTTTGGTTTGCACCAGAGTCAAATAATACTTTAGCAAAAATATCATTAACTAAAAACGTACCGGCTATAATGTCCGGAATCATCTTGGCTTCATCTGCAGTTAGAACGAATGCTCTAGCATTTTTAGTGTTCTTGTTGTTTGCAGCTGGAGCTAGTTTCGGACAATTCGGCTTGATGTGACCTTTTTCTCCACAGTTGAAGCATAGTCCATTACTGGATTTTTTCCTGCAATCTTCTTCCTTGTGTCCTGGCATCTTGCAGAAATTGCAGGGAATGGAGCATTTTCCCGAATGCTTTTTCTTGTAGACCCTGCAAAATGGTGCAGAGGTAGAACCCATATTCCTACGGTTGTAATTCCTAGAACGGAATTCCTGGGTAAGCCTTTGTGCTAGGTTTCTCCTTAGGTCTTCTTCTCTAGCACGTATTAATTCACCAGTCAAGGTGTTTGTTAATTCTACAACTTCTTCTATAGTTTGAGGTCTAGCTGCCTTGACTACATGCCTAATCTCTCCAATTAATCCCCAGATATAATGGGAGATTAATACCGGTTCTGGTGATGCAGGGGTTGGTACTATTTTGGCATATTCAAAGAATAACTTTGTGTACCCCTTACTATCCACTCCATTCATCCTAAGATTTAGGAATTTGTTTGCTATTTGTTCCTTTTCATTAGGAGGGCATAATTTCCTTTCTACCATATTCTTAAATTCCTCCCATTCCATAATATAAACCCTATCACTTCCTCTAGACTGAAGGATAGTGTTCCACCATTCTAATGCTGAATTCTTAAATAAATTGGAAGCAAACATTATCTTGTCCTCTTCCGCACATTTACTTATTTTTAGAACAGCCTCAGTCATTTCTATCCAGCGTAGAGCTGCAATTGGTTCTTCATTGCCCGAGAATTCTATTGGTTTACAGGACCAGAATTCTTTGTAACAACAACCGTAAGACACGGTTCTTCTTCTTTTGGGAATGGGCACTTGAAGTACAAGGCCATTGTTCACGCTGTGTTCTGGTTCAATTGGTCGCTTACTGCTATGTTTACTTTTATTATTCGCTTCCTGAACCGTTTGAAGAATAAATGGCATTGCATCTATAATTCCTTGTGCCACTATGTGTTGGATGACACTATTATCCACTTGGTTTCCGTTGTTATTGATGCTTGGATTCTCATTAACCAAGTTAATGTTACTCTGGTTATCGTTATTCAGATTTCCTTGATTTCCTTTGTCGGCCATCTGAATTTTAAACATTTACCACATATTAATATCACAAAATAATATTTTAATATAGTCAATCACATGACACGCATTTTGGGAAAAGCGTCGATCATTGCGACTTTACTCTATTCATATATTATGCATCTATTACACACCAGTACTGAAATTAAAATTACAATACCAACTGAAATTAAATTACACTAATAATAGTAGGCATCCGTACACATATTTTATTTTATTTTATTATTATTATTATTACTATTACCGTCTCAACCATCACATTCATGGATATGGATTCATCCAGAAATCCATATTGCGCTTGTCATACTTCCAGACGAGTCGCTCTCCTACCTGTCTCATTCGTTCACTACTCTCTAAAATTTCCTCACCAAATGTCCTAAGTTCTTGTACATTTTCTGCACTCATTGGGGGTGCAGGTTCTAGGACTTGGTTCGGAATCTGGGGTGCGGGTTCTTGATATGGGGGTGTAGGTGCCTGGAATCGGTAAGGATCTTCTAAAATCTCCCTAATGTATTCATCGTGGTAATAGGGATCTAAGGGATCCAAACCTGGGTAGGCTCCTATGTTTGGCACGGGCATGTCTTCGTGTATTGGGTAGCGTTGCACATAGTCCCTATTGTCGTCCCACCAGGAGTCGTAATTTGGGTCTAGGGGGTTTGGTGCAGGTATCCTAGGTATTTCCTCTGGGTTGAAGTCATGCATTTCTATTTGATTTTCAGGGTTTTCTATTTCCATTGGTTGGTCAAGAATTGGTGGTTGTGGTTGGGGTGCTATTATTTGTTCCAGATTAGGGTCAGCTACAGTGGTTGCTAGGATGTGTATGTTCGATATACCCCTATTGATCATGTCCTGGGCATAAGCATCTGTCTCTCTTTTTGCTGCTGCTAGTGCTCTCTGGTCTTGTAACTTTTCATACGTTTTCTACGCTCGTGTGCCCCCTACTGAACCATCCCCTCTTTTTCTGAGGAAATGGCTCTTCTGACTGAGCCTTAAACACAAAGATTCCTTCTTCCGTATCAGCAGAGTACCCTGAGAGGGCAGGCTGAGAAGAGGAGGTGCCTTCGCTTCTAGGCGAACCAGACAATTGACGATACGCGTCAGATGGTCCTCGGTCGCTCATACTGTAAACTAACAAATAGTCAAATAACACATAACAATAAATACAATTATGCACGTATTTCCATAATTTATTTCTTAATAATTTGAATTTTGATGTCAGCAGAACACTTCTGTGGCTGAATTAGTGGCTAGGCTCTGATACCACCTTCTGTCGCAGCCCTCGATCCCTAATCCCCGGGGACGGGTGTCGCAACCCCGATCCATTATCTGTCCCGGGAACGGGCGGACGTAAACTCAGAATTTGGTGGTATCAGTTTGTTAATTTTGGCAGCGGAAATTACATCAGGACCGTAGTTAGGAAATGTTTATCAGAGTAAAACCACCATATTTGATATTAATAATTACATGGATAAAACCCAAGTTTCTTATTACAACATGTTTATAGGGATAAACCCTATTTTATTGAATTTAAAACATCGTCTTTTAGGTAACTTTTATAGCCACATTTTTCCCAAGCCTTCAGTGCTCTCCAGCTGGCTTTTTACTAATTGGCTGTCACATTGTGTTACCTGAAACGCGTTTTAAAAATATTTGTCAGTGGGAAATACTGGTGAGTGAATCCCAGTTTAATCAAGAAATATTTTATCAATTAATACAGTATTGAGAGCGATCACATTGTTTATTTCTACACAATTACTTATTCAGTACTGCCAATCCTGACTGGTGGGTCATATTACACATTGGCTAACTCGTCGTCCAATGGTAACGTGTTCCACATTTTGTATACAAAACCCCAACATAACGACAGTAATTGAAGAACTACAAAGACTCAATCACCGCTTAATCACATTGTAAAGCATTAAGGTTTTGTAAAATATTACAAAAAGTTTAACAAAAATTGGATAAACTCACATTGCTATCTTAGACTTCGCGTAAGGGTTTCCTTGTATTAATCTATAATTTTCACAAATGTACATAGGTTAGTATAATAACCCTTTGATTATATTAATGATACCCTCCCTGAGACGGTATTCCAACAACTACGTCGGGCAGAACCACGACAGTTGTTACGGAACCCTAAATCAATCGGGCAGCGTATCTAATACGAAACTGGGGTTATAATACTTACACCAGAGCAGAACCTTGCTAATTAGGGGGTATACTACTCGAATATTATGCCTATAACTTCAGAAGTCGAGATACAGAAAAGATTTTAAACGAATTGAGTTGAAAGCCGATGCATTCTATTTATAGTGCTGATATCTGGGTTTCTCGCGGCCCGCGTAAAGGTAAGCAAGGGCTTACGCGGCCCGCATGGCGTAGGGGTCTAGGCGTAGCTGATCCGGGTCATGACTAGGTTCAACACGTTTACACGACACGTGTCAACACCGGAGATCGCTGGACCTTTAAGTTGTCGCGGCCCGCGTAAGGGTTAAAGATCCTTTACGCGGCCCGCCTAAACTTATATTTCTTTGTTTTTTATTTATTTTAAATGTTATAACGTATTTCAGGCTCGGTTTTCACATACGGGGTGTATTTAAAGACATATAAGGGTATTTTAAAATATATTTAGGGTGTCGGAAAATATTCATGGGTGTCGGTTTTCTTTAGGGTTATTACATCCTACCCACCTTGTTTTAGAGCTCGTCCTCGAGATCTACTGGAACAAGTGTGGATATTTCCTTTGCATTTCTGATTCAAGCTCCCTTGTGTACTCAGGTCCTCTTTTGGAGTCCCACTTCACTTTGACCAGAACTAGTCTTTTGTGCTTGAGATTCTTGACTTTCTTATCTTCAATTTGTAGAGGCCGTCTACAAATTTGAGTTGTTCATTTACCTCTATATCCTTAAGAGGTACTATTAGCGATTCATCAGCTAAGCATTTCTTGAGATTAGATACATGAAACACATCATGTATTTCTGCCATTTCCTCTGGCAGTTGTAGCTGATAGGCTACAGGTCCTATGCTTCTAATAATCTCAAAAGGTCCAATATACCTGGGACTTAGTTTTCTCCGTTTGATGAATCTTACCACTCCTTTCCAAGGAGAGACTTTTAACAATACTTTATCTCCTACTTGAAATTCCAATGGTTTGCGTCGGTTAACAGTATAACTCTTTTGTCGATCACGTGCTGCTTTCAGCCGTTTCTTGACTTGAATAATTTTGTCAGTTGTTTCTTGCACTATCTCAGGTCCAGATAGTTGCTTTTCCCCAATTTCTGCCCAACAGACTGGGGTTTGGCACTTTCGTCCATAAAGTGCTTCAAATGGTGCAACGTTGATACTTGTGTGATAACTATTATTGTAAGAACATTCTATTAAAGGTAAGTGATCATCCCAATTACCTCCGAAATCAATTACACAAGCTCTAAGCATGTCTTCCATTGTCTGAATTGTCCTTTCACTTTGTCCATCCGTTTGAGGATGATAAGCTGTGTTTAGTTTTAACTTGGTTCCCATGGCTTTTTGGAAACTTGACCAAAAATGAGAGGTAAAGCGGCTATCTCTATCAGAAACAATTGATAAAGGTATTCCATGTAAAGAAACAATTTCATTTACATATAATTTAGCTAACTGTTCCATACTGAAAGTTTCTTTCATTGGTAGGAAATGAGCTGACTTGGTTAGCCTATCTACAATCACCCAGATTGTATCATTACCTTTCTTTGTCTTGGGTAATTTGGTAACAAAATCCATTGTTATAAATTCCCATTTCCACACTGGCATTTCTAACTGTTGTAACAAACCTGAGGGTTTCTGGTGTTCAGCTTTGACTTGTGAACAGGTTAAGCATTTAGAAACATAGGCTGCTATGTCCTTTTTCATTCCTATCTACCAGAAATTCTTTCTTAAGTCCTGGTACATTTTATCACTTCCTGGATGCATCGTATATTTAGATTTATGGGATTCTTCTAATATACGATGACGTAGGTTTCCTAATTTAGGTATCCACATTTTTTTTTTGTGGAATCTCCAAATTCCATATGGTCCTTGTTCTAATTCTTTTAGCATACCTTTTAGTTTTTCAGTATCATCCTTGATTACTGATTCTTGTGCTTCTCTTATCTGATCATTTAAATCTACTTGCAGATTTAATTTAAGAGAACGTACCCTTTTTGGCTTTTCATGATACTTTCGGCTTAAAGCATCTGCCACTACATTTGCCTTTCCTTCATGATACTGGATATCACAATCATAATCACTGAGCATCTCCATCCAACGTCTTTGTCTCATATTCAACTCCTTTTGCCCAAAAACATGCCTTAAACTCTTATGATCTGTGAATACAGTAAACTTACTACCGTATAGGTAATGTCTCCAAATCTTAAGGGCAAAAATTATAGCTCCTAACTCTAAATCATGGGTTGAATAATTCTCTTCATGATTCTTAAGTTGACTGGATGCATAGGCTATAACCTTTTGTCGTTGCATTAATACACATCCATAACCTAATTTAGAAGCATCACAATAGATTACAAAGTCTTCAGTTCCTTTTGGTAATGCTAGTACGGGTGTATGGGTTAATCTTTGCTTAAGGATTCTAAAGGCTTCTTCTTGTTTTAATCCCCATTCAAACTTAACAGATTTACAGGTTAGCTTAGTTAAGGGAATGGCTATTCTAGAAAAATCTTGAATAAATCTTCTATAATAACCGGCCAATCCTAGGGAACTTCTAACCTCGGTTGGTGATTCAGGGGTTTTCCATTTAATAACTGCTTCGATCTTAGTTGGATCCACATGAATTCCTTCATGATTGACTAGGTGTCTGAGAAACTGTACCTGTTCTAACCAAAACTCGCACTTTGAAAATTTAGCGTAAAGCTTTTCCTTTCTTAATAGGCTTAAAAGTGCGTGTACATGCTTTGCATGTTCCTCTTTATTTTTAGAGTAAATGAGAATATCATCTATAAAAACAATTATGAATTTATCCAAATATGGCTTACATATTCTGTTCATTATGTCCATAAATGCGGCTGGGGCATTGGTTAAACCAAATGGCATGACAGTAAATTCATAATGGCCATACCTTGTTCTAAATGCGGTCTTAGGAATGTCCTCTTCCTGTACCTTTAATTGATGATATCCTGACCTTAAATCGATTTTAGAGAAAAATCGAGCTCCTTGTAGTTGATCGAACAGATCATCGATTCGTGGTAATGGGTACCGGTTCTTAATCGTGACCTTGTTCAATTCACGGTAGTCAATGCACATACGCATTGATCCGTCCTTCTTTTTAACGAATAAAATCGGTGCTCCCCATGGTGACGAACTTGGCTGTATAAATCCTTTCTCCAACAATTCGTCTAATTGTTTCTTCAATTCTTGCATTTCTGCAGGTGCCAAACGGTAAGGTGCTTTGGCAATCGGTGCTGTTCCTGGTATTAAATGGATTCTGAATTCAACTTCTTTATCTGGAGGTTGCCCTGGAAATTCTTCTGGAAATACATCTGAAAATGGGGATACTACTGGAATATCTTTTAAATCATTTCCTTTAGTGATAGTGATTATAGAAATCAAATACACTAATGATCCTTTTCTTATGTAACTTGCCGTTTTCATCACAGAGATGAATTTAGTAGATTTGGGAGTTTTATATCCTTTAATTGTGATCTTTTCACCTTTTGGTGAATTTACTTGTATCGACTTTTGATCACATAAAATACTGGCTTTATTGGCTATTAGCCAATCCATTCCTAAAACAACATCGAATCCTACCAGATTTATGGGTAAAGGTTTGCAAAATACTCTTGATTTAAAATTTCTATTCTTGCTCCTTGCAAGATTTCAGAAATCCTAACGGTTTCTCCATTAGCTGTTTCTACTAGACACTCTTGTGGAAGTTTAGTTAATGACTGTTTAAGTAATTTGCAAAATGAAGTATTAATAAAACTTTGGTTTGCACCAGAGTCAAATAATACTTTAGCAAAATATCATTAACTAAAAACGTACCAGTGATCACATCCGGGATCATTTTTTCTTCTTCTGCCGTTAGAACAAATGCTCTAGCATTCTTGGTATTCTTGTTGTTTGCAGCTGGAGCTAATTTTGGACAGTTAGGCTTGATATGACCTTATTCTCCGCAGTTATAACATATCCTGTTGTTAGCTTTCTTCCTGCAGTCTTCTTCCTTGTGTCCCGATATTTTGCAAAAGTTACAATATACGGAGCATCTTCCTGAATGCTTTCTTTTGCAATTCTTACAGTAAGGTGTAGAGGTAAAACCTATATTTTTCCCATGATTAAAATTTCCAGAACGAAATTCTTGTGTGAGCTTTTGGGTTAGGTTCCTCCTTTGATCCTCTTCTCGGGTACGGACTAATTTATCTGTCAAGGTATTTGCTAGTTCTACAGCTTCTTCTATGGTTTGAGGTCTAGCTGCCTTGACTATGTGTCTTATCTCTCCAATTAATCCCCAGATATAACGGGAGATTAACACTGGTTCAGGTGAAGCAAGGGTTGGCACTATTCTAGCATATTCAAAGAATAATTTAGTGTATCCCTTACTATCCACACCAGTCATCCTAAGGTTTAGGAATTTGTTTACTATCTGTTCTTTCTCATTGGGTGGGCAGAATTTCCTTTCTACCTTGTCCTTAAATTCCTCCCATTCCATATTATAAGTTCTATCACTTCCTCTTGATTGGAGGATAGTGTTCCACCATTCTAGTGCTGAATTCTTAAACAGATTAGAAGGAAACATTATTTTATCTTCTTCAGCACACTTGCTTATTCTTAAGACTGCCTCAGTCTTTTCTATCCAGCGTAGGGTTGCAATGGCCCCTTCGTTGCCCGAGAATTCCATTGGTTTACAGGACCAGAATTCTTTATAAGAACAACCGTAAGACACGGTTCTTCTCCTTTTGGGAATGGGCATTTGAAGTACAGGTCCATTGTTCACGCTGTGTTTTGGTTCAATTGGTCGCTTACTGCTATGTTTACTCTTGTTATCGGCTTCCTTGATCGTTTGAATAATATATGGCATTGCATCTATTATTCCTTGTGCAACTATATGTTGGATAGCACTGTTATCCACTTGATTTCCATTGTTATTGATGCTTGGATTCTCATTAACCAAGTTAATGTTACTCTGGTTATCATTATTCAGATTTCCTTCGTCAGCCATCTGAATTTTAAACATTTACCAATCATGAATAGAAAAATTAAATAGTTTAAGTTGTTTGTAACAACCACATAATACACACATTGGTCAAAAACGTCGTGCATTGCGACTTTACTCTTTTCTATATAGTATGCGTCAAATACACACTAAAACAGGAATTAAAGATTACAATAATATTATGCCTTGTTAACCACAAAGTGGTCTATACTACGATAGATTTATTATTATTACACATATTTTATTTATTTTATTATTATTACCAACTTCACCATTGCTTTCATGGATATGGATTTCCCCCGAAATCCATCTGACGCTCATCGTATTTCCATACGAGTTGCTCTCCTACGTACCTCATCCTTTCACTACTTTCTATGATTTCCTCTCCAAAATTTCGGAGTTCTTGCAAATTCTCTGCACTCATTGGGGGTGCAGGTACTGGTATTGGCTCTGGGTACTGAGGTACTGGATTCTCCTGAGGGTATGGATTTTCCAAAATCTCCCTAATGTATTCATCGTTGTCGTAATAGGGATCTAGAGGGTCCAAACCTGGATATGCTGCTAAGTTCGACAAGGTTTCTTCGTTTAAGTGATAGCATGGCACATAATCCCTAAGATCATCAAACCAGGGATCATAATTTGGATCTAAAGGATTAGGGGCTGGTATCCTAGGTATCTCCTCAGGGTTAAAATCATGCATTTCTACCTCCATTGGTTGAGTGGGAATCAAAGGTAAGGGTTGTGGGGCTACTAGTTGTTCCAGACTTGGGTCAGCAGCAGTTGTAGCTAGGATATGGAAATTAGCTAGGCTTCTATTAAGCATATCCTGTGTATGGGCATCTGACTCTCTCTTAGCAGCTGCTAGAACTCTTTGTTGTTGCAACTTTTGCATTCTTTTCCTACGCGCAAATGCTTCCTTACTGTACCATCCTTTCTTTTTATGAGGGAATGACTCTTCTGACTAAGCTTTAAAGGCAAACATCCCTTCTTCCTGATCAGCAGAATACCCAGAGAGGGTAGGCTGGGAAGAGGTACCTTCACTCCTAGGTGAATCAGACAACTGACGACATATGTCTGAGGGTCCTTGATCACTCATACTGTAAACTAACAAATAGTCAAATAACACAAAACACAAAATCACATAAATTATTTCCTAACATAAAATTTAAACTTAAGTGTCAGCAGAACATTTCTTTGGCTTAGACCAGTGGCTAGGCTCTGATACCACCTTCTGTCGCAACCCCCGATCCCTTATCTGTCCCGGGAACGGGCGGACGCGAACTCAGAATTTGGTGGTATCAGTTTGTTAATTTTGGCAGCGGAAATTACATCAGGACCGTAGTTAGGAAATGTTTATCAGAGTAAAACCACCATATTTGATATTAATAATTACATGGATAAAACCCAAGTTTCTTATTACAACATGTTTATAGGGATAAACCCTATTTTATTGAATTAAAACATCGTCTTTTAGGTAACTTTTATAGCCACATTTTTCCCAAGCCTTCAGTGCTCTCCAGCTGGCTTTTTACTAATTGGCTGTCACATTGTGTTACCTGAAACGCGTTTTAAAAACATTTGTCAGTGGGAAATACTGGTGAGTGAATCCCAGTTTAATCAAAAAATATTTTATCAATTAATACAGTATTGAGAGCGATCACATTGTTTATTTCTACACAATTACTCATTCAGTACTGTCAATCCTGACTGGTGGGTCATATTACACATTGGCTAACTCGTCGTCCAATGGTAACGTGTTCCACATTTTGTATACAAAACCCCAACATACCGGCAGTAGTTGAAGAACTACAAAGACTCAATCACCGCTTAATCATATTGTAAAGCATTAAGGTTTTGTAAAATATTAAAAAAAGTTTAACAAAAATTGGATAAACTCACATTGCTATCTTAGACTTCGCGTAAGGGTTTCCTGGGATTAATCTATAATTTTCACAAATGTACATAGGTTAGTATAATAACCCTTTGATTATATTAATGATACCCTCCCCGAGACGGTATTCCAACAACTACGTCGGGCAAAACCACGACAGTTGTTACGGAACCCTAAATCAATCGGGCAGCGTATCTAATACGAAACTGGGGTTATAATACTTTCAACGGAGCAGAACCTTGCTAATTAGGGGGTATACTACTCGAATATTATGCCTATAACTTCAGAAGTCGAGATACAGAAAAGATTTTGAACGAATTGAGTTGAAAGCCGATGCATTCTATTTATAGTGCTGATATCTGGGTTTCTCGCGGCCCGCGTAAAGGTAAGCAAGGGCTTACGCGGACCGCGTGGTGTAGGGGTCTAGGCGTAGCTGATCCGGGTCATGAGTAGCTTCAACACGTTTGCACGACACGTGTCAACACCGGAGATCGCTGGACCTTTAAGTTGTCGCGGCCCGCGTAAGGGTTAAAGATCCTTTACGCGGCCCTCCTAAACATATATTTCTTTGTTTTTTATTTATTTTAAATTTTATAACGTATTTTGGGCTCGTTTTTCACATACGGGGTGTATTTAAAGACATATAAGGGTATTTTAAAATATATTTAGGGTGTCAGGAAATATTCAAGGGTGTCGGTTTTCTTTAGGGTTGTTACAACGGGCGGCCACGAGCCAGTTTCGGTGGTATCTTGCGTTTGTCTAATTTGGCAGCGGAATTTTCATCAGGACCGTAGTTAGGAAATATTTGGTTAGAGTAAAATACCACATTTTCATAATATTAAACATAAGGGATAAAACCCAAGTTTGCATTACACACATTTTCATAGGAATAAATCCTATTTTATTTAATAAAAACATCTATTTTATTTTAGGTAACTTTATTGCTACTTTTACAAGCCTTCAGTGCTGTCCAGCTAGCTTCTATTTGGCTTTCACAGTTTGTTACCTGAAACGTGTTTTAAAAACATTTGTCAGTGGGAAATACTGGTGAGTGAATCCCAGTTTAATCAAGTTTAAATAAAAACCATTGTACAGTATTGAGGGCGATCTCGCAATTACATTTGTTTCCAAGTTATATCAATTAACATCCATGGTACTGTCAGACCCGACTTGTGGAAATGTTACTCCTTGACCAGGTGGTAACAAATTTTGTATACAAAACCCCAACATACTCATGATAATTGTATTCTTACAAATACTCAATAGCTGCTTGATATATATTTAATCGTATGAGGTTTTGTAAAAACATTTATCAAAAGGTTTACAAAAAGCGGATCAACTCACATTGCTGTTTTAGATTTTCCGTAAGGGTTTCCTGGTGACAATCTATAATTTACACAAAAGCATACGTGTTAGTATAATAACCCATTTTAACATTAGTAATACCCTCCCCAAGACGGCATTCCAACGACTACGTCGGGCAAAACCACGACAGCCGTTACGGAACCCTAGATCAATCGGGCAGCGTATCTAATACGTATCCAGGGGTTATAATACTTACAACGGAGCATAACTTCGCTATTTAGGGGGGATATAATACCCGTAGATTATGCCTACAATTCAGATTTGAGAGAAAGAAAATGTTTTTGAACGAATTCGACTGACGATCCGAGGCCCTCTATATATAGTTCCTGACTTTCACTTTTACGCGGCCCGCGTAAATGTAGACTAGACTTGCCGGGTGTTGGGCCACGTGGCCACACCGGGCTGCGCCACATCTTGGGCCTCTCGCGGCCCGCGTAAGGATTGGGGTGGGGTTTACACGGCCCGCCTCAATCTAAAAATCAGAATTTTAATTAAATTTAATAATATTTAAGGTATTCGGGGTCCGTTTTCTCGTATGGGGTGTATTTTTGGACATATTTGGATATTTTAAAATATATTAGTGTGTCAGAAATAATTCGAGGGTGTCGGTTTATTTAGGATTGTTACATTAACAACAGCCTTAACAAAAAAAAATCAAGTGTGAAATGATTTTTCAAAATAAAAAACTCAATAGATTGTTGTTTCTATCTCTAAAATCATGGTAAATTAGGTTCAAACCTGCTTCTCTCACACACACTTGTGCGTGTGTTCTTGGTGTTCGAGATGAACACGATGAAGATTGTTGTTTCTCTCTCTAAAATCATGGTAAATTTAGTTCAAAACTGCTTCTCTCTCACACACTTGTGCGTGTGTTCTTGGTGTTTGAGACGAACACGATGAAGATTGTTGTTTCTCTCTTTAAAAACTTTCATCCCCATTCACTCACCGATCAGAATTTCTCTTTCTACCAGATAAACACAATGAACACGATAGAGAATTTCTTTAAAAACCAGATGAACACGATGGAGATTCTTGTTTCTCTTTCTTAACCAGCAACTTTCTCTCTCTAAAACAACAAATGTTTCTCACACATGAACACGTTGGATATTCTTGTTCTCTTTCTTGATGAACATGATGGAAATTCTTGATATTTTGAATTCTGAAAGAAGAAGAGAGAGAATGAGATATGGATGATGATGGTTTGATGGTGACAATTATACAAGAAAAGAGAGAATGAGATATATTTAATATTATTTATGTACTTTGTGGCATGATCTTTTGACACAAATACCCCTCCGGCCACTTAACAACACAAAGAAAATAATATCTTTAAATCAAATTTGGAACCTTTTATCTCAACCATTAGATCATGTTGATCAATGGTTATCATAAGGTTTACCAAGTTTTCTCACTACAAATAAGTTTTCTATACATCCTTTCCCTATATATATATATATATGTTAAAATAAAAACCACCTCCAGTTGCGAAAACCGTAAGAACCACTTTTCAACCATTGGATTTTGGAGATGGATGGATGAGAATAAAAGTAATTAAAACTAATATTAAATCATTTTTTGTCTTATTATGTATTTAATATTTTAATGTCAAAATGATAGTTTAGTAAATTCGGCTTTTTTGTCTTATTGTATTTATTGTTTTTTATTACTTTTTTGTCTTATTATATTAATTGTTTTTTATTAAAATTAGATTGTTTTATTAAAAACATTTTAAAATTAGATTTTTTTAACAAAAAAAAAAATAATTTTCAAGATTTTTTTACAAAAAACCGTTTTTACGAGCCTTTTTTATGCCCTGTTTTTACGCCCCTTTTTTGCGTCTCATTTTTTACGCACCGTTTTTTACGCCTCGTTTTTTACACGCCGTTTTTCTGCCTGTTTTTTTACGAGGCGTTTTTTTACGCGCCATTTTTTACGCCCCGTTTTGTAAGCGCCGTTTTTTTTACGCGCCGTTTTTTACGAATTTTTTTTTACAGACAACTTTTTTTTACAAAAAACTTTTTTTTTGCGAAACACTTTTTTTACGAAAGACTTTTTTTATGAAAATTTTTTTTTACGAAAGAGTTTTTTACGAAAACTTTTTTTATGGTTTTAAACTTTTTTTTATAAAGAACAAAAATTTATACGAAAACTTTTTTACGGTTTTAACCTTTTTTTTACAAATTTTTTTACGAAAACTTTTTTACAATTTTAAAATTTTTTTACAAAATATTTTTTACACAAAACGAACTCACCCAAAAATCACAAATCAGTAGGTGTCTCAGATAGATTGAACTTATCATCATCGACTGAAAAAAAATAAAAAACAACAACGAAACACAAAATCGTGTGTGGATCTTGAAAAAAACGGGGTTTGTCTCAGAGTTTCCAATAATCATGGCTACAAAAGTGGAGTTGCATGTTCAAAAACCTACCTTCCACCATCCTTGTCACGCTATTGTCATCACTGCCAATAAATCGAAAAGGGTCAACAAAACAACTTACAAACACCAAGGGTCAACAAAACTTATAAACAACTTACAAGCATCACCCCCCCCCCCCAGCTTACACAATCAAGATCAAAACCAAACCGGAGTTCCTTAGTTCCTTGCAACAAACCACAAGATTCAAGATCAATTCAAGACATTATACAACATCAAGATCAATTCAAGACATTATACAACATCAAGATCAATCCAAAGATCCAAATAAAAAATGCAACTCACTTTTTCAAACAATATACAGAATCAAAGATCATTCCAAGATCCAAAATAAAATAGCAACTCACTTTTTCCAGTGAGTTTTTGGTGATAAACCAATAAACTTTCAAAATATGACTTTCTGACGTGAACCGAATTGGTTGCCGCTTTCGTTTGCGTGTGAGAGTTAGGAACTGTTTGCTGAGCGTGGTCGGATTGGAGGGCATATGTGGAATTGATTGGCACATTGACAGTCTCACAAATCAGCTAAGTCATTTTCCACTTGTATATTTTGTATATTTTATTTGGTTTTTAGTTTATTGTTAGTGGTAGTTTAGATAGGTTGAGTCGTGTTTCCATTCTTGCATTAGGGACAATGCAAATTTTAAGTGTGGGGATGGAACATGTGAGCCGTAGTCTTAGTTTAGTTAGTTAGTTGAGTCAGTTTTGAGTCATAAAATCTGAAAAATACAAAAAAATTAAAAAAAATTGAAAATGTCTCTCGTTTTAAGAAGTTTGCAAAATAAAAACGGAAAATGATAGAAAAAACAAGTTTGTTCGAGTTTCAAACATTAATAATATGAGAATGAAAGATTGAGCTTGTGTCTAATTTGGGATATGTGAGTAGGCCTGATCCGGTTTCTAGGTTCCTTTGATTTAAAATATACCTAATTGTTAGTTTGCTAGTGGGTTCTCATCTGTGAAAAGTAGGGAAGCCGAAACCGCCAAAAATAGTATAAGGAATGTCGTTATCAGCTAAAATTGTTAGAATTTTTTATCAAAAGAAAAAAAAAAGAGCTAGACCGAATAAAAAATGAGGCCTATGTAATCTTCGTTGAGGATGGTGACTCTGACTTAGATTACCTCTAGGTTAAGTTAGAAAGAAAAGTGCAAAATTACTGACGCCTACGTTGTCGCTCTCGGGGATGGTGACTCTGGTTGAGACAGCCTCTGGGTTAGGTATGCAAAGTCTAAAGCTCAAAAGAAAGAAAAAAAGATAAAAAAAATTGATGTTAAATTCTTTTGATTTTGGTATAAAATAGTTAGGAAAAACTCCAGTGACTAGTGACTGTTCCTTTTGTTCTGTAAGCTTGAGGCGGGATTAGGTGAAACAGCAGATTCTAGTGTGAGACCCTAGGTAAATTAACCGAACTTGAACTTAAATTACATGATAAGGGCTTGGAACCGGGTTTGGGTTTAAGGGGACAAGTATACTTGCAATCGTGGTTAACACAAGTTTTAATTTTAATAAGTAATCTAGACTTTTGAACCCGAGTATTTATCTGATTCTGATTCCGTTTGCATAATTCTTTTTCGGGGAAGAAAAAAGAGTAAGTGTGGGGATATTTGATGTATTGTAAAATACATCCTTTATTCGTGTATAGTTTGTACATATTTCGCTTAGTTTGTTTCAGTTTTTAGTTAGAATTCGTTACTTCAGTTAGTTTATGTGTTTTCAGGTCGTTGCTACAGAAATTCGAAGAAAACGTCAACAAATCTGCTGATTATGAAGCTGAAACAGGAGCCGAATCATCGCGTAGTTGAACGGGAACGAAAATCGAATAAATCTAGAAAAATGAAGCCTTGGCGCTACGCGACGGCCATATGGATTTGCCTTGGACAAGCGCGGGCATTATAATAATGTTTTATGAAGCCTAAGGGGATTACTCGTTGCGTAGCGCGACGGGGTTAAATGTCAGCAATTCTCAGCTTTTCAAACAAGGGTCTTGTAGGGTTTAAGTGTAAATAATCGTTAACTTCAAATTTGAACGAACTGACGAATCAGCTGAGCTTTGGGCGAAAATTGGACATTCTTTGGAGCGTTTTCGAGATCTTGAAGCTGCCGATTGAAGTCTTGAAGCTTAGGACGTCATCCGGGTCATTGTTCTGATATTCGGGTGTCTTTATTCTTGGTTTCTTACTTTGATTATGTTTCTCGTGATTGAAAATACTTTGTTTTTGAATTTTTTAATGACTATGATTAGCTAAAACGATTATACTACCTAGACTGATGATAGGTTATATAAAGTTTTGATTTTTATGATGGATATTTAGTTATTTATGGATTGTTTGCGAAAGTAGTCGACTCGATTATTGTTTAGATGTATATGCATGCTTAAAAGTGTTTGAATACTGTTTATTGCTTTGTGTGAATCTTGGTGACTATCTATATCACATAATAGGTTCATACGAGATTATGATTTTTAATTGTGATCTTTAGGGTTAATTACGCAACATACCTTAGAAGCGATATTCGGTAATCAAATAAATTTAAGTGTTCTACTAATCTCAATAGCTGAGAGGTGCGAGGTTATTATTAGGTCGCAGTCATTAAATTGCTAGGTAGGAGCTTCGAGAGGAGTCTGAACTAGTTGCCTTAGTGACCGTTGTCTAACAAGTCTAATCAAGAAACCAAGTCTATCCTAAGTTTATGTCCTGAGAGGGAGTAAATCAAATTAGGGTACTTTCGTAAACCATTTAGATGTCTTGTGAGAGAGTCTAACCAACCGGTGTTCGTAATAGCCTCTAGAGTGCCATAAGTGTCTTCCTGAGAAGGGTCGGGGGTCTTGTTCGGTATTTCAAAAGGTTTAGTATTAGAAGACCCCGGTTCCATAATAACTAATATCCTAATAATATCACTACTGATGCAAACCAGGATTCCAATCTAGGTAGTTGCTTTCACCATCTGAGTAAAACCCAAGTTAATTTGTGTTAGTTAATTCGGTTAATTAATTTAATTTTACTTGCAATTTTTAGGAAATTTAGAAATCACCTCCCCCTCAAACATAAAAATGGTTAGTGCCACGTCATTGTCAGTCTAGATAGAGTCATTAATGTAGTTAAATCGAGTCTCGTGGGTTCGATATCCGGACTTACTTAGCTTTACTAGAGTCGATCGGTTCACTTGCCGGTTAGTAGTTTGGTCGAGTTTTAGAGAGTCTGGAGTATTAATTTTGTGTCTAGATTAGGTTAATTTTAGTTGTTTTTATTAAACTACTTTTAGCACATCAGGTTCACTTTTACCACTAACGGTATTTTACGCGTTCATCAAAATTAACTTGGTTTAATTACCAAACCAGTTTTAGGGGTGTTACATTTAGCTTCAAAACTTCTATGCTTTTTAAGAACTACTAGTAGTAAGACCCGTGCGCAAACACGGGTGGTTTTTAGAAAACCATGAATAACACATTTTAATAGAAAGTAAATATAGGTATATAGAAATTGTATCAACAAGTGTTATTTATTATAGCTAATAGACAACTATAAACATAGATCATCGGTTAATATATCAGTTACATACGATTATTTCCATTCTCGTTTCCAAAAAACGGAGTACCAACCTATTGACAATGTAAACTGCTTATAGACATAAGTACATATAAAAGATGTCTAACAAACTTAATAGAATTTGAATACAACTTAAGTTTCAACAAACATTAACTACGAACACACTATCACCTGCCTCAACAACTTTCACCAAAGCTCAATCAAGGTTGATCAGGTCTTTGACTTCCAACAGATGATAGGTCTTCAACAGACTTTAGACTTCAGCAGATTTTTGTGTATAACAGTCTTTATAGATCAACAGGCTTTAGAAATCAACAGATCTTTGTGTATAACAGTCTTTATAGATCAGCAAATTCTGATGAGACTATCCGCTGATGATGCTCAACCACTGATGAGGCTGAGCAGTGCTTTCCATTAAGGTTGATCAGACCTTTGACTTCAGCAGTACTTTAACTTCAGCAGATAATTGGTCTTTAATAGTCTTTACATCCAACAGAGTTTTGCATAACAGTCTTTATAAAATAATCAGACTTTAGAGATCATCACTTGTTGACTGCCACTGCCATTGGAGGGAAATAATGTTGAGACACTGTTATTGGGGATCATCTGTGTTAGGATCTGAGTTTACTTGATTGAGTTGTTTTATAAGAAGTGTAACATGAAGAAGATAAATAAATGATCAAATGCAGCAAAATGAAGTAAAACTTTGTAACACAATCAAGGAGAAAACAATTTGTTAGGATATGAGTTTGACTTGATTGTGTTGTTTTAATTAAGTTGGTAAATGGAAGAGGATAAAACAGAGAATAATTGCAGTGAAATAAATGTAAAACTTTATAACACAATCAAGGAAAGATTAGCTTTCATCATGTAATGCTTTCATTAGTCAAAAGATTGAAATATTACAAAGTTTCAACTTATACATGCATGAACACTAACTCCCCCTTAGCCTGAGCTCACTATGGTTGTTCGTACAAGATGTGTGTGTGTGCAAAAGAGCTAAATAGAACAGTATAGGCACTTCCTTACTTTAATTTTTATTCTCTCATCACCCTTTCTCGGATTTGCCCTTTGAATTGGAGCTTAAAATCCAAGGAATCAGTATCATCTTCATCCCTATGAAGCTGAAGGTTCAAAAGATCTTGGAGGTCAACTGCATTCAGACCAAGTGCATTCTCCCTTGATATCTTTTCAGCACTACCATCAGACCTGAGCAAAGTCCACTTTAGTATTTTTGGGTCTGATGGGTTTCTTGGGAGAAGTTTTATTTGAGAAGAGTTTGGCGATTGAGGTCTGCTTACCAACCTTTGAAGTGTTTGAGCAACTTGGGCTTGTAGTTACAATGAAGCCTCATCCAATCCATATCGTAACTGATACTGATAGCCTCTTTTCTGATTTCAGCTTCTCTCTTTTCATCTTCCTCATCAATCAGTTGTTGTCTTTTTCTTTGGTTGAAGACACTGATGGATACATTTGCTGATCTGAGCAACTTTTTAGAGTGAAGGGTCCGCTGAGGTCTAACAGTCTTTTCATCTTTGTATACTGGCTTTTTGGGAAGGGATGGATATGTCTTTCTTCATTCTTCTAACTTTTTGTAAGCTTGATCAATATACTACCTAGACCATCTTGCAATGGCTCTAGCAGTCCCATACTTAGGTGCTACAAGTTCTGCCCTCAATCTCTTATACTTCAGTGCCTCATCCACTTCAACCTTCTTGTATTGTTTCCAGTTGGGAGCAGATTTTTGCATTTGAGGATCCTTTTTCATCAAATGAATTCTATCAACTTCCTCTTTAAGAGCTTCAAGGGGCCAGTCTTTGAAATCAGACTTGTAGGCTTTGTAGGGCTTGGTATCCATGATAATATTCAAGAAATCATCCCTTAATGTCTTTTGTAGCTCAGCATTTGGTGGCAGATTTGACATTTTCTTACTCAGGTCTCTAGCAAAGTCTTCTAACTTCTTGACTTTACTAAGCCCATGTTGCATGCAACCTGATAAGTTGCTGTCTCCTAGCCCTTTATTCTCGTCTTTTGCCTGATATTCTGCTTGCTTGGCCTTTAGCTTCAGATATTCATCAATATTCTTTAGAGTTCTGAATCCATGAAGAGATGAGAAGGTTATTTTGGATGGATCATCCTCTGTGTAAAATTAAATCATTTCATCTTGAACTGCAAGCAGTTCCAGAGGGAAATTTACTGCCAATGGAATGTTTCGTGGAGTGTAACCAGCGGGTGGATGTTTGACTGGGTTGATTTTTGGTGATGGAGGTGGAATGAATGGTTTGGGTGAAGTTTGAATGAATGGAGCAGATAATAATGGAATTGGTGCAGGTATATCTTTTTCTTCCTTTTCTTCTTCATACACCATGAATTTTCTTTTTCTTGTGTAAACAGATTTTGGAGGAGGAGGAGTTTGTGAAGGAGAATGTGCTATGAGTGTAAGGGTTGATTGTGATGGGAATTGAAATTAGGTAGAATCGGTGGATTGACTAACAACTGTTGAAACAACTGGTGTCTCAACCGCTGTTGTCTTAACATCTGTTGAAGCATTTGCTGCATCAACAATTGTTGCAATGGAGGTTGGTAGTGGTGATGAGGGTTTTGTTTTCTGCTTTTTGAGAGGTGTATCAGTGTTTGGCTTTTTAGGTTCAGCAGTGGTTTTAGGTTGGCAGCAGTGGTTGGTTTTTCTGGTGGTGTTTTTGGTTTAGGAAATATGGCAACAGGAGGTTTGTTGTGTTTGTGTGATTTTCTTCTATTTGAGGTTCCAATGTTCAGCACTTTGTTTTTTTTTCTTCACTTTTTTCACTAACTCCTGCCTCAACACATCTGTTCTACTTTCTTTTCTATCCTTTCTCTTCTGCTTTGCTTCAATCTCCTTATCTGTATGTTTGTTAAAGGTATCATCAATTCCCTTTTTCTTACCAGTGTCAGATTTTCCAGTAGATTTTGCAGAAGTTTTCTTGGCAGCCTTTGGATTTTGTTTTGGCTGATTCCTTGGTTTTGGTTTGCCAAAGTTTTTCATGGAATCCTTCTCCCCCTTTTTGGCATCGTCTTCATCATCTTTTTAAAAGATAGGTGCAGGAGTAGTGCCAGTTAACTTTACAATGGATTCTTTTATGCCTTTGATGTCAGCCTGTTTGTCTTTGTATCTTGCTTCACCTATAACTCTAATTAGCTCCATGTGGGAATTATGTTGAAGCTCAGCCAGTTCCCTATGAGCTGCAAGAATGGGTTATACTGAGTTCAAAAGCTCTTGGGATAACTGCTGATGAGAAGGTTGACTTTTGAAAGCATCCACCAACTGCTTCATTTGATCTTTCGTATCAACAACAGTTGTTTCAATCTTGGATATCCTCTCCATCAAATCCTGGTATTGTAATCCATTACTTAACTTATAAGGATCATCTGAATTCCCACCAGATGTGGTTGTATCTGCTTTTGAAACAGGAGGTGTCTCCAAATTTTCATTAGCAGATGCCCCTTGTTCTTGGTTCTAGGGACTTCCCTTTGCATCAGTGGTTTCCTTAGTGATCACACCAGTGGTTAACTTGAACTCACCAGTGGATACCTGGTAGACACAGTAGTGGTTGCCTTCAAGGGAGTCTGACTGATGAAGCTACTGTCCAAATGTAGAACAGTGGATTTGACATTTGTAGTAGCTGCTCGACATGAAATACCATCAAGAAATTCATGAAATTCAAGAGGTGTAGCCTCCTCAGCTATTTGTGGGTTAGCTAATTGAACATGTTTAGACACATCTATTGTTAAAGTTAAACTCTTAGTAATGTGTTCGTGGGAGAGGCTGCTATGAGTCTGAATGTCAATAGCTTCAAACAATGTTACAAAGACATGCTTATACCACTTCATCGGACACAGATGTTGGAAACTTCTGTTGGGAAATAACAGATGTTGGGAACAGTGGTAAGTCAACAGTCGCTAGGATAAACAGAACTTATGAAAACAGACGATACCTTTCAGCAGTGGATGAAGTTTTAGCCAAACAGAGGTTGATTCAAAACATCAACAAATACTATAAAAACTGATGCTTAGTTTGATTCGGAGCATCAACAAATGTCTTTTAAAAACCCGTCCTCTCAAAAAACAAATCAAAATCTGCAAGTCCAACAATACTCTACAGACAATACCTTTCAGCAGTGAATGCATTTTTAGACAAACAGAGGTTTGAAAAACAGTTGTTTTTAACAAACTTTTAAGGATTTTTCAAAATATTTTAAAAAATAGCTATTTTTTAAGAATGGACTTTTGATGTTCTGAAGACATTTTACAAAGATCTGATGGCTAACATCTGCCCACTTCAGAACCTCTATTGTGATAATGGATGACAGTTGTTTGGAAACCTCTGTTGGGCAACAACAAATGTTGGCAACAGTAGCAAGTCAATAGTCGTTAGACAAAACAGAACTTATGAGAACAGACAACACCTTTCAGCAGTGGATGAATTTTTAGCCAAAAAGAGGTTTTAAAAACAGTTGTTTTCAACAGACTTTTAAGGATTTTTGAATTTTTTTTAAAAATAACTATTTTTTAAAAATGGACTTTTGATGTTCTGAAGACATTATAATGCTTTCATAATCAGCAGACGATGATTTCAAGTAGATGTTTCAAAAAACAGTTGTTTTCAACAGACTTTTAAGGATTTTTGAAAAAAAATTAAAAAATAGCTATTTTTTAAGAAGACTTTTGATGTTCTGAAGACATTATAATGCTTTCATCACCAGCAGACAATGATTTCAAGCAGATGTTTCAAAACCAGTTGTTTTCAACAGACTTTTAAGGATTTTTAAATAAAATTTTAAATATAGCTATTTTTTAGAAATGGACTTTTGATGTTCTGAAGACATTATAATGCTTTCATCATCAGCAGAAGATGATTTCAAGCAAATGTTGTGACAATCCGAGATTTCAAGGTCTTTCCCATTCACATCACTGATTTTATAATCCTGTTTTACGATTTGTTGTACATGGTGTCGTGTGTAGTTAATTAAATGATGTATGTTTTTTGTGCATTGGTGATTGTTATTGGTGTGGTGTTAAATATAATTTAGTATAGTTTAATTAAGATTAATTAATGTTCTTCATCACATACCCATCTCGACAAAAGATAGGGTCTTTCGCCAACCACGTCTCGACAAAAAAGGGGGTTCTTCGTCGTACAAGGTTTTTCGTCGGAATAAGGGGCCTTGGCCCAATATGTATCGTGGCCCAACTGTTACTGTGTGTTGTATAACCTTTTAAAAATAGTTACGTAAACAAAAACCCTAAAGCTCATCCTCTCCATTATCTGTGCGACGGCAGAAGAAACCTCGAAGCATCCTTTTCATCTCGATCCATATAAACCCCTCGATATCACGGTTAGTGTCTTGGTCTCGTTTGATGGATTAATACTGATATGTGGTATTATGTTGTGATCTTTATAAGATTAGGGTTCTGTTAATAGACTTATAAAATTAGAACATGTTTGATGAAGATGTGATGATTTGTATATGTTTAATTAGGGGAGTGATTTGATGATAGTCATGAACAGATTACGAATTACATGAATCTTGTAGAATTAGAATTAGGGGTTGTGTGTGTTAACGGTCATTGTTTGATTATAATTATATATGTGTGGAATGGAAACTGTTACGCTTGAATGGTTAATGTTCGTTCATGATTTGGGTAGTATGAACATGAATAACTGTTGTTGATCTGCTGTTCATGTCGAAAGTGTGTTAACTGCTATTAGGTGTTTTGTGAGTTGTAACTGTAAAGACATGATCCGACGAAAGACATGATTTGGCGAAAGATGGATCTTTCGTCGACTGGCTCATGACGAATCTCCTGGTTCGTCGAAAGATTTGCCCATCTCTGAAGAAGAATTGGTTCTTCGTCGTCGGGGTATTTCGCCGAGAGGGCACTGAGTGTAACAGTATTCAGTGTGTTGCATGTGTTGATGAATACTTGTGATTATTAGCTAATGCATGATAACAATTCAATCTAAGGATATGAAATCTGATTTGTATTGTGTGGATAAGACATTCATCTGTTAGGTGGTATGTGGTCACAGGGGATGTGTACTCGTGCGTGAATTGGGTAGTTGATATATGTCATACAATGATCTTGATAATGAATGAAAACTGTGTTAATTACGTGACTTGAATGATTATGAAACTGATATTGTTTGGTAACCACGGTAGGGTTTGGGTTGACCAACTTGGATGGGAAATTTTACATACCGAGCAAATCAAAGGTGAGTTCATTCCTATTGAGCATGCATCCCGGTGGTTGGGACAGTCATTGGGTATCCCTGAGAGGGATAGGTTTTTGGGTAAATCAAATGGGTATTCCTGAGAAGAATACATCTTGTGGGTAAAATCTGGAATGTTGGATAATACACTCATCCTATCACCTTTAAGTCCCATCTTGTTTGTTACCTGAGAGGTAACGGAGTATTAGTTGGTAGCGCTATCTAGGTTTGGCACCCTCACCCCGTACCTGAGAGGACGGGTGTGAACTAATGACTCAGTCATGCCCAATGCTTTGATAGGAACATTGGGGAACGGGCAAAACAAATCTGGAGCCGTCTTGTATTCGGGGTATTATCAACATTGTAATCAATGAACTGAACTAAACACTTGGTAACTAATGTTTTCGTAAAACTATGAACTCACCAGCGTTGTCTGATACACTTGTTGCATGCTCGCAGGTCGTTAGGTACTTTGGTTGGGGAACTTGCTATCTGGATGGCTGGAGTGGTTATAGGTCGTGTCGCTTGGATTTACAAGACTTGTTTACTGATTTCGCATACATTGGTTTTTGAAACATTTGAACAGTGTTTTACTATTTGCTTCCGCTGACACTATTTAACTTGGATTATGTTATATAAATGCTTTACGTAATGAATGAGATTTTCGTTAAACATCTTATGATAAGTTCAATGTGATTGGTGGCTAGATCCTGGTACGTCGCACGCCTAGCGGGGTTATCGCACGTGGTATTTTGGGGGTGTGACACTTTGGTATCAGAGCCACTGGTTATAGTGAACTAGGTTTTAAAAACGTTTTTATAAAACTAGACTATAACCGAACAGTTCAGAAAGCAACCATGACACTCAGCTCCAGACTGCAAGGTTCGTTTCTCGTTTACTTATTGCATAGTATATCTTGTATATACTATTGTACAATGTTGCATGCGATTGCACACACTTATCATTTCAGACTGATATCATGTGTATTTACCTGAGTTATGTGATTGATAGAGTCATAGTGCGACATCCCGTTAGATTTTCGTGGTTTATGTTTGTGGTGTTTTGTCTTGTTGCGAGAATTTGAGGAACCTTTTAGCATAAGTTGGGAGGAGCTGAGATAAACATGCGAATCGCATTCCTATAATGGGTGCACACATAATAGTAATGTGGGGTGCATGTGAGTCCCAGTGAGGCCTAACAAGTGTGAAAGGGGTTCCGCTCCGTTGTATGATGTGAACGTTGTAGTCCGTTAAAGTCATCGTGAGGTTTGACTCCTACCTTATCTCGACTCTTAACCTTTTCCCTTTTCTTATATAGAATCATGAATGGACGAGGCCATGGGCGTGGTCACATTGCGATGACTCAGGCTGAGCTGACAAACTTGATTAACACACATGTGGCTGAGGCTTTGGCAGCCTATCAAGCTGGTACGATATGTGCCAATTACCCTTTATTCTTGTGTCGCGTACATAACTCTTACCCATGTGTTGTATTTCTTTTCTTCTTTAGGTCAACAAGCTAATCCGAATCAAAACAATCTGCCTGCTTGCACGTTTAAGACATTCATGGATTGTAGACCACAGACGTTCAGTGGGACTGAAAGGGCTGTGGGGTACTGCATTGGTTTGAAAAGGCGGAATTGGTGTTTGCTATGTGTAACTGTCCTGCTGGGGACAGAGTGAAGTATGCTACAGGCACACTCGAGGATGGTGCCTTGACCTGGTGGAATGCCCAAGTCCAGATGCTGGGCATTGAGATGGCGAATGCCACTACTTGGGACGATTTTAAGGAGCTGATGCGCGAAGAATACTGTCCTCGTGACGAGATTCAGAAACTCGAGAATGAATACTACAATCTGAAGATGGAGGGGTCTGAGATCGAGGATTACACGAAACGATCTGATGAGCTAGCAAATTTGTGCCCTAACTTATCTCGACCCCCACCTCGAAGAATTGAGTTGTATATCAAAGGTCTAGCCCCAGCAGTAAAGAGTTTGGTCATTGCTTCCAACCTCAACAACTTAGCTCAGATCATTCTCTTAGCCCACAAGATCACAGATCAGGAGGTGGAGCGTGGCTCGCTACCACTGCGTGTTTCTACTACTGCTACTATTGCTACGGCTACTACTCCTGTCACTGATAGTAAGCGCAAATGGAATGATGTGGACAAGGTGTCCAATCAGAATAGCCCCAGAAGAAGCTTGACACCAGCAGCCATCGCAGTTTTAGCCAGGCATGCTCAGTTAATCAGAATCAAAGCAACAACTCAAACCAGGGCTCATACGCAGGGAAGCAGCCTAAGTGTAACAAGCGCAACTTCCACTATCGCGGGCCATGCACCCGAGTCTGTCACAGGTGCAACAAGGTGGGCCATATGGCTAGAGACTGCAGGGTCTCACTCCCAAGGCAGCAGCAGCAGCAACAACCCTTACAGTAACAGCAGCTATAGCAACTGGAGAGGCAGCAGCCTCAACAGAATCAGGGAAATCGTAAGGGGTGCTTTCAATGTGGTGATGAGGGTCAATTTAAGCGGGATTGCCCACAACTGAATCAAAATGCTGGTAATAAAAATAACAACACTGGGAACAATAATGGGAACAATGGTAGAAACGGTGCGCGTGGGAGAGTGTTTACTATTGGTGCTGGGGAAGCTCGCAATGATGGCAACGTTGTAACCGGTAAGTTTTCTGTGAATGATATTTTTGCTTATGTATTATTCGACTCTGGTGCCGATTGGAGTTATGTGTCTTTGGGGTTCAGCCGTCAGTTAGGGTTGACTTCAACACCTCTTGTAAATAAGCACGTAGTAGAATTAGCTGATGGTAAATCAATTGAAGCTTCTCATGTCCTTTTCGGTTGTAAAATTGATCTCATGGGTCAAGTGTTCGACACTGACCTACTCCCCATTACTCTTGGATGTTTTGATGTGGTCGTTGGCATGGATTGGCTGTATAAGCATCAAGCGGAAATTCTCTGTAAAGAGAAAATCGTGCGTATCCCTCTCCCCAGTGAGGAATCTTTGTCGGTTCAAGGTCATCGTAGTGGTGCCATGGTCGGCATCATCTCAGCCATGAAAGCCCATAAGTGTCTACAAAAGGGCTACCCTGCTATTCTAGCTCTTATTACCGATTCACAACCTGAAAAAAGGAAGATCGAGGACCTTCTAGTTGTTCGTAAGTTTTCTGATGTGTTTCTAGAAGAGTTACCGGGTTTACCTCCACATCGCCAGGTGGAATTTCTGATTGACCTTATGCCAGGAGCAGCTCTGATTGCTTGTGCTCCTTATCGTCTTGCACCAGGAGAGTTGCAAGAGTTGTCTAATCAACTCCAAGAACTGTTGGATAGAGGTTTTATCCGACCTAGTTCTTCTCCTTGGGGAGCCCCAGTTTTGTTTGTAAAGAAGAAAGACGGATCTTTCCGTATGTGTATTGATTATCGGGAACTCAACAAGGTGACACTCAAGAATCGTTATCCTTTACCATGTATCGACGACCGGTTTGACCAGCTGCAAGGGTCAAGTTTTTACTCGAAGATCGATTTAAGATCGGGCTATCATCAGATGAGAGTCCGAGAAGAGGATGTTCCAAAAACAGCTTTTCGGACGCGATAAGGACATTATGAGTTTTTGGTTATGCCCTTCGGGTTGACAAACGCACCAGCAGTCTTCATGGACCTTATGAATCGTGTGTGTAAACCGTATCTTGACGACTTCGTTATTGTGTTTATTGATGACATCTTGATCTACTCAAAGAGCCAGGCGGATCACGAGCGGCACCTGCGTCTTATTTTGGAACTCATGAGGAAGGAGCAGCTCTACGTGAAGTTTTCTAAGTGTGACTTCTGGATACGAGAAGTGCACTTCCTTTGCCACATTGTTAATGAATTAGGGATACACGTGGATCCTGCTAAGACTGATGCTATCAGGAATTGGACGACACCAAAGAATCCTTCGGAGGTGCGACGATTTCTTGGTCTTGCTGGGTATTATCAAAGATTTATCAAGGATTTCTCAAAGATCGCTCAACCTCTTACCTCGTTGATACAGAAAGGCGTTGTATATTCTTGGGGAAACAATCAGGATGATGCTTTCCAACTTTTGAAACAGAAACTCTGCAGTGCACCAATCTTGTCTCTACCTGAAGGTACCGAGGATTTCGTGTTATATTGCGATGCTTCTATTCAGGGTCTCGGTTGCGTGTTGATGCAACGCGAGAAGGTGACAGTCTATGCTTCTCGACAACTGAAGGTGCATGAGAAGAATTACACAACTCACGACTTGGAGCTGGGAGCTGTGGTTTTTGCATTGAAGATTTGGAGGCATTATCTGTACGGTACCAAATGCACTATCTACACCGATCACAGGAGCCTCCATCATATTTTTGACCAGAAGGAATTGAATATGCGACAACGTCGCTGGGTAGAACTACTGAACGACTATGATTGTGCCATTAAGTATCACCCAGGTAAAGCTAACGTTGTAGCTGATGCCCTTAGTTGAAAAGAGACGAAACCTAAGCGTGTGCGAGCCTTACAGCTCACTATTCACATAAATCTTCCTGATCAGATCCGTTCGGCTCAGACAGAGGCATTGAAGGAAGAAAATATTAAAGCTGAGTATTTGCGGGGCATGGAGAAACGACTTGTGGAAAGATCTGATGGCATATACTATTTTATGGAACGGATTTAGATTCCTCTGTTTGGTAACCTTAGAGACCTTGTGATGGACGAAGCGCACAAGTCTCGATATTCTGTTAACCCGGGTTCGGATAAGATGTATCAGGACCTCAAAGTCTTGTATTGGTAGCCGAAGATGAAAGCTAACATCGCAACGTATGTGAGTAAATGTTTGACTTGTGCGAAAGTCAAGGTAGAGTATCAGAAACCCTCAGGCCTGCTTCAACAACCAGAAATACCCATGTGGAAATGGGAGCAGATTGCTATGGATTTCGAACCTGGTTTGCCAAGAACTCAATACAGGAACGATACCATTTGGGTGATCGTTGACCGCCTCATGAAATCTGCACACTTCCTCGCGATCAAGGAAACTGATAAGTTCTCTCAACTTGCGGCTGTGTACCTGAAGGAAGTGGTTTCTAGGCACGGGGTGCCGACCTCTATTATATCTGATCGTGATCCACGATTCATATCTGATTGGTGGCAATCTATGCATAAATCCTTCGGCTCACGTCTCGACATGAGCACTGCTTATCACCCACAGACGGATGGTCAAAGCGAACGAACCATCCAGACACTTAAAGACATGCTGCGAGCATGTGTGATTGATTTTGGTAAAGGCTGGGAGAAACACTTGCCGCTGATCGAGTTGTCTTACAACAATAGTTACCACACTAGTATCCAGGCAGCTCCGTTTTAAGCATTGTACGGCCAGAAATGTCGTTTTCCTCTTTGTTGGGCTGAGGTGGGTGACAGCCAGGTCACAGGTCCTGAACTTGTTCTTGAAACTTCTGAAAAGATTGTCCAGATCAGGAATCGTATGGCGGCGGCGTGCGACCGTCAGAAAAGCTACGCTGACAAGCGTAGGAAACCCTTGGAATTCGTTGTAGGCGACCGTCTTATGCTGAAAGTCTCACCTTGGAAGGGTGTGGTGCACTTTGGGAAGCGCGGCAAGCTTAATCCATGTTATGTAGGGCCATTCAAGATTCTGGAGCGAATTGGTAAAGCGGCCTACAAACTCGAGTTACCTGCTGAGTTAGGTAACGTCCATGATGTCTTCCATGTTTCGCAACTAAAGAAGTGTTTGTCCGATGAAACACTTGTGGTACCGTTTCAAGAGCTGAAAATCAACAACAAGTTGCAGTTCGTCGAGGAACCTATCAAAATTATGGATCGGGAAGTCAAGGTCCGTAAGCATAGTCGAATCCCGATTGTGAGAGTTCGCTGGAATTCAAGACGTGGACCGGAGTTCACGTGGGAATGCGAAGATCAGATGAAGCTCAAGTACCCTCACTTATTCCCAACTGACAAATCTAAACCTGATGCAACTAGTGAATTTTGGGGCGAAATTCCCTTTCAAGTTGGGGATGAAGTGGCACCTGCGGAAAACCCACAGTCATCCTGATTTAACACCTTGTCGCTTTGGATTACTTATTAAATTTCGGGACGAAATTTCTTTCAAGTTGGTGATGATGTGACAATTCAAGATTTCAAGGTCTTTCCCATTCACATCACTGATTTTATAATCCTGTTTTACGATTTGTTGTACGTGGTGTCGTGTATAGTTAATTAAGTGATTTATGTTTTTTGTGCATTGGTGTGGTGTTAAATATAATTTAGTATAGTTTAATTAAGATTTAATAATGTTCTTCGTCACATACCCATCTCGACGAAAAAAGGGGTTCTTCATCGTACAAGGTATTTTTTTGTCGGAATAAGGGGCCTTGGCCCAATCTGTATCGTGGCCCAATTGTTACTGTGCGTTGTATGAACTTTTAAAAACAGTTACGTAAACAAAAATCCTAAAGTTCCTCCTCTCCATTATCTGTGCGACGGCAGAAGAAACCTCGAAGCATCCTTTTCATCTCGATCCATATAAACCCCTCGGTATCACGGTTAGTGTCTTGGTCTCGTTTGATGGATTAATACTGATATGTGGTATTATGTTGTGATCTTTGTAAGATTAGGGTTTTGTTAATAGACTTATAAACTTAGAACTTGTTTGATAAAGATGTGATGATTTGTATATGTTTTATTTAGGGGATTGATTTGATGATAGTCATGAACAGATTACGAATCACATGAATCTTGTAGAATTGGAATTAGGGTTTGTGTGTGTTTACGGTCATTGTTTGATTATAATTATATATGTGTGGAATGGAAACTGTTACGCTTGAATGGTTAATGTTCGTTCATGATTTGGGTAGTATGAACTTGAATAACTGTTGTTGATCTGCTGTTCATTTCGAAAGTGTGTTAACTGCTATTAGGTGTTTTGTGAGTTGTAACTGTAAAGACATGATCCGACGAAAGACATGATTTGACGAAAGATGGATCTTTCGTCGACTGGCTGATGACGAATCTCCTGGGTTCTTCACCGTGCCCATCTCTGACGAAGAATTGGTTCTTCGTCGTCGGGGTATTTCGCCGAGAGGGCACTGAGTGTAACAGTATTCAGTGTGTTGCATGTGTTGTTGAATACTTGTGGTTATTAGCTAATGTATGATAACAATTCAATCTAAGGATATGAAATCTTATTTGTATTGTGTGGATAAGACATTCATCTGTTAGGTGGTACGTGGTCACATGGGATGTGTACTCGTGCGTGAATTGGGTAGTTGATATATGTCATACAATGATCTTGATAATGAATGCAAACTATGTTAATTACGTGACTTGAACGATTATGAAACTGATATTGTTTGGTAACCACGGTAGGGTTTGGGTTGACCAACTTGGACGGGTAATTTAACATACCGAGTAAATCAAAGGTGAGTTCATTCCTCTTGAGCATGCGTCCCGGTGGTTGGGACATTCATTGGGTAACCCTGAGAGGGATAGGTTTTTGGGTAAATCAAATGGGTATTCCTGAGAGGAATACGTCTTGTGGATAAAATCTGGAATGTTAGATAATACGCTCATCCTATCACCTTTAAGTCTCATCTTGTTTGTTACCTGAGAGGTAACGGAGTATTAGTTGGTAGCGCTATCTAGGTTTGGCACCCTCACCCCGTACCTGAGAGGATGGGTGTGAACTAATGACTCAGTCATGCCCAATGCTTTGATAGGAGCATTGGGGAACAGGCAAAAAAAATCTGGAGCCGTCTTGTATTCGGGGTATTTTCAACATTGTAATAAATGAACTGAACTAAACACTTGGTAACTAACGTTTTCGTAAAACTATGAACTCACCAGCGTTGTCTGATACATTTGTTGCATGCTCGCAGGTCGTTAGGTACTTTGGTTGGGGAACTTGCTATCTGGATGGCTGGAGTGGTCATGGGTCGTGTCGCTTGGATTTACAAGACTTGTTTACTGATTTTGCATACATTGGTTTTTGAAACATTTGAACAGTGTTTTACTATTTGCTTCCGCTGACACTATTTAACTTGGATTATGTTATATAAATGCTTTACGTAACGAATGAGATTTTCGTTAAACATCTTATGATAAGTTCAATGTTATTGGTGGCTAGATCCTGGTACGTCACACGCCTAGCGGGGTTATCACACGTGGTATTTTGGGGGTGTGACAGATCTTTTGGCAAACTTTAACTTTGACAGACCTTTACAGTAGCAGATATTGACTCAAACAACTGTTCATATGCTAAAATTAGTAAAAGTAAAATGCTCCACAATGATTAATAGGATTAAAATTTATTTATGACATTAAAAGATCAACAATTACATCGAGTACTGAACAACGAAATTTTAAAATCTAACATATACACCAAGAAATTTAAGAATCTAAGCAAGAATTAAGAAATTTTAGCTTCAACTCCATCGAATACTGAACTTCTCGATGTATATCTTTGAGCATCGCCATGAACTCCATGTCTCTATCACCACACTCTATATTACTGACAACACAAAGGTCACGTACGGAAGTTAAAGGCATCGCCATCAGGTTTCTCGAAACCTGGTCTCTCGTGAACAGACCAAGATGCAGTCCATCAAAACACCTATTCAGCTCTTGAAGAGTAGCCCTATCCTCATATACTTGATCCTTAACTTGCTTGATAAAGCGCTGCTTTAAATCATCAGAGTCTGCAGAAGTGTATGATGACATTTTAAGTTATATATTACTCAACTGATGTGAAAGAAGGATATGTTGGTAGTAAAACGTGATGAAAAACAGGCGAACTGACAATGATATTATATAGTGAAATAGCTAACAGCCCAAAGGTCAGATTTAATTTCACTGTACATTTAATAATCTAGGAGGCAAAAACGTGTACATTTAATATAAACATATAAATTCATATTTAAAAACAACAGCCATTTAATGCAAAACCTTTCGAAAATAAGTTTTCATGGGAAAACTATAAAATTAAGGGCATGTTTGGCTAAGCTTTTTGAAACAACTTATTGACTTATTGGCTTTTTGAAAAGTCATAAGCTCTAAAATGATGTTTGGCAATGAGGGTGTATGTGAGGGGAAAAAGCCAATAAGTCAATAAGTCACTCCATACTGACTTTTTCAAAAAGCCAATAAGTTGTTTCAAAAAGCTTAGCCAAACATGCCCTAAATATCAAGAAACCGAAAGGACAAATTTTAAATCTCTGGCATCAAAAAAAAAAAAAAAAAAAAAAACTAGTTATCATAATTACGAATAACCTCTTCATTTACCATAAAGATGCATTTTAAACACTATAAAAGACTGGTGATTAGTTTGATTCAAAACATCAACAATTGTCTTTTAAAAACCTGTCATCTAGAAAAACAAATCAAAATCTGCAACACCAACAATACTCTACATAGCAAAAGCATGCTTCTACCACTGGTCAGACACAAACGAATGTTAAAATGCAATTCTCTAAATGGTCGCTGAAAGAAAACAGAGCTGATGAAGAACTAAACAGAAAAATCGACATCATCAGTGATAATAGTAACAAGAAAACTTAGAGCAGCATCGGATTGCTTCATGAAGTCTTCCACTCTCCTACATCAGACTTCAAGAACAATGAGAAGAGTTTACCACTGGTCGCTCGAAGAAAACAAAGATGAAATATATCAACACTTTAAAATAAAAATTATCAACAGTTTAAAAGAATCCACAAACCTAAAAAACCCGCAACTGATTGTATGAATTTCAAACAACTCTGATTAGGCTGAAATATAAAGCGAGAATTAGAGTAGATCGGTTCAAAATTTAAAATTCAAAATTACAGAAAAAAAACATACTCTCAACGATGTTGTAATAATGATGTTGGAAGAATTATGTGAAGTACAAAGATCTATAATCGGAGATGAACCGACTGAATATGGAAATTCTGCATTTGAGAGAGAGAGAGAGAGAGAGAGAGAGAAAGAGAGAGAGATAAATTGAAATTTGAATGTGGAGTCAGAATCAGTTGTGTTATATATGTATATGTGTATGGTTTGAATTTTGAATCTGGAACCAGAATTTTGAATTTTAAATCTAGGCATAGATTTTGATGACAGAGGTTTCAATTTCTTATGCATGAATACATGTATGGGCAGAGGTTTGATGGCAGTGTTTTAAATAGATTTTAAAGTGATTTTTTATATATTAAGACTTATGATGCAATAATGACATAAGAAAAGCATTGTTAGACAGCCTCTCTGGCCGCCACATCAGCTTTTCTTATGTCACTGGGATTTCTCCTTTTATAGAAAGTATAGATATGTTAGCTCTTATAATTGTATTGACTCACAACCATTTCTTGTCATGTTTCAAGGAGCTTTTATCCTTCAATATGATATTCCAATTTGATTAAAGTGGTTGATTAATGTAGTAGTTATCAAGAAAAGTAATGCTTTGAATTGACAACTACATATGGTTAATGTAACATTCAATTAGAGTTTCATCTAACCTAAATGTTTTGTGTGACACAAACTTGAAGAACTATGTTGAAGTGTATTTTATAAGGTCAACATGACAATATCATATGCTTAGTTCTCGTTGACCCACAATTCGCCTACTGACCTTTGGGTCATTGTGAATGACTCTAAATATTAAAGTGGTTGATTAATGTAGTAGTTATCAAGAAAAGTAATACTTTGATTGACCAACTACATATGGTTAATTTAACATACACTTAGAGTTTCATCTAACCTAAATGTTTGGTGTGACACAAGCATGAAAGAACTATGTTTAAGTGTCTTTCAAAAGGTCAACGTGACAATAACCTATACTTAGTTCTCGTTGAACCGCAATTCGCCTACTGACCTTGTGGTTATTGTGAATGAATCTAAATCTTTACGTAGTATAATTTGTCAAGGTGATCAACAATTCAAACTTAACTACATAACCAGTGATTTCAATCCACAAGATGTCTGGTAACTTCAAGTCCATGCCATAAAGCTAACCATCTTACCAACTTCCAACACCTCGTTCAAGCTGACATTCTATCACGAGCTGATGGTTCTTGAAGTGCACAGTCGTGCATGGCTTGTGCATGACAGTGCTTGCACTGAATGGATACTATCTAATCCAGCAAAGCACTATCTAGTCTTGTCTGTTCCCTGGTCATACATAGTGGTTGCATGACCATGCTTGTAATAAGCTGAATTTTGGAAACCCTATAATAATAAAAAACAATTGAACTAATATGTTTTTGTTTTAAATGAATTTAATAATTTGTAAAGATGATTAAATGACATCTAAATATTAACGAATGTTATATCTATTATATGTTATTTAATATATTATGTTAAAAAATACTACTAATAATATTAAATGAAGGCGGTGCAGTAGTTAATGGACCACAGCTAGAGACTGGGCCAATAAGTTGTAGGCCTTCTGAAGGTGTATCTGGGCTTAGTACCAGGAAAAGGTTAAGGTGGTGTTTGTCTTTTGGCCAGAAGCACTTCTGGCCACTTATGTCTGCGCCGCGCAGACGCGCGCAGAGGTTTGGAGTCCGCAACTTGTTTGTTTTCTCGCAGACCTTTCATTAAAAAAAGGTCTGCGAGACCTCTTCACCACACAGACATTCACCCATGTCTTCTTGGCACAGACACAAACCTCTTCTTGGCACAGACCTCTTCTTCCACACCTCCACCCCCATATCCCTGCCACCACCTCCACCACCATATCCCTGCCACCACCGCCACCTGATACATCACCACCACCATCATCATCTGAGAGAGACCATAGAGAGAGAGGGAAAGGCCGTAGAGAGAGAGACCGTAGAGAGAGAGAGAGAGAAAGAAGAGAGAGATCAGTGAGAGAGATACCATAGAGAGAGAGTGAGAGAGATACCGTAGAGAGAGAGAGAGAGAGATCGGAGACCATCATCATCGAACAAAACCCCCAAATCGAACCAAAAACCCCAAAAAGAACAAAACCCCCAAATTGGAGACGATGAAGGCGGTGGTGGTGGTTGCGACAGGGGTGGGTGGTTGTGGTTGTGGTTGTGGTGGTAGATGAAGGCAGACGGGGGTGGGTGGTTGTGGTTGTTCTTGGCGGTAGATGATGGCGGTGGTGTGATGGCGGAGGTGGTGCGGTGGTGGTGGTGTGATGGCGGAGGTGGTGCGGTGGTGGTGGTGCTATGGGCGGTGGTGGTCCACAGATTGTAGAGAGAGAGAGTAGAGAGAGAGAGTAGAGAGAGAGAGAGTTGAGGCAGAGAGAAGTGTGTGTGTGTGTTGTGTGTGTGAAAAGTGGTTTTGTAGAAGAAAAAAAACAAGCCCTCTTCTCCTTGCAGACTGCAGACATTTGGTCCACCTCTTCTCCTGCAGATGCCTGCAGATGTGGTCCACAGACTGAAGACCTTTTCCCGCAGAAAAAACAAACAACACCTAAGAGTTGATCAATGGGCTCCTCATGGTTTCTCTTTTCTCACTCGTGGGACCCAAAGGGGAAAGGGTATCGATTAAAATAGTTATCCTCCATTATCTTCTGTTTTTTTTCACTCCAGTTTCTTGAACAGTGTGAGAGAAGCTTCAGGGGCAGGAGTATCTACATCTATGGGTCAGAGGGGTAAGTCACGTCAGACCCCTCATGCAAGCATTCAGTCCTATAGCAGTTTTCGCAGGGGGCTTGGTGTTAGTGATTTTGTGAGTGTTGCTCAGGTGACGACACAGCAGTCGAATGGAGGAGCTCAGTCGGTGAATGCAGAAGTTCGTGACATAGTGGAAGTCGGTGGTGGTGTTGGGATAGGACTAATGGTTTTGAAATTTTGGTTAATGAGTCGATTAGGGAGGAAGGGGATTGTAATATTCATCAATGAAGATGATGACTTACAACGTTAGGGGGATTAGCAAGGATGATAAAATTCTTGTTGTAGGAGAGGTGATTAGGGAGAATCAGGTTGATTTTGTTTCAATTCAAGAGACTATGATGTGCAATGGGGGTAATATCCGGTTTCGAAAGCTTTCGGGGGAGGAGGTAGATCGTCTCGAGTTACCATTTATGAGTTTGGAAATTAAGGAGGCTGTGTGGGAGTGCGGTTCGAATAAGGTGCCAGGACCGGATGGGTTTAATTAAGGTTTTCTAAAACATTTATCGAATATTCTAAAAGATAAATTTATATAAATTTAGAGATATTCTATGCGGATGGGGAGATAAGTAAAGGTTGCAGTTCATCTTACTTGCTTTTATTCCAAAGATTGCTGATCGGCTTTCTTTTAATGACTTTCGGCCAATCAGTTTAATAGGTTGTATCTCTAAAACTATCTTAGTGGTTCTTGCTAGGCGTTCAAAGACAATGATAGAAGGATTAATATTTGAACATCAGTCGGCTTTTTTGTCGACTCGTAACACACTCGTTGGTCATTTAATTCTAAATAAGAAGATTTCATGGGTTCAGAAGTCGAAGAGTAGGGCGTTCTTGTTCAAAGTAGATATTGAGAAGGCCTATGATACCGTTAACTAGGATTACGTTGATGAATTACTCTCGCAAATGGGATTTCCGGATCTATAGCGAAGGTGGGTGAGGGGCTTTTAAAGTCGGTAAGAGCTTCGGTTTTAGTTAATGGATCTCTGAGAGAGGAGTTTCAATGTGAAAGAGGGGTGAGACAAGGTGACCCGTTATCACCTTTTCTTTTCACACTTGCAATGGAAGCACTTACGGGATTCATTAAAAAACCAGAGTTGATAGGTTTCATCAGAGGTATAAAGCTGCCTAACAATGGTCCTTGTCTTACTCATTTGATGTACGCAGACCATGTTGTTTTTTAATGGGAGAATGGGGGGAAGCATATTTTAAAAATGTCATTAGATTGTTGACGTGTTTCAACCTAGTCTCGGGTTTAAAAATAAATCATATAAAGTCTAGTTTGTTTGGGATAGGGGTTGAAAGTACTATGGTGGATGGGGTTAGCGAATAATTTAAATGTTAAAGTTAGGGTTTTTCCATGTAAATACCTTGGCCTTCTACTTGGGGAAAATATACAATTAAATCTAGGCTATCTAAGTGGAAGGCGAAAGCTTTGTCAATCGGAGTCGAACGATTTTGTTGAAATCAGTCTTGGATAGCTTGCCACTTTATTATTTTTTGTATAGAGCACCTAAATGTGTATTAGGGGTGTTGGAAGCTCGGCGTACGAGATTTTTTTGGGGTGGTAACGATGAAAAAAGAAAACATATTGGGTTAGTTGGGAACACACCATTGGTCCTAAAGATAAAGGTAGTATTGGCTTAGGGTCTTTATGTGATATGAACGCCAATCTTATTTTAAAGTGGTGGTGGTGTAACAAAGTAGAAGAGTGAGTTTGTGGAGAAAAGTGATTAAAGTGATACATTATGGGTATATGAACCGAAGTAATTCTTGTTGCATAGCTTCCACCCAGCTGTTGTCGTTCAAAGCATCTTGTCATTTTATGGGTTCAGACAATGAGAGAAATCCAATAAATAGGCAAATGTTTGATGTTTGGCTTCTTGTGAGAAAACCTTTACTCATGTTACCTATCACTTGTTCTAGAGGATAAATTTCAAGAATGGATGTCCTGCAACATATGGACTAATATCTGTGATAATGTTGAAGAGCTGGGTTCAGATTGGTTGTTAGAACATGTAGCATATTAGTCAAAATATTGTGGTGGTGGAGGCATTGGAAAAACAGTTTCAGTAAATGGGGTGTCTAGTTCTTTTTAGATTTCAATAGTTTGTGTTTCAAAAGTTCTGGAAGGATAATCATCACTATACCAAAGTCAAAGCTAGCTTCAACACTTTTGTTTTTATTGTCTGCTGGTCGCAATGGTTGTATAAATACATATGTTCTATAATCTTTTTATGTAGTACCAACAGTTTGATTGATAATGGGAACTACTAGTTCAATTCTTGGCTCATAGTTAAGGATTTCCAGATCAAGTAACTCAGCTAGATTAGCAGGTATCATGAGTGAGGACGGTTCATTGAACTTCACATTTAATGTTTCTTCGGTAACTTCTGTTATGGAATTGAACACTCTATTGGCTCTTATAGTTAAGGAATATCTAAAAAAGTACCTGCAATCTACCTTAGCTACAAATTTTGATATTTAGTCTTTCAAGTTCAGGATGAAGCAAAGACACCCAAAGACTTTGAATAATGAAATTAATGGTTTGATTTTGAAAAGCACTTTATATGTAGTCTTTTGATGTCTCTGATTAATTAAAACCATGTTCTGCACATATCCTGCAGTGTTCACTTATTTTGCCCAGAAAGAAAGTGGCAGACCAGAATCAACTAACATAGATCTTGCAGCCTCAATAAGAGTATTGTTCTTTCTCTCAACCACACCATTCTGTTGAGGTGACCTGGGCACAATACGTTGTCTCACAATCCCTTTGGACTCACAAAATGAATCAAGTGTGTAGTTTCTAAATTCTATTCCATCGTCACTTTTGAGCATTTTGATAGGAAGGTCATATTGCTTTTCCACCATAACAATGAAATTGTTTATAATTTCAGTAGTCTCATCCTTGGAGTGCAAGAAATAAGTCTAGGTAATCGTGAGTAGTCATCAACAATGACTAAATAATACCTTTTCTTGGTAAGACTCATTATCTTAACAAGGCCAAATAGATCAAGATGAAGCATCCGACATCCAATAGTTTTGGATTCTTCAATTGACTTGTAAGAAACTTTATGTTTTTTTCCATTGAGACAAGAGATGCATTGTTGGTCACACTTGAACTCTTTCTTAGGAGGTCCTCTCCCAAGACCTTCTTTGGACACATCATTAAGTGTTTGTAAGTTGATATATCCTAACTCCTATGCCACAGTTCAGTCTCTTTGACAGATGCTTCAGAAAATAGACACACACTTTGTGGCATGGGGTTATCTTTCAGCATATCAACCACATGCACATTTCCACTTCTGTTGGCCACAAGTTGTGCATCATTTGCAATAATACACTCAATCTTTTTCACAAGTTCTATACTAAGAATTTTATAGGAGTTTTTACTGAAAAATGTGTCATACCCTTGATCACATATCTGCGATACACTCAGGAGGAAAAATTTTAAATTATCAACAAGTTTGACATTGTTAAATTTCAACTTTCCAGCATTTACTTCACCAAACCCTAAGATTTTCCTTTAGATTCATTCCCAAATGATATATCTGATCCCCCATGAGCTTTAAAATTAGATAGGAGGTTATTGCAACTAGTCATGTGTCTAGACGCCCCACTATCAACACACCACAAACTATCAAAGTGAGAGAATCCATTTTTTATTATCTCATTTGTAGAGATTAATGCCATAGTAGCAGACATGGCCTCTAAAGGTTTACCAGCAGTTCTGCTAGGTACCTTATAAATGAGTTTATCTTTAAAGGGAATTCCTTAGGAGGAATTCGTTCATCAATGGATGCATGTTGCTTGATATTTGTAGCAAATATGGCCAAATTGTTGTATTGGATATCATCAGATATACTACTCCAGCCTACAAAGTTCTGAGTAAAGAAGCTTTGATGGCGTGTGTCTGGTGCAGGGCAACCAGTAGTTTGGGAAACTGTTGGTGCTTGTGTTTATGATGCAGTTTGTACAGATATGGAAACATGTATAGGAATATGTAACATTGAAACTTGAGAGTTGATTTTGAATGGGTGTGTGGGATACTTGAAAGGTGTTAGTAAGGAAGTATGAGAAAAATGAGATGTAGCCTGAGTGTTTGGATAAAGAGTATTTTGGGAAGAATTTTGATATACGTGTTGTGGGTTAAATTGATTTCTTGAACTTTGATAAGTTACATAGATGAAGAGTTCTGAGTGGGATTTCTACATTCTCTAGCAAAGTGCCCTAGTCTGTGACACTTATAATATTCAACTCTAGATTTGTCCTTTTCAAATTTACCCTTCCCATCCAGACCAGGAAAACTCCTACAAGTTTTATTATAAAGCTTATTCGTCTTTATGCTTACTAGGGCAAGTTGGTAAAGTAAACAAATTCCTCTTGGTCAATTGGATTCATGGGTTGCTGACCATTCATCATGGGTGCAAGACTCTGATTTCTAACAAGTGATGTGTTACTTTAGGAGTTGAATCCAGTAGATATGTCAACAAAATGATCATAACACTCACCACTCATATTGTTGGATGGTAAAGATCCATCATGATTTATTAATGTTGTTTTACCATGGGTGTAATCATCAACCATTTTTACACACGACAACAACTTCTATTTTTGATAAAGCTCTCTCTCAAAGGTGATAAATTTGCCATGAAGTTGTGTCAGAGTTATTTCCTTGAATCCAACAAAGTTTCTCAAAACAATTGCACTTGTATTCACTTATCAGGGTGAGATCTAAAAAAATTATGACTCAGAGCAGCATTTGTGTAAGTTTGATCAGCAAGCCTTATCTCACTAATTAGGTAATTCGATTGCTCAAACTTCTGAGTTAGAGATTCTCCCTTTACATGAGTGAATGTCTCATACTGTTGGTTCAGAATTTCCTTGTTGTTCTCCTATACCTCATCTATCCCTCCAAATTGTTCATTCAAAGCATCCCACAATTCTTTGGCATTCTCACAGTGGAGCACTCCACCATAGATTTCATTGGGCAAGGCCATGGCCAGTATCCCGCATACCTTAGCATCGAGCTCCAATTTTTTGGAAATCTTGCTCAAAATAATCTGTGGGGTTCTTAGGAATATTTGTGTTTTGTTTTTCGGTACTTGGCATAGAAGGAACATAAGGATCATAAACCACTAACCTCCAACAACCATTGTTCTGCTGGGATAAGTGGTGACACATCCTTTGTTGCCAGATTTTAAATTCATGACGAACAAGCATCAGGGGCTTGTTTGCCAACCCAGCATTGTGAGGATCATGAGTAATCGACATCATATCTAAATTCTATTGAGTTTTTCTTAGAACAAAGTATCAGAAGAATTTGATGTTTTTATGGTCTAATTCTTCTCACATTCTGACCACTTCAATCAGTTATCAATTTGAGCTCATGTTTGTCTTCTGAATCAACGATGAATTCAATTCAGTGTAACCTATTCTTTGATACCAATTGTTGTATCTGAGAGTGTGTGTTTGTGTGTGTGTTTTTTTCTTCATAAAAGCAGTTTAATAGTTCAGAGATTATCAATACATGTAAATAATGAACACATCATTCAAACATCAACTGCGGAAATAAGGAAGAGAGAGTCTATTTCAAGGTATTAATTTCCAAGACCTTCAAAGACAAAGACTGATCCAACTCAGAAGAAGAGTTTTGAAGAGCATAGAGCAGAGTATCAAAGGAGAGTGTTCAGAATGGAATGAAATGAAAACTTACCAAAGACAACACTGCGGAAATTCCAAGGGGGAATTTGTTAGTACAGTAATGTCTAAAGTTTGTGTCTTTTGTATTAGTCTAGTTATTGTAGTAGCACATTCGTTTGATTTTATGTTTGAAATAGAAAATGTAACCACTGGTCATACGCACGCAGGAGTCCTGCGTAGCGCATGAGTAGTACGTACGCAAGAGCCTTGCATGAGTATTCTGCATCTATAAATAGGTTGGTCATGCGCATGGAGCTCATAAGTTTTGGATTGGAGCTTTTGAAAAGGTTTGTGATTGTAATGAAATGCTGCTGAAATTTAATCAGAATGTTTATTAAGAGATTCTGAGCATACATAACCAGGGGCACAAGATTTATGGGGCGGGGAGGGGCGCCCGACCCCCTGAACTTTTCGGTCAGTAGTGTTATATATGTACGTTTCGTATAGGATTTTGTAGGTATATACGTTTTCGACCCCCGGTTTTAATTTTTTTTTATTTATAAAAAAATAAAATATTTAATTAGCCCAAATATTATAGCCCAAATAATTATATTTGGTAGAATACTAGAATGTATATTATATAATCCAAATCAAATTATTATATAGCCTAACTTAAAAGCCCACCTTATCAAAAAAAAAACCCCAAATTCGTTTACTTTGGGACATCGACCAGAAGAACAGAAGCCACAAGCCAGAACTGCAGAGGGGGGGACAACGCAGGTTCCAGAACTGTTCGACTTCAGCTTCTTGTTCGAGAACAGAAGCCAAAACGCTGCTCGTTGTTGTGGTCTTGTACTCTTGTTCGACTTCTTCAATCTTTATAAGGTTAAATGTATGTGCTTTTTATCTTTAGGTTTAATTTAAGGCTGCAATTTATGTGATTTAGGTTGCAATTAGGGGTGAAATTGGTCCGAATTTTTGCCCTAAACTTGTTGAATCTTTCTATAACTATGTCTAATTTTATTTGTTTAATCTTATTGTGATTTGATTTAGATAGAAATTAGAGTTTGAAATTTAGGGTGATTTGTTAACTTGTTTTGTTATTAGAGCATTCACATCCATGGCATCAAATTCTGTGTGTGGTGTTTTTAAAATATAAAGAGTATAAAAAGTGGTTGTGAATGGAGGAGAGAGAAAATGTTACTGTTTATCTGTATATTTGGAGGGACACTGTTCATCCCCTATAATTTTTAATATATTTTAAAAGTGGTTGTGAGTGGAGGAGAGAAAAAAGGTAATGATAAAGGTATAAAAAATATTATTTGATTGAAAATGAGAGAGAAAATGTAGTGTTTTTTAGTGTAATTTAGGGTGAAAATATGGTGGGATGGATGTGAATACTATTAGATTATGCTATGGGTAAGAATAAAATGATAACTTCTTTTTTAATGTTTGAGAAAGTTTTTTATTTGATATTAATGTTTGACCCGACCCGAATCGAATCACCGACGTCCGACCTGAACATACACCTCGAAACTACGCGGTAGAAACTTTTTTTAGGTCCGTTACCTTCCGACCCCCAAACTTTTTTTTTTCAAGCTTCGCCACTGTACAGAACATATTTGTATGGATTCCACACTTACATTTGTGTAGCAGATTACGTTCACGTCGTTCTAAACATCTAATCGTGTCACATGTAACGATTCTTAGAACTTTCATTAACATCAAATATATATTTTGTAAACTTAATAAAAACTCAGTGGTAATCTTAGCTAGGAGCCAAGTATTGAATTTTTAATATCTTTACCACTCCACAAAGCTAACAACTTAACATTAATTCATCTGAAGTAGATTCCATCCTAAGGAATACCTCGTGTGATATGATATTCTGCACTCATTTACTATTACTCGCATTTCTTTTGCTTTATTTTATTGTCTACAAACAAAAACAAAAGCACCTAATTAAACTCGTGTGATATGATATTCTGCACTCATTTCCATTCTTGATGAGTTCGCTGATGACCATAGGATCTTGCCCGTTGTGGCATCCCGGAGAACTAAAACTCCCTGAAGGGTGAGAGTTAGCTCGCCAGAGGTATTTGTAAGTGGTGCGTTCCGGTTGGCTACCCATACAACAGTATGTTTCGATATTTTCTGTAGGAACTAGGTTCACTTTTTATTAAAATATATTACAAAATATATAATAAATAATAACGAGACTCTCGTTATTTGTGGGAAATTCATCAAGTACAATACCGGTTACATAAACCAAATGAACGAAAATAAAATACACAATAATTGTACCAATCTTGATTCAAGCCAACATCTTTGGAAGAACTTCTACCGCACCCTTTAGTAAACCTCCGCTGCAAGAATGAACAAATTGTCGTTGAAGGTTTTTGGTTGAGGCACGTGTTCAACACGCTTCCCTTAAAACAGATTCCGCGCCTCCTCTCAGACGGTCTGTCTCCCAGGGTACAACAACCGGAACAATATGTGTACTGCCGGAGATGGCACTCGCGCCCGAGATTACACCGGGTATAAATTGGTGTTCATACAAATAGGAAAATATGAAGTTGAGAAAAGAATAATTTAGAGAGTGCTCCTCCCTAAATTTTCCATGGAACAAAGATGAATATGAGAAATAATTTAGAGAATTCTCTTCTCTAAATTTCCTTGGAACCGTAGGACTTCTATGTATGTTTATGACTTTTTCGTGTATTTTCAAAATGAACTTCCGTGTTCATTTTATATTCATACAAAAGAAGACTTGGTCAAACCTATTAAACAAGATAATAAAACTTGTAATGAATAGGGTTTAATTTCTCATTAATCTTGTACTAAACAAGATATTTAATATTGTAACAGACAATATTAAAGTTCAATCAAAAGGATTAAAGTGGTCAACTCGAAACGTCCATTTTTCATTCATGACAGAATTAAATGAGTTGAGACCATTTAGACGTTAACTCACTAGTGGTTGACCAGTTTTCTTGGTCGCGCGTGTGCGTAGCCGGACCTGCACCAAGGCTACCGTCCTACGCGTGCGCCATAACTGATCCTCAAATCCATGCAACACTCTACATGGACCTTACGCCACGCCATATGGACCCGCGCGCCACACATATGCCATTGCGCATACCAGGACGCCACCTGGTCATGCGCCATCTAAACTTGCGCGCCACACGGATGCTACTACGCATACCAGGACGCCACCTGGTCATGCGCCACTTGCATTCTTCGCCATAGCCAATGACATGTGCCATGCCATGGCATCCGCCTACTACACCCAAGGGTGCGCCATAAGTGGACCCGCTATGTATCTGACCACGCGCTCATGGACAAAAATACAAAGGCGGTGTGCGAAGTGCAAAGTGCACTACATAGGGCCTATAGCCCACGGCACGCGCACATATGTGCACGAGTAAGGGTGCGAACTCCGCACCCTTTAGAGTCCCCACTAGTGTTTGCCTTTAAGGAAACAATATAGAAGGAGTGCTCCTCCTTATAAACCACTTTGAGTTTTGTCATCCCACCTATGTGGGACAAGATGACAAATCTCAATCCATTTTTCTCATCTTTGTTTTTCCAAACATACAACTTCAAGCTTCGATATCTCATTCATCTCAGCTCTATTTGGACATAGTTTGAACACAAACCCATAAATAATTATTTATACAACACATATATAAATATTATTAATGTCCAAAATATTTAGTGAAAAACTCATTTTCACTAAAATTTCCAACATTTTCTTGTACGAAATTCCGACATAATGGTTGGTAGAGTTGGCGGGGCTAAAGAAACCTAGTTCGAAGGTTTCTTGTGGTGAAACGATGGTTTCGTTATATCTGATGGTTTGGTTTGCAGATAGGGTACTATTGGCAGCATGGATACAAGTTATTGATGTATAAAGTACAACAAGAAAGCCAAAGATCAACTTGGTCTTTGTGACTCTTGTACCCTCCATTAACGTATCGGTAACCATGCTTTCACGATCTCGAAAACTTGATTCCAATCAGAGAGTTAAAAACACAAGTGCATCTTTAGATGGTCTGAGTCCCGTGCAGTATCAGATACGGCATTACGCATCTATTTTGTTTCTTTGAAAGGGAATAGTAGTTTTCCGGCCTTTCGTTGTTAAATATATCATATGATAATATTAATATCCAATTCTGAAAATTTAACACGTACTCCATTTTAGATGGTCCATTGCAGTATCCATTACGCATATATTTTCTTTCATCATCAATGGAAATCAGGAAAGAAGTCTTAAAGAGTGTGGAGGACTGCATTGAATGGCTGAAAAGAAATCGCCATTAAGGGGGTGGGGGTGGTGATCACTCATCACTCACAACATCCAATCAAGTTCCGCCATGTTATCAACCATTATTCCATCACTCACAACCTTTTTTTAGTGGAAATGGTTGGATTTTATAAAAAAACCCTCAAACAGTCATCTTGTCAACAGAAACAAGCCCCTAACGTTCCATTTTTTCGAAATTCAACGCGTGATAAATATCACGCGTGGTAAGTTTCACGAGTGATAAATTATGGTGGCGGCGGCGTGCTAAAGTTTTTCACGAGTGATGGGGGTTCCATCACTCACCACCCCGAGTCCCCTAAGAGTCTCCAACTAACAGTGTTTAATGTATTGTAGGGTATATCAATTTAACTTTGAACGCAATACCAGCTGGTCATGAAAATAACTCTCATCTTAACCACTGTCAACCCTTGATCCTAATTTCATCTCATCTCATATTAAATATAGACAACTGTACGTAGTGACAATTGACAGATAACTGTATGTGTTTGTTATTTAAAATCTAATATATATAGAGTAAAATGCACGGATAGTCCATGTGGTTTGGTGAAAATTCACCTTTAATCCTCAACTTTTCAAAATTACACTCTTAATCCATGTGGTTTGACAAGTTGTTACTCAGATGGTCCTTGTCATTTCACACTCACTTAACCAGGGATGTTAGTTTTTCTGGTTAAGTGAGTGTGAAATGACAAGGACCATCCGAGTAACAACTTGTCAAACCACAGGGACTATCTGAGTAACCTCCATCCGCTTTGGGGACTATCCGAGTAACAACTTGTCAAACCACAGGGACTAAGAGTGTAATTTTGAAAAGTTGAGGACTAAAGGTGAAATTTCACCAAACCACAAGGACTATCCATGCATTTTACTCATATATATAGGTACCCTTTACGGACAACTACACATCAATGACTAAAAGAGGGTGGGTTGTGCAACGATCCAGGCCCAGCCCCACATTTGAAAAAAACTTATGCTATATATATATATATTAAAAAAGAAAAATGTATATACTTTGTTAAATACTTATGGGCTGTTTGGCAACATCTGAATGGTAAAATGCTGAACCAGTAAAAAGTAAGAGATCTGTTAAAATATTACAATTCTATATTTTGTGCTTTTATTATTCCTCATATTTTTCCTTTCCTTTTTTCATGTTCGGTTGGGATTTGTGTCCGATGGGCTCAAGTTCTTTTGCTATTGGGCTCAAGGCTGTTGCTGGTGGGCTGCTCCTGTACGCGTAAACCCTATGGGTTTGTCTCTATTTATTTGGCTGCATTGGGATCCCTGAAGACACACACAAACATACTTCTCTCTCACTGCTCATCTCTGGTTTCTCTCTAGAACACTCAGAATTAATCCTTGTCTGTTCGAGAGTTCTTAACTTGTTTTGATTATCATTGTATGCAGATTATCTTGTTGATAATCTGCCTTGTCTGAAAGTTGATTAGTCTCGGTGTCTTGTACCTTCTTCATATTATCATTGTTTCAAGACTTCTATTTTACTTCAGTAATTTTGATAAAGATCTGGTTGATTTCTGTAACACCCTTGCTTGTTAAATACTATATTTTATATAAGTTTCGTATAAATACATGTTTATACGATCACACGTAAGTATGTCAATACGAGTTTACTAAAACTTTTACAATTTAAAAGTTTGAACAACTTAATGTAATTGAATTCGTCGTTTAAAAGATACGACGAAACGCCGCGCAGAAGCTTTTAACTTTATCGTGTTCGGTTCTTCTTCGAGCTTGATCTTCATCCGGACACTCTTGGCAATCACCCATGATCAAAACCAACTTAAAAGTTAGTTTTGATAGTTAAATAACAAGTTTAAACAAGTTATATGGGTCAAACAAACAAAATTAAACGTTTTTCATGTTCAGGGGGGGCTAGGCGTCACGCCTAGGGGCTAGACGCCCCACCTAGCCCCCTTTTTGGCAGAATGTTTCTTTTATGTTGCTGTACATACCCAGCATGACCCGATTTCACGGAAACGAGCATAACTCTCTCGTTTTTTATCCGTTTTACCCGATTCTTTTTCCTACGCGTCCGTAATTTAATTCTCCATCATATGGAGTTAAAATCCAACATCCATCATAATAAATTTTGAGACTTCTAAACCTTCGACTCGTTACCTTTTTATCGACTTTTAACCCGTTTATGCATTTTATCAAACAAATATATTCGTTTGATCTTTATATCACATACACTTCTTCAAATTAAGGTTATCTACCATATTAGGTTCTAATCACAGGTTTATTACGCAATTTAAACCCGTTTTCGCTCGTATGCTTATTTTGACCCGTTAAGGATATTTAAGCACTTTAAAGCTTGAAATCGCTTTCATTCATTTCTAGCATCTTATTCCTTCATTTCTTATCAAGTAATCTTCCACTACAACTATAAGTGTGTTGGATCCAATGTGGATATCTATATGTTCCGAGTTTTACCCCTCAGATTATTATTTTACGGCAAGACTCAAATAGAGCCATTTGACTAATCGTATTACATCTTTCAACTTCTACACTTATTCTAAGTATTTATCTAATCATGAAACTCGTTTCCAAACAACCTTTAAGGGTTGTTTGTTCAATTTAGCCTACAAGGGCGTTTTGGTCAATTTTGGTCTTTTTTTTACGACGAAGGACTTTCAGATACTTTTACGAGATGGATTTATTATCATCTCGTCTACATGACTTGTACCGGTTTACACCATACGGTAAATTTACTTATAAATTTATTTCTTGATTATTTTGACCCCTTTATATCTTACGCCATAAAGTGTCATTCAAAACTAATGGTTATCGTCAACGAGTGACTACATTGCCGTTTTACCCTTATTAATTGTATTGATTTACCTTATAAGGTAAATCATTCAAAACTCGTTATTTATTAGTCATTACATGACTAAATGACCTTATTAGCTATTTTTAACCATTCAACATGGTTTATCATTATTGTCTTTTGTTCCGAACCTCGCACGTCGGGTCGAAACATCATAAGTCAAAATGTGACTTTTGATTATTCAAAATCTATAAAACCAATAGATATCAAAGAAAATGTGTAAGTTTCAACTTACCTCACATCCAAATTACGCTTTTCTTTTCTCACTTGCTTCGATCAACCCGCTTGCTCCCCAAGCTTCACCTAGCTTGCTAAGCGCCAACTATCATTCATCATTCACAAGGTGGTTAGATTAGTCATTCTAGATCATGACCTTCACACCTTATGAATCTTTTACCACTATTCTTAATGAACCTTATCATAGGTCGGTTTGACTTTTAAAAGTCAAACCACCAATTTACAAATATGGATGCACTAACAAGTTCACATGACTCGACTTAGGCACATTATCAACCACTTAGTGAGCGTCATCTTTTGAGATGCTACATCTACTAACATGTTATCTAATTCATACCTCAAGTAACCATAAATCAACATGTAATTTTAGTCATTGTATGCACATATATACTTTGACCATTATAACCATGGGTTTAACTCTTGTGTCAAAAGCCACTTCTAATCACTTATGAACTCTTAACAAAATCTCTAATTTGTTCAAGTAGTTCATTCATATGAATTAATATGATGTTTATACACATCAATACAACATCAATTTCATTAAATCAACAAAACCCACTTACCTCATACTTGGTTATTTGGATTAATCACTAGTTTATGGCACAATTCTACAAGTTTGCATCTAGGGTTTGTTCCTAGACTTGTACCCACACTAATATCACTATAACATTGAACATTCATGCAAGAATTTCGTTCATGCAAGTTCATCATAATTTCGAAATATTACTAAACATCAAAATTCAACATACCTTGTGATCCCCTAAGTTTGGTGATCACGATTTTATTAAAAGCCCCAAATTCTTAGCTTGATTTCCCCTTGATTTTGATCAATTTTGTGGATTTAGGGTTCACTTGATAGAACCCCTTTTGGCTCCTAGAAAATGTCGACCAAACACACACTTGAAGTGTGTGTTTTGGTGTTTTGTTTTAATTAAATAAAACTATTTTCAATTTTGTCATGTTTAGTCCCCTCACTTGTTCAACTTTTTATAAAGAGTATTATTAATCAAGTTTCATTGGCATTTTAACAACATTTAATTAACTAGGTTGATATTCCTAGTTACTTGGCGGGTTCGGGGAAATCACATCCTGTTTTTACTTTAAGTCCCGTTAACTCGGGCCTTTTATATACTTTGTTTTCTCAAAGTATTTATCCTCCTTTTAATTAATATTAGATTTATTTATTTAAATCCTAATATTTACCGGGTGAATTTTTTACCACTAACGGTATTTTACCCGTCAGTAATATTAACGGAGTTTGATTACCAAACCCATTTTTTGGGTGTTACAAGTCTACCCCCCTTAAAGAGGTTTCGTCCTCGAAACCTTTTTCTTACATGTTTTATCGAGTTTAACTCCATGCATTTGATCTCGATAATCAATCGAGCACTGCTCATATTCTAACCAATTGTCGTCTGAGTGGGATTTCTACATTCTCTAGCAAAGTGCCCTAGTCTGTGACATTTATAATATTCAACTCTAGATTTGTCCTTTTCAAATTTACCCTTCCCATCTAGACCATGAAAACTCCTACAAGTTTTATTATAAAGCTTATTCGTCTTTATGCTTACTAGGGCAAGTTGGTAAAGTAAACAAATTCCTCTTGGTCAATTGGATTCATGGGTTGCTAACCATTCATCATGGGTGCAAGACTCTGATTTCTAACAAGTGATGTGTTACTTTAGGAGTTGAATCCAGTAGATATGTCAACAAAATGATCATAACACTGACCACTCATACTGTTGGATGGTAAAGATCCATCATGACTTATTAATGTTGTTTTACCATAGGTGTAATCATCAACCATTTTTACAGACGACAACAACTTCTATTTTTGATAAAGCTCTCTCTCAAAGGTGATAAATTTGCCATGAAGTTGTGTCAGAGTTATTTCCTTGAATCCAACAAAGTTTCTCAAAACAATTGCACTTGTATTCACTTATCAGGGTGAGATCTAAAAAAATTATGACTCAGAGCAGCATTTGTGTAAGTTTGATCAGCAAGCCTTATCTCACTAATTAGGTAATTCGATTGCTCAAACTTCTGAGTTAGAGATTCTCCCTTTACATGAGTGAATGTCTCATACTGTTGGTTCAGAATTTCCTTGTTGTTCTCCTATACCTCATCTATCCCTCCAAATTGTTCATTCAAAGCATCCCACAATTCTTTGGCATTCTCACAGTGGAGCACTCCACCATAGATTTCATTGGGCAAGGCCATGGCCAGTATCCCGCATACCTTAGCATCGAGCTCCAATTTTTTGGAAATCTTGCTCAAAATAATCTGTGGGGTTCTTAGGAATATTTGTGTTTTGTTTTTCGGTACTTGGCATAGAAGGAACATAAGGATCATAAACCACTAACCTCCAACAACCATTGTTCTGCTGGGATAAGTGGTGACACATCCTTTGTTGCCAGATTTTAAATTCATGACGAACAAGCATCAGGGGCTTGTTTGCCAACCCAGCATTGTGAGGATCATGAGTAATCGACATCATATCTAAATTCTATTGAGTTTTTCTTAGAACAAAGTATCAGAAGAATTTGATGTTTTTATGGTCTAATTCTTCTCACATTCTGACCACTTCAATCAGTTATCAATTTGAGCTCATGTTTGTCTTCTGAATCAACGATGAATTCAATTCAGTGTAACCTATTCTTTGATACCAATTGTTGTATCTGAGAGTGTGTGTTTGTGTGTGTGTTTTTTTCTTCATAAAAGCAGTTTAATAGTTCAGAGATTATCAATACATGTAAATAATGAACACATCATTCAAACATCAACTGCGGAAATAAGGAAGAGAGAGTCTATTTCAAGGTATTAATTTCCAAGACCTTCAAAGACAAAGACTGATCCAACTCAGAAGAAGAGTTTTGAAGAGCATAGAGCAGAGTATCAAAGGAGAGTGTTCAGAATGGAATGAAATGAAAACTTACCAAAAACAACACTACGGAAATTCTAAGGGGGAATTTGTTAGTACAGTAATGTCTAATGTTTGTGTCTTTTGTATTTGTCTAGTTATTGTAGTAGCACATTCATTTGATTTTATGTTTGAAATAGAAAATGTAACCACTGGTCATACGCATGCAGGAGTCCTGCGTAGCGCATGAGTAGTACGTACGCAAGAGCCTTGCATGAGTATTCTGCATCTATAAATAGGTTGGTCATGCGCATGGAGCTCATAAGTTTTGGATTGGAGCTTTTGAAAAGGTTTGTGATTGTAATGAAAAGCTGCTGAAATTTAATCAGAAAGTTTATTTAGAGATTCTGAGCATACATAACCAGGGGCACAAGATTTATGGGGGGGGGGGGGCGCCCGACCCCCGAACTTTTCGGTCAGTAGTGTTATATATGTACGTTTCGTATAGGATTTTGTAGGTATATACGTTTTCGACCCCCGGTTTTAATTTTTTTATTTATAAAAAAATAAAATATTTAATTAGCCCAAATATTATAGCCCAAATCATTATATTTGGTAGAATACTAGAATATATATTATATAATCCAAATCAAATCATTATATAGCCCAACTTGAAAGCCCACCTTATCAAAAAAAAAAAAAAAACCCCAAATTCGTTTACTTTGGGACATCGACCAGAAGAACAGAAGCCACAAGCCAGAACTGCAGAAGGGGGGACAACACAGGTTCCAAAACTGTTCGATTTCAGCTTCTTGTTCGAGAACAAAAGCCAAAACGCTGCTGATTGTTGTGGTCTTGTACTCTTGTTCGACTTCTTCAATCTTTATAAGGTTAAAGGTATGTGTTTTTTTATCTTTATGTTTAATTTAAGGCTGCAATTTATGTGATTTAGGTTGCAATTAGGGGTGAAATTGGTCCGAATTTTTGCCCTAAATTTGTTGAATCTTTCTGTAACTATGTCTAATTTTATTTGTTTAATCTTATTGTGATTTGATTTAGATAGAAATTAGAGTTTGAAATTTAGGGTGATTTGTTAACTTGTTTTGTTATTAGAGCACTTACATCCATGGCATCAAATTCTGTGTGTGGTGTTTTTAAAATATAAATAGTATAAAAAGTGGTTGTGAGTGGAGGAGAGAGAAAATGTTACTGTTTATCTGTATATTTGGGGGGACACTGTTCATCCCTTATAATTTTTAATATATTTTGAAATTGGTTGTGAGTGGAGGAGAGAAAAAAAGTAATGATAAAGGTATAAAAAAATATTATTTGATTGAAAATGAGAGAGAAAATGTAGTGTTTTTTAGTGTAATTTAGGGTGAAAATATGGTGGGATGGATGTGAATACTATTAGATTATGCTATGGGGAAGAATAAAATGATAACTTCTTTTTTATTATTTGAGAAAGTTTTTTATTTGATTTTAATGTTTGACCCGACCCGACCCGAATCGAATCACCGACGTCCGACCTGAACATACACCTCGAAACTACGCGATATAAACTTTTTTTAGGTCCGATACCTTCCGACCCCCCGAACTTTTTTTTTCAAGCTTCGCCACTGTACATAACATATTTGTATGGATTCCACACTTACATTTGTGTAGTAGATTACGTTCACGTCGTTCTAAACATCTAATCGTGTCACATGTAACGATTCCTAGAACTTTAATTAACATCAAATATATATTTTGTAAACTTAATAAAAACTCACTGGTAATCTTAGCTAGGAGCCAAGTATTTAATTTTTAATATCTTTACCACACCACAAAGCTAACAACTTAACATTAATTCATCTGAAGTAGATTCCATCCTAAGGAATACCTCGTGTGATATGATATTCTGCACTCATTTACTATTACTCGCATTTCTTTTGCTTTATTTTAGGGTGAGGGTATTGGTACATCCCCTAAAAGTAGTGACACCCCCCAGCAGCCCCGTATAAGGCAATGAGGGTTGTATAGGGGTTGAGTGCATTAATTATGTCAGAAAAAGTAAAGCTATATGCCCCTCATTGCCCTATGAGCGGTGTATTAGAAAGGTGGAAGTTGGAGCATTAAACCCTATACATCTCTCATTGCTTTATACGCTGCACATTGGTACTATAATATCTGAATTTAAGGTATATTGCTGACAAGACAGCTGAGTTCAGACTAAAAAGGCTGAAAAGGTGATCCGCATATACGCGCTCATGGCCCTATACGCTGCGTATTGTTTCGAATTTTTTCCCTTTACCCCAAGCTTACGGGATTCATGTAATACAAATGTTCAAAAATCCCAAAAAAGTGATGAAAATGATAAAAATTTTCAAATAAACGGTCTGGTTAAATTAGATTCGAATCACGATGTCAAATTGGGACTTTGGACATTTTTTTGGTGAAAGGTCGAATGAGTCATACGTCTCCGAAAGCGTTTGGTTACCCGGCATTGATCGAGGTGAGGAGGAGGAGGTTTCCGTGCGTCGTTGTGATGAAGGGAGTGTGCGGCCCGTGATGCCTGATTTGAACCAGGTAAAAAATTCATATTGTCGTTTTGGTTATTTTAGTCTAACCATTAAGTTGTTTCAGGTCGTAGAGGAGGCGGGACCATCTTACGTGGCTCAAAGCTATCCGCAACACGCATACGGGACTTACCATTCCCATCAGGAAAAACAACACAAGAAAAAGTCCGAGGAAGGTGCTTTTGACTTCGAGGAAGACGATAACGAAATCGAGAAAGGTGTTACACACTTCGAGGAAAGTGATCAAGACGAGGATGATGGTGGTGGCTGGGATGATGGTGGTGGAGGGGACGATGGTGGTGGCGGGGACGATGGTGGTGGCGGGGATGATGGTGGTGGCGGGGACGATGGTGCTAATGACCCGAAAAAACAAGGAAAGGTATAACATAACCGTCACTTACGTGTTATTCGTTATGTAGAATGTTTATTAAATTTTAGACAATTTTGATTTTGTATACGTGTTATTCGTTATGTATAGGTTTATTAGAAGGGTGCCTATTAGAATTTAGACAAAGTTGATTTTGTTTACGTGTTATTCGTTATGTATAATTTTTATTAGATTTTAGACAATGTTGATTTTGTATACGTGTTGATTTTGTATACGTGTTATTCGTTATGTATAAGGTTTATTATATTTTAAACAAATATAGTTTTAAATATAGTTTTAAATTACCGTTGTTTCAGGTATTTGCGACACTTCACGAGTTAAAGAATTGGGCTTACAAAACAGAAATTGCGAAATGTTACGTCATTGTGACCCAACGAACGGTAACAAAAGGCGAAGATTCGTCAGCAAGGACAGTGAAGATATGGTTGCATTGCGACCGTGGAGGCACATGCAAAAGTAAAGCAACAGTTCAGCGTTCTGGTAGCAAAAAGATTGGGTGTCCTTTTAAAATGAGAGGGAAACTAGACGCAAGTAGTGGCAATTGGAGCTTAGTGGTGAAGCAAAAGGATCATAACCATGAGCCTGCGGTATTTCTCGAGGGTCACGCGTTTGCGAGAAGGTTGACCCCAGACGAAGAATCATTGGTAGAGAGACTTTATATTCAAAACATGGAGCCTACGAACATCCATTTAACCATAAGAAAACAAAACCCACAGAGCGTGTGCATTCTACGAGACATACAAAACGTGATAAAAAAGATTAAAGTCAAAATGTACGGTGATCGGACTCCAATGCAGATATTGGAGCAAATGTTGCATGAAGGAAGGTATGTTTACCACACCCGGGTGAATCCCGAAACAAATGCGGTCGAGGAGGTTTTTTTTGTTCATCGGTACTCGTACATAATGTGGCGTGCTTTCCCACATGTGTTGATGATTGATACCACTTACAAAACGAATGAGTATAGACTTCCGTTTGTTCAAATTGTGGGTGTGACATCGACACACAAGTCGTTTTGTGTCGCTCATGCTTTTATCTCTAAAGAAAAACAGGATAACTTCTTGTGGGTCCTACAGAAGCTCAAAGGATTGTTGGTAGAGGGTATGGAACCGCGCGTGATAGTAACAGATTGCGATAAAGCTTTGATGAATGCTTGCGATAAAGTATTCCCAAAAGCATCCAAATCGCTATGTAGGTGGCACATCTCACAAAATATTCTAAAACACACCAAGGCAAAATTTGCAACGGCTGAAGAATGGAAAATATTCAAGCTTTCTTGGTCTCGATTGTGTAATTCTCCCACTGAGACGCTATACAATTATAACTTTGAGCGGCTATATACGCGACTGACTAACGACCATAGATCAGGGCCTATTTTGACATTTTATGAAACTATAAGTTGAGGGACTTGTTTGTCATTGTTTGAAACTTGCTTTAAAAGTGGTTAAAACCAAGTCCAGTGACTAAACTGTCATTTATTGAAAGTTATAGTCTAGGGGTTATTTTGACATTATTTAAAAGTACAAAGTATTGGGCATAAAATGTAATTATTGAAATCTAAAGTATAAGGGTTGAAATTGCCTTGTTTGAAACTTATTTTAACTCTAAAATCTTAACCGAGTTAAATGTTGAATAAGAAATCCTTTAAAAAAATCAACTTAGTTAACTATGTTAATTAGAATAACAAAAAAGGGGGGTTTCTTGTATAACCCGCCCCTTAGCAAGGATCGAACCTGGACCACTCGTGTAAAAGCACCCCTTCTTTACCAGTTTTATCTAATTATTATGAATTAAGTTAGTTTTAATCTTATTAAATTCATTAAAAATAGTAAACTCATTTTATAAAACCTGAAAATTTTTATATAATTATTTTAACATCAGAATGATGTTCGAAAATATAAAATTGATATTTTTCCCAAAATTCGATTTTTAACCAATTTAATCAAATAATTACATTGTTTTATTTGTTTAATTAATTATTTAAAAATAGTTAATTTATCAGAAAAAGTTTGTTTCAGCCTTTGGTCGGGGTGTTACAATACAAACATTACAAATCGTTATATTCTGTTTTTTTCAGGAGTTTTGGACTATTTGTATACTGTCTGGCTACTACCCTATAAAGAAAAGTTTGTTTCAGCCTGGACTAACACAAGCCCTTACTTTGGTCAACATACAACCAACAGAGTTGAAAGCCAACATGCTAAGTTTAAGAGATACCTTAAGGGGCCAAACAGCTCGCTCCATAGACTTGTGTGGCTTGTTGACAAAGTTGTAGAGTCACAACGCATACAAATAAACCTCACTTTTCAGGATAGCCGGTCCTTGAAAATGGGGGACCACATGATATCATTCTTTGATAACCTACGTGGTAATGTTTCCCTGAAAGCATTAGATTTGTTGCTTGTGGAGAAGAAAAAGATACGTACGTTGCTCGCAGTAGGGGGGACTTGTGGTCACCAGCTTTTTACGAGTTGTGGGTTGCCATGTGCTTGTCAGATGGAGTGGTGGGAAAATACAAGTAATAAAAACAGGCTTCAACCGCTTATTCTACTTCATATGAATACCCACCCCCCCCCCCATTTCTAACTATTGTTTTTAAAATACAGATTGCAAAATTCCTCTTGCCGCCGTAGACAAATTCTGGACAAAACTAGATTTCAATGCTGAAGAACTTAAGGAAGACGATAATAATCTTCTGGAGGAAATGGACAGAGTCATGCAACAACTGAAGGCGCAACCACCGATAGTGTTAAAAAGTATGTTGTCGAAGATAAAGGAAGTGGTGAATCCAAGTATGACTGACCATCAACCGCCTGAGGTACAACAAGATACTCGGGGGCGCCCAACCTCTAAAGCACAATAAAAAAAGAAGGAGGAGGTTGCGAGACGTAAAGATACCCAGTCCGAAGCAAAAGGCAAAAGCCAAAAGAAGGACGAGGACGCTCAAAAGCCAGCAGTGCAACGCAGTCGTTCAAAGAAAAATAAGGCTAAAAAGACAGTTGAAATTATAGATGAAGATTTTCCACTGTTGGTGGGGGATAGGTACGTCAACAATCATTAACCTATATAATATCCTACGTATTTCCATACATACATTTTCCCTGATAAAGATTTTCCACAATATATTTTCCAATTACAGGTACAAAAACATGATCGATCGTTTTAAGGACTGGCTTCCATCTATGTATCGGAGATACATAACACATATGGAAGATGCCCAGCCTGACGGTAACTGTGGGTTTCGATCGGTGGCTATGGGTTTGGGGTTGGACCAGAATGCTTGGATGTGGGTCCGCCAAGAGCTACTGGATGAGATGTTCATTAACAAAGCCCGGTGGTGGCCTATTCTTGACTCTTTTGATCCGGGATTTTACACTACAGTATATCGATCAATAAACTGGTTGCACGTGGAACCTGCACCAATGGCATGCAGGATGTTCTTGCCATACGCCGGATTGTTGGTGGCTCAAAAATTTGGTGTGGTTGTTCAACATTTAAGCAATGGTGTTTGTCAAACATACTTTCCCATGTTTGATGGTCCGGCGGAGGGCCATTCTGTTCTTTCGATTGCCTATGTGGAAGATGGCCATTTCATCATGGTTAAGTTAACGGATGATGGTCCGATGCCTCCACCGAATGGACTATGGAATACGTATCGAAGTACTGAAGCTATGGAGTGGGAGACAATGTACATGTCTCGTCTTTCACAGGGTAAGAAGTTACTTCGTAGTAATAGAAGTGTTCGAAGAGACTTTATTAACTTGTTGTAGGTTCTCGTTGTAACACGTAAAACTGTTTAATCGTATTATTATGTGTTTATTTTTTTAATTTACATTCTATTATCTTTTGAATATAGTGTAAGCAACATTTATTTTATAAAAAATGTTAATTACATTGTTTTATAATGTAAAAACACTTATTTACATCACTATTTTTATTAAAAAAAGGCATCATATGCAGCATATTGGGCAATGAGAGGTGTATACCAGCCTCTATATGCCGCTCATAGCACAATAAGCAGCTGCTGGTAAGCAATCTATAAGCCACGTATTGGCCAATGAGGAGTGTATACCAACACAAACAACTTTTCAGCTCACTAAAGAGGGAAAACTAGATCAAAATCAATTCAAACACACACACACCAAAACACCAAAAACACACACAACTCTCTCCCATATACCATTTCTATCCCGTATCGAACCATACGGTGCGAATTTTCACAAGAGGTTAGTAACATCTTCATCTTTCCTTTTTGTTATTGTTTTTTTACGGTTTTTTTTATGTTTTTTCTGAAATATTTTGGTTGTCGTGTTTGGCGGTAGAGGTGTTTGACGGTGGTGGTTGTTAGAGTGGTTTAGGTTAGGACGGTGGTGGTTGTTAGAGTGGTTGAGGTTAGGACGGTGGTGGTTGTATCTATGGGTTAGGGTTTGACGGTGGTTGTGGTGGTTGTGGGTTGGCTGTGGTGGTTGTGGGTTGGCTGTGGTGTTTGTGGGTTGTCGTAATTTTATTAATATTTTGACAAAAAATTAACTTTTAATTGTTGCAGATATGTCGTCAGATGAGGAATAACAGGCACCAAATGGTGGTCCGGTATTCAATCCGATGGCCGGGGGTAATTGTGAGCAGTACGATGTTTTAGACTTCCCCCAACGCAGTACTGAATACAGACGTTTTGCCAAGTTCCGGGGTATGAGAGTGAGGCAGCAGAGGGCGTTGTGTTGGGACGCGTTACGGGAGTGTGGCGAGGAGTAGAGGGCCCGGGGTATAATCGAGGAAAATAACCCGTGGGATTGTATGTTTTTTATGCGACTGGGCCTTCTTAGGCCTATGATGGTGGAGTTCCTCTCCACGTTTATCTATCGACCACGGCCGGCTGAGCAGCCTAACTCAGATATGGACGATCCGATGGTGGAACCACCCCCTGCTGAGGTAACTTTCTGTTTATTCGGGGAGCGACAGAATATGTCGCTGCGTCAGTTTGCTTTGGCCACCGGATTCTACACTGATGAGGAGTTGGTTCAGGATATTTATACCACCACGATCACATCTATGCCTGATGATCAGTTGCTTGCTTGGTGGCCCACCCTCTGTGATGTACCCTTCGGTAATAAGGCCCGTGTCTCGTTGATTCCTGACCCACTCGTTCGCTACATACACCGTTGCATTGCCACGTCGATATCTGGGCGTGGCAAAAGGAACGAGTGGGTCACGAAAACCGACCTGTTCTATCCTTACTGTTTATTCACGGGGACGCCGTGCGCCCTCCATCGCTGCCTGGCAGAGTATTTCGCCTTATTTTCCCGACGTCAGAAGCGTGGCGGATTGCACGGAGGGGCGTTCATCACGCGTATTGCCCAGCATTGCGGTCGGTATTTTCCATTCATCGGTGAGTTGCCATCGCCTGCCCCTTTCGAGTATTTGGGTATTAGGACGATGAGTGGGATGAACTTGGCGGTGAACTTTCCGGGCATTGGTTATCGGTTTGTCGGTTTGGACGATCAGATTTTCGTAGCCCAGCCGTTAGTACATCAACATCTGCTGGAGGCTGCGGAGGTGGATATGCCTCATGTTGTTGACGAGCCTATTGGAGAGGGTGACGTCGAGCCTGAGTTGAGCAGGAGCATCCGCAGGAGCCGCCACAGCATCCTCGGCATGTCTATAATGCGGTGAGGTTGCCTCAGTCCACTCAGCGTCTCCTCGAGAGGCTTGTGGCGGGTCAGACGGCTGTGATGGGGAGGCTGGCGCTGCAGGATCGGCGGATGGACTGGATGGAGGATATGATGGAGTGGATGATGGCTAGCGAGGCTGATAGGCGTACCGAGGCGAGGTTGCCGGTTCAAGACCCGCCACAACCATGAGTGTATCCGGGGTCCGGCTCGGAAGCCAGCCCGTCCGGCACGCAGGCAGGCCCTTCCGGCACGCAGGCAGGCCCGTCCGGCACGCAGATGCAGTTGACATGTTATGATAGTGGTTCTGATGACAGTGACGAGGAAATGGCTTAGGAGTAGTATTTATCTGTTTCGTTTGGTTGTATTTTGGGTTTAATGTGGTTGTACGAACAAATATTTATTCCTCTTTTGTTATTTATGTTTAGTTGTATGCCCGGTTGTTTTTGTATAAACGTTTAATCTTTTATCAGCATGTATGGATGGTAACATGTTTAATATTTTATTATCAGCATCTATGTTGGTTTTTTTGGATTTTACAGCTGTATTGTCATGTTTATAAGGTTCATTGCTTGTTCAATCCGGGTTCCATAGGTATTGAGATTCTTATAACGAAGGGGTATATTGGTCTTTTTTTAAAAATGCTAAGCATGTGCAGAAGGGGTATAAACGGTTATAAGAATTTCAGGGACTGGATTTGAACAATTAGAATTACAGTTAGTTTTTAATAACTGAGCAGGGACTGTTCTTGTGCAAAACAAACCTCAGGGACTGAATTTGAAAAATTAGAATTACACAAATAAAAAAGGGAGGGGTCCTTCTGTATCGGACCGGCCTCCCATGGGTTTCGAACTCGCACACTTCGCATAGAACACACAAGCCTTAACCAGTTTATCCTCCTGTACAGGAGCTGATAAACTGGTTATAGTATATCCTTTAGACACTTGGATTTGGAAAATTAGAATTACACAAATAAAAAAGGGAGGGGTTCTTCTGTAACGGACCGGCCTCCCATGGGTTTCGAACTCGCACATTTCGCATAGAACACACAAGCCTTAACCAGTTTATCCTCCTGTACAGGAGCTGAAAAATTGGTTATAGTATATCCTTTATACACTTGGATTTGAACCATACGGCTCTCATTGAACACAAACACTTTCCCAACTTCAATAAAGGGGTAAACTAGATCTAAAATTTGAAAACTCACACACTAAAACAACAAGAACGCACACACAAACGCTCTGGACCACACGATTTTCACAAGACAAACTCTGGACCACACGATGAAGGTTAGTTTGTATTCCAAATTTTATTGCTTAATCTTCAACCTTTTATTATTTTTTGGTTTTATTTCCGCCGTTTGTGGTGGTGTTGGGTTTGACGGTGGTGGGGGATTGACGGCGGTGGGGGATTGGTGGCGGTGGGGATTGACGAAGGTGGGGGATTGACTGGTGGGGAATGACGGCGGTGGTGATTGACGGCTGTGGTGGTGGTGGTTGTGGTGGTGGTGGTGGTGGTTGTGGTGGTGGTGGTGATTGACGGCTGTGGTGGTGGTGTTGGTTGTGGTGGTGGTGGTGGTAGTGGTAGTGGTTATGGTAGTGGTGGTGGTGGTGGTGGTGGTGGTTGTGGTGGTGGTGGTGGCGGTGGTTGTGGTGGTGGTGGTTGTGGTGGTGGTGGTGGTGGTTGTGGTGGTGGTGGTGATTGACGGCTGTGGTGGTGGTGGTGGTAGCGTAACCCTACCCGACTCCCGGTCCGACAAGTTTGTCTGGTCTAGACTTATATCATCGTTTTTTTTAAATGTGCATATGTTATTTTTTATTATTATATTTATTATTTTTAACAATATATTTTCGGATGTCGGGTCTAATGCTATAATTGTATGTTTTATTAACAGGATATCGAAAGTCGGTGTTTTGACGGTGGTGGTAGCGTAATCCTTATGGAGAAGTACACTGCGTTCGTATTTCAGATTCAAACGCTTAACTGCGTTCGTATTCCAGATTCATGCACCGGAACGTCCACCAACGGCAATGCTTCTGCACTCACAATCTGTGACGGTGGAAGTAGATATTTACCGGTGACTATGAGGGTTAACTGGAATGTCCTGGAACCTCCACCAACTGCAATGCTTCTGTGTCAGCAACCTCGAGGGAGAACTCCTTCTGTATGGATTGGTTCTTCATGCTGTGGAACCGGTTACTGAGAATTCTTCTGCAACGAGGGAGCGCCAGATTAGGTCGGAGGTTCTTCATGTGGTAATGGGGAAGCGGAAAGCACGTTTACCGTGGAACGCATCCTTAAACTTGATAGCAACAATATGGTGACCGAATAGAGATCTGAATAACCGATACAGTTTGCAAGAATTTAATAATATGTAACAGTTAGCGATTTAGGGTTTAGGGTTCAGGGTTTAGTCGTTACATTTTGTATTAAAATGACATGTTTTGTGTATTAATATAAAACGATGTTTCGTGTATTTATTGCGTTATGGTTAATAAATGACAAGTGAAAAATAATTAAAGACATAATAATAATTGATAAATAAAAAATTTGACATTTTATAATACACAAAATTCATTTCATAAAATATCGTCATGGGTCAAAAACCCTACCCGACCCCCGGCCCGACCCGTTTCCCGGGACTAGATATAACATCGTTTTTTTAAATGTGCATATGTTTTATTATTATAAGTTGCATAAACTCTCAAGACATAACATTCCGCTAAATCACCAAAATACGAGAGTCATTACATTCATTTACATAAGTTGCATAAACTTAAATACGGCTAACGACAAATACAAATACGGACAAAAAAAAAAAAAAAAAATCCAACAGATTATCAAACAGGTGTCCCTCTTACGAACGACCCTTGAATTTTTATTTTCCATTTCTGCTACTTGCTCTTTATACATTCGAACCTCCTCTTTCAAATGCTTGACTTCGTCTTCAAGTACTGCTTTCGTATCCAGCAAACCTCAGATGACTTGAACTGCCCGAGGACACATGGGAGGGTCGATCCACGCAAAGAATTTGCACCGAGAACGCTGAAACCGAAGGCGAATTAGTGTTTCTAAATGTAAAAAATACGTCCCATTAAAAGTGTCATATTTTGAATTTTCAAAGTATTTATTTATAAACTTTGACTTTAATTATCGATTTTTTGTGTTATATAAAACTTGATGAAAATTAACCCGATAAAAACACTTGTAAAACACACTCAAATCGTATAACTTTCATCAAGTATTATCTAACACAAACAAAATTATTTAAGGTCAAAGTTTATAAATAAAGACTTCGAAAATTCAAAATATGACAATTTTAATGGGACGGAGGTAGTAGTGCTTAAAGTACATACCAATTGAGAGCAGGTGTAAAATTGACGCCCGGGATTAATATCCGTCCAAGATGTTTTTATCCCAGCTTGCCTTCCGCATCTACAAATAACCATTGTGAATGTAAAGATGGATATGGATTACACTTTCTCGTACGTAATAGTATTTGTTTACAAAAAAAAGACTCAATACGCCGCTCATAGCACAATGAGATGCATATAAAGTACAAAATCTAACCACTTTTTCAGAAAAAGTAAATACATATGCCTCACATAGTGCTATGAGGTCCGTATAACAAAAAGTTACGTGGTGTATATGCCTCACATTGACCTATACGGTCGTATACGCTGACACCTTTTCAGAAAAAGTAAATACATACGCGTTTTGTTTGACTTATTTACCAAGGATTCTGATTTTGACGGATATACACCCAACTATATCCCCAAAAAGGTCTTGGACCACACGAGACCAACGTTGGACCAGGTTGGACCACAAGATGAAGATCCGGAAGTACACACACACGCACGGATTCTTTGTCTCTCGTATTGTTATCGCTCTCGTATCGCTTCATACGCTCGGAGTATTTAAGGTTAGTTCGTATTCCGTATTTTTATGTTTAATTTTCATTTTTTCTCTGATTTTTGTGGTTTATTTTGGTCGGGCATATTGGTGTTGGGGTGGTGGGTTTTTGTGGTTGACGGTTGTGGTTGTGGTTGTGGTTGGGTTGTTTTGTGGGTGGTGGGCTGTGGTGTTTGTGGGTGGTTAGGTGGTGGTTGACGGTGGTGGTGGTGGTGTTGTGTAGTCGGTGGTAGGCTGTGGTGTTTGTGGGTGGTGGGCTGTGGTGTTGGTTTGTTAAGATTGACGGTAGTGAGGTGGTGGGCTGTGGTGGTTGAGGTGGTGGGTTGTGGTGGTTGACAGTGGTGGCTGTTGTGGTGTTGTGTTGTGTTGTGGGTGGTAGCCTGTGGTGTTTGTGGGTGGTGGGCTGTGTTGTTGGTTTATTAAGGTTGACGGTGGTGAGGTGGTGGGTTGTGGTGGTTGAGGTGGTGGGTTATGGTGGTTGACGGTGGTGAGGTGGTGTTGTGTTGTGGGTGGTAGGCTGTGGTGGTTGTTGAGGTGGTTGAGGGTGGTAGGTTGTGGTGGTGGTGGTGTGTTGTGGTAGTTTGGATGGTGGTTTTGGTGGTGGTTAGGTTGTGGGTGGAAGGTGGTGGGCGGTGGTGGGCGTCCGACTGGTGGTGGTGGTCGGCTGTGGTGGTAGTGGGTGGTCGGCTATGGTGGTGGTGGTGGTGTTGTTTGTTTATTATATTTTACAATATAATTTCTAATATCGAGTCTAACACTATAATTCGATGTTTTTTAACAGGATATCGAAAGTCGGTGTTTTGACGGTGGTGGAAACGTAATTCTTATGGAGAAGTGCACTGCGTTCATATTTTAGATTCATGCGCCGGGACGTCGGTCTAGGGTGAGGTGCTTGGCGGTGGGGGATGCATCATCCAACATCAATTGCCAAGTCACCCGGAACTCCGACATTGTCAGATGTTACCGTGCAAATAGCACGGAACTCTCATATTGTCGATTCCGGGTGCACTCTTGATAGCATCTACCGACGCGCGGTAGTTCCGTCACCGGCATCTACCGACGCCCGGTAGTTCCGTGACCACCATATACCATCACGCGTCTGAACCGGCTTTTAAATCGAACGGAATCTACGAAGAAAGTGTTCGATTTGACGGTTTGTTTGAGAACCCGATTCAGATACACAACGGTCTCTTTGCTTCGTCCACTAGAACTATTTGTGTATGCGTTATTTTGGTAGTTAACAACCAAAAGAATGCATACACAAATAGTTCTAGTGGACGAAGCAAAGAGACCGTTGTGTATCTGAATCAGGTTCTCAAACAAACCGTGAGAAAAACACTCGTAATCCTCAACCGGCTTTGAAATGACAAACTGATTGGATGAACTAACCGATTCTATTCCCAACTCACGACATTGCCTTGTATTTGAAATCTCAATTGATGAAGGGTTTGTCATAAGAACAGGTTCATCAAATCGAGAATCAACTTCTTCATCATATTTTTCATGCATTTCCATTAGCCACAGTTGTACGAAGAAACTGTTCGATTTCACAGTTTGTTTGAGAACCTGATTTAGATACACAACGGGTTCGTGTGAATCTAAGTAATAATATGTAATAGTTAGCGATTTAGTGTGTAGGGTTTAGGGTTTCGGCTATGTATTGTATTACATTTTGTATGAAAGTGTTGTGTTTTGTGTTATTTTATCAAACAATGTTCACTTACATTTGCGTTATGGATTATAGAGAATTTGACGTCTTATAATAACACTTGATAAAAAAAATGTAGAAGTTTTATAATGCTAATTAAAAAAAATGTTGACGTTTTATACTAACACTTGATAAAAAAATGTAGAAGTTTTATAATACTTGATAAAAAAAATGTAGAAGTTTTATAATACTAATTAAAAAAAATGTTGACGTTTTATACTAACACTTGATAAAAAATGTAGAAGTTTTATAATACTAATTAAAAAAAAATGTTGATGTTTTATAATAATAATTAATAAATAAAAATGTTGCCATTTTTCTAAATATATTAAATAAAAAAATGTTGACGTTTTATAATAATAATTAATAAATAAAAAAATGTTGACGTTTTATAATAACAATTTAAAAAAAAATATATAAAGTTTTTTTAAATAATATTTCACCCACTTAAAAACCCTCCGTACCCTTCAAATTTATTCCACACAAAAGAGCCAATGATTGGGCAATCATTGGCTGACACCCAATCATTAATAGGATGTGTGAAAAAGTAACCAAAAAGTAAACATATAGGGCAATGAGGGTCTTATCAGGTGGGTCCATTTCCAGGCGTATAGGGCAATGAGGGGTGTATAGGGTTAGGGGATGTGTGGATAAATTGAGAGGAATGTGTGGATAACCAAAGCCTTATTTTATTGTCTACAAACAAAAACAAAAGCACCTAATTAACTAGTTGGCAACGAAAGAAAAGTTGAGTAGTAAAAGTGGTATCCTTTAAGTTCGGTACTCGGTTCTTGCATAAACTTTACCAAATAACGATAGGTACATTTGCGTATTGTGTGTGTTAAGTCTAAGTAAAATCATTTCTTATATATTTAAAACCTTGATGAATATGTTCAAAAGTAGCACTAAAAACACTACTATCACCCGCACATCAGTGATCACTATGTTATTGTGACGGAGATAATCGCTACTAACATGTTAATGAATTTAAGTCGGAAGGAGATAGACAGAAGAACGACAGTTTTGGTTAATGTTGGTGCATTCAGATGGAGTAATTGGGCCCCTTTGAAAGTCAATTATTTCGTTTGGAGGGCTATCCTCGCCAATTAACCGTCTAAGTCCGCAATTGCGCTTCAGCGGTGGATTATGCTTCTAGGATCTGTGCCAAATGTGGCATAGAGGATGAGACTATGGGTCGGGTCATCTGTTAGTTTCGTGCTGTGTGACTATATTGATTTGGATGCTTGTATGTCTCTAGCTTAAAATTCCTGCTTCGATTGGGTGTGGTTTTCTTGTTATGATCTGCTGCAGTTGCAGTCCTAAAATGGCTCAAAAGAATGGAAAAAAGTCATTATGATGGTGTTTTTTTGCTACTTGGTGGAGAATTTGGAAGATCCTAAATGATCAAGAGTTCAATGATAAGTATACCTTGATTGGAAGTATTGAGGAGTTAATAAAGGAATATGCGTTTATTTGGATAAAGAATAGATTTAAACTGTGTTGAATTCGGATAGGTCGTGTGATTTTAATGTACGAGATGTTATAGTTTATATCTATTGTTTTCTTTATGATTTCTAGTTTCCTTGTTGGCCTCATTTTCCTATTTTTTAAGATTGTTACGTTAGAAAAAGACAAATTAGTAAGACATTTATGTTAAAGAAAATTTAACATCTAGACAAACATTTTCTCTTCCTTATTAAATACAACTTCATCATACTAAGTTCCTTTCTTGATAATACGTTGACATTTTTTAATACATGCAGGTTTCTTACTATCTACCATCCAACATTGTCATGCTTAGTTCATTGTTAGAACTTATTCCATACGAGCTTGAAGATTTTGCAGTATCTTGCATATATTCTCCAACATAAAAACCAGGTTCTTTGGGTGAAGGCAATTTACCCTCACTCCCCAACATCAAGATCACAGAAGCCATTGTCGGTCTATCTTCTTGGTGACGTTGAACACACAACAAACCAACATGGATTAAACGTAGAACCTGAGACGCGTTGATTGATTCACTTAGACACTTAGCAACCAACTCCATTGATCTGCCTTCGTTATGGAGTATCCAAGCCTATGAAGATCAAAGAACAAAAGTCTCATTTTACTTGGGCAAACTTCCTCAAAGTTGATTTCTCAATAAAAATGGTAAACTTGGGAAAAAAATTAATATACTGAATTATAATACATATAAGGAGGAAAAAAATGCAATTTTATATAATCTTTAGAATTTAAGTAATACAACTTTGAAAACATATGTTATAGGTGGAAGGTTCAAATGAGAACAATTTTTTTTAAAAAGAAAAAAGAAGAAGTTTTAATCAATAAAAATGATTCATTTTACTTTATTTAATATTTGCATTTAATTTTAATGTAAGTGTATATTTGTAAACTTACATAGATCATTAATTTTTAGTCTTCATCTTTAATAACTAACTACATTAAATTTGTAACCTATTTTCAAAATATATATTTTTTCCAAAATATAAAAAAAATAATTAAGAGCGTAGGACAAATTACTAGGTGTGTAGGATAAATTACAAGTTGTGTAGGATAAATTTAGCTTTGAGGGGGGGGGGGTAGGTTTTTTAGGTTTTTTTAGTTATTTTTGGTTGTGTTGACATTGGTTCTCGCGGTTCTCGCAATATATATATATATATATATATATAGGGTGAGAGTTGTCTAAAAAGTCTATTTTTCCTAAAAAGTGTGAAAAGTCATAAAACACCATAATGTTAACCATAAAACACACTCAAATCCCACAAATAACAAAGTGAAGATTACTAAAATGCCATATTTGTGGGTTTTATGTTATGTTTTGGATGATAAGTCTTTGATTATCGAATGACTAACATTAGTGTGTTTTATGTTGATTATCATGTTGTGTTTTATATTTATAGTTCTATGATGGTGTGCTTGAAGCTATTATGGACTGTTAGGGTTTGGATATTGTGTTTTAGTGATCTTCACTCTATTATTTGTGGGTTTTGAGTTTGTTTTATGGCTGAAATTGTGGTGTTTTGTAACTTTGTACACTTTGTAGGAAAAATGGACTTTGTAGCCGAACCCCACCCTATATATATAGGACAAGGATCCGTTAGGAACCACCCTTTTATTGCGAGAACCGCGAGATCCAATGTGAACACAACCAAAAATACCTAAAAATAGCTAAAAAACACACCATTTTTTTGTTTAATATTTTTTATACCAAAATCGCTACTTTTCGTAGCAAAAAAAAAAGTTAAATTTAAAAAAAAAATTTGGCTATTAAAAGTAATGATTTTAATGTAAAAAATATTAAATTTTTTTTTGTGTGTGTTTTGATTTTTTTTAGATTTTTTTAGGTTTTTTGGTGATTTTTTTTTAGCATTTTAGCTTTGGGGGAGGGGGGGGGGGGGGGTTGTGGGGGGTTTTTAGCATTTAGCTTGGGGGAGGGGGTGGGGGGTTTAGTTTTTTTTTTTTTTATCGGGGGGGGGGGGGGGGGGGTGGGTTTGGTTTTTTTAGCTATTTTTGGTTGTGCTCACATTGGTTCTCGCGGTTCTCGCATCGCATGAACCTTACCATATATATATGGTAAGGTTCATGCG